>CATIUR010000003.1:10122500-10775000 GCA_949592205.1 Helichrysum umbraculigerum | reverse complement strand
TTTTAGTCATTTTATTATTTACCATTTAATTTGTTATGTTTCCCGTTCGTTTACCCGATTATTTCGATGTTTATTCGTACGTAAAACGTTAATTGTACGTGTTTAATCAACGATTTAAATTTTGATATTCTTAATTGATATAAAAGTTTAAATACTTGGAACATTTATAAAAATGTTCCGTTAATTTATCGGTCTCGATTTGCGTGCTCGTTTTACGGAGGTTAAATTGCGTAACGTTATTTTTGCACGTTTTTGTTATCGATTTAAGATGCAATATATTTTGGGTAAATTTTCATTGAAGTATTATTTAAAATACTTAATTTAAGTTGTCAAATTAATTATTGACGTTTATTTGGTTGCCGAATTAAATTCACGCGTTTTCGTTGCGTTACACAAAATCGTATCGCGTTTTGCTACTTTTTTCCGATTAATGTTTTTTTTTTTTTTAAGTGTCGGAGATAACGCAAAATCAATCATGGCTTCACTTTCTAATTCATTTATCATATCCAAATCTTTCACAATCATAACACCATTTTCCAAAGTTCGCTCCAATATAACCTCATTCATATTATCTTCCATAATCGTATGGTTTCTTTGCTACTTTTTTTTTTATGACATCAATTTTTTTAATATTACGCTAAATTATTTTATTTGTTGTCTATATTGTTGTGTTAACTTTTGTTTAGATGCAAATATCCACACAGTATACTCTTTTTTCTCCTCATTTCACTTTACAGAAAATCGTATCGCGTTTTGCTACTTTTTTCCGATTAAGGTTTTTTTTTTTTTTTTTTTTTTTCAAGTGTTGGAGATAACACGAAATCAATCATGGCTTCACTTTCTAGTTCATTTATCATATCCAAATCTTTCACAATCATAACACCATTTTCCAAATTTCGCTCCAATTTAAACTCATTCATATTATCTATCATAATCGCATGGTTTCTTTGCTACTTTTTTTTTTCATGACACCAATTTTTAACAATTTATTTAAAATGATGCAAAAGTATCTTATTTGTTGTCTATATTGGTGTGTTAACTTTTGTTTAGATGCAAATATCCACATAGTATACTCTTTTTTCTCCTCATTTAACTTTACACAAAATCGTATCGCGTTTTGCTACTTTTTTCCGATTAAGGTTTTTTTTTTTTTAAGTGTTGGAGATAACGCGAAATCACTCATGGCTTCACTTTCTAGTTCATTTATCATCTCTAAATCTTTCACAATAATAACACCATTTTCCAAATTTTGCTACAATTTAACCTCATTCATATTATCTTCAATAATCGTATGGTTTCTTTGCTACTTTTTTTTTATGACACCAATTTTTAACAATTTATTTAAAATTAAGCCAAAGTATCTTATTTTTTGTCTATATTGGTGTGTTAACTTTTGTTTAGATGCAAATATCCACACCGTATACTCTTTTTTCTCCTTATTTAACTTTACACAAAATCGTATCGCGTTTTGCTACTTTTTTCCTTTTAAGGTTTTTTTTTTTTTTTTTTTTTTAAAAATGTTGGAGATAACGCAAAATCAATCATGGCTTCACTTTCTTGTTCATTTATCATGTCCAAATCTTTCACAATCATAACACCATTTTCCAAATTTCGCTCCAATTTAACCTCATTCATATCATCTACCATAATCGTATGGTTTCTTTGCTACTTTTTTTTATGACACCAATTTTTAACAATTTATTTAAAATGATGTAAAGTATCTTATTTATTGTCTATATTGGAGTGTCAACTATGAGACACTTCATGAGACACTTCATGAGACACTTCATAAGACACTTCATGTGACACTACCAATTTATGTGCCGGTTTCTAATTCGGGAAACTTTCCAAGTTTAGTTTTTGGTCCAAGTTACTAACTAAGTCACCCAAACCCATTTTTGTTACCATTTTCCAAAAATAGTAAGTTTTGTCGTCTTTAGAAACCGAGCCGCTTTTGTTGACTTGGTCAAACCTACCCGGTTTGACCCGAAATTTCTACCCAACCCATAAATCAGTTTATAGAGTCCAAATAATTTGTCGGTTCGTGTCGGAGTTCACTCATGGTGTCGGTTTCTAACATACAACTTAAGATTCCAACATTTCACATCTTCGACTTTTGTCGGTTTGGTTCGCCATTTTATTTCTACCAATTATGATCCAACTTAAGGTCTACAATTTTTATCAACTGATCATTCATATGTCTAGTTAATAACATAATTTTTACAGCATCTAAAATGTCCATTTACATTTTTAAATAATTCCGCGCAAGAACCGTACATTTTATCGAAAACCATCAGACCAGTCCTATAAATCGGCCAGTAGAACAAAACTTGTGCGTTTCTGGAAAAAGTATAAAACACTAAAAATGTAGATCTTTTCAATACGCAAATTATAAAAAAAAACTCGTTGTCTAACTCTTAGTATTAAATTTTTTACGATTTTTCTAGTAAGCTGTAGATTTTTGGACAGATTATGCATGTTCTTATATAAGCTTCAAAAATGATTTTTAACACCAAGTTTGGACATAATCATGTTAGATAAACTAAATAACATCTAAATCAGTAGCAAACAAGTAAATTTAGCAATTGGTTTAAGGATTCTTACAAAGATTTGAAGAAAGAACAAGAGATGGTGATGAGGATGGTGATCTTGTGTCTTGATTCCTCTTTGAAAATTGTTGGTGTTTGAATGGAGGTTTGTGGTGGTTGTAAGTGATGATGGTGGCTGAGTTTTTCCAGAGATTAGAGAGATTATGAGAGTGTATTTTTGAGAGAAAACTAAATGATTTGTTGGAAATGGAAATGAGATCAATTGCATGTGATCCCTTTGGTTGTAAGTGTAAGTGTAATCATGGTTTTGCATGGAATTTTAGTGCCTCATGTGGGTGGTGACCACATGGGGTCACATGGGGGAGGAGGAGAACGACCAAGGGGGCCCGCAAGGGGTATTTTAGTCATTTTATTATTTACCATTTAATTTGTTATGTTTCCCGTTCGTTTACCCGATTATTTCGATGTTTATTCGTACGTAAAACGTTAATTGTACGTGTTTAATCAACGATTTAAATTTTGATATTCTTAATTGATATAAAATTTTAAATACTTGGAACATTTATAAAAATGTTCCGTTAATTTATCGGTCTCGATTTGCGTGCTCGTTTTACGGAGGTTAAATTGCGTAACGTTATTTTTGCACGTTTTTGTTATCGATTTAAGATGCAATATATTTTGGGTAAATTTTCATTGAAGTATTATTTAAAATACTTAATTTAAGTTGTCAAATTAATTATTGACGTTTATTTGGTTGCCGAATTAAATTCACGCGTTTTCGTTGCGTTACACAAAATCGTATCGCGTTTTGCTACTTTTTTCCGATTAATGTTTTTTTTTTTTTTAAGTGTCGGAGATAACGCAAAATCAATCATGGCTTCACTTTCTAATTCATTTATCATATCCAAATCTTTCACAATCATAACACCATTTTCCAAAGTTCGCTCCAATATAACCTCATTCATATTATCTTCCATAATCGTATGGTTTCTTTGCTACTTTTTTTTTTATGACATCAATTTTTTTAATATTACGCTAAATTATTTTATTTGTTGTCTATATTGTTGTGTTAACTTTTGTTTAGATGCAAATATCCACACAGTATACTCTTTTTTCTCCTCATTTCACTTTACAGAAAATCGTATCGCGTTTTGCTACTTTTTTCCGATTAAGGTTTTTTTTTTTTTTTTTTTTTTTCAAGTGTTGGAGATAACACGAAATCAATCATGGCTTCACTTTCTAGTTCATTTATCATATCCAAATCTTTCACAATCATAACACCATTTTCCAAATTTCGCTCCAATTTAAACTCATTCATATTATCTATCATAATCGCATGGTTTCTTTGCTACTTTTTTTTTTCATGACACCAATTTTTAACAATTTATTTAAAATGATGCAAAAGTATCTTATTTGTTGTCTATATTGGTGTGTTAACTTTTGTTTAGATGCAAATATCCACATAGTATACTCTTTTTTCTCCTCATTTAACTTTACACAAAATCGTATCGCGTTTTGCTACTTTTTTCCGATTAAGGTTTTTTTTTTTTTAAGTGTTGGAGATAACGCGAAATCACTCATGGCTTCACTTTCTAGTTCATTTATCATCTCTAAATCTTTCACAATAATAACACCATTTTCCAAATTTTGCTACAATTTAACCTCATTCATATTATCTTCAATAATCGTATGGTTTCTTTGCTACTTTTTTTTTATGACACCAATTTTTAACAATTTATTTAAAATTAAGCCAAAGTATCTTATTTTTTGTCTATATTGGTGTGTTAACTTTTGTTTAGATGCAAATATCCACACCGTATACTCTTTTTTCTCTTTATTTAACTTTACACAAAATCGTATCGCGTTTTGCTACTTTTTTCCTTTTAAGGTTTTTTTTTTTTTTTTTTTTTTAAAAATGTTGGAGATAACGCAAAATCAATCATGGCTTCACTTTCTTGTTCATTTATCATGTCCAAATCTTTCACAATCATAACACCATTTTCCAAATTTCGCTCCAATTTAACCTCATTCATATCATCTACCATAATCGTATGGTTTCTTTGCTACTTTTTTTTATGACACCAATTTTTAACAATTTATTTAAAATGATGTAAAGTATCTTATTTATTGTCTATATTGGAGTGTCAACTATGAGACACTTCATGAGACACTTCATGAGACACTTCATAAGACACTTCATGTGACACTACCAATTTATGTGCCGGTTTCTAATTCGGGAAACTTTCCAAGTTTAGTTTTTGGTCCAAGTTACTAACTAAGTCACCCAAACCCATTTTTGTTACCATTTTCCAAAAATAGTAAGTTTTGTCGTCTTTAGAAACCGAGCCGCTTTTGTTGACTTGGTCAAACCTACCCGGTTTGACCCGAAATTTCTACCCAACCCATAAATCAGTTTATAGAGTCCAAATAATTTGTCGGTTCGTGTCGGAGTTCACTCATGGTGTCGGTTTCTAACATACAACTTAAGATTCCAACATTTCACATCTTCGACTTTTGTCGGTTTGGTTCGCCATTTTATTTCTACCAATTATGATCCAACTTAAGGTCTACAATTTTTATCAACTGATCATTCATATGTCTAGTTAATAACATAATTTTTACAGCATCTAAAATGTCCATTTACATTTTTAAATAATTCCGCGCAAGAACCGTACATTTTATCGAAAACCATCAGACCAGTCCTATAAATCGGCCAGTAGAACAAAACTTGTGCGTTTCTGGAAAAAGTGTAAAACACGAAAAATGTAGATCTTTTCAATACGCAAATTATAAAAAAAAACTCGTTGTCTAACTCTTAGTATTAAATTTTTTACGATTTTTCTAGTAAGCTGTAGATTTTTGGACAGATTATGCATGTTCTTATATAAGCTTCAAAAATGATTTTTAACACCAAGTTTGGACATAATCATGTTAGATAAACTAAATAACATCTAAATCAGTAGCAAACAAGTAAATTTAGCAATTGGTTTAAGGATTCTTACAAAGATTTGAAGAAAGAACAAGAGATGGTGATGAGGATGGTGATCTTGTGTCTTGATTCCTCTTTGAAAATTGTTGGTGTTTGAATGGAGGTTTGTGGTGGTTGTAAGTGATGATGGTGGCTGAGTTTTTCCAGAGATTAGAGAGATTATGAGAGTGTATTTTTGAGAGAAAACTAAATGATTTGTTGGAAATGGAAATGAGATCAATTGCATGTGATCCCTTTGGTTGTAAGTGTAAGTGTAATCATGGTTTTGCATGGAATTTTAGTGCCTCATGTGGGTGGTGACCACATGGGGTCACATGGGGGAGGAGGAGAACGACCAAGGGGGCCCGCAAGGGGTATTTTAGTCATTTTATTATTTACCATTTAATTTGTTATGTTTCCCGTTCGTTTACCCGATTATTTCGATGTTTATTCGTACGTAAAACGTTAATTGTACGTGTTTAATCAACGATTTAAATTTTGATATTCTTAATTGATATAAAAGTTTAAATACTTGGAACATTTATAAAAATGTTCCGTTAATTTATCGGTCTCGATTTGCGTGCTCGTTTTACGGAGGTTAAATTGCGTAACGTTATTTTTGCACGTTTTTGTTATCGATTTAAGACGCAATATATTTTGAGTAAATTTTCATTGAAGTATTATTTAAAATACTTAATTTAAGTTGTCAAATTAATTATTGACGTTTATTTGGTTGCCGAATTAAATTCACGCGTTTTCGTTGCGTTACACAAAATCGTATCGCGTTTTGCTACTTTTTTCCGATTAATGTTTTTTTTTTTTTAAGTGTCGGAGATAACGCAAAATCAATCATGGCTTCACTTTCTAATTCATTTATCATATCCAAATCTTTCACAATCATAACACCATTTTCCAAAGTTCGCTCCAATATAACCTCATTCATATTATCTTCCATAATCGTATGGTTTCTTTGCTACTTTTTTTTTTATGACATCAATTTTTTTAATATTACGCTAAATTATTTTATTTGTTGTCTATATTGTTGTGTTAACTTTTGTTTAGATGCAAATATCCACACAGTATACTCTTTTTTCTCCTCATTTCACTTTACAGAAAATCGTATCGCGTTTTGCTACTTTTTTCCGATTAAGGTTTTTTTTTTTTTTTTTTTTTTTCAAGTGTTGGAGATAACACGAAATCAATCATGGCTTCACTTTCTAGTTCATTTATCATATCCAAATCTTTCACAATCATAACACCATTTTCCAAATTTCGCTCCAATTTAAACTCATTCATATTATCTATCATAATCGCATGGTTTCTTTGCTACTTTTTTTTTTCATGACACCAATTTTTAACAATTTATTTAAAATGAAGCCAAAGTATCTTATTTGTTGTCTATATTGGTGTGTTAACTTTTGTTTAGATGCAAATATCCACATAGTATACTCTTTTTTCTCCTCATTTAACTTTACACAAAATCGTATCGCGTTTTGCTACTTTTTTCCGATTAAGGTTTTTTTTTTTTTTAAGTGTTGGAGATAACGCGAAATCACTCATGGCTTCACTTTCTAGTTCATTTATCATCTCTAAATCTTTCACAATAATAACACCATTTTCCAAATTTTGCTACAATTTAACCTCATTCATATTATCTTCAATAATCGTATGGTTTCTTTGCTACTTTTTTTTTATGACACCAATTTTTAACAATTTATTTAAAATTAAGCCAAAGTATCTTATTTTTTGTCTATATTGGTGAGTTAACTTTTGTTTAGATGCAAATATCCACACCGTATACTCTTTTTTCTCCTTATTTAACTTTACACAAAATCGTATCGCGTTTTGCTACTTTTTTCCTTTTAAGGCTTTTTTTTTTTTTTTTTTTTTTTTTAAATGTTGGAGATAACGCAAAATCAATCATGGCTTCACTTTCTTGTTCATTTATCATGTCCAAATCTTTCACAATCATAACACCATTTTCCAAATTTCGCTCCAATTTAACCTCATTCATATCATCTACCATAATCGTATGGTTTCTTTGCTACTTTTTTTTATGACACCAATTTTTAACAATTTATTTAAAATGATGTAAAGTATCTTATTTATGGTCTATATTGGAGTGTCAACTATGAAACACTTCATGAGACACTTCATGAGACACTTCATAAGACACTTCATGTGACACTACCAATTTATGTGCCGGTTTCTAATTCGGGAAACTTTCCAAGTTTAGTTTTTGGTCCAAGTTACTAACTAAGTCACCCAAACCCATTTTTGTTACCATTTTCCAAAAATAGTAAGTTTTGTCGTCTTTAGAAACCGAGCCGCTTTTATTGACTTGGTCAAACCTACCCGGTTTGACCCGAAATTTCTACCCAACCCATAAATCAGTTTATAGAGTCCAAATAATTTGTCGGTTCGTGTCGGAGTTCACTCATGGTGTCGGTTTCTAACATACAACTTAAGATTCCAACATTTCACATCTTCGACTTTTGTCGGTTTGGTTCGCCATTTTATTTCTACCAATTATGATCCAACTTAAGGTCTACAATTTTTATCAACTGATCATTCATATGTCTAGTTAATAACATAATTTTTACAGCATCTAAAATGTCCATTTACATTTTTAAATAATTCCGCGCAAGAACCGTACATTTTATCGAAAACCATCAGACCAGTCCTATAAATCGGCCAGTAGAACAAAACTTGTGCGTTTCTGGAAAAAGTGTAAAACACGAAAAATGTAGATCTTTTCAATACGCAAATTATAAAAGAAAACTCGTTGTCTAACTCTTAGTATTAAATTTTTTACGATTTTTCTAGTAAGCTGTAGATTTTTGGACAGATTATGCATGTTCTTATATAAGCTTCAAAAATGATTTTTAACACCAAGTTTGGACATAATCATGTTAGATAAACTAAATAACATCTAAATCAGTAGCAAACAAGTAAATTTAGCAATTGGTTTAAGGATTCTTACAAAGATTTGAAGAAAGAACAAGAGATGGTGATGAGGATGGTGATCTTGTGTCTTGATTCCTCTTTGAAAATTGTTGGTGTTTGAATGGTGGTTTGTGGTGGTTGTAAGTGATGATGGTGGCTGAGTTTTTCCAGAGATTAGAGAGATTATGAGAGTGTATTTTTGAGAGAAAACTAAATGATTTGTTGGAAATGGAAATGAGATCAATTGCATGTGATCCCTTTGGTTGTAAGTGTAAGTGTAATCATGGTTTTGCATGGAATTTTAGTGCCTCATGTGGGTGGTGACCACATGGGGTCACATGGGGGAGGAGGAGAACGACCAAGGGGGCCCGCAAGGGGTATTTTAGTCATTTTATTATTTACCATTTAATTTGTTATGTTTCCCGTTCGTTTACCCGATTGTTTCGATGTTTATTCGTACGTAAAACGTTAATTGTACGTGTTTAATCAACGATTTAAATTTTGATATTCGTAATTGATATAAAAGTTTAAATACTTGGAACATTTATAAAAATGTTCCGTTAATTTATCGGTCTCGATTTGCGTGCTCGTTTTACGGAGGTTAAATTGCGTAACGTTATTTTTGCACGTTTTTGTTATCGATTTAAGACGCAATATATTTTGGGTAAATTTTCATTGAAGTATTATTTAAAATACTTAATTTAAGTTGTCAAATTAATTATTGACGTTTATTTGGTTGCCGAATTAAATTCACGCGTTTTCGTTGCGTTACACAAAATCGTATCGCGTTTTGCTACTTTTTTCCGATTAATGTTTTTTTTTTTTTTAAGTGTCGGAGATAACGCAAAATCAATCATGGCTTCACTTTCTAATTCATTTATCATATCCAAATCTTTCACAATCATAACACCATTTTCCAAAGTTCGCTCCAATATAACCTCATTCATATTATCTTCCATAATCGTATGGTTTCTTTGCTACTTTTTTTTTTATGACATCAATTTTTAACAATTTTTTTAATATTATGCTAAATTTTTTTATTTGTTGTCTATATTGTTGTGTTAACTTTTGTTTAGATGCAAATATCCACACCGTATACTCTTTTTTCTCCTCATTTCACTTTACAGAAAATCGTATCGCGTTTTGCTACTTTTTTCCGATTAAGGTTTTTTTTTTTTTTTTTTTTTTTCAAGTGTTGGAGATAACACGAAATCAATCATGGCTTCACTTTCTAGTTCATTTATCATATCCAAATCTTTCACAATCATAACACCATTTTCCAAATTTCGCTCCAATTTAAACTCATTCATATTATCTATCATAATCGCATAGTTTCTTTGCTACTTTTTTTTTTCATGACACCAATTTTTAACAATTTATTTAAAATGATGCAAAAGTATCTTATTTGTTGTCTATATTGGTGTGTTAACTTTTGTTTAGATGCAAATATCCACATAGTATACTCTTTTTTCTCCTCATTTAACTTTACACAAAATCGTATCGCGTTTTGCTACTTTTTTCCGATTAAGGTTTTTTTTTTTTTAAGTGTTGGAGATAACGCGAAATCACTCATGGCTTCACTTTCTAGTTCATTTATCATCTCTAAATCTTTCACAATAATAACACCATTTTCCAAATTTTGCTACAATTTAACCTCATTCATATTATCTTCAATAATCGTATGGTTTCTTTGCTACTTTTTTTTTATGACACCAATTTTTAACAATTTATTTAAAATTAAGCCAAAGTATCTTATTTTTTGTCTATATTGGTGAGTTAACTTTTGTTTAGATGCAAATATCCACACCGTATACTCTTTTTTCTCCTTATTTAACTTTACACAAAATCGTATCGCGTTTTGCTACTTTTTTCCTTTTAAGGTTTTTTTTTTTTTTTTTTTTTTAAAAATGTTGGAGATAACGCAAAATCAATCATGGCTTCACTTTCTTGTTCATTTATCATGTCCAAATCTTTCACAATCATAACACCATTTTCCAAATTTCGCTCCAATTTAACCTCATTCATATCATCTACCATAATCGTATGGTTTCTTTGCTACTTTTTTTTATGACACCAATTTTTAACAATTTATTTAAAATGATGTAAAGTATCTTATTTATTGTCTATATTGGAGTGTCAACTATGAGACACTTCATGAGACACTTCATGAGACACTTCATAAGACACTTCATGTGACACTACCAATTTATGTGCCGGTTTCTAATTCGGGAAACTTTCCAAGTTTAGTTTTTGGTCCAAGTTACTAACTAAGTCACCCAAACCCATTTTTGTTACCATTTTCCAAAAATAGTAAGTTTTGTCGTCTTTAGAAACCGAGCCGCTTTTGTTGACTTGGTCAAACCTACCCGGTTTGACCCGAAATTTCTACCCAACCCATAAATCAGTTTATAGAGTCCAAATAATTTGTCGGTTCGTGTCGGAGTTCACTCATGGTGTCGGTTTCTAACATACAACTTAAGATTCCAACATTTCACATCTTCGACTTTTGTCGGTTTGGTTCGCCATTTTATTTCTACCAATTATGATCCAACTTAAGGTCTACAATTTTTATCAACTGATCATTCATATGTCTAGTTAATAACATAATTTTTACAGCATCTAAAATGTCCATTTACATTTTTAAATAATTCCGCGCAAGAACCGTACATTTTATCGAAAACCATCAGACCAGTCCTATAAATCGGCCAGTAGAACAAAACTTGTGCGTTTCTGGAAAAAGTGTAAAACACGAAAAATGTAGATCTTTTCAATACGCAAATTATAAAAGAAAACTCGTTGTCTAACTCTTAGTATTAAATTTTTTACGATTTTTCTAGTAAGCTGTAGATTTTTGGACAGATTATGCATGTTCTTATATAAGCTTCAAAAATGATTTTTAACACCAAGTTTGGACATAATCATGTTAGATAAACTAAATAACATCTAAATCAGTAGCAAACAAGTAAATTTAGCAATTGGTTTAAGGATTCTTACAAAGATTTGAAGAAAGAACAAGAGATGGTGATGAGGATGGTGATCTTGTGTCTTGATTCCTCTTTGAAAATTGTTGGTGTTTGAATGGTGGTTTGTGGTGGTTGTAAGTGATGATGGTGGCTGAGTTTTTCCAGAGATTAGAGAGATTATGAGAGTGTATTTTTGAGAGAAAACTAAATGATTTGTTGGAAATGGAAATGAGATCAATTGCATGTGATCCCTTTGGTTGTAAGTGTAAGTGTAATCATGGTTTTGCATGGAATTTTAGTGGCTCATGTGGGTGGTGACCACATGGGGTCACATGGGGGAGGAGGAGAACGACCAAGGGGGCCCGCAAGGGGTATTTTAGTCATTTTATTATTTACCATTTAATTTGTTATGTTTCCCGTTCGTTTACCCGATTGTTTCGATGTTTATTCGTACGTAAAACGTTAATTGTACGTGTTTAATCAACGATTTAAATTTTGATATTCTTAATTGATATAAAAGTTTAAATACTTGGAACATTTATAAAAATGTTCCGTTAATTTATCGGTCTCGGTTTGCGTGCTCGTTTTACGGAGGTTAAATTGCGTAACGTTAATTTTGCACGTTTTTGTTATCGATTTAAGACGCAATATATTTTGGGTAAATTTTCATTGAAGTATTATTTAAAATACTTAATTTAAGTTGTCAAATTAATTATTGACGTTTATTTGGTTGCCGAATTAAATTCACGCGTTTTCGTTGCGTTACACAAAATCGTATCGCGTTTTGCTACTTTTTTCCGATTAATGTTTTTTTTTTTTAAGTGTCGGAGATAACGCAAAATCAATCATGGCTTCACTTTCTAATTCATTTATCATATCCAAATCTTTCACAATCATAACACCATTTTCCAAAGTTCGCTCCAATATAACCTCATTCATATTATCTTCCATAATCGTATGGTTTCTTTGCTACTTTTTTTTTTATGAAATCAATTTTTAACAATTTTTTTAATATTACGCTAAATTTTTTTATTTGTTGTCTATATTGTTGTGTTAACTTTTGTTTAGATGCAAATATCCACACCGTATACTCTTTTTTCTCCTCATTTCACTTTACAGAAAATCGTATCGCATTTTGCTACTTTTTTCCGATTAAGGTTTTTTTTTTTTTTTTTTTTTTTTCAAGTGTTGGAGATAACACGAAATCAATCATGGCTTCACTTTCTAGTTCATTTATCATATCCAAATCTTTCACAATCATAACACCATTTTCCAAATTTCGCTCCAATTTAAACTCATTCATATTATCTATCATAATCGCATAGTTTCTTTGCTACTTTTTTTTTTCATGACACCAATTTTTAACAATTTATTTAAAATGATGCAAAAGTATCTTATTTGTTGTCTATATTGGTGTGTTAACTTTTGTTTAGATGCAAATATCCACATAGTATACTCTTTTTTCTCCTCATTTAACTTTACACAAAATCGTATCGCGTTTTGCTACTTTTTTCCGATTAAGGTTTTTTTTTTTTTTAAGTGTTGGAGATAACGCGAAATCACTCATGGCTTCACTTTCTAGTTCATTTATCATCTCTAAATCTTTCACAATAATAACACCATTTTCCAAATTTTGCTACAATTTAACCTCATTCATATTATCTTCAATAATCGTATGGTTTCTTTGCTACTTTTTTTTTATGACACCAATTTTTAACAATTTATTTAAAATTAAGCCAAAGTATCTTATTTTTTGTCTATATTGGTGTGTTAACTTTTGTTTAGATGCAAATATCCACACCGTATACTCTTTTTTCTCCTTATTTAACTTTACACAAAATCGTATCGCGTTTTGCTACTTTTTTCCTTTTAAGGTTTTTTTTTTTTTTTTTTTTTTTTAAATGTTGGAGATAACGCAAAATCAATCATGGCTTCACTTTCTTGTTCATTTATCATGTCCAAATCTTTCACAATCATAACACCATTTTCCAAATTTCGCTCCAATTTAACCTCATTCATATCATCTACCATAATCGTATGGTTTCTTTGCTACTTTTTTTTATGACACCAATTTTTAACAATTTATTTAAAATGATGTAAAGTATCTTATTTATTGTCTATATTGGAGTGTCAACTATGAGACACTTCATGAGACACTTCATGAGACACTTCATAAGACACTTCATGTGACACTACCAATTTATGTGCCGGTTTCTAATTCGGGAAACTTTCCAAGTTTAGTTTTTGGTCCAAGTTACTAACTAAGTCACCCAAACCCATTTTTGTTACCATTTTCCAAAAATAGTAAGTTTTGTCGTCTTTAGAAACCGAGCCGCTTTTGTTGACTTGGTCAAACCTACCCGGTTTGACCCGAAATTTCTACCCAACCCATAAATCAGTTTATAGAGTCCAAATAATTTGTCGGTTCGTGTCGGAGTTCACTCATGGTGTCGGTTTCTAACATACAACTTAAGATTCCAACATTTCACATCTTCGACTTTTGTCGGTTTGGTTCGCCATTTTATTTCTACCAATTATGATCCAACTTAAGGTCTACAATTTTTATCAACTGATCATTCATATGTCTAGTTAATAACATAATTTTTACAGCATCTAAAATGTCCATTTACATTTTTAAATAATTCCGCGCAAGAACCGTACATTTTATCGAAAACCATCAGACCAGTCCTATAAATCGGCCAGTAGAACAAAACTTGTGCGTTTCTGGAAAAAGTGTAAAACACAAAAAATGTAGATCTTTTCAATACGCAAATTATAAAAAAAAACTCGTTGTTTAACTCTTAGTATTAAATTTTTTACGATTTTTCTAGTAAGCTGTAGATTTTTGGACAGATTATGCATGTTCTTATATAAGCTTCAAAAATGATTTTTAACACCAAGTTTGGACATAATCATGTTAGATGAACTAAATAACATCTAAATCAGTAGCAAACAAGTAAATTTAGCAATTGGTTTAAGGATTCTTACAAAGATTTGAAGAAAGAACAAGAGATGGTGATGAGGATGGTGATCTTGTGTCTTGATTCCTCTTTGAAAATTGTTGGTGTTTGAATGGTGGTTTGTGGTGGTTGTAAGTGATGATGGTGGCTGAGTTTTTCCAGAGATTAGAGAGATTATGAGAGTGTATTTTTGAGAGAAAACTAAATGATTTGTTGGAAATGGAAATGAGATCAATTGCATGTGATCCCTTTGGTTGTAAGTGTAAGTGTAATCATGGTTTTGCATGGAATTTTAGTGGCTCATGTGGGTGGTGACCACATGGGGTCACATGGGGGAGGAGGAGAACGACCAAGGGGGCCCGCAAGGGGTATTTTAGTCATTTTATTATTTACCATTTAATTTGTTATGTTTCCCGTTCGTTTACCCGATTGTTTCGATGTTTATTCGTACGTAAAACGTTAATTGTACGTGTTTAATCAACGATTTAAATTTTGATATTCTTAATTGATATAAAAGTTTAAATACTTGGAACATTTATAAAAATGTTCCGTTAATTTATCGGTCTCGATTTGCGTGCTCGTTTTACGGAGGTTAAATTGCGTAACGTTATTTTTGCACGTTTTTGTTATCGATTTAAGACGCAATATATTTTGGGTAAATTTTCATTGAAGTATTATTTAAAATACTTAATTTAAGTTGTCAAATTAATTATTGACGTTTATTTGGTTGCCGAATTAAATTCACGCGTTTTCGTTGCGTTACACAAAATCGTATCGCGTTTTGCTACTTTTTTCCGATTAATGTTTTTTTTTTTTTAAGTGTCGGAGATAACGCAAAATCAATCATGGCTTCACTTTCTAATTCATTTATCATATCCAAATCTTTCACAATCATAACACCATTTTCCAAAGTTCGCTCCAATATAACCTCATTCATATTATCTTCCATAATCGTATAGTTTCTTTGCTACTTTTTTTTTATGACATCAATTTTTAATAATTTTTTTAATATTACACTAAATTTTTTTATTTGTTGTCTATATTGTTGTGTTAACTTTTGTTTAGATGCAAATATCCACACCGTATACTCTTTTTTCTCCTCATTTCACTTTACAGAAAATCGTATCGCGTTTTGCTACTTTTTTCCGATTAAGTTTTTTTTTTTTTTTTTTTTTTTTTTTCAAGTGTTGGAGATAACACGAAATCAATCATAGCTTCACTTTCTAGTTCATTTATCATATCCAAATCTTTCACAATCATAACACCATTTTCCAAATTTCGCTCCAATTTAAACTCATTCATATTATCTATCATAATCGCATGGTTTCTTTGCTACTTTTTTTTTCATGACACCAATTTTTAACAATTTATTTAAAATGATGCAAAAGTATCTTATTTGTTGTCTATATTGGTGTGTTATCTTTTGTTTAGATGCAAATATCCACATAGTATACTCTTTTTTTCCTCATTTAACTTTACACAAAATCGTATCGCGTTCTGCTACTTTTTTCCGATTAAGGTTTTTTTTTTTTTAAGTGTTGGAGATAACGCGAAATCACTCATGGCTTCATTTTCTAGTTCATTTATCATCTCTAAATCTTTCACAATAATAACACCATTTTCCAAATTTTGCTACAATTTAACCTCATTCATATTATCTTCAATAATCGTATGGTTTCTTTGCTACTTTTTTTTGATGACACCAATTTTTAACAATTTATTTAAAATTAAGCCAAAGTATCTTATTTTTTGTCTATATTGGTGTGTTAACTTTTGTTTAGATGCAAATATCCACACCGTATACTCTTTTTTCTCCTTATTTAACTTTACACAAAATCGTATCGCGTTTTGCTACTTTTTTCCTTTTAAGGTTTTTTTTTTTTTTTTTTTAAAGTGTTGGAGATAACGCAAAATCAATCATGGCTTCACTTTCTAGTTCATTTATCATGTCCAAATCTTTCACAATCATAACACCATTTTCCAAATTTCGCTCCAATTTAACCTCATTCATATCATCTACCATAATCGTATGGTTTCTTTGCTACTTTTTTTTATGACACCAATTTTTAACAATTTATTTAAAATGATGTAAAGTATCTTATTTATTGTCTATATTGGAGTGTCAACTAT
Organism: Helichrysum umbraculigerum; assembly: GCA_949592205.1. NCBI lineage: Eukaryota > Viridiplantae > Streptophyta > Magnoliopsida > Asterales > Asteraceae > Helichrysum > Helichrysum umbraculigerum. The sequence continues at coordinate 10,758,484 of CATIUR010000003.1, read as the reverse complement.
GAGACACTTCATGAGACACTTCATGAGACACTTCATGAGACACTTCATAAGACACTTCATGTGACACTACCAATTTATGTGCCGGTTTCTAATTCGGGAAACTTTCCAAGTTTAGTTTTTGGTCCAAGTTACTAACTAAGTCACCCAAACCCATTTTTGTTACCATTTTCCAAAAATAGTAAGTTTTGTCGTCTTTAGAAACCGAGCCGCTTTTGTTGACTTGGTCAAACCTACCCGGTTTGACCCGAAATTTCTACCCAACCCGTAAAACAGTTTATAGAGTCCAAATAATTTGTCGGTTCGTGTCGGAGTTCACTCATGGTGTCGGTTTCTAATATACAACTTAAGATTCCAACATTTCACATCTTCGACTTTTGTCTGTTTGGTTCGCCATTTTATTTCTACCAATTATGATCCAACTTAAGGTCTACAATTTTTATCAACTGATCATTCATATGTCTAGTTAATAACATAATTTTTACAGCATCTAAAATGTCCATTTACATTTTTAAATAATTCCGCGCAAGAACCGTACATTTTATCGAAAACCATCAGACCAGTCCTATAAATCGGCCAGTAGAACAAAACTTGTGCGTTTCTGGAAAAAGTGTAAAACACGAAAAATGTAGATCTTTTCAATACGCAAATTATAAAAAAAAACTCGTTGTCTAACTCTTAGTATTAAATTTTTTACGATTTTTCTAGTAAGCTGTAGATTTTTGGACAGATTATGCATGTTCTTATATAAGCTTCAAAAATGATTTTTAACACCAAGTTTGGACATAATCATGTTAGATAAACTAAATAACATCTAAATCAGTAGCAAACAAGTAAATTTAGCAATTGGTTTAAGGATTCTTACAAAGATTTGAAGAAAGAACAAGAGATGGTGATGAGGATGGTGATCTTGTGTCTTGATTCCTCTTTGAAAATTGTTGGTGTTTGAATGGTGGTTTGTGGTGGTTGTAAGTGATGATGGTGGCTGAGTTTTTCCAGAGATTAGAGAGATTATGAGAGTGTATTTTTGAGAGAAAACTAAATGATTTGTTGGAAATGGAAATGAGATCAATTGCATGTGATCCCTTTGGTTGTAAGTGTAAGTGTAATCATGGTTTTGCATGGAATTTTAGTGGCTCATGTGGGTGGTGACCACATGGGGTCACATGGGGGAGGAGGAGAACGACCAAGGGGGCCCGCAAGGGGTATTTTAGTCATTTTATTATTTACCATTTAATTTGTTATGTTTCCCGTTCGTTTACCCGATTGTTTCGATGTTTATTCGTACGTAAAACGTTAATTGTACGTGTTTAATCAACGATTTAAATTTTGATATTCTTAATTGATATAAAAGTTTAAATACTTGGAACATTTATAAAAATGTTCCGTTAATTTATCGGTCTCGATTTGCGTGCTCGTTTTACGGAGGTTAAATTGCGTAACGTTATTTTTGCACGTTTTTGTTATCGATTTAAGACGCAATATATTTTGGGTAAATTTTCATTGAAATATTATTTAAAATACTTAATTTAAGTTGTCAAATTAATTATTGACGTTTATTTGGTTGCCGAATTAAATTCACGCGTTTTTGTTGCGTTACACAAAATCGTATCGCGTTTTGCTACTTTTTTCCGATTAATGTTTTTTTTTTTTTAAGTGTCGGAGATAACGCAAAATCAATCATGGCTTCACTTTCTAATTCATTTATCATTCCAAATCTTTCACAATCATAACACCATTTTCCAAAGTTCGCTCCAATATAACCTCATTCATATTATCTTCCATAATCGTATGGTTTCTTTGCTACTTTTTTTTTATGACATCAATTTTTAACAATTTTTTTAATATTACGCTAAATTTTTTTATTTGTTGTCTATATTGTTGTGTTAACTTTTGTTTAGATGCAAATATCCACACCGTATACTCTTTTTTCTCCTCATTTCACTTTACAGAAAATCGTATCGCGTTTTGCTACTTTTTTCCGATTAAGGTTTTTTTTTTTTTTTTTTTTTTTCAAGTGTTGGAGATAACACGAAATCAATCATAGCTTCACTTTCTAGTTCATTTATCATATCCAAATCTTTCACAATCATAACACCATTTTCCAAATTTCGCTCCAATTTAAACTCATTCATATTATCTATCATAATCGCATGGTTTCTTTGCTACTTTTTTTTTCATGACACCAATTTTTAACAATTTATTTAAAATGATGCAAAAGTATCTTATTTGTTGTCTATATTGGTGTGTTATCTTTTGTTTAGATGCAAATATCCACATAGTATACTCTTTTTTCTCCTCATTTAACTTTACACAAAATCGTATCGCGTTTTGCTACTTTTTTCCGATTAAGGTTTTTTTTTTTTTTAAGTGTTGGAGATAACGCGAAATCACTCATGGCTTCACTTTCTAGTTCATTTATCATCTCTAAATCTTTCACAATAATAACACCATTTTCCAAATTTTGCTACAATTTAACCTCATTCATATTATCTTCAATAATCGTATGGTTTCTTTGCTACTTTTTTTTGATGACACCAATTTTTAACAATTTATTTAAAATTAAGCCAAAGTATCTTATTTTTTGTCTATATTGGTGTGTTAACTTTTGTTTAGATGCAAATATCCACACCGTATACTCTTTTTTCTCCTTATTTAACTTTACACAAAATCGTATCGCGTTTTGCTACTTTTTTCCTTTTAAGGTTTTTTTTTTTTTTTTTTAAAGTGTTGGAGATAACGCAAAATCAATCATGGCTTCACTTTCTAGTTCATTTATCATGTCCAAATCTTTCACAATCATAACACCATTTTCCAAATTTCGCTCCAATTTAACCTCATTCATATCATCTACCATAATCGTATGGTTTCTTTGCTACTTTTTTTTATGACACCAATTTTTAACAATTTATTTAAAATGATGTAAAGTATCTTATTTATTGTCTATATTGGAGTGTCAACTATGAGACACTTCATGAGACACTTCATGAGACACTTCATAAGACACTTCATGTGACACTACCAATTTATGTGCCGGTTTCTAATTCGGGAAACTTTCCAAGTTTAGTTTTTGGTCCAAGTTACTAACTAAGTCACCCAAACCCATTTTTGTTACCATTTTCCAAAAATAGTAAGTTTTGTCGTCTTTAGAAACCGAGCCGCTTTTGTTGACTTGGTCAAACCTACCCGGTTTGACCCGAAATTTCTACCCAACCCGTAAATCAGTTTATAGAGTCCAAATAATTTGTCGGTTCGTGTCGGAGTTCACTCATGGTGTCGGTTTCTAACATACAACTTAAGATTCCAACATTTCACATCTTCGACTTTTGTCTGTTTGGTTCGCCATTTTATTTCTACCAATTATGATCCAACTTAAGGTCTACAATTTTTATCAACTGATCATTCATATGTCTAGTTAATAACATAATTTTTACAGCATCTAAAATGTCCATTTACATTTTTAAATAATTCCGCGCAAGAACCGTACATTTTATCGAAAACCATCAGACCAGTCCTATAAATCGGCCAGTAGAACAAAACTTGTGCGTTTCTGGAAAAAGTGTAAAACACGAAAAATGTAGATCTTTTCAATACGCAAATTATAAAAAAAAACTCGTTGTCTAACTCTTAGTATTAAATTTTTTACGATTTTTCTAGTAAGCTGTAGATTTTTGGACAGATTATGCATGTTCTTATATAAGCTTCAAAAATGATTTTTAACACCAAGTTTGGACATAATCATGTTAGATAAACTAAATAACATCTAAATCAGTAGCAAACAAGTAAATTTAGCAATTGGTTTAAGGATTCTTACAAAGATTTGAAGAAAGAACAAGAGATGGTGATGAGGATGGTGATCTTGTGTCTTGATTCCTCTTTGAAAATTGTTGGTGTTTGAATGGTGGTTTGTGGTGGTTGTAAGTGATGATGGTGGCTGAGTTTTTCCAGAGATTAGAGAGATTATGAGACTGTATTTTTGAGAGAAAACTAAATGATTTGTTGGAAATGGAAATGAGATCAATTGCATGTGATCCCTTTGGTTGTAAGTGTAAGTGTAATCATGGTTTTGCATGGAATTTTAGTGGCTCATGTGGGTGGTGACCACATGGGGTCACATGGGGGAGGAGGAGAACGACCAAGGGGCCCCGCAAGGGGTATTTTAGTCATTTTATTATTTACCATTTAATTTGTTATGTTTCCCGTTCGTTTACCCGATTGTTTCGATGTTTATTCGTACGTAAAACGTTAATTGTACGTGTTTAATCAACGATTTAAATTTTGATATTCTTAATTGATATAAAAGTTTAAATACTTGGAACATTTATAAAAATGTTCCGTTAATTTATCGGTCTCGATTTGCGTGCTCGTTTTACGGAGGTTAAATTGCGTAACGTTATTTTTGCACGTTTTTGTTATCAATTTAAGACGCAATATATTTTGGGTAAATTTTCATTGAAGTATTATTTAAAATACTTAATTTAAGTTGTCAAATTAATTATTGACGTTTATTTGGTTGCCGAATTAAATTCACGCGTTTTCGTTGCGTTACACAAAATCGTATCGCGTTTTGCTACTTTTTTCCGATTAATGTTTTTTTTTTTTAAGTGTCGGAGATAACGCAAAATCAATCATGGCTTCACTTTCTAATTCATTTATCATATCCAAATCTTTCACAATCATAACATCATTTTCCAAAGTTCGCTCCAATATAACCTCATTCATATTATCTTCCATAATCGTATGGTTTCTTTGCTACTTTTTTTTTATGACATCAATTTTTAACAATTTTTTTAATATTACGCTAAATTTTTTTATTTGTTGTCTATATTGTTGTGTTAACTTTTGTTTAGATGCAAATATCCACACCGTATACTCTTTTTTCTCCTCATTTCAATTTACAGAAAATCGTATCGCGTTTTGCTACTTTTTTCCGATTAAGGTTTTTTTTTTTTTTTTTTTCAAGTGTTGGAGATAACACGAAATCAATCATGGCTTCACTTTCTAGTTCATTTATCATATCCAAATCTTTCACAATCATAACACCATTTTCCAAATTTCGCTCCAATTTAAACTCATTCATATTATCTATCATAATCGCATGGTTTCTTTGCTACTTTTTTTTCATGACACCAATTTTTAACAATTTATTTAAAATGATGCAAAAGTATCTTATTTGTTGTCTATATTGGTGTGTTAACTTTTGTTTAGATGCAAATATCCACATAGTATACTCTTTTTTCTCCTCATTTAACTTTACACAAAATCGTATCGCGTTTTGCTACTTTTTTCCGATTAAGGTTTTTTTTTTTTTAAGTGTTGGAGATAACGCGAAATCACTCATGGCTTCACTTTCTAGTTCATTTATCATCTCTAAATCTTTCACAATAATAACACCATTTTCCAAATTTTGCTACAATTTAACCTCATTCATATTATCTTCAATAATCGTATGGTTTCTTTGCTACTTTTTTTTTTATGACACCAATTTTTAACAATTTATTTAAAATTAAGCCAAAGTATCTTATTTTTTGTCGATATTGGTGTGTTAACTTTTGTTTAGATGCAAATATCCACACCGTATACTCTTTTTTCTCCCTATTTAACTTTACACAAAATCGTATCGCGTTTTGCTACTTTTTCCTTTTAAGGTTTTTTTTTTTTTTTTTAAGTGTTGGAGATAACGCAAAATCAATCATGGCTTCACTTTCTAGTTCATTTATCATGTCCAAATCTTTCACAATCATAACACCATTTTCCAAATTTCGCTCCAATTTAACCTCATTCATATCATCTACCATAATCGTATGGTTTCTTTGCTACTTTTTTTTATGACACCAATTTTTAACAATTTATTTAAAATGATGTAAAGTATCTTATTTATTGTCTATATTGGAGTGTCAACTATGAGACACTTCATGAGAGACTTCATGAGACACTTCATAAGACACTTCATGTGACACTACCAATTTATGTGCCGGTTTCTAATTCGGGAAACTTTCCAAGTTTAGTTTTTGGTCCAAGTTACTAACTAAGTCACCCAAACCCATTTTTGTTACCATTTTCCAAAAATAGTAAGTTTTGTCGTCTTTAGAAACCGAGCCGCTTTTGTTGACTTGGTCAAACCTACCCGGTTTGACCCAAAATTTCTACCCAACCCATAAATCAGTTTATAGAGTCCAAATAATTTGTCGGTTCGTGTCGGAGTTCACTCATGGTGTCGGTTTCTAACATACAACTTAAGATTCCAACATTTCACATCTTCGACTTTTGTCGGTTTGGTTCGCCATTTTATTTCTACCAATTATGATCCAACTTAAGGTCTACATTTTTTATCAACTGATCATTCATATGTCTAGTTAATAACATAATTTTTACAGCATCTAAAATGTCCATTTACATTTTTAAATAATTCCGCGCAAGAACCGTACATTTTATCGAAAACCATCAGACCAGTCCTATAAATCGGCCAGTAGAACAAAACTTGTGCGTTTCTGGAAAAAGTGTAAAACATGAAAAATGTAGATCTTTTCAATACGCAAATTATAAAAAAAAAATTCGTTGTCTAACTCTTAGTATTAAATTTTTTACGATTTTTCTAGTAAGCTGTAGATTTTTGGACAGATTATGCATGTTCTTATATAAGCTTCAAAAATGATTTTTAACACCAAGTTTGGACATAATCATGTTAGATGAACTAAATAACAACTAAATCAGTAGCAAACAAGTAAATTTAGCAATTGGTTTAAGGATTCTTACAAAGATTTGAAGAAAGAACAAGAGATGGTGATGAGGATGGTGATCTTGTGTCTTGATTCCTCTTTGAAAATTGTTGGTGTTTGAATGGTGGTTTGTGGTGGTTGTAAGTGATGATGGTGGCTGAGTTTTTCCAGAGATTAGAGAGATTATGAGAGTGTATTTTTGAGAGAAAACTAAATGATTTGTTGGAAATGGAAATGAGATCAATTGCATGTGATCCCTTTGGTTGTAAGTGTAAGTGTAATCATGGTTTTGCATGGAATTTTAGTGGCTCATGTGGGTGGTGACCACATGGGGTCACATGGGGGAGGAGGAGAACGACCAAGGGGGCCCGCAAGTGGTATTTTAGTCATTTTATTATTTACCATTTAATTTGTTATGTTTCCCGTTTGTTTACCCGATTGTTTCGATGTTTATTCGTACGTAAAACGTTAATTGTACGTGTTTAATCAACGATTTAAATTTTGATATTATTAATTGATATAAAAGTTTAAATACTTGGAACATTTATAAAAATGTTCCGTTAATTTATCGGTCTCGATTTGCATTCTCGTTTTACGGAGGTTAAATTGCGTAACGTTATTTTTGCACGTTTTTGTTATCGATTTAAGACGCAATATATTTTGGGTAAACTTTCATTGAAGTATTATTTAAAATACTTAATTTAAGTTGTCAAATTAATTATTGACGTTTATTTGGTTGCCGAATTAAATTCACGCGTTTTCGTTGCGTTACACAAAATCGTATCGCGTTTTGCTACTTTTTTCCGATTAATGTTTTTTTTTTTTAAGTGTCGGAGATAACGCAAAATCAATCATGGCTTCACTTTCTAATTCATTTATCATATCCAAATCTTTCACAATCATAACACCATTTTCCAAAGTTCGCTCCAATATAACCTCATTCATATTATCTTCCATAATCGTATGGTTTCTTTGCTACTTTTTTTTTATGACATCAATTTTTAACAATTTTTTTAATATTACGCTAAATTTTTTTATTTGTTGTCTATATTGTTGTGTTAACTTTTGTTTAGATGCAAATATCCACACCGTATACTCTTTTTTCTCCTCATTTCAATTTACAGAAAATCGTATCGCGTTTTGCTACTTTTTTCCGATTAAGGGTTTTTTTTTTTTTTTTTTTCAAGTGTTGGAGATAACACGAAATCAATCATGGCTTCACTTTCTAGTTCATTTATCATATCCAAATCTTTCACAATCATAACACCATTTTCCAAATTTCGCTCCAATTTAAACTCATTCATATTATCTATCATAATCGCATGGTTTCTTTGCTACTTTTTTTTCATGACACCAATTTTTAACAATTTATTTAAAATGATGCAAAAGTATCTTATTTGTTGTTTATATTGGTGTGTTAACTTTTGTTTAGATGCAAATATCCACACCGTATACTCTTTTTTCTCCTCATTTAACTTTACACAAAATCGTATCGCGTTTTGCTACTTTTTTCCGATTAAGGTTTTTTTTTGTAAGTGTTGGAGATAACACGAAATCAATCATGGCTTCATTTTCTAGTTCATTTATCATCTCCAAATCTTCACAATCATAACACCATTTTTAAAATTTCGCTCAAATTTAACCTCATTCATATTATATAGCATAATTGTATGGTTTATTTGCTTCTTTTTTTTATGACACCATTATTTAACAACTTTTTTAAAATTACGCCAAATTTTTTTATTTGTTGTATATATTGTTGTGTTAACTTTTGTTTAGATGCAAATATCCACACCGTATACTCTTTTTTCTCCTCATTTAACATTACACAAAATCGTATCGCGTTTTGCTGCTTTTTTCCGATTAAGGTTTTTTTTTTTTTTTTTTTTTTCAAGTGTTGGAGATAATGAGAAATCAATCATGGCTTCACTTTCTAGATCATTTATCATCTCTAAATCTTTCACAATCATAACACCATTTTCCAAATTTTTCTCCAATTTAACCTCATTCATATTATCTACCATAATTGTATGGTTTCTTTGCTACTTTTTTTTTGATGACACCAATTTTTAACAATTTTTTAAAATGACGCCAAAATTTATTATTTGTTGTCTATATTGTTGTGTAAACTTTTGTTTAGATGCAAATATCCACACCGTATACTCTTTTTTCTCCTCATTTAACTTTACACAAAATCGTAACGCGTTTTGCTACTTTTTTCCGGTTAAGGTTTTTTTTTTTTTTTTAAGTGTTGGAGCTAACGCAAAATCAATCATGGCTTCACTTTCTAGTTCATTTATCATATCCAAATCTTTCACAATCATAACACCATTTTCCAAATTTCGCTCTAATTTAACCTCATTCATATTATCTACCATAATCGTATGGTTTCTTTGCTACTTTTTTTTTTACGACACCAATTTTTAACAATTTATTTAAAATGATGCCAAAGTATTTTATTTATTGTCTATATTGGTGTGTTAACTTTTGTTTAGATGAATATATCTACACCTATACTCTTTTTTCTCCTCATTTAACTTTACACAAAATCGTAACGCGTTTTGCTACATTTTTCCGATTAAGGGGGTTTTTTTTTTTTTTAAGTGTTGGAGATAACGCGAAATCAAGCATGGCTTCACTTTCTAGTTCATTTATTATATCCAAATCTTTCACAATCATAACACCATTTTCCAAATGTCACTTCAATTTAACCTCATTCATATTATCTACCATAATCGTATGGTTTCTTTGCTACTTTTTTTTATGACACCAATTTTTAACAATTTATTTAAAATGATGCCAAAGTATCTTATTTGTTGTCTATATTGGTGTGTTAACTTTTGTTGAGATGCAAATATCCACATCGTATACTCTTTTTTCTCCTCATTTAATTTTACACAAAATCGTATCGCGTTTTGCTACTTTTTTCCGATTAATGTTTTTTTTCTTTTTTCTTTTTAACTGTCGGAGATAACGCAAAATCAATCATGGCTTCACTTTCTAATTCATTTATCATATCCAAATCTTTCACAATCATAACACCATTTTCCAAAGTTCGCTCCAATATAACCTCATTCATATTATCTTCCATAATCGTATGGTTTCTTTGCTACTTTTTTTTATTACATCAATTTTTAACAATATATTAAAATGACGCCAAAATTTCTTATTTGTTGTCTATATTGTTGTGTAAACTTTTGTTTAGATGCAAATATCTACACCGTATACTCTTTTTTCTCCTCATTTAACCTTACACAAAATCGTATCGCGTTTTGCTACTTATTTCCGATTAAGGGGTTTTTTTTTTTAAAGTGTTGGAGATAACGCAAAATCAATCATGGCTTCACTTTCTAGTTCATTTATCATATCCAAATCTTTCACAATCATAACACCATTTTCCAAATTTCGTTCCAATTTAACTTCATTCATATTATCTACCATAATCGTATGGTTTTTTTGCTACTTTTTTTTATGACACCAATTTTTAACAATTTATTTAGAATGATGCGAAAATATCTTATTTGTTGTCTATATTGGTGTGTTAACTTTTGTTTAGATGCAAATATCCACACCGTATACTCTTTTTTCTCCACATTTAACTTTACACAAAATCGAATCGTGTTTTGCTACTTTTTTCCGATTATAGTATTTTTTTTTTTTTAAGTGTTAGAGATAACGCGAAATCAATCATGGCTTCATTTTCTAGTTCATTTATCATCTTCAAATCTTTCACAATCATAACACCATTTTTAAAATTTCGCTCCAATTTAACCTCATTCATATTATATAGCATAATTCTATGGTTTATTTGTTTCTTTTTTTTACGACACCATTTTTTAACAATTTTTTTAAAATTACGCTAAATTTTTTTTATTTGTTGTCAATATTGTTGTGTTAACTTTTATTTAGATGCAAATATCCACACCGTATACTCTTTTTTCTCCTCATTTGACTTTACAGAAAATCGTATCGCATTTTGCTCCTTTTTTCCGATTCAGGTTTTTTTTCCAAGTGTTGGAGATAACGCGAAATCAATCATGGCTTCACTTTCTAGATCATTTATCATCTCTAAATCTTTCACAATAATAAAACCATTTTCCAAATTTCGGTACAATTTAACCTCATTCATAATATCTACCATAATCGTATGGTTTCTTTGAGACTTTTTTTTGACGAGACCAATTTTTAACAATTTATTTAAAATGATGCCAAAGTATCTTATTTGTTGTCTATATTGGTGTGTTAACTTTTGTTTAGATGAATATATCTACACCGTATACTCTTTTTTCTCCTCATTTAACGTTACACAAAATCGTATCGCGTTTTGCTACATTTTTCCGATTAAAAGTTTTTTTTTTTTTTTTTTTTTTTAGTGTTGGAGATAACGCAATATCAATCAAGGCTTCACTTTCTAGTTCATTTATCATATCCAAATCTTTCACAATCATAACACCATTTTCCAAGTTTCGCTCCAATTTAACCTCATTCATATTATCTACCATAATCGTATGGTTTCTTTGCTACTTTTTTTTTATGACACCAATTTTTAACAATTTATTTAAAATGATGCCAAAGTATCTTATTTGTTGTCTATATTGGTGTGTTAACTTTTGTTGAGATGCAAATATCCACACCGTATACTCTTTTTTCTCCTCATTTAACTTTACACAAAATCGTATCGCGTTTTGCAACTTTTTTCCGATTAAAGTTTTTTTTTTTTCTTTTTTCTTTTTAAGTGTCGGAGATAACGCAAAATCAATCATGCTTCACTTTCTAATTCAATTATCATATCCAAATCTTTCACAATCATAACACCATTTTCCAAAGTTCGCTCCAATATAACCTCATTCATATTATCTACCATAATCGTATGGTTTCTTTGCTACTTTTTTTTGATGACATCAATTTTTAAAAATATATTAAAATGACGCCAAAATTTCTTATTTGTTGTCTATATTGTTGTGTTAACTTTTGTTTGGATGCAAATATCTACACCGTATACTCTTTTTTCTCCTCATTTAACTTTACACAAAATCGTATCGCGTTTTGCTACTTATTTCCGATTAAGGGTTTTTTTTTTTAAAGTGTTGGAGATAACGCAAAATCAATCATGGCTTCACTTTCTAGTTCATTTATCATATCCAAATCTTTCACAATCATAACACCATTTTCCAAATTTCGCTCCAATTTAACCTCATTCATATTATCTACCATAATCGTATGGTTTCTTTGCTACTTTTTTTTATGACACCAATTTTTAACAATTTATTTAAAATGATGCCAAAATATCTTATTTGTTATCTATATTGGTATGTTAACTTTTGTTTAGATGCAAATATCCACACCGTATACTCTTTTTTCTCCACATTTAACTTTACACAAAATCGAATCGCGTTTTGCTACTTTTTTCCGATTATAGTATTTTTTTTTTTAAGTGTTAGAGATAACGCGAAATCAATCATGGCTTCATTTTCTAGTTCATTTATCATCTCCAAATCTTTCACAATCATAACACCATTTTTAAAATTTCGCTCCAATTTAACCTCATTCATATTATATAGCGTAATTCTATGGTTTATTTGTTTCTTTTTTTTATGACACCATTTTTTAACAATTTTTTTAAAATTACGTTAAATTTTTTTATTTGTTGTCTATATTGTTGTGTTAACTTTTATTTAGATGCAAATATCCACACCGTATACTCTTTTTTCTCCTCATTTGACTTTACAGAAAATCGTATCGCATTTTGCTACTTTTTTCCGATTAAGGTTTTTTTTCCAAGTGTTGGAGATAACGCGAAATCAATCATGGCTTCACTTTCTAGATCATTTATCATCTCTAAATCTTTCACAATAATAAAACCATTTTCCAAATTTCGGTACAATTTAACCTCATTCATAATATCTACCATAATCGTATGGTTTCTTTGCGACTTTTTTTTGACGACACCAATTTTTAACAATTTATTTAAAATGATGCCAAAGTATCTTATTTGTTGTCTATATTGGCGTGTTAACTTTTGTTTAGATGAATATATCTACACCGTATACTCTTTTTTCTCCTCATTTAACGTTACACAAAATCGTATCGCGTTTTGCTACATTTTTCCGATTAAATATTTTTTTTTTCTTTTTTTTAAGTGTTGGAGATAACGCAATATCAATCAAGGCTTCACTTTCTAGTTCATTTATCATATCCAAATCTTTCACAATCATAACACCATTTTCCAAATTTCGCTCCAATTTAACCTCATTCATATTATCTACCATAATCGTATGGTTTCTTTGCTACTTTTTTTTTTATGACACCAATTTTTAACAATTTATTTAAAATGATGCCAAAGTATCTTATTTGTTGTCTATATTGGTGTGTTAACTTTTGTTGAGATGCAAATATCCACACCGTATACTCTTTTTTCTCCTCATTTAACTTTACACAAAATCGTAACGCGTTTTGCTACTTTTTTCCGATTAAAGTTTTTTTTTTTGTCTTTTTTCTTTTTAAGTGTCGGAGATAACGCAAAATCAATCATGCTTCACTTTCTAATTCAATTATCATATCCAAATCTTTCACAATCATAACACCATTTTCCAAAGTTCGCTCCAATATAACCTCATTCATATTATCTACCATAATCGTATGGTTTCTTTGCTACTTCTTTTTAATGACATCAATTTTTAACAATTTATTTAAAATGATGCTAAAGTATCTTATTTGTTGTCTATATTGGTGTGTTAACTTTTGTTTAGATGCAAATATCCACACTGTATACTCTTTTTTCTCCTCTTTTAACTTTACACAAAATCGTATCGCGTTTTGCTACTTATTTCCGATTAAGGGTTTTTTTTTTTAAAGTGTTGGAGATAACGCAAAATCAATCATGGCTTCACTTTCTAGTTCATTTATCATATCCAAATCTTTCACAATCATAACACCATTTTCCAAATTTCGCTCCAATTTAACCTCATTCATATTATCTACCATAATCGTATGGTTTCTTTGCTACTTTTTTTTTAAGACACCAATTTTTAACAATTTATTTAAAATGATGCCAAAATATCTTATTTGTTGTCTATATTGGTGTGTTAACTTTTGTTTAGATGCAAATATCCACACCGTATACTCTTTTTTCTCCACATTTAACTTTACACAAAATCTAATCGCGTTTTGCTACTTTTTTCCGATTATAGTTTTTTTTTTTTTTTTTTTTAAGTGTTTGAGATAACGCGAAATCAATCATGGCTTCATTTTCTAGTTCATTTATCATCTCCAAATCTTTCACAATCATAACACCATTTTTAAAATTTCGCTCCAATTTAACCTCATTCAAATTATATAGCATAATTCTATGGTTTATTTGTTTCTTTTTTTTATGACACCATTTTTTAACAATTTTTTTAAAATTACGTTAAATTTTTTTATTTGTTGTCTATATTGTTGTGTTAACTTTTATTTAGATGCAAATATCCACACCGTATACTCTTTTTTCTCCTCATTTGACTTTACAGAAAATCGTATCGCATTTTGCTACTTTTTTCCGATTAAGGTTTTTTTTCCAAGTGCTGGATATAACGCGAAATCAATCATGGCTTCACTTTCTAGATCATTTATCATCTCTAAATCTTTCACAATAATAAAACCATTTTCCAAATTTCGGTACAATTTAACCTCATTCATAATATCTACCATAATCGTATGGTTTCTTTGATACTTTTTTTTTATGACACCAATTTTTAACAATTTATTTAAAATGATGTCAAAATATCTTATTTGTTGTCTATATTGGTATGTTAACTTTTGTTTAGATGCAAATATCCACACCGTATACTCTTTTTTCTCCACATTTAACTTTACACAAAATCGAATCGCGTTTTGCTACTTTTTTCCGATTATAGTATTTTTTTTTTAAGTGTTAGAGATAACGCGAAATCAATCATGGCTTCATTTTCTAGTTCATTTATCATCTCCAAATCTTTCACAATCATAACACCATTTTTAAAATTTCGCTCCAATTTAACCTCATTCATATTATATAGCATAATTCTATGGTTTATTTGTTTCTTTTTTTTATGACACCATTTTTTAACAATTTTTTTAAAATTAAGTTAAATTTTTTTATTTGTTGTCTATATTGTTGTGTTAACTTTTATTTAGATGCAAATATCCACACCGTATACTCTTTTTTCTCCTCATTTGACTTTACAGAAAATCGTATCGCATTTTGCTACTTTTTTCCGATTAAGGTTTTTTTTCCAAGTGTTGGATATAACGCGAAATCAATCATGGCTTCACTTTCTAGATCATTTATCATCTCTAAATCTTTCACAATAATAAAACCATTTTCCAAATTTCGGTACAATTTAACCTCATTCATAATATCTACCATAATCGTATGGTTTCTTTGCGACTTTTTTTTGACGACGCCAATTTTTAACAATTTATTTAAAATGATGCCAAAGTATCTTATATGTTGTCTATATTGGCGTGTTAACTTTTGTTTAGATGAATATATCTACACCGTATACTCTTTTTTCTCCTCATTTAACGTTACACAAAATCGTATCGCTTTTTGCTACATTTTTCCGATTAAATATTTTTTTTTTCTTTTGTTTAAGTGTTGGAGATAACGCAATATCAATCAAGGCTTCACTTTCTTGTTCATTTATCATATCCTAATCTTTCACAATCATAACACCATTTTCCAAAGTTCGCTCCAATATAACCTCAATCATATTATCTACCATAATCGTATGGTTTCTTTGCTACTTTTTTTTTATGACACCAATTTTTAACAATTTATTTAAAATGATGCCAAAGTATCTTATTTGTTGTCTATATTGGTGTGTTAACTTTTGTTGAGATGCAAATATCCACACCGTATACTCTTTTTTCTCCTCATTTAACTTTACACAAAATCGTAACGCGTTTTGCTACTTTTTTCCGATTAAAGTTTTTTTTTTTTGTCTTTTTTCTTTTTAAGTGTCGGAGATAACGCAAAATCAATCATGCTTCACTTTCTAATTCAATTATCATATCCAAATCTTTCACAATCATAACACCATTTTCCAAAGTTCGCTCCAATATAACCTCATTCATATTATCTACCATAATCGTATGGTTTCTTTGCTACTTCTTTTTGATGACATCAATTTTTAACAATTTATTTAAATGACGCCAAAATTTCATATTTGTTGTCTATATTATTGTGTTAACTTTTATTTAGATGCAAATATCTACACCGTATACTCTTTTTTCTCCTCATTTAACTTTACACAAAATCGTATCGCGTTTTGCTACTTATTTCCGATTAAGGGTTTTTTTTTTTAAAGTGTTGGAGATAACGCAAAATCAATCATGGCTTCACTTTCTAGTTCATTTATCATATCCAAATCTTTCACAATCATAACACCATTTTCCAAATTTCGCTCCAATTTAACCTCATTCATATTATCTACCATAATCGTATGGTTTCTTTGCTACTTTTTTTTTAAGACACCAATTTTTAACAATTTATTTAAAATGATGCCAAAATATCTTATTTGTTGTCTATATTGGTGTGTTAACTTTTGTTTAGATGCAAATATCCACACCGTATACTCTTTTTTCTCCACATTTAACTTTACATAAAATCTAATCGCGTTTTGCTGCATTTTTCCGATTATAGTTTTTTTTTTTTTTTTTAAGTGTTTGAGATAACGCTAAATCAATCATGGCTTCATTTTCTAGTTCATTTATCATCTCCAAATCTTTCACAATCATAACACCATTTTTAAAATTTCGCTCCAATTTAACCTCATTCATATTATATAGCATAATTCTATGGTTTATTTGTTTCTTTTTTTTATGACACCATTTTTTAACAATTTTTTTAAAATTACGTTAAATTTTTTTATTTGTTGTCTATATTGTTGTGTTAACTTTTATTTAGATGCAAATATCCACACCGTATACTCTTTTTTCTCCTCATTTGACTTTACAGAAAATCGTATCGCATTTTGCTACTTTTTTCCGATTAAGGTTTTTTTTCCAAGTGTTGGAGATAACGCGAAATCAATCATGGCTTCACTTTCTAGATCATTTATCATCTCTAAATCTTTCACAATAATAAAACCATTTTCCAAATTTCGGTACAATTTAACCTCATTCATAATATCTACCATAATCGTATGGTTTCTTTGCGACTTTTTTTTGACGACACCAATTTTTAACAATTTATTTAAAATGATGCCAAAGTATCTTATTTGTTGTCTATATTGGTGTGTTAACTTTTGTTTAGATGAATATATCTACACCGTATACTCTTTTTTCTCCTCATTTAACGTTACACAAAATCGTATCGCGTTTTGCTACATTTTTCCGATTAAATATTTTTTTTTCTTTTTTTTAAGTGTTGGAGATAACGCAATATCAATCATGGCTTCACTTTCTAATTCAATTATCATATCCAAATCTTTCACAATCATAACACCATTTTCCAAAGTTCGCTCCAATATAACCTCATTCATATTATCTACCATAATCGTATGGTTTCTTTGCTACTTTTTTTTGATGACATCAATTTTTAACAATATATTAAAGTGACGCCAAAATTTCTTATTTGTTGTCTATATTGTTGTGTTAACTTTTGTTTAGATGCAAATATCTACACCGTATACTCTTTTTTCTCCTCATTTAACTTTACACAAAATCGTATCGCGTTTTGCTACTTATTTCCGATTAAGGGTTTTTTTTTTTTTTTTTTAAAGTGTTGGAGATAACGCAAAATCAATCATGGCTTCACTTTCTAGTTCATTTATCATATCCAAATCTTTCACAATCATAACACCATTTTCCAAATTTCGCTCCAATTTAACCTCATTCATATCATCTACCATAATCGTATGGTTTTTTGCTACTTTTTTTTATGACACCAATTTTTAACAATTTATTTAAAATGATGCTAAAGTATCTTATTTGTTGTCTATATTGGTGTGTTAACTTTTGTTTAGATGCAAATATCCACACTGTATACTCTTTTTTCTCCTCTTTTAACTTTACACAAAATCGTATCGCGTTTTGCTACTTTTTTCCGATTAAGGTTTTTTTTTTCTTTCAAGTGTTGGAGATAACGCGAAATCAATCATGGCTTCACTTTCTAGATCATTTATCATCTCTAAATCTTTCACAATCATAACATCGTTTTCCAAATTTCGCTCCAATTTAACCTCATTCATATTATCTACCATAATCGTATGGTTTCTTTGCTACTTTTTTTTGACGACACCAATTTTTAACAATTTATTTAAAATGATGCCAAAGTATCTTATTTGTTGTCTATATTGGTGTGTTAACTTTTGTTTAGAAGAATATATCTACACCGTATACTCTTTTTTCTCCTCATTTAACTTTACACAAAATCGTATCGCGTTTTGATACATTTTTCCGATTAAGGGTTTTTTTTTCTTTTTTTTTTAAAGTGTCGGAGATAACGCGAAATCAAACATGGCTTCACTTTCTTGTTCATTTATCATATCCTAATCTTTCACAATCATAACACCATTTTCCAAAGTTCGCTCCAATATAACCTCAATCATATTATCTACCATAATCGTATGGTTTCTTTGCTACTTTTTTTTATGACATCAATTTTTAACAATATATTAAAATGACGCCCAAATTTCGTATTTGTTGTCTATATTGTTGTGTTAACTTTTGTTTAGATGCAAATATCTACACCGTATACTCTTTTTTCTCATCATTTAACTTTACACAAAATCGTATCGCGTTTTGCTACTTATCTCCGATTAAGGGTTTTATTATTTATTTTTTTTTTATTTTTTTTAAGTGTTGGAGATAACGCAAAATCAATCATGGCTTCACTTTCTAGTTCATTTATCTTATCCAAATATTTCACAATCATAACACCATTTTTAAAATTTCGCTCCAATTTAACCTCATTCATATTATATAGCATAATTGTATGGTTTATTTGCTTCTTTTTTTTAGGACACCATTTTTTAACAATTTTTTTAAAATTACGCCAAATTTTTTTATTTGTTGCCTATATTGTTGTGTTAACTTTTGTTTAGATGCAAATATCCACACTGTATACTCTTTTTTCTCCTCATTTGACTTTACAGAAAATTGTATCGCGTTTTGCTACTTTTTTTCGATTAAGGTTTTTTTTTTTTTTTTTTCAAGTGTTGGAGATAACGCGAAATCAATCATGGCTTCACTTTCTAGATCATTTATCATCTCTAAATCTTTCATAATCATAACACCATTTTCCAAATTTCGCTCCAATTTAACCTCATTCATATTATCTACCATAATCGTATGGTTTCTTTGCTACTTTTTTTTGACGACACCAATTTTTAACAATTTATTTAAAATGATGCCAAAGTATCTTATTTGTTGTCTATATTGGTGTGTTAACTTTTGTTTAGATGCAAATATCCACACCGTATACTCTTTTTTCTCCTCATATAACTTTACACAAAATCGTATCGCGTTTTGCTACTTATTTCCGATTAAGGGTTTTATTTTTTATTTTTTTATTTTTTATTTAAGTGTCGGAGATAACGCAAAATCAATCATGGCTTCACATTCTAGTTCATTTATCATATCCAAATCTTTCACAATCATAACACCATTTTCCAAATTTCGCTCCAATTTAACCTCATTCATATTATCTACCATAATCGTATGGTTTCTTTGCTACTTTTTATTTATGACTCCAATTTTTAACAATTTATGTAAAATGATGCCAAAGTATCTTATTTGTTGTCTATATTGGAGTGTTAACTTTTGTTGAGATGCAAATATCCACACCGTATACTCTTTTTTCTCCTCATTTAACTTTACACAAAATCGTATCGCGTTTTGCTACTTTTTTCCGATTAATGTTTTTTTCTTTTTCTTTTTAAGTGTCGGAGATAACGCAAAATCAATCATGGCTTTACTTTCTAATTCATTTATCATATCCAAATCTTTCACAATTATAACACCATTTTCCAAAGTTCGCTTCAATATAACCTCATTCATATTATCTACCATAATCGTATGGTTTCTTTGCTACTTTTTTTTGATGACATCAATTTTTAACAATATATTAAAGTGACCCCAAAATTTCTTATTTGTTGTCTATATAGATGTGTTAACTTTTGTTTAGATGCAAATATCTACACCGTATACTCTTTTTTCTCCTCATTTAATTTTACACAAAATCGTATCGCGTTTTGCTACTTATTTCCGATTAAGGGTTTTTTTTTTTTTTAAAGTGTTGGAGATAACGCAAAATCAATCATGGCTTCACTTTCTAGTTCATTTATCATATCCAAATCTTTCACAATCATAACACCATTTTCCAAATTTCGCTCCAATTTAACCTCATTCATATCATCTACCATAATCGTATGGTTTTTTGCTACTTTTTTTTATGACACCAATTTTTAACAATTTATTTAAAGTGATGCTAAAGTATCTTATTTGTTGTCTATATTGGTGTGTTAACTTTTGTTTAGATGCAAATATCCACACTGTATACTCTTTTTTCTCCTCTTTTAACTTTACACAAAATCGTATCGCGTTTTGCTACTTTTTTCCGATTAAGGTTTTTTTTTTCTTTCAAGTGTTGGAGATAACGCGAAATCAATCATGGCTTCACTTTCTAGATCATTTATCATCTCTAAATCTTTCACAATCATAACATCGTTTTCCAAATTTCGCTCCAATTTAACCTCATTCATATTATCTACCATAATCGTATGGTTTCTTTGCTACTTTTTTTTGACGACACCAATTTTTAACAATTTATTTAAAATGATGCCAAAGTATCTTATTTGTTGTCTATATTGGTGTGTTAACTTTTGTTTAGAAGAATATATCTACACCGTATACTCTTTTTTCTCCTCATTTAACTTTACACAAAATCGTATCGCGTTTTGATACATTTTTCCGATTAAGGGTTTTTTTTTTCTTTTTTTTTTAAAGTGTCGGAGATAACGCGAAATCAAACATGGCTTCACTTTCTTGTTCATTTATCATATCCTAATCTTTCACAATCATAACACCATTTTCCAAAGTTCGCTCCAATATAACCTCAATCATATTATCTACCATAATCGTATGGTTTCTTTGCTACTTTTTTTTATGACATCAATTTTTAACAATATATTAAAATGACGCCCAAATTTCGTATTTGTTGTCTATATTGTTGTGTTAACTTTTGTTTAGATGCAAATATCTACACCGTATACTCTTTTTTCTCATCATTTAACTTTACACAAAATCGTATCGCGTTTTGCTACTTATCTCCGATTAAGGGTTTTATTATTTATTTTTTTTTTATTTTTTTTAAGTGTTGGAGATAACGCAAAATCAATCATGGCATCACTTTCTAGTTCATTTATCTTATCCAAATATTTCACAATCATAACACCATTTTTAAAATTTCGCTCCAATTTAACCTCATTCATATTATATAGCATAATTGTATGGTTTATTTGCTTCTTTTTTTTAGAACACCATTTTTTAACAATTTTTTTAAAATTACGCCAAATTTTTTTATTTGTTGCCTATATTGTTGTGTTAACTTTTGTTTAGATGCAAATATCCACACTGTATACTCTTTTTTCTCCTCATTTGACTTTACAGAAAATTGTATCGCGTTTTGCTACTTTTTTTCGATTAAGGTTTTTTTTTTTTTTTTTTCAAGTGTTGGAGATAACGCGAAATCAATCATGGCTTCACTTTCTAGATCATTTATCACATCTAAATCTTTCATAATCATAACACCATTTTCCAAATTTCGCTCCAATTTAACCTCATTCATATTATCTACCATAATCGTATGGTTTCTTTGCTACTTTTTTTTGACGACACCAATTTTTAACAATTTATTTAAAATGATGCCAAAGTATCTTATTTGTTGTCTATATTGGTGTGTTAACTTTTGTTTAGATGCAAATATCCACACCGTATACTCTTTTTTCTCCTCATATAACTTTACACAAAATCGTATCGCGTTTTGCTACTTATTTCCGATTAAGGGTTTTATTTTTTATTTTTTTATTTTTTATTTAAGTGTCGGAGATAACGCAAAATCAATCATGGCTTCACATTCTAGTTCATTTATCATATCCAAATCTTTCACAATCATAACACCATTTTCCAAATTTCGCTCCAATTTAACCTCATTCATATTATCTACCATAATCGTATGGTTTCTTTGCTACTTTTTATTTATGACTCCAATTTTTAACAATTTATGTAAAATGATGCCAAAGTATCTTATTTGTTGTCTATATTGGAGTGTTAACTTTTGTTGAGATGCAAATATCCACACCGTATACTCTTTTTTCTCCTCATTTAACTTTACACAAAATCGTATCGCGTTTTGCTACTTTTTTCCGATTAATGTTTTTTTCTTTTTCTTTTTAAGTGTCGGAGATAACGCAAAATCAATCATGGCTTTACTTTCTAATTCATTTATCATATCCAAATCTTTCACAATTATAACACCATTTTCCAAAGTTCGCTTCAATATAACCTCATTCATATTATCTACCATAATCGTATGGTTTCTTTGCTACTTTTTTTTGATGACATCAATTTTTAACAATATATTAAAGTGACCCCAAAATTTCTTATTTGTTGTCTATATAGATGTGTTAACTTTTGTTTAGATGCAAATATCTACACCGTATACTCTTTTTTCTCCTCATTTAATTTTACACAAAATCGTATCGCGTTTTGCTACTTATTTCCGATTAAGGGTTTTTTTTTTTTTTTTAAAGTGTTGGAGATAACGCAAAATCAATCATGGCTTCACTTTCTAGTTCATTTATCATATCCAAATCTTTCACAATCATAACACCATTTTCCAAATTTCGCTCCAATTTAACCTCATTCATATCATCTACCATAATCGTATGGTTTTTTGCTACTTTTTTTTATGACACCAATTTTTAACAATTTATTTAAAGTGATGCTAAAGTATCTTATTTGTTGTCAATATTGGTGTGTTAACTTTTGTTTAGATGCAAATATCCACACTGTATACTCTTTTTTCTCCTCTTTTAACTTTACACAAAATCGTATCGCGTTTTGCTACTTTTTTCCGATTAAGGTTTTTTTTTTCTTTCAAGTGTTGGAGATAACGCGAAATCAATCATGGCTTCACTTTCTAGATCATTTATCATCTCTAAATCTTTCACAATCATAACATCGTTTTCCAAATTTCGCTCCAATTTAACCTCATTCATATTATCTACCATAATCGTATGGTTTCTTTGCTACTTTTTTTTGACGACACCAATTTTTAACAATTTATTTAAAATGATGCCAAAGTATCTTATTTGTTGTCTATATTGGTGTGTTAACTTTTGTTTAGAAGAATATATCTACACCGTATACACTTTTTTCTCCTCATTTAACTTTACACAAAATCGTATCGCGTTTTGATACATTTTTCCGATTAAGGGTTTTTTTTTTCTTTTTTTTTTAAAGTGTCGGAGATAACGCGAAATCAAACATGGCTTCACTTTCTTGTTCATTTATCATATCCTAATCTTTCACAATCATAACACCATTTTCCAAAGTTCGCTCCAATATAACCTCAATCATATTATCTACCATAATCGTATGGTTTCTTTGCTACTTTTTTTTATGACATCAATTTTTAACAATATATTAAAATGACGCCCAAATTTCGTATTTGTTGTCTATATTGTTGTGTTAACTTTTGTTTAGATGCAAATATCTACACCGTATACTCTTTTTTCTCATCATTTAACTTTACACAAAATCGTATCGCGTTTTGCTACTTATCTCCGATTAAGGGTTTTATTATTTATTTATTTTTTATTTTTTTTAAGTGTTGGAGATAACGCAAAATCAATCATGGCTTCACTTTCTAGTTCATTTATCTTATCCAAATATTTCACAATCATAACACCATTTTTAAAATTTCGCTCCAATTTAACCTCATTCATATTATATAGCATAATTGTATGGTTTATTTGCTTCTTTTTTTTAGGACACCATTTTTTAACAATTTTTTTAAAATTACGCCAAATTTTTTTATTTGTTGCCTATATTGTTGTGTTAACTTTTGTTTAGATGCAAATATCCACACTGTATACTCTTTTTTCTCCTCATTTGACTTTACAGAAAATTGTATCACGTTTTGCTACTTTTTTTCGATTAAGGTTTTTTTTTTTTTTTTTTCAAGTGTTGGAGATAACGCGAAATCAATCATGGCTTCACTTTCTAGATCATTTATCATCTCTAAATCTTTCATAATCATAACACCATTTTCCAAATTTCGCTCCAATTTAACCTCATTCATATTATCTACCATAATCGTATGGTTTCTTTGCTACTTTTTTTTGACGACACCAATTTTTAACAATTTATTTAAAATGATGCCAAAGTATCTTATTTGTTGTCTATATTGGTGTGTTAACTTTTGTTTAGATGCAAATATCCACACCGTATACTCTTTTTTCTCCTCATATAACTTTACACAAAATCGTATCGCGTTTTGCTACTTATTTCCGATTAAGGGTTTTATTTTTTATTTTTTTATTTTTTATTTAAGTGTCGGAGATAACGCAAAATCAATCATGGCTTCACATTCTAGTTCATTTATCATATCCAAATCTTTCACAATCATAACACCATTTTCCAAATTTCGATCCAATTTAACCTCATTCATATTATCTACCATAATCATATGGTTTCTTTGCTACTTTTTATTTATGACTCCAATTTTTAACAATTTATGTAAAATGATGCCAAAGTATCTTATTTGTTGTCTATATTGGAGTGTTAACTTTTGTTGAGATGCAAATATCCACACCGTATACTCTTTTTTCTCCTCATTTAACTTTACACAAAATCGTATCGCGTTTTGCTACTTTTTTCCGATTAATGTTTTTTTCTTTTTCTTTTTAAGTGTCGGAGATAACGCAAAATCAATCATGGCTTTACTTTCTAATTCATTTATCATATCCAAATCTTTCACAATTATAACACCATTTTCCAAAGTTCGCTTCAATATAACCTCATTCATATTATCTACCATAATCGTATGGTTTCTTTGCTACTTTTTTTTGATGACATCAATTTTTAACAATATATTAAAGTGACCCCAAAATTTCTTATTTGTTGTCTATATAGATGTGTTAACTTTTGTTTAGATGCAAATATCTACACCGTATACTCTTTTTTCTCCTCATTTAATTTTACACAAAATCGTATCGCGTTTTGCTACTTATTTCCGATTAAGGGTTTTTTTTTTTTTTTTTAAAGTGTTGGAGATAACGCAAAATCAATCATGGCTTCACTTTCTAGTTCATTTATCATATCCAAATCTTTCACAATCATAACACCATTTTCCAAATTTCGCTCCAATTTAACCTCATTCATATCATCTACCATAATCGTATGGTTTTTTGCTACTTTTTTTTATGACACCAATTTTTAACAATTTATTTAAAGTGATGCTAAAGTATCTTATTTGTTGTCAATATTGGTGTGTTAACTTTTGTTTAGATGCAAATATCCACACTGTATACTCTTTTTTCTCCTCTTTTAACTTTACACAAAATCGTATCGCGTTTTGCTACTTTTTTTCGATTAAGGTTTTTTTTTTCTTTCAAGTGTTGGAGATAACGCGAAATCAATCATGGCTTCACTTTCTAGATCATTTATCATCTCTAAATCTTTCACAATCATAACATCGTTTTCCAAATTTCGCTCCAATTTAACCTCATTCATATTATCTACCATAATCGTATGGTTTCTTTGCTACTTTTTTTTGACGACAAAAATTTTTAACAATTTATTTAAAATGACGCCAAAGTATCTTATTTGTTGTCTATATTGGTGTGTTAACTTTTGTTTAGAAGAATATATCTACACCGTATACTCTTTTTTCTCCTCATTTAACTTTACACAAAATCGTATCGCGTTTTGATACATTTTTCCGATTAAGGGTTTTTTTTTTCTTTTTTTTTTAAAGTGTCGGAGATAACGCGAAATCAAACATGGCTTCACTTTCTTGTTCATTTTTCATATCCTAATCTTTCACAATCATAACACCATTTTCCAAAGTTCGCTCCAATATAACCTCAATCATATTATCTACCATAATCGTATGGTTTCTTTGCTACTTTTTTTTATGACATCAATTTTTAACAATATATTAAAATGACGCCCAAATTTCGTATTTGTTGTCTATATTGTTGTGTTAACTTTTGTTTAGATGCAAATATCTACACCGTATACTCTTTTTTCTCATCATTTAACTTTACACAAAATCGTATCGCGTTTTGCTACTTATCTCCGATTAAGGGTTTTATTATTTATTTTTTTTTTATTTTTTTTAAGTGTTGGAGATAACGCAAAATCAATCATGGCTTCACTTTCTAGTTCATTTATCTTATCCAAATATTTCACAATCATAACACCATTTTTAAAATTTCGCTCCAATTTAACCTCATTCATATTATATAGCATAATTGTATGGTTTATTTGCTTCTTTTTTTTAGGACACCATTTTTTAACAATTTTTTTAAAATTACGCCAAATTTTTTTATTTGTTGCCTATATTGTTGTGTTAACTTTTGTTTAGATGCAAATATCCACACTGTATACTCTTTTTTCTCCTCATTTGACTATACAGAAAATTGTATCGCGTTTTGCTACTTTTTTTCGATTAAGGTTTTTTTTTTTTTTTTTTTCAAGTGTTGGAGATAACGCGAAATCAATCATGGCTTCACTTTCTAGATCATTTATCATCTCTAAATCTTTCATAATCATAACACCATTTTCCAAATTTCGCTCCAATTTAACCTCATTCATATTATCTACCATAATCGTATGGTTTCTTTGCTACTTTTTTTTGACGACACCAATTTTTAACAATTTATTTAAAATGATGCCAAAGTATCTTATTTGTTGTCTATATTGGTGTGTTAACTTTTGTTTAGATGCAAATATCCACACCGTATACTCTTTTTTCTCCTCATATAACTTTACACAAAATCGTATCGCGTTTTGCTACTTATTTCCGATTAAGGGTTTTATTTTTTATTTTTTTATTTTTTATTTAAGTGTCGGAGATAACGCAAAATCAATCATGGCTTCACATTCTAGTTCATTTATCATATCCAAATCTTTCACAATCATAACACCATTTTGCAAATTTCGCTCCAATTTAACCTCATTCATATTATCTACCATAATCGTATGGTTTCTTTGCTACTTTTTATTTATGACTCCAATTTTTAACAATTTATGTAAAATGATGCCAAAGTATCTTATTTGTTGTCTATATTGGAGTGTTAACTTTTGTTGAGATGCAAATATCCACACCGTATACTCTTTTTTCTCCTCATTTAACTTTACACAAAATCGTATCGCGTTTTGCTACTTTTTTCCGATTAATGTTTTTTTCTTTTTCTTTTTAAGTGTCGGAGATAACGCAAAATCAATCATGGCTTTACTTTCTAATTCATTTATCATATCCAAATCTTTCACAATTATAACACCATTTTCCAAAGTTCGCTTCAATATAACCTCATTCATATTATCTACCATAATCGTATGGTTTCTTTGCTACTTTTTTTTGATGACATCAATTTTTAACAATATATTAAAGTGACCCCAAAATTTCTTATTTGTTGTCTATATAGATGTGTTAACTTTTGTTTAGATGCAAATATCTACACCGTATACTCTTTTTTCTCCTCATTTAATTTTACACAAAATCGTATCGCGTTTTGCTACTTATTTCCGATTAAGGGTTTTTTTTTTTTTTTTTTAAAGTGTTGGAGATAACGCAAAATCAATCATGGCTTCACTTTCTAGTTCATTTATCATATCCAAATCTTTCACAATCATAACACCATTTTCCAAATTTCGCTCCAATTTAACCTCATTCATATCATCTACCATAATCGTATGGTTTTTTGCTACTTTTTTTTATGACACCAATTTTTAACAATTTATTTAAAGTGATGCTAAAGTATCTTATTTGTTGTCAATATTGGTGTGTTAACTTTTGTTTAGATGCAAATATCCACACTGTATACTCTTTTTTCTCCTCTTTTAACTTTACACAAAATCGTATCGCGTTTTGCTACTTTTTTCCGATTAAGGTTTTTTTTTTTCTTTCAAGTGTTGGAGATAACGCGAAATCAATCATGGCTTCACTTTCTAGATCATTTATCATCTCTAAATCTTTCACAATCATAACATCGTTTTCCAAATTTCGCTCCAATTTAACCTCATTCATATTATCTACCATAATCGTATGGTTTCTTTGCTACTTTTTTTTGACGACACCAATTTTTAACAATTTATTTAAAATGACGCCAAAGTATCTTATTTGTTGTCTATATTGGTGTGTTAACTTTTGTTTAGAAGAATATATCTACACCGTATACTCTTTTTTCTCCTCATTTAACTTTACACAAAATCGTATCGCGTTTTGATACATTTTTCCGATTAAGGGTTTTTTTTTTCTTTTTTTTTAAAGTGTCGGAGATAACGCGAAATCAAACATGGCTTCACTTTCTTGTTCATTTATCATATCCTAATCTTTCACAATCATAACACCATTTTCCAAAGTTCGCTCCAATATAACCTCAATCATATTATCTACCATAATCGTATGGTTTCTTTGCTACTTTTTTTTATGACATCAATTTTTAACAATATATTAAAATGACGCCCAAATTTCGTATTTGTTGTCTATATTGTTGTGTTAACTTTTGTTTAGATGCAAATATCTACACCGTATACTCTTTTTTCTCATCATTTAACTTTACACAAAATCGTATCGCGTTTTGCTACTTATCTCCGATTAAGGGTTTTATTATTTATTTATTTTTTATTTTTTTTTAAGTGTTGGAGATAACGCAAAATCAATCATGGCTTCACTTTCTAGTTCATTTATCTTATCCAAATATTTCACAATCATAACACCATTTTTAAAATTTCGCTCCAATTTAACCTCATTCATATTATATAGCATAATTGTATGGTTTATTTGCTTCTTTTTTTTAGGACACCATTTTTTAACAATTTTTTTAAAATTACGCCAAATTTTTTTATTTGTTGCCTATATTGTTGTGTTAACTTTTGTTTAGATGCAAATATCCACACTATATACTCTTTTTTCTCCTCATTTGACTTTACAGAAAATTGTATCGCGTTTTGCTACTTTTTTTCGATTAAGGTTTTTTTTTTTTTTTTTTCAAGTGTTGGAGATAACGCGAAATCAATCATGGCTTCACTTTCTAGATCATTTATCATCTCTAAATCTTTCATAATCATAACACCATTTTCCAAATTTCGCTCCAATTTAACCTCATTCATATTATCTACCATAATCGTATGGTTTCTTTGCTACTTTTTTTTGACGACACCAATTTTTAACAATTTATTTAAAATGATGCCAAAGTATCTTATTTGTTGTCTATATTGGTGTGTTAACTTTTGTTTAGATGCAAATATCCACGCCGTATACTCTTTTTTCTCCTCATATAACTTTACACAAAATCGTATCGCGTTTTGCTACTTATTTCCGATTAAGGGTTTTATTTTTTATTTTTTTATTTTTTATTTAAGTGTCGGAGATAACGCAAAATCAATCATGGCTTCACATTCTAGTTCATTTATCATATCCAAATCTTTCACAATCATAACACCATTTTCCAAATTTCGCTCCAATTTAACCTCATTCATATTATCTACCATAATCGTATGGTTTCTTTGCTACTTTTTATTTATGACTCCAATTTTTAACAATTTATGTAAAATGATGCCAAAGTATCTTATTTGTTGTCTATATTGGAGTGTTAACTTTTGTTGAGATGCAAATATCCACACCGTATACTCTTTTTTCTCCTCATTTAACTTTACACAAAATCGTATCGCGTTTTGCTACTTTTTTCCGATTAATGTTTTTTTCTTTTTCTTTTTAAGTGTCGGAGATAACGCAAAATCAATCATGGCTTTACTTTCTAATTCATTTATCATATCCAAATCTTTCACAATTATAACACCATTTTCCAAAGTTCGCTTCAATATAACCTCATTCTTATTATCTACCATAATCGTATGGTTTCTTTGCTACTTTTTTTTCATGACATCAATTTTTAACAATCTATTAAAATGACGCCAAAATTTCTTATTTGTTGTCTATATTGTTGTGTTAACTTTTTTTTATATGCAAATATCCACACCGTATACTCTTTTTTCTCCTCATTTAACTTTACACAAAATCGTATCGCGTTTTGCTACTTATTTCCGATTAAGGGTTTTTTTTATCTTAAAGTGTTGTAGATAACGCAAAATCAATCATGGCTTCACTTTCTAGTTCACTTATCATATCGAAATCTTTCACAATCATAACACCATTTTCCAAATTTCGCTCCAATTTAACCACATTCATATTATCTACCATAATCTTATGGTTTTTTGCTACTTTTTTTTGATGACACCAATTTTTAACAATTTATTTAAAATGATGCCAAAGTATCTTATTTGTTGTCTATATTGGTGTTTTAACTTTTGTTTAGATGCAAATATCCACACCGTATACTCTTTTTTCTCCTCATTTAACTTTACACAAAATCGTATCGCGTTTTGCTACTTTTTCCGATTAAGGTTTTTTTTTTTTTTTTTTTTTTTTTTTTTTTTTTTTTAAGTGTTGGAGATAACGCGAAATCAATCGTGGCTTCATTTTATAGTTCATTTATCATCTACAAATCTTTCACAATCATAACACCATTTAAAATTTCGCTCCAATTTAACCTCATTCATATTATATAGCATAATTGTATGGTTTTTTTGCTTCTTCTTTTTATGGCACCATTTTTTAACAATTTTTATAAAATTACGCTAAATTTTTTTATTTGTTGTCTATATTGCTGTGTTAACTTTTGTTTAGATGCAAATATCCACACCGTATACTCTTTTTTCTCCTCATTTGACATTACAGAAAATCGTATCGCGTTTTGCTACTTTTTTCCGATTAAGGTTTTTTTTTTTCCAAGTGTTGGAGATAACGCGAAATCAATCATGGCTTCACTTTCTAGATCATTTATCATCTCTAAATCTTTCACAATCATAACACCATTTTCCAAATTTCGCTCCAATTTAACCTCTTTCATATTATCTACCATAATCGTATGGTTTCTTTGCGACTTTTTTTTGACGACACCAATTTTTAACAATTTATTTAAAATGATGCCAAAGTATCTTATTTGTTGTCTATATTGGCGTGTTAACTTTTGTTTAGATGAATATATCTACACCGTATACTCTTTTTTCTCCTCATTTAACGTTACACAAAATCGTATCGCGTTTTGCTACATTTTTCCGATTAAATATTTTTTTTTTCTTTTTTTTAAGTGTTGGAGATAACGCAATATCAATCAAGGCTTCACTTTCTAGTTCATTTATCATATCCAAATCTTTCACAATCATAACACCATTTTCCAAATTTCGCTCCAATTTAACCTCATTCATATTATCTACCATAATCGTATGGTTTCTTTGCTACTTTTTTTTTATGACACCAATTTTTAACAATTTATTTAAAATGATGCCAAAGTATCTTATTTGTTGTCTATATTGGTGTGTTAACTTTTGTTGAGATGCAAATATCCACACCGTATACTCTTTTTTCTCCTCATTTAACTTTACACAAAATCGTAACGCGTTTTGCTACTTTTTTCCGATTAAAGTTTTTTTTTTGTCTTTTTTCTTTTTAAGTGTCGGAGATAACGCAAAATCAATCATGCTTCACTTTCTAATTCAATTATCATATCCAAATCTTTCACAATCATAACACCATTTTCCAAAGTTCGCTCCAATATAACCTCATTCATATTATCTACCATAATCGTATGGTTTCTTTGCTACTTCTTTTTGATGACATCAATTTTTAACAATTTATTTAAAATGATGCTAAAGTATCTTATTTGTTGTCTATATTGGTGTGTTAACTTTTGTTTAGATGCAAATATCCACACTGTATACTCTTTTTTCTCCTCTTTTAACTTTACACAAAATCGTATCGCGTTTTGCTACTTATTTCCGATTAAGGGTTTTTTTTTTTAAAGTGTTGGAGATAACGCAAAATCAATCATGGCTTCACTTTCTAGTTCATTTATCATATCCAAATCTTTCACAATCATAACACCATTTTCCAAATTTCGCTCCAATTTAACCTCATTCATATTATCTACCATAATCGTATGGTTTCTTTGCTACTTTTTTTTTAAGACACCAATTTTTAACAATTTATTTAAAATGATGCCAAAATATCTTATTTGTTGTCTATATTGGTGTGTTAACTTTTGTTTAGATGCAAATATCCACACCGTATACTCTTTTTTCTCCACATTTAACTTTACACAAAATCTAATCGCGTTTTGTTACTTTTTTCCGATTATAGTTTTTTTTTTTTTTTTTTTTAAGTGTTTGAGATAACGCGAAATCAATCATGGCTTCATTTTCTAGTTCATTTATCATCTCCAAATCTTTCACAATCATAACACCATTTTTAAAATTTCGCTCCAATTTAACCTCATTCATATTATATAGCATAATTCTATGGTTTATTTGTTTCTTTTTTTTATGACACCATTTTTTAACAATTTTTTTAAAATTACGTTAAATTTTTTTATTTGTTGTCTATATTGTTGTGTTAACTTTTATTTAGATGCAAATATCCACACCGTATACTCTTTTTTCTCCTCATTTGACTTTACAGAAAATCGTATCGCATTTTGCTACTTTTTTCCGATTAAGGTTTTTTTTCCAAGTGTTGGAGATAACGCGAAATCAATCATGGCTTCACTTTCTAGATCATTTATCATCTCTAAATCTTTCACAATAATAAAACCATTTTCCAAATTTCGGTACAATTTAACCTCATTCATAATATCTACCATAATCGTATGGTTTCTTTGCTACTTTTTTTTTATGACACCAATTTTTAACAATTTATTTAAAATGAAGCCAAAATATCTTATTTGTTGTCTATATTGGTATGTTAACTTTTGTTTAGATGCAAATATCCACACCGTATACTCTTTTTTCTCCACATTTAACTTTACACAAAATCGAATCGCGTTTTGCTACTTTTTTCCGATTATAGTTTTTTTTTTTTAAGTGTTAGAGATAACGCGAAATCAATCATGGCTTCATTTTCTAGTTCATTTATCATCTCCAAATCTTTCACAATCATAACACCATTTTTAAAATTTCGCTCCAATTTAACCTCATTCATATTATATAGCATAATTCTATGGTTTATTTGTTTCTTTTTTTTATGACACCATTTTTTAACAATTTTTTTAAAATTACGTTAAATTTTTTTATTTGTTGTCCATATTGTTGTGTTAACTTTTATTTAGATGCAAATATAAACACCGTATACTCTTTTTTCTCCTCATTTGACTTTACAGAAAATCGTATCGCATTTTGCTACTTTTTTCCGATTAAGGTTTTTTTTCCAAGTGTTGGATATAACGCGAAATCAATCATGGCTTCACTTTCTAGATCATTTATCATCTCTAAATCTTTCACAATAATAAAACCATTTTCCAAATTTCGGTACAATTTAACCTCATTCATAATATCTACCATAATCGTATGGTTTCTTTGCGACTTTTTTTTGACGACACCAATTTTTAACAATTTATTTAAAATGATGCCAAAGTATCTTATTTGTTGTCTATATTGGCGTGTTAACTTTTGTTTAGATGAATATATCTACACCGTATACTCTTTTTTCTTCTCATTTAACGTTACACAAAATCGTATCGCGTTTTGCTACATTTTTCCGATTAAATATTTTTTTTCTTCTTTTGTTTAAGTGTTGGAGATAACGCAATATCAATCAAGGCTTCACTTTCTAGTTAATTTATCATATCCAAATCTTTCACAATAATAACACCATTTTCCAAATTTCGCTCCAATTTAACCTCATTCATATTATCTACCATAATCGTATGGTTTCTTTGCTACTTTTTTTTTTATGACACCAATTTTTAACAATTTATTTAAAATGATGCCAAAGTATCTTATTTGTTGTCTATATTGGTGTGTTAACTTTTGTTGAGATGCAAATATCCACACCGTATACTCTTTTTTCTCCTCATTTAACTTTACACAAAATCGTAACGCGTTTTGCTACTTTTTTCCCATTAAAGTTTTTTTTTTTTGTCTTTTTTCTTTTTAAGTGTCGGAGATAACGCAAAATCAATCATGCTTCACTTTCTAATTCAATTATCATATCCAAATCTTTCACAATCATAACACCATTTTCCAAAGTTCGCTCCAATATAACCTCATTCATATTATCTACCATAATCGTATGGTTTCTTTGCTACTTCTTTTTGATGACATCAATTTTTAACAATATATTAAAATGACGCCAAAATTTCTTATTTGTTGTCTATATTATTGTGTTAACTTTTATTTAGATGCAAATATCTACACCGTATACTCTTTTTTCTCCTCATTTAACTTTACACAAAATCGTATCGCGTTTTGCTACTTATTTCCGATTAAGGGTTTTTTTTTTTAAAGTGTTGGAGATAACGCAAAATCAATCATGGCTTCACTTTCTAGTTCATTTATCATATCCAAATCTTTCACAATCATAACACCATTTTCCAAATTTCGCTCCAATTTAACCTCATTCATATTATCTACCATAATCGTATGGTTTCTTTGCTACTTTTTTTTTAAAACACCAATTTTTAATAATTTATTTAAAATGATGCCAAAATATCTTATTTGTTGTCTATATTGGTGTGTTAACTTTTGTTTAGATGCAAATATCCACACCGTATACTCTTTTTTCTCCACATTTAACTTTACATAAAATCTAATCGCGTTTTGCTGCTTTTTTCCGATTATAGTTTTTTTTTTTTTTTAAGTGTTTGAGATAACGCGAAATCAATCATGGCTTCATTTTCTAGTTCATTTATCATCTCCAAATCTTTCACAATCATAACACCATTTTTAAAATTTCGCTCCAATTTAACCTCATTCATATTATATAGCATAATTCTATGGTTTATTTGTTTCTTTTTTTTATGACACCATTTTTTAACAATTTTTTTAAAATTACGTTAAATTTTTTTATTTGTTGTCTATATTGTTGTGTTAACTTTTATTTAGATGCAAATATCCACACCGTATACTCTTTTTTCTCCTCATTTGACTTTACAGAAAATCGTATCGCATTTTGCTACTTTTTTCCGATTAAGGTTTTTTTTCCAAGTGTTGGAGATAACGCGAAATCAATCATGGCTTCACTTTCTAGATCATTTATCATCTCTAAATCTTTCACAATAATAAAACCATTTTCCAAATTTCGGTACAATTTAACCTCATTCATAATATCTACCATAATCGTATGGTTTCTTTGCGACTTTTTTTTGACGACACCAATTTTTAACAATTTATTTAAAATGATGCCAAAGTATCTTATTTGTTGTCTATATTGGTGTGTTAACTTTTGTTTAGATGAATGTATCTACACCGTATACTCTTTTTTCTCCTCATTTAACGTTACACAAAATCGTATCGCGTTTTGCTACATTTTTCCGATTAAATATTTTTTTTTCTTTTTTTTAAGTGTTGGAGATAACGCAATATCAATCATGGCTTCACTTTCTAATTCAATTATCATATCCAAATCTTTCACAATCATAACACCATTTTCCAAAGTTCGCTCCAATATAACCTCATTCATATTATCTACCATAATCGTATGGTTTCTTTGCTACTTTTTTTTGATGACATCAATTTTTAACAATATATTAAAGTGACGCCAAAATTTCTTATTTGTTGTCTATATTGTTGTGTTAACTTTTGTTTAGATGCAAATATCTACACCGTATACTTTTTTTTCTCCTCATTTAACTTTACACAAAATCGTATCGCGTTTTGCTACTTATTTCCGATTAAGGGTTTTTTTTTCTTTCAAGTGTTGGAGATAACGCGAAATCAATCATGGCTTCACTTTCTAGTTCATTTATCATATCCAAATCTTTCACAATCATAACACCATTTTCCAAATTTCGCTCCAATTTAACCTCATTCATATCATCTACCATAATCGTATGGTTTTTTGCTACTTTTTTTTATGACACCAATTTTTAACAATTTATTTAAAATGATGCTAAAGTATCTTATTTGTTGTCTATATTGGTGTGTTAACTTTTGTTTAGATGCAAATATCCACACTGTATACTCTTTTTTCTCCTCTTTTAACTTTACATAAAATCGTATCGCGTTTTGCTACTTTTTTCCGATTAAGGTTTTTTTTTTCTTTCAAGTGTTGGAGATAACGCGAAATCAATCATGGCTTCACTTTCTAGATCATTTATCATCTCTAAATCTTTCACAATCATAACATCGTTTTCCAAATTTCGCTCCAATTTAACCTCATTCATATTATCTACCATAATCGTATGGTTTCTTTGCTACTTTTTTTTGACGACACCAATTTTTAACAATTTATTTAAAATGATGCCAAAGTATCTTATTTGTTGTCTATATTGGTGTGTTAACTTTTGTTTAGAAGAATATATCTACACCGTATACTCTTTTTTCTCCTCATTTAACTTTACACAAAATCGTATCGCGTTTTGATACATTTTTCCGATTAAGGGTTTTTTTTTTTCTTTTTTTTTTTAAAGTGTCGGAGATAACGCGAAATCAAACATGGCTTCACTTTCTTGTTCATTTATCATATCCTAATCTTTCACAATCATAACACCATTTTCCAAAGTTCGCTCCAATATAACCTCAATCATATTATCTACCATAATCGTATGGTTTCTTTGCTACTTTTTTTTATGACATCAATTTTTAACAATATATTAAAATGACGCCCAAATTTCGTATTTGTTGTCTATATTGTTGTGTTAACTTTTGTTTAGATGCAAATATCTACACCGTATACTCTTTTTTCTCATCATTTAACTTTACACAAAATCGTATCGCGTTTTGCTACTTATCTCCGATTAAGGGTTTTATTATTTATTTTTTTTTTTATTTTTTTTAAGTGTTGGAGATAACGCAAAATCAATCATGGCTTCACTTTCTAGTTCATTAATCTTATCCAAATATTTCACAATCATAACACCATTTTTAAAATTTCGCTCCAATTTAACCTCATTCATATTATATAGCATAATTGTATGGTTTATTTGCTTCTTTTTTTTAGGACACCATTTTTTAACAATTTTTTTAAAATTACGCCAAATTTTTTTATTTGTTGCCTATATTGTTGTGTTAACTTTTGTTTAGATGCAAATATCCACACTGTATACTCTTTTTTCTCCTCATTTGACTTTACAGAAAATTGTATCGCGTTTTGCTACTTTTTTTCGATTAAGGTTTTTTTTTTTTTTTTTTCAAGTGTTGGAGATAACGCGAAATCAATCATGGCTTCACTTTCTAGATCATTTATCATCTCTAAATCTTTCATAATCATAACACCATTTTCCAAATTTCGCTCCAATTTAACCTCATTCATATTATCTACCATAATCGTATGGTTTCTTTGCTACTTTTTTTTGACGACACCAATTTTTAACAATTTATTTAAAATGATGCCAAAGTATCTTATTTGTTTTCTATATTGGTGTGTTAACTTTTGTTTAGATGCAAATATCCACACCGTATACTCTTTTTTCTCCTCATATAACTTTACCCAAAATCGTATCGCGTTTTGCTACTTATTTCCGATTAAGGGTTTTATTTTTTATTTTTTTATTTTTTATTTAAGTGTCGGAGATAACGCAAAATCAATCATGGCTTCACATTCTAGTTCATTTATCATATCCAAATCTTTCACAATCATAACACCATTTTCCAAATTTCGCTCCAATTTAACCTCATTCATATTATCTACCATAATCGTATGGTTTCTTTGCTACTTTTTATTTATGACTCCAATTTTTAACAATTTATGTAAAATGATGCTAAAGTATCTTATTTGTTGTCTATATTGGAGTGTTAACTTTTGTTGAGATGCAAATATCCACACCGTATACTCTTTTTTCTCCTCATTTAACTTTACACAAAATCGTATCGCGTTTTGCTACTTTTTTCCGATTAATGTTCTTTTCTTTTTCTTTTTAAGTGTCGGAGATAACGCAAAATCAATCATGGCTTTACTTTCTAATTCATTTATCATATCCAAATCTTTCACAATTATAACACCATTTTCCAAAGTTCGCTTCAATATAACCTCATTCATATTATCTACCATAATCGTATGGTTTCTTTGCTACTTTTTTTTGATGACATCAATTTTTAACAATATATTAAAGTGACCCCAAAATTTCTTATTTGTTGTCTATATAGATGTGTTAACTTTTGTTTAGATGCAAATATCTACACCGTATACTCTTTTTTCTCCTCATTTAATTTTACACAAAATCGTATCGCGTTTTGCTACTTATTTCCGATTAAGGGTTTTTTTTTTTTTTTAAAGTGTTGGAGATAACGCAAAATCAATCATGGCTTCACTTTCTAGTTCATTTATCATATCCAAATCTTTCACAATCATAACACCATTTTCCAAATTTCGCTCCAATTTAACCTCATTCATATCATCTACCATAATCGTATGGTTTTTTGCTACTTTTTTTTATGACACCAATTTTTAACAATTTATTTAAAGTGATGCCAAAGTATCGTATTTGTTGTCTGTATTGGTGTGTTAACTTTTGTTTAGATGCAAATATCCACACTGTATACTCTTTTTTCTCCTCTTTTAACTTTACACAAAATCGTATCGCGTTTTGCTACATTTTTCCGATTAAGGTTTTTTTTTTCTTTCAAGTGTTGGAGATAACGCGAAATCAATCATGGCTTCACTTTCTAGATCATTTATCATCTCTAAATCTTTCACAATCATAACATCGTTTTCCAAATTTCGCTCCAATTTAACCTCATTCATATTATCTACCATAATCGTATGGTTTCTTTGCTACTTTTTTTTGACGACACCAATTTTTAACAATTTATTTAAAATGACGCCAAAGTATCTTATTTGTTGTCTATATTGGTGTGTTAACTTTTGTTTAGAAGAATATATCTACACCGTATACTCTTTTTTCTCCTCATTTAACTTTACACAAAATCGTATCGCGTTTTGATACATTTTTCCGATTAAGGGTTTTTTTTTTCTTTTTTTTTAAAGTGTCGGAGATAACGCGAAATCAAACATGGCTTCACTTTCTAGTTCATTTATCATATCCTAATCTTTCACAATCATAACACCATTTTCCAAAGTTCGCTCCAATATAACCTCAATCATATTATCTACCATAATCGTATGGTTTCTTTGCTACTTTTTTTTATGACATCAATTTTTAACAATATATTAAAATGACGCCCAAATTTCGTATTTGTTGTCTATATAGTTGTGTTAACTTTTGTTTAGATGCAAATATCTACACCGTATACTCTTTTTTCTCATCATTTAACTTTACACAAAATCGTATCGCGTTTTGCTACTTATCTCCGATTAAGGGTTTTATTATTTATTTATTTTTTTATTTTTTTTAAGTGTTGGAGATAACGCAAAATCAATCATGGCTTCACTTTCTAGTTCATTTATCTTATCCAAATATTTCGCTCCAATTTAACCTCATTCATATTATATAGAATAATTGTATGGTTTATTTGCTTCTTTTTTTTAGGACACCATTTTTTAACAATTTTTTTAAAATTACGCCAAATTTTTTTATTTGTTGCCTATATTGTTGTGTTAACTTTTGTTTAGATGCAAATATCCACACTGTATACTCTTTTTTCTCCTCATTTGACTTTACAGAAAATTGTATCGCGTTTTGCTACTTTTTTTCGATTAAGGTTTTTTTTTTTTTTTTTTTCAAGTGTTGGAGATAACGCGAAATCAATCATGGCTTCACTTTCTAGATCATTTATCATCTCTAAATCTTTCATAATCATAACACCATTTTCCAAATTTCGCTCCAATTTAACCTCATTCATATTATCTACCATAATCGTATGGTTTCTTTGCTACTTTTTTTTGACGACACCAATTTTTAACAATTTATTTAAAATGATGCCAAAGTATCTCATTTGTTGTCTATATTGGTGTGTTAACTTTTGTTTAGATGCAAATATCCACACCGTATACTCTTTTTTCTCCTCATATAACTCTACACAAAATCGTATCGCGTTTTGCTACTTATTTCCGATTAAGGGTTTTATTTTTTATTTTTTTAATTTTTATTTAAGTGTCGGAGATAACGCAAAATCAATCATGGCTTCACATTCTAGTTCATTTATCATATCCAAATCTTTCACAATCATAACACCATTTTCCAAATTTCGCTCCAATTTAACCTCATTCATATTATCTACCATAATCGTATGGTTTCTTTGCTACTTTTTATTTATGACTCCAATTTTTAACAATTTATGTAAAATGATGCCAAAGTATCTTATTTGTTGTCTATATTGGAGTGTTAACTTTTGTTGAGATGCAAATATCCACACCGTATACTCTTTTTTCTCCTCATTTAACTTTACACAAAATCGTATCGCGTTTTGCTACTTTTTTCCGATTAATGTTTTTTTCTTTTTCTTTTTAAGTGTCGGAGATAACGCAAAATCAATCATGGCTTTACTTTCTAATTCATTTATCATATCCAAATCTTTCACAATTATAACACCATTTTCCAAAGTTCGCTTCAATATAACCTCATTCTTATTATCTACCATAATCGTATGGTTTCTTTGCTACTTTTTTTTCATGACATCAATTTTTAACAATCTATTAAAATGACGCCAAAATTTCTTATTTGTTGTCTATATTGTTGTGTTAACTTTTTTTTATATGCAAATATCTACACCGTATACTCTTTTTTCTCCTCATTTAACTTTACACAAAATCGTATCGCGTTTTGCTACTTATTTCCGATTAAGGGTTTTTTTTATCTTAAAGTGTTGTA
This sequence comes from Helichrysum umbraculigerum, assembly GCA_949592205.1. Classification (NCBI taxonomy): domain Eukaryota; kingdom Viridiplantae; phylum Streptophyta; class Magnoliopsida; order Asterales; family Asteraceae; genus Helichrysum; species Helichrysum umbraculigerum. Next base: position 10,717,749 of record CATIUR010000003.1, on the reverse strand, counting down.
GATAACGCAAAATCAATCATGGCTTCACTTTCTAGTTCACTTATCATATCGAAATCTTTCACAATCATAACACCATTTTCCAAATTTCGCTCCAATTTAACCACATTCATATTATCTACCATAATCTTATGGTTTCTTTGCTACTTTTTTTTGATGACACCAATTTTTAACAATTTATTTAAAATGATGCCAAAGTATCTTATTTGTTGTCTATATTGGTGTTTTAACTTTTGTTTAGATGCAAATATCCACACCGTATACTCTTTTTTCTCCTCATTTAACTTTACACAAAATCGTATCGCGTTTTGCTACTTTTTCCGATTAAGGTTTTTTTTTTTTTTTTTTTTTTTTTTTAAGTGTTGGAGATAACGCGAAATCAATGATGGCTTCATTTTATAGTTCATTTATCATCTACAAATCTTTCACAATCATAACACCATTTAAAATTTCGCTCCAATTTAACCTCATTCATATTATATAGCATAATTGTATGGTTTTTTTGCTTCTTCTTTTTATGGCACCATTTTTTAACAATTTTTATAAAATTACGCTAAATTTTTTTATTTGTTGTCTATATTGCTGTGTTAACTTTTGTTTAGATGCAAATATCCACACCGTATACTCTTTTTTCTCCTCATTTGACTTTACTGAAAATCGTATCGCGTTTTGCTACTTTTTTCCGATTAAGGTTTTTTTTTTTTTCCAAGTGTTGGAGATAACGCGAAATCAATCATGGCTTCACTTTCTAGATCATTTATCATCTCTAAATCTTTCACAATCATAACACCATTTTCCAAATTTCGCTCCAATTTAACCTCTTTCATATTATCTACCATAATCGTATGGTTTCTTTGCTACTTTTTTTTAATGACACCAATTTTTTACAATTTATTTAAAATGATGCCAAAGTATCTTATTTTTTGTCTATATTGGTGTGTTAACTTTTGTTGAGATGCAAATATCCACACCGTATACTCTTTTTTCTCCACATTTAACTTTACACAAAATCGTATCGCGTTTTGCTACTTTTTTCCGATTAAGTTTTTTTTGTTTTTTTCAAGTGTTGGAGATAACGCGAAATCACTCATGGCTTCACTTTCTAGTTCATTAATCATCTCTAAATCTTTCACAATCATAACACCATTTTTCAAATTTCGTTCCAATTTAACCTCATTCATATTATCTACCATAATCGTATGGTTTCTTTTCTACATTTTTTTTAGGACACCAATTTTTAACAATTTATTTAAAATGATGCCAAAATATCTTATTTGTTGTCTATATTGGTATGTTAACTTTTGTTTAGATGCAAATATCCACACCGTATACTCTTTTTTCTCCTCATTTAACTTTACACAAAATCATATCGCGTTTTACTACTTTTTTCCGATTAATGTTTTTTTTTTTTTTAAGTGTCGGAGATAACGCAAAATCAATCATGGCTTCACTTTCTAATTTATTTATCATATCCAAATCTTTCACAATTATAACACCATTTTCCAAATTCGCTCCAATATAACCTCATTCATATTATCTACCATAATCGTATGGTTTTTGCTACTTTTTTTTGATGACATCAATTTTAAACAATATATTAAAATGATGCCAAAATTTCTAATTTGTTGTCTATATTGTTGTGTTAACTTTTGTTTAGAAGCAAATATCTACACCGTATACTCTGTTTTCTCCTCATTTAACTTTACACAAAATCTTATCGGGATTTGCTACTTATTTCCGATTAAGGGTTTTTTTTTTTTTTTTTTTTTTTTTTTTTTTTTTTTTTTAAGTGTTGGAGATAACGCAAAATCAATCATGGCTTCACTTTCTAGTTCATTTATCATATCCAAATCTTTCACAATCATAACACCATTTTCCAAATTTCGCTCCAATTTAACCTCATTCATATTATCTACCATAATCGTATGATTTCTTTGCTACTTTTTTTTATGACACCAATTTTTAACAATTTATTTAAAATGATGCCAAAGTATCGTATTTGTTGTCTGTATTGGTGTGTTAACTTTTGTTTAGATGCAAATATCTGCACCGTATACTCTTTTTTCTCCTCATTTAAATTTACACAAAATCGTATCGCGTTTTGCTACTTATTTCCGATTAAGGGTTTTTTTTTTTTTTTTTTTTTTTTTTTTTTTTTTTTTTTTTAAGTGTTGGAGATAACGTGAAATCAATCATGACTTCATTTTCTAGTTCATTTATCATCTCCAAATCTTTCACAATCATAACAACATTTTTAAAATTTCGCTCCAATTTAACCTCATTCATATTATCTACCATAATCGTATGGTTTCTTTGCTACTTCTTTTTATGACACCAATTTTTAACAATTTATTTAAAATTACGCCAAATTTTTTTATTTGTTGTCTATATTGGAGTGTTAACTTTTGTTGAGATGCAAATATCCACACCGTATACTCTTTTTTCTCCTCATTTGACTTTACAGAAAATCGTATCGCGTTTTGCTACTTTTTTCCGATTAAGGTTTTTTTTTTTTTTTTTTTTTTTCAAGTGTTGGAGATAACGCAAAATCAATCAATGCTTCACTTTCTAGATCATTTATCATCTCTAAATCTTTCACAATCATAACAGCATTTTTCAAATTTCGCTCCAATTTAACCTCATTCATATTATCTACCATAATAGAATGGTTTCTTTGCTACTTTTTTTTGACAACACCAATTTTTAACAATTTATTTAAAATGATGCCAAAGTGTCTTATTTGTTGTCTATATTGGTGTGTTAACTTTTGTTTAGATGAATATATCTACACCGTATTCTCTTTTTTCTCCTCATTTAACTTTACACAAAATCGTATCGCGTTTTGATACATTTTTTCGATTAAGGGGTTTTTTTTTTCTTTCTTTTTTTTTAAAGTGTCAGAGATAACGCGAAATCAAACATGGCTTCACTTTCTAGTTCATTTATCATATCCAAATCTTTCACAATCATAACACCATTTTCCAAAGTTCGCTCCAATATAACCTCATTCATATTATCTACCATAATCGTATGGTTTCTTTGCTACTTTTTTTTATGACACCATTTTTTAACAATTTTTTTAAAATTACGACAAATTTTTTTATTTGTTGCCTATATTGTTGTGTTAACTTTTGTTTAGAAGCAAATATCCACACCGTATACTCTTTTTTCTCCTTATTTGACTTTAGAGAAAATCGTATCGCGTTTTGCTACTTTTTTTCGATTAAGGTTTTTTTTTTTTTTTTTTATTCAAGTGTTGGAGATAACGCGAAATCAAACATGGCTTCACTTTCTAGATCATTTATCATCTCTAAACCTTTCACAATCATAACACCATTTTCCAAATTTCGCTCCAATTTAACCTCATTCATATTATCTACCAAAATCGTATGGTTTCTTTGCTACTTTTTTTTTGACGACACCAATTTTTAACAATTTATTTAAAATGATGCCAAAGTATCTTATTTGTTGTCTATATTGGTGTGTTAACTTTTGTTTAGATGCAAATATCCACACCGTATACTCTTTTTTCTCCTCATTTAACTTTGCACAAAATCGTATCGCGTTTTGCTACTTATTTACGATTAAGGGTTTTATTTTTTATTTTTTTATTTTTTATTTTTTTTAAGTGTTGGAGATAACGCAAAATCAATCATGGCTTCACTTTCTAGTTCATTTATCATATCCAAATCTTTCACAATCATAACACCATTTTCCAAATTTCGCTCCAATTTAACCTCTTTAATATTATCTACCATAATCGTATGGTTTCTTTGCTACTTTTTTTTATGACACCAATTTTTAACAATTTATTTAAAATGATGCCAAAGTATCTTATTTGTTGTCTATATTGGCGTGTTAACTTTTGTTGAGATGCAAATATCCACACCGTATACTCTTTTTTATCCTCATTTAACTTTACACAAAATCGTATCGCGTTTTGCTACTTTTTTCCGATTAATGTTTTTTTTTTCTTTTTAAGTGTCGGAGATAACGCAAAATAATCATGGCTTCACTTTCTAATTCATTTATCATATCCAAATCTTTCACAATCTTAACACCATTTTCCCAAGTTCGCTCCAATATAACCTCATTCATATTATCTACCATAATCGTATGGTTTCTTTGCTACTTTTTTTTGATGACATCAATTTTTAACAATATATTAAAATGACGCCAAAATTTCTTATTTGTTGTATATATTGTTGTGTTAACTTTTGTTTAGATGCAAATATCTACTCCGTATACTCTTTTTTCTCCTCATTTAACTTTACACAAAATCGTATCGCGTTTTGCTACTTATTTCCGATTAAGGGTTTTATTTTTTATTTTTATATTTTTGATTTAAGTGTTGGAGATAAACCAAAATCAATCATGGCTTCACTTTCTAGTTCATTTATCATATCCAAATCTTTCACAATCATAACACCATTTTCCAAATTTCGCTCCAATTTAACCTCATTCATATTATCTACCATAATCGTTTGGTTTCTTTGCTACTTTTTTTTATGACACCAATTTTTAACAATTTATTTAAAATGATGCAAAAGTATCTTATTTGTTGTCTATATTGGTGTGTTAACTTTTGTTGAGATGCAAATATCCACACCGTATACTCTTTTTTCTCCTCATTTAACTTTACACAAAATCGTATCGCGTTTTGCTACTTTTTTCCGATTAATGTTTTTTTTTTTTTTTTTTAAGTGTCGGAGATAACGCAAAATCAATCATGGCTTCACTTTCTAATTTATTTATCATATCCAAATCTTTCACAATTATAACACGATTTTCCAAATTCGCTCCAATATAACCTCATTCATATTATCTACCATAATCGTATGGTTTCTTTGCTACTTTTTTTAGATGACATCAATTTTAAACAATATATTAAAATGATGCCAAAATTTCTTATTTGTTGTCTATATTGTTGTGTCAACTTTTGTTTAGATGCAAATATCTACACCGTATACTCGTTTTTCTCCTCATTTAACTTTACACAAAATCGTATCGCGTTTTGCTACTTATTTCCGATTAAGGGTTTTTATTTTTATTTTTATATTTTTTATTTAAGTGTTGGAGATAACGCAAAATCAATCATAGCTTCACTTTCTAGTTCATTTATCATATCCAAATCTTTCACAATCATAACACCATTTTACAAATTTCGCTCCAATTTAACCACATTCATATTATCTACCATAATCGTATGGTTTCTTTGCTACTTTTTTTTATGACACCAATTTTTAACAATTTATTTAAAATGATGCCAAAGTATCTTAATTGTTGTCTATATTGGTGTGTTAACTTTTATTTAGATGCAAATATCCACACAGTATACTCTTTTTTCTCCTCATTTTTTAACAATTTTTTTAAAATTACGCCAAATTTTTTATTTGTTGTCTATATTGTTGTGTTAACTTTTGTTTAGATGCAAACATCCACACCGTATACTCTTTTTTCACCTCATTTGACTTTACAGAAAATCGTATCGCGTTTTGCTACTTTTTTCCGATTATGGTTTTTTTTTTTTTCAAGTGTTGGAGATAACGCGAAATCAATCATGGCTTCACTTTCTAGATCATTTATCATCTCTAAATCTTTCATAATCATAACACCATTTTCCAAATTTCGCTCCAATTTAACCTCATTCATATTATCTACCATAATCGTATGGTTTTATTTGCTACTTTTTTTTGACGACACCAATTTTTAACAATTTATTTAAAATGATGCCAAAGTATCTTATTTGTTGTTTATATTGGTGAGTTAACTTTTGTTTAATGCAAATATCCACACCGTATACTCTTTTTTCTCCTTATTTAACTTTACACAAAATCGTATCGCGTTTTGCTACTTTTTTCCTTTTAAGGTTTTTTTTTTTTTTTAAAGTGTTGGAGATAACGCGAAATCAAACATGACTTCACTTTCTAGTTCATTTATCATATCCAAATCTTTCACAATCATAACACCATTTTCCAAATTTCGCTCCAATTTAACCTCATTAATATTATCTACCATAATCGTATGGTTTCTTTGCTACTTTTTTTTATGACACCAATTTTTAACAATTTATTTAAAATGATGCCAAAGTATCTTATTTTTTGTCTATATTGGTGTGTTAACTTTTGTTGAGATGCAAATATCCACACCGTATACTCTTTTTTCTCCTCATTTAACTTTACACAAAATTGTATCGCGTTTTGCTACTTTTTTCCGATTAAAGTTTTTTTTTTTCTTTTTTCTTTTTAAGTGTCGGAGATAACGCAAAATCAATCATGGCTTCACTTTCTAATTCATTTATTATATCCAAATCTTTCACAATCATAACACCATTTTCCAAAGTTCGCTCAATATAACCTCATTCATATTATCTACCATAATCGTATGGTTTCTTTGCTACTTTTATTTGATGACATCAATTTTTAACAATATATTAAAATGACGCCAAAATTTCTTATTTGTTGTCTACATTGTTGTGTTAACTTTTGTTTAGATGCAAATATCTACACCGTATATTCTTTTTTCTTCTCATTTAACTTTACACAAAATCGTATCGCGTTTTCCTACTTATTTCCGATTAATGGTTTTATTTTTTATTTTTAAGTGTTGGAGATAACGCAAAATCTAACATGGCTTCACTTTCTAGTTCATTTATCATATCCAAATCTTTCACAATCATAACACCATTTTCCAAATTTCGCTCCAATTTAACCTCATTCATATTATCTACTATAATCGTATTGTTTCTTTGCAACTTTTTTTTATGACACCAATTTTTAACAATTTATTTAAAATGATGCCAAAGTATCTTATTTTTTGTCTATATTGGTGTGTTAACTTTTGTTGAGATGCAAATATCCACACCGTATACTCTTTTTTCTCCTCATTTGACTTTACAGAAAATCATATCGCGTTTTGCTACTTTTTTTCGATTAAGGTTTTTTTTTTTTTCAAGTGTTGGAGATAACGCGAAATCAATCATGGCTTCACTTTCTAGATCATTTATCATCTCTAAATCTTTCACAATCATAATACCATTTTCCAAATTTCGCTCCAATTTAACCTCATTCATATTATCTACCATAATCGTATTGTTTCTTTGCTACTTTTTTTTGACGACACCAATTTTTAACAATTTATTTAAAATGATGCCAAAGTATCTTATTTATTCTCTATATTGGTGTGTTAACTTTTGTTGAGATGCAAATATCCACACCGTATACTCTTTTTTCTCCTCATTTAACTTTACACAAAATCGTATCGCGTTTTGCTACTTATTTCCGATTAATGTTTTTTTTTCTTTTTTCTTTTTAAGTGTCGGAGATAACGCAATATCAATCATGGTTTCACTTTCTAATTTATTTATCATATCCAAATCTTTCACAATTATAACACCATTTTTCGAAGTTCGCTCCAATATAACCTCATTCATATTATCTACCATAATCGTAGGGTTTCTTTGCTACTTTTTTTTGATGACATCAAGTTTTAAGAATATATTAAAATGACGCCAAAATTTCTTATTTGTTGTCTATATTGTTGTGTTAACTTTTGTTTAGATGCAAATATCTACACCGTATACTCTTTTTTCTCCTCATTTAACTTTACACAAAATCGTATCGCGTTTTGCTACTTATTTCCGATTAAGGGTTTTTTTTTTCCAAGTGTTGGAGATAACGCGAAATCTATCATGGCTTCACTTTCTAGATCATTTATCATATCCAAATCTTTCACAATCATAACACCATTTTCCAAATTTCGCTCCAATTTAACCTCATTCATATTATCTACCATAATCGTATTGTTTCTTTGCTACTTTTTTTTATGACACCAATTTTTAACAATTTATTTAAAATGATGCCAAAGTATCTTATTTTTTGTCTATATTAGTGTGTTAACTTTTGTTGAGATGCAAATATCCACACCGTATTGTTTGTCCCTAACCTTGGATCTGTACGAACCGAGTCAATCTATTGATGGCGGAAACAACAATTGACTAATCAAACAATCACACAAATAATCAATACGCAATAATTATCAAACGAAACGTATTATATTGATTTATAATCGATCACATTACAGGGATTTCGACAAATGGCGTTTATGGTTTCGTCAACCCTAAACAGAAAACGTAAATACGTTTTTATACATAATCTGGCACCTGCGACGTCGCACACGACGTCGCAGGCCCAAGCCCATGCGTCGTTGGCTACTTCGCAGGCCCAAAACCTGACGTCGCACCTGCGACGTTACACGCAACGTCGCAGGAATCAGGAAAACTAATTCTAATTACAAACTACGAGCTAGACCAACTGACAGACACAAACATGTACCAACAAACTCCCCCGTGTCTTCAGCTTGGTCTTCAAAAATGTAACACCCGCCAAATTAGGACTAGTAATTAGTGCCTACTCAGATGTTAATACATGTAATTAGTTCTGTGTTAGGCTAATTAATGTATCGAATTATATATATTGTTGAATATATACGAAAATGCGATTTGATTAAATCGTACGCGACTTAAATCGAATGTATTTCGATTCAATCAAATACGGACGTTGGTGACCAAATTTTATTAAATAACGCTTTTATATCAAAAATATTATTATGATAATATTTCGTATTCATTCGTATAGTACAAACAGAACTTACACGATTTAAAATATTAAAACGCGCAAACTAAATAAACAAACTTACTTTTTATAACTCATATATAAATCGATTTGTAAAATATTTAAATAAAATATCGCGTAATAATTTGTATCTTAAAACTTACCAATTAATATGTAAGATAAATTATAAAACGTTAAATGACGGAGAAAACGAACACCACGCGGATCGCGAGTCGGAGACTGAAAAATGGGAGGATAACCTCCCATTTCCCTTTCATTTCTCTCATTTCTTTTTATCTTTCTCTCTCTCTTCTCTTATTTACTCCAAAACCACCAAAATACCACAAATCACTAAAACCGCAAATAACACCATTATACACGCTCGAATCATCAATATTTTTAGAGATTCACGACCACCTCGCGACGATCTACAACGCTATCTTTCCGGATTTTCATTTCGGCAATTTGTAAGTTTCCGACAAAATCCCGAAATCTCTCGATTCTTAGTATTTTTCAATTGTAGTTGTTATTATCACTTGTATATGTCCATTACAATGTATAGAACACGATTTTATAGCCTGAAAACGAGTTTAAAACGGATTTTTGGCCGAAAAAACCTTGACAGCCGGACTTTCTGGGCTGATGTTCATCCATGCGACACAAGCCTTGTGTCGCATGTTGTGTCGTATTTTGGCATTTGTGTCGTATAAAAGCCCTTGTGTCGCACCTTGTGTCGTACCCGATAATTAGTGTCGCAAGTCCTGCGACACAACCACTATGTCGCATACACCATACGACACAATCACTATGTCGCTGTTGAATCAGCATCTCGCATCTATGCGACACAACCCTTGTGTCGTATAGACATTGTGTCGCATTTTCTATGCGACACAACCCTTGTGTCGCATAACATCTTTAGTGTCGCATATTGTGTCGCAAAACACAGAAAACTCAGATTTTTACTAAGTGTCGAGACCTAAAATTTATCACTCGATTTTACCCGAATTCAGATCCCAGATGCGTTTTTCGTCAAAGCTCGACCCCAGCCAGGGGCTCTGCCCCTTGGACCCCGCCAGGGGCTGCCGCCCCTTGGACCCCGCTACCAGGGGCGCTGCCCCCGGACCCCCGTACTTAGATTCCGTAACGGCTTCTAAAACATAATCAAAACACATTTTTCAAGTAAAACGCCACGAAATCAAAATAATAATAGCTGAGATTATTATTACAAATCCGTCACCAACGGGCCGTACATGTTTTCAAACACTTAACAAATCAACCAAATCGTAGTAATTTGGACATATATATAGTTGTGTAACAACTACAAGGGTGATCTTTTGAGATACCCAATCATGTTTATAACCATCGCGTGTCGTGGACACCCTCAGGTTACAAGTCTTTGGACTTCATACTCGGCTAATCAACTTATGTTTGTTTAAACGCTTTCAGACTCAGGTGAGTCTCATAGCCCCTCTTTTATTGTTTTACTCAGGGGTGTGATATATTGCTCAACTTCTAACATGTGAACGCAAGTACCAACTTTTCATATACTACATGAGTTTTTTCGAAACTAATCATTTAAAGTCCTCCGTCAGCATAGTTGTTAATACGTTGTAGCGTGAATATTAGTATATGGTACCATATAGGATTGACCCACCTCGTCCGGGTTAGCAAGCACTAACCGGGTAAACGGACGTACTAATATTTGGGAAGACGAATGTGGATTAGGCATTCGTGGAGGCACCTCGCCCGGAATTCTCTATAGGGGACCCGGCCCTCGAGTTAAGCTCAACTATGTGCTCATGGCTGTATACACGATGACTATCATTTAATTGCTGGATGCAATTCATTATTTAAATCTTGCGGTTCATACTATAATAACTGATTTCAAACCTGTGAGCTCACCAGCTTTATAGCTGACCTTTTAGCATATATCGCAGGTACCAAGCAGTAGGATGTTTCTGCTTCAGGACGTTAGCTCGAGTCAGCATACAGACGATTGAGATTTTCTTGCATTAGTATATTTTGTACAAGTACTTGTGTACTGAAATCTCCTTTTATTTAAACTCGAGCTATGTAAAGCTTTAAATGTTGTAAACATTTCAATTATCAATATATTTTGTTAAAACGATGCATATAGAGTTGTTTACTATATATCTTTGTGCTTTGTTATTGATTAGTAACACCCAAATCAAGCTTCCGCAAATCATCCAATTTGGGGGTGTTACAAAAAATCTTCTTTAAACCCAGCCCGCAGGAAATTGGCCGTCAGCATGAATTCCATTAGCCACACAAACAGTAACAACATTGTAAAACTGCTCGGCTAAACGTCTGTTGAACTCATTCTTCTGACCAACACGAAACCGATCATCATAGAGTTTTCTTAAATCTTTTTCATGAAAATTAATCAAACTCATCGGATCATACAGTCTAAACATTGCTTGCTTCAAATTCCATATACCTCCAACTTCTGGCCACGGTTCAGAATCTGGAACAAAAGTAATAACCGCTTCACCAGTTTGTGAATCAAGTTCCCATTTAACAAGTCTTCTCAGAAAATAATACGGAACTGGTTCCAGAGGTATCTCAGTCAAACAGTTAGCAGGCGGATAATGAATTTTAACCATAGGCTTCCTAGTGACTGGATCAATCTTCCTTTTTAACGTATACCGAGTGCCCAACGTCGGTTTCAATTTAGAATATGTCTTCGATAACACTTCCCGACGTAAATTTCTCTGAATGAACTCAGCATAATCATTTTCGAACGGATTAATCAATTTAAGCTGAGCTAATCGATTAATCTTTCCTTTTGGCAACGTACTTAATCTATCAAAACGCATTCTAAAGTACTGAACTCCATCTTCTCTCTTAATCATAAAAAGATTCCTCTGACACTTCCAGCTTTTAATAACTCCGGTATAATTTCGACTAACCCGGTACACTTGACATTTAACTGGAATAGGAACTGGATTTCGTCCCTTAGGCCACCATTTCTTGTTTCTTTCTTTCTTTTCTTCAGCGGTATATTTCCTTGGAATATCCGTAGATTCTTGAGCTGCTGAGTCCGGTGCCTGTGTCTCTTGAGCTGGAGTTGCAGCAGAACTTGATCCTCCATGTTGAGCTTTAGCAGGCATCTCATCTTCACTTGAATCAGATTCTATAATCGGTGCACCATCGTAAGCTTCCCCAGATTGTGCATCATCATACGTCTCATCTGAATTCAACTGTTCTTCTTCAATCGAAACATCCTCATTCATCTCAAAAGCATTCTCCGTTTCTTCCTCAGAGCCAACTCCACTGGCCATTCTCTGAATAAACGATAAGTCAGCGAATGAATAGTCAACAGCCAGTGGTCTCGGTTGCCCTGGAATATCATCAACACAAAAGTAATCCAAAACAGAAATATTTTCATTAACATTTTCAAGTACAAGGTTGGGGTTTACAGACGCAGGTTCACTTGACTCTAAATTGGGTACCCCAGACCCAGACTCCCCCGAGGCAAGTAACCTGCCTTCCAAAACATTAACCCTAAGCTTCGTTTCCTCAAGCTCCTTAGATTGAACCTCGATCAGCGCAGCTTGCTCAGCAATCTTTTCATCTTGAGCTATCATCCTTTGCTGCATACTGTGAATATCATTCATCATCTTTTGCATAAAAGCTGGTGTCGGTTGAATCTCAAAAGCATCTTGAGGTGTCGGGTTAACAGGAGCTCTGGAAGAAGTAGATTGACGAGAAGAACGACGACGACGAGGCTCAAAGTCGACATCCTCAGGATCATCACCGTCTCGAATACGTTTGCCAGTATTCTTTGGAACATACACACGCCCCTGTTTCAAACGACGCTGAATTCTTTTGTACCTCTGAGAAAACTGACGTCGAATTGTTTCCATCTGAGACGGGTGCGGGACCGCACCATCAGAATCCGAAGGCGTTGGCCCGCCATCATCAGGTTGTTGAACAGGATTTTCTTCAGAATCAGATCCTTCGACTGTATGGTGAGAAACTGAGTCGTCCGAATCAACATGTCCAAATTGCTCAATATTCTCCAAAAGAGCATTCACATGCTCCCCCGCAGCTGTAACAGGAATGTTCACAAGCGGTTGCTGCGGTTGCTGTGGTGCCGGAATGTCCATATACTGAGGTTCCGGTGGGGGTACATAATTCTCATCAACAATAGCACCAAATAAGGGAACATCCCTTGGCGCCTCAACCCCTTTCTCATAACCTGCACAAATAGTAAAAATCCGACTCATCATCGGTGAAATCTTTAGTTGCTGATCGATATCACCCTGTGCCTGAAGATCTGGATGATGACGATTGATGTGCAACTGAATAAATCTCGGATATAAGATCCATTTCTGATCCCCGGCATTCGCATTATCAACCATAGCCTTGAAGATAAATCCCGAGAAGTTGAACGGCTTGTTGTACACTAACGCTAACATGGCAGAAGCCAAACTTCGGCTCATACCATCCGTTCCACCTTTCCTGTTTCCCAAACAAACAATAATAACGTGCATCAAATATCGCCAAACACGTGTAAGATTTGCTTTGCGATACTGATCAGTGGGAATCCCGGGATATCCAATCCGTTGCATAGCTCCCGTAACGAAAATATGATCAAAACTGACTGGCATATTCGGTTGATCGTTCAGCTGTAAAAGTTCCCGAATACTCTGTTCTGTAATAGTGATTTCCATACCAAGAACTGTAGAAACCAGGCGTCGAACGTTGTTATCAGTAACAACATTTGCGTTTCTCCAGAAAGGGTTGATCAGATTTCCAAAGACCATAGTGTTATCGGAAATGGCATGGAATACCCTTGAGCGTCTCAAAAATGCAGTCATCTGACGATACGGTGCAGCTTTATCAGAAGTATCATCAAGGTAAGCAGCAGTATTATGACGCGCCTCAAACACTAAAGCCATATCTGCAAAAACAGAAGCATACAAGATATTCTCGAAAAGCGTTAGAACAAACAAAGTATACCAAATTTATCACAAACGAAAGGTTTCATTGATATGTTAAATAAGTACAAAGTAACAGATACACATATCAAATCCTAAACCCTAAACCCTAAACCTAAACCTAGACCAAAGATCCCGGTTAAACGAATACAGCCAAAATCCAAGACAAGGTCAGGCTAAAATCCAAGACAGGGATGGTATCCCACCAGACCAGAAGGCCGAGATCCAGGATAATGAAGGAATTCCTCCAGACCAGAAAACCAAGATTCAGGACAAAGAGAGAATTCCACCGGATCATTAGCCAACTGAGACAAAAATGGTCATATCCAAGTGACCAGTTAGAAACTTTTAGGCGCATGACCACCAGAAAGCACAAAAAAATCCACGACCGGAAGAGGATCCTTCTAGCCGCGGACGGGCGAGTGGTGACACTCTTTGGGCAGAAGCAGTGAACACAGTCTTTCTGATTCAGCGAGGAACTGAAAGAAATCGCCCGCCATTGCTGGACATAATTGAACAGTCAGAAAAACGCAACAATTGGTTTATAACAAAATTTGTCATTTTTCCTGTAAGAGGCGACGTAGCCTATGACGTCGCATGTCAGATAGCGACGTAGGAAAGGACGTCGCAGATAATCAGAATAATAACAATAGCGACGTAGCCCGTGACGTCGCACAAAATTAAAACGACGTTAAAGGGGACGTCGCATTTTGCTATTTATTGTGAATTTAATCACATTAATAAAAGTAGCGACGTAGTGAGGGACGTCGCGTAGGACGTCGCGGTAAAAGGCGACGTAGGGAAGGGCGACGTAGGCAATTAATAATAGTTAAGTATAGCGACGTAGGCCACGACGTCGCAGCGTACGTCGCAACGACGAACAGTCGTCCCAACCCAGAAAACCTAACTCTCGAAATTTGGGGTTTTTCAAAATCAATCGCACTACACAGTGAGGCAACGTATCGTGATCACGAAAACATAAATTATACGATGTTTAGATCACGATTACACAACTAATTCAACCCAAACCGAGAACCCTAAAACCCGCAATATACATTTAACGATTAAAGCTAAAATACACAGTGAAAAAGGGTAAGATTGGTACCTAAGTGTGCGGAATAACGAGTAGATCAAAGCTACGTGAATGAATCGGAATGAAAACAGCTACAAATCACAAAGATGCTCGAAAAAGTGCTACGTCGCAAATCGCCAGATGGTACGTCGCAAGCTACGTCGCAGGTGGATATTGAATAGTGTGACGTGTTACGTCGCGGTTGAGACTATACATAGTCTAACCCTATGTAAGTCCCCTAGTTTTAGGATCGATAACTTCGTTATCTGTAGTATTAAGGTGCGGAATCCCTTAATACGGTGTTATCTTACTAACAACGAATATGTTCGTATTGCGTTTTGTAAGACTTAGCTTTAAACGATAAATCGTCAAAACCTAGCCGTAGGTTATGTTTTCTCTGGTTTACTGGAATCGCAGATCAGAAAGAATCAAAAGTGTTATGTTTTTCACGATTGAAAAACATTAAATATGTCGTCTTAACTCGCTGCCGCTGGGCCTGCGAGTTGACTCGACTCGTTCTGCAAACCCAAGCCCATTATGCTTCGGCTCGTTATGCCTATCTGTGTCCACGAGTTCAGTTCTCATCTCGCTGCTCAACTCGCAGCGACTTGAAAACTCGACTCGCATCAAACGTATATATTTATTTTGTATTTAATTATTCGTCTAACTTAACAAAACAATATGTTTAACGAATATCACTAACAAAACAAATATTCTTTTACAAATCCAAACCAACATACAAACATAATAATAATTACACCAGTCCTATTTCAAGCTAGATCTGTTGTCACAATCTATGTTCCAACAGACTCCCCCTTGACAATAGCTCTAGCGTCTTTATCTTCACGCTTGTCTTTGGTCTTCATTTGTAAATCTTACTGCCAGCGTAAATCTTCATCTTGATACACGTCTTAACCATCATCTGATAATCTCGTCCTAAATCACCCCATGCGTCTGTCGTCAAGATTCTATTTTCATTCAACTTAATCAAATCTTTCTTCGACATGTTCATTAGGTGTCGATGGTCATAGACTCTGAAGATTTCTCTTTCACCACCGTCAACCTCATCATCAGCTTCAACCATAACAGCTTCTCCAATTCCTGAATCTACATGCCATCTCTTCATATTACCCAGAATATCTTGTGGCATTGTCTTTAGTGGAATCTGCTGTATGCATCTAACAGCTGGATATATCTTCTTCCTTCTTCTTCTTCCTGTTCTTTGACTTCTCTCTTGTAGTTTCACAGTTTTTCCCTTTCTTGGCTTAATCTGAACAAACTTATTTGTACCAACCTCATGTCTAATGATTCTTTCAACACGATCAGCATAATCATCACGACTTGGATTGTTAATCTCTAATCTAGCCAAATCACGTATTTCATAACGTGGTAGAGAACTAAAAACTGCAAGCTTTCGCTCAAAATATTGAACTCCGTCAAACCTTTTGATCGCAAAAAGCTTTAGTTCTGAGTCAAAGTACCAACCAATAATCCCTTTACGTGGTACACGCTTTTTCGTAACATCAACTTCAGAAATTCCAATCTTCTTCTTCTTCTTTGGAAGTTTCCTAAGTACAACAGCAGGATTTTTGGTTTGAACAAGAACTTCTTCTTCTTCATCAGAGGTTGAATCATCAATATCTTCATCTATATCGACAATTGTTGGACCTTGTTCATTTTCAATAACAACTTCTGTCCTAGATGGGCTCACATGGTGTTCATCAATGTTTGCATCTAGATCTACACCCATGTCTTGCACATTCTCAGGTACAGCAGTCCAATCTATAGGTGGTTGGAATTCTCCATCCTCAAGATCATAATCAATGTCTTCATCTATCTCATCAAAAATATCATCTTCCGAATCAGATAGATCAAGCATCTCCAATCCTAAGAGAAAACCATAAATACAAATAAATATCAATAATTAAAATTCTCTTATCAATTTCCCTGAATCAACCTAAGAATTTCTTTATTAATTCTTTTGTATATATTAACCTAACATATAAACGCAATTTACATACAACTTATAAAATCTTTTATTGATTACCCTGAATCAATCCAAAATTTCTTAAGTCTACTTAACAAATATTAATTAATTTTAAATTCTAATGCATTGTGAATAATCACCAAACATTTAAATTTACTATTAATTACCTTATATAATTTCCAAGTGTTAATTGATCTCATTCATTATCAATTTAACCTTTAAATTATATATCATTTGTCTAGTTAATACTAATACATTTTTAACTTGTTAATTACTTATATACCTTACGGTCTTAAGTCCATAATCAAATCTAAAATGCATATGTTATCATAAAATTTTGACCGCCGATATTAATCGGAACACGCCGCTCGACTACTCAATGAGTCGGAAGTCTTTCGATCACTATTTTATCTTAACATAATTATATAAAATCAAATAACTTAATAATATCTAATACATTTAACTTGTAATTACAATCTCAAGCCGAATATATTACCAAAATATTAAGTTACAATTATTCTGTACAAATTAATACCAATAATTACTACACTATTCTAATACTAAGCTATCTTACCAGCTTCTGTATCAACCTGTGCAGTCTTATCAGCACTTGTACCAGCACCCGAACCACTAGCACCAGCATCAGACTCCCCCTGAATAGTAGCTTGCTCACCAGTCTTTGAAGGACCAGTCTGCTCACCACTCGGTGCATTGGGATCATCGTCTTTGTCTGAATCTCTCTTCCTCCTTAGCTCATCCTCTTTGCAAGACTCCAGATATACCAATATCTCCCCCTGAGTAGACTGTCCTGAATGTGATCTCAAGACCAGACTCTCCAAAGAAGATAACTTCAGTCTCTGTACATTGAAGTCCGCAAGCAAAGTCTCATGAGTCTTCATCAACAGATTGTACGATTGACTCTGCTTGAGAATCTGCTGTGAAAGAAGAAGATTGCTCGACACCAGCTCTGGAATCTGAGAAGTAAGCTTCTCCAAATCCTTTACCCTCGACTCTAAGGATGTAATCCTTTCAGCATCAGTCGTTGGAGTAACAGATATCGTTCTTGGTCCAGGCGGTGTGAGAGACTCAATATGCCAGTCTCTGGTAAGCGGTGTATGAGGTTGAGACAAAGCTTGCGTAAGCAAACTTGTCGCAAATCTAGCTATTTTGTTCGTCGGAAAATTAGCTCCACGAACTAGATCAGCAACCTCATGCTGTAAAGTTAAACACAATTACAATCAGTTATTGTTATAGATTACTCCGTCACAAACTCTAATTAATTGCATAACACTCATAGTTATAGAACTTATATCTCATACCTGAAGCGGTAAAGATATAGATTCAGTAACCACCGGTGCATCCATCTCCACCTGTGGTGTATCCTGAGCAACTGTATACAGAATTAACTGTCTCAGTTTAACTCCTGATAAACAACAAGTTAAGATCATTTAACTTTTAAAATCAATACTAACCTTCTCGAATAGTAAGCGTTCTCGGACGCTTCATCAAAGGAATTTCAACTTCCTCAGTACCTTCCTCCATAACACTCTTACCTTTTCTCTTCCTTTCAGAAACAGATGGAGGAGGAGAAGGTGTATTGTCTAAATCTTCATCTGACGCCGTCTCACAATCACGACCTCTAGATGATCTAACAGTCTCCTAAAGTTTAAATATATTCAACATTTATGATTAGCGTAAGCTCTATCATACAAGTTCTATATATTTAAGATTAATCAGATATAATACCTCAGTCGGTACAACAACTGATCTATCAAGCTGTATCTGCTCATCCTCAAGTAATATAACTTCGGGATTTGCAGCCTCAGCTTCAGCATCCTGTTCGTGTAATGATATTTATATTTTAAAATCAGAAATAATATCAATTTACTAAATATCTAATATCAGAATCATTATATAATAATATTATGCATCTATGATTAATAAAACAATCTATCAACTAAGCATCTATATTACTACATAAATAAAAGATTACCTCAGATGGTGCTAAATAACTTTCAATGTCTTGAAGCAAAGGATTTGTCGCATCATCATTCTGCTCCAAAACCTCTTGCACTACTTGTGCAGCAACATCTTGATTCACTTGCTGATCCACCTGACCAACCTGAATAAGAACATCCTCAAGGAGCCCTTGTGGATCTTCAGGTTGAGCTTCCTCAGCTGCAGGTTCTGGTAAAACATCAGCAATAGCAGCAACATCAACACCAACATCATTCCAACCATGATTTGGCGGCGTCACATAAGCAGGATCAACAATATAGCCAAAGAGATCACGAGTCTCCGGCTTGACATATTCCTCCCGCCGAATAGTCTGCTGAAACATCGCGTTGTATCCTCTGAGCGCGATAGTATCTACACGTAAGTGCGGCTCAGGGATAACAATATCCGGAAGATGAGCACGGATAATCATCATACAGAACCTCGGGTAGATCATGAATCTAGATCTAACAGAACCCGATATCTGTCTTACCATCTCGCCAAAAATATAATCACAAAAACTGTATGGTTTATTGTAAACCAGTGACAGTACCGCCGATACAAGAGCAGGGCTCAACTCATCAAAACCGCCCTTCTTCGGTCCAAAAACTGTGACTATAACGTGCCATAAGAATCTCCATTGCCCAATAACAAGTGCCTTGAGGAATTGACGTCCTCTTCTCTCACCAGTATAACCCATGCGACCTAACGCACCCTCGATAAAATCACTGGAGTACTCAGTAGGACCATCTTCTTGGTCTACTGTACCCAGATGTAAAATCTGACGAAGGTCAGAAGCAGCAAAAATAATCGGTTGTTGATTTACCGATGTGCGAATAACCGGTGGGTTAACCGATTCATCATACTGAATGTCCGTCCAAAAATCGTTCAGTATAGTCTGAGAGATCTGTGGAGACTCTGTAAGCGTATATCTAATACGTGAACGTGCAAAGAAGGTAAGCACTTGAGCTACTTTGCTAGCTCCCTTTGCTGATAGATCAAGATCCACAAGAATATTGTGACCCTTATCGAATTGTCTCGCCATATCTGTACAAGAAACACAAATGACAAAAACAGTTAATGCACGTTAGTAAGTTATAAACTATAATGTTTATGAATCAAAATGATCATCTAACATCTTAGTTCTTAACATATTAAACACATATATAACTTATAACTAATAAGTCGTAAGTCCAATATGTAAAATCCGTTAATTACTTGTTAATAAGAAATCCTCAAGTCGTTAACGTTTTATAAAACCAATATATATATTATACCGCTAACAAAAATTAGGACACGCCACTCGATTACATTGTGAATCGGTAGACTTTCGATATATATATACATACATTGTCATAGGAATCCAAAATATACTAGTTATTACTTAAAAAGTCTTAACTCTTATAAAAACCCCTTTTTTAAAAAAATTTAGCTAAGTTCGGGACTCGCATAAGACACCTATGCGAATCGAGTTCAACTCGTTTCGCTTATCAACTCGCGATTGGATATGCAGTCAAGTGAACTCGCTAATCATGTCGATCTGCAGGTCAACTCGCTGGTCGATCCGCTAGTCAACTCGCTGCGAGTTGAATCGTAGGTTCAACTCGTTCGATGAACACCCGTCGCGAGTTTAAACTTAAAATCGATTCATCTGTTGATTTTAACATGATCTATCGATTGATTTACGTTTATTAACGTCCATTTAACATAAACCACAAAGATTCGTGTTCTAATAGTCCTTTAATATACGTGAATCGTTCGAATTATAAACCGAAACCCTAAGTTTATTAAAACTTCGATTTCGTGCAATTTAAACGGTGAAATCCATTGTATTATACCTCAAAATGTTCGCAAAGAAGTCTTTAATATAATCTACGGATTCAAAAACTCGTTCCCGTACTCGTACAATCGAAATCAAACGAAAACTATATTTCGCCTCGTTTCGCCTGGAAGCGGATTCGCCAAGTTGAAGTGAACTCGCGAATGCTGTGGATCCGGTGATCTATTGACTCGTTTGACCTCCTGTTTTATACTCTGTATCCGATTCGCGAGAGTTCAAGTGGATTCGCAAGTTGACTAGTCAAACTCGCAGAAACAATTAAAAACACGAATTTAATGCTAAGTATAAATAAAAACCCGATATTTTACAAGTCTAAATTATAATTAATTTTCACTTGTATTTGTCACATTTGTTCAACTCAAAAATATTCAGTATAATTTATTTCCGAAGGGTTAATTCAGATAAACATAAAAAACTTAAATAAATAAAAATAAATAAATAAATAAATAAACATACGATAAAAATACAACGATATAAACATTGGTATCAAGTACCATTTTATTAATCACTCGAAACAAAGTAAATATACAAAGTAAATAAGATTTTATCTGCTTAGGGATCATATTAGTAAGAATAAGCAATTAATTATATATTAAAAAGTCTAAGCAGATTAGTAGTATACATACCTCATGAAATTCAAATAAATTACTATAAAATTACAACTAAATTCATCATTGATATATTTATATTTATAAAACTATATCTTAGGTACCTTTATCCACATAGCATAATTAATAAATGCATTACTCATATAAAGTGAATATTTTATTATAGACAGTTCAAGACGATTACCGGTATTATGATCCACATAAACAAATTACACTCAATTTTCTAAGCAAACACTGTATTGTTAGTATGAATATTATCAAGTGCTTCCTATTATATGACATACTGAAGAATTCAAGTAAAACACATAACACTACATCATTAAATTTCAAGGTAGCGGTTACTAAATAATGTATCTTTTCGAAACATATAACATACACTTGAATTTTTTTTAAGGTTAGACAAATATCAAACATACTTTGAATATGCTATGTTATCTAAGTCTGTACGTAGTACAACAAAAGATCCCTTCTAGCATAATTCAAAATATATTTGAGAATATTAATTTAATTAAAGGCTTCAGTTCTGTACTTAGTACAACAAAGTTACCAGTAATTAAGTTAATACCCATATTGCTACTATTTGTCACTTTAAATTAAGATGCATGATAACAGTGTATAGTAATACCATCATTCAACATTTAAGACTTAATGTCATACATCATAGAATAGTAACACAAAATAATAAGCAAGTAGTTAATTTACTTCTTAAGGCTTAGAAAATTTCATATAATTTGCCTACCAGTATATCATATGATGAAGCCATCTAAAGTTTTAATAGAAATAAACAAATTATAACTAGTGGATATAGGTGTATAAGCAAATAAATATAAACACATACCTGATAGAACCGCTGTAGTTCTAAAGCAACTTTATTTAAACCTACTACCATATCATACTTAGGACTTAAGCTTATTATTGTGAAGCTTATTCTCCTAATGTACTATCATTTCCCTTTGTTTATGCAAATAAAAACTTAAATGAAGGCGATTCCCCTTAGGTAACAAGCAAATGAATGCCATACGCCTTTTTTTTTTTTTTTTTATTAATATTATTTTTTTTAATGAACACCGAAATACTAACTATTACAAAAATACCCTTGGAAGACTAATCACTCTGGATTTCTCATTCCGTTTAGTTGAACCAACGTCTCAAATCTTGCTCTGTCGAACGCCTTTGTGTATAAGTCTGCTAAGTTTTCCAATGATGGAACCTTAACTAACTTTATCAATTTCTTTTCAGCACAATCTCTAATAAAATGATGTCGAATATCAATATGCTTAGTTTTACTGTGCTTCACCGGATTATTGGTGATCGACATAGTAGATTCATTATCAATCATCATAGGAGTATTGGTTATATTTAACCCGTAATCCCGCAGTTGCTGTTGAATCCAAAGTACTTGCGAGCAACAGCTGCCAGCTGCAACATACTCAGCTTCACATGTAGAAATGGCTACCGAGGTTTGCTTCTTGCACTGCCAGGATACTAATCTACCTCCTAGGAATTGACATCCTCCGGTCATAGATTTCCTATTCTGATTGCATCCTCCATAATCCGAATCAGTATAAGCTACAAGATCTAAGTCTCCATCAATCGGATACCAAAGACCCAGCTTAGGTTTCCCTTTGAGGTAACGAAAGATTCGTTTAACAGCTTGCATGTGTGACTCTTTCGGATTAGCCTGATATCTTGCGCATAAACAAACGGCAAACATTATGTCAGGCCTAGAGGCTGTAAGATACATTAGTGATCCGATCATGGCTCTATAAAGAGTTGGATTCACATCGCTATCACTCGATGTATCTGGACCTAGTCCATGATTGACTGGAATTGGAGTATTGTAGACCTTACTTTCATCCATCTTGAAGCGTTCTAATAGCTCATATGTATATTTAGATTGATGAATAAAGAATCCATCCTTCTTTTGATCAACTTGTAATCCTAAGAAGAAATTTAATTCTCCCATTGCAGACATTTCGAACCTTTTTCTCATGATTTTCTCAAATTCTTGACACATCTTTTCATCAGATGATCCAAAGATAATGTCATCAACATAAACTTGCACGAGAAGAAAGTCTTTCTTTTTCCACTTCACAAACAGTGTACTATCAATCGATCCTCTTGTAAATCCATTCTCAAGTAGATACGTTGATAGTGTTCCATACCATGCCCTAGGTGCTTGATGTAATCCATATAGAGCCTTATTCAAACGATATACTCTATCTGGATACTCAGGATCAACAAACCCTGGCGGTTGTGAAACATACACCAATTCTTCTACTTTGCCATACAAAAAGGCACTCTTAACATCCAACTGATACACTTTTATACCAAAATAAGATGCAAATGCTAAGAATACTCTAATTGCTTCTAGCCTAGCAACTGGTGCAAACACTTCGTTGTAGTCAATACCTTCTTGTTGATTAAAACCTTGAACTACCAGACGAGCTTTATTGCGAGTAACGATTCCTTTATCATCTCTCTTGCACTTAAATACCCATCTAGTTCCAATTGGATATTCTCCCTTTGGTAGGTCAACCAACTCCCATACTTGTAATTTAGAGAACTGAGATAGTTCTTCTTGCATTGCTTCTACCCACGAACTTTCTTTTAAAGCCATTTGAACATTTTTCGGCTCGACTTGTGAGATAAAACATGAATATAGACATTGATTAGGAATCCCTGTCTCTTTCATTGCAGTATACAAGCTTTGGTATTCTAAGTTCTCAGACGTACTAGCTCTGGATTGATGTCTAGTTTGAACCGGAGTATTAATATCACCGATGATATTTTCAACGGGATGATTCTTACTCGTTCTAGTTGTAGTAACTGGTTCAACCGGTATATCATCTTCTAAATTAGTACCAATTTCTTCCAAATCAGGTACATCTTCCGTACGTGCTGAAGATATCCTTAAATGTTTCAAAGGAGTAAGTATATCATCAAACTTTGTAGAAAGATCATCAGAATCTTCTGTTTCTTGAGACTTATCCTCTGAAGGTTGTTGTGACTCACTTGTGGAAGCTTTATCTGAGTCAACATTAGTCTTGATTCCAGACTGTTTAACACTTGATGTTGAAGCGGGACCAATATTCTCATCTTCAAACAATAAATGTTCAGTTATCTCTGAATCACTGACATAGTCACTAATAGGAACTTTAAATGATGCAAAAAGATCAGAATAATCAAATTGCCAATCTAAGCCCTTATGAACATCAGGTGAATAGTTTGTAACCTTAATATTATAAACTACCTCCAAACGTCCTGTGACTTTATTAAAGACTCTCTTGTTTGGCGAATTGGGCATATAACCTAGGAAAAATCCTTCGTCAGCCTTCTCACCAAATTTAGCTTGATGTCCAGTCTTTAATATAGTGCATGAAACTCCAAAGGGTTCAAACCCTTTTAAGTTAGGTTTCTTATTGTTCAAAAGCTCATAACAAGTCTTGTTATGTCTCTTAACCGTAAGAACTCTATTGAGAACATAACATGCTGTATTCACTGCTTCTGCCCAAAAGATGACCGGAAGCTTTGAATCAGCAAGCATTGTTCTTGCAGCTTCAATCAACGTCCTATTTTACCTTTCAGCAACACCATTCTGTTGAGGTTCATAAGGTGCACTGAATTGATGTAATATCCCTTTGCTTAAGCAATAGATATTCAACGTTGAATTCTTGAACTCTGTTCCATTGTCACTACGAATACGCTTTACTCTCTTTTTATAGACATTCTCTACTAGATCAAAGAACTCAATTAGAATTCCAGGAGTCTCATCCTTTGATCCCAAAAAGAATACCCAAGAGAATCTAGAATAATCATCTGTGACAACCAAACAATACCATTTGCCACCTAGACTTCTCTTGCTTATAGGGCCGAAGAGATCCATATGTAGCAATTCAAATGGCGAAGAGATAGAGTTTTCAGTCTTAGGTCTGTGTGGTTTCTTGTGTTGCTTTCCTTTCATGCAAGGAACACACTTATCCTCAGACTCGAAACGTTTTTGTGGTACACCTAGAACCAAACCATTTTTGGTTATATAATTCATCTTTCTCCAGTTCAGGTGTGCCATTCTCCTATGCCATAATAATGCATCTGCTTCCGAAGCCTTGGATAATAAACATGTAGACACCATTGAAGAGTTAGGAACACCCATGTTGATAGCATAGATGTCCTTCTTCCTTGGTGCCCTCATCAATATCCATTCATCCGAAATTTTAAAACCTGGCTTCAAGACTAAGGCCTCCTTTTCATTAAAATAAACTGGATGACCTTTATCACAGACTTGGGAAACACTCACTAGGTTGTGAGTAAGTTTTTCAACATAGTTCACATCCTCAAGAGTCAAAGTTCCATTTGAAACTTTTCCTTTTCCCGAAATTACTCCACCTTTATCTCCTGCAAAATTTACTTTTTGCTTGAGACTCTCCTTGAAGTCCTTCAGTAGACTTCTTTCTCCGGTCATGTGCCTTGAGCATCCACTGTCTACATACCACCAGCTGTCCTTGTTCACAGCATGCTCCTGCACATAACACAAAATACGATTAGTTATCAAGAGGGACCCAAGCCATTACGGTCTTGGTTTGTCCCTTATCATCAACAAACTTAAGCTCTTTAAAATAACCATCCTTCCCATCAGGAGCTTTGGTTACTTTCGAAGTAGCTTGAGTTTGTGGACGATCAGCCTTAAGAGGTGAGTTTGAGGAGAACCTCTTAGGCACATAATTATAAGCTCTATTATGATAATTATAATTAAACTCATGTGATCGTGAAGTAGTACCACTCTCATAATGACTATGGCCTCTACTTGGAGTTCTAAACCTCGACGGAGTCACATCTCTATACTTATGGACAGAATTATCACCTTGAGTATATGGCCGTTTAGGTTTAGGTGGGGAGACACTATGCTTACCATCTCTTTTAAGAATGTTAACAGGTTTATTACCTAAGTTAGGTTTGACATCTAACCCATCTACAGTCATACTAGAGTTGGTCTGTGTCTTTTCATCAATCACAAGCTTATGTGGTGTTTCAGACTTTTTGTTAGGACAACACGAAGCCACGTGTCCCTTTTGGCGACACTTGAAACATGACATCTGCTTGCGTGATTTACTCACTTTTGCTTTCTCATCCGGAGTCTTAGGCACTAAAGGTTTAAGCTGTTCGTTATCAACTTTATCATCAGTCTTAGCATCGTTAATCATTCCACCCGATACAAACTGTATTTTGGTGAAATGAGAAGCCTTGCTATTATCTAATGATACGTTCTTAATAACATCTTTCTGTGCCTCTGACTGTTCAGGTTTATCAGCTACTGAAATCTCTGGATTAACTTCAGTCATCTCAGAATCTTCAGGAATAGGAGTGTAATTGGCATTAAAAGGTGGGGATACATCATTGTAACCTAACCCAGTCTTGTCCTTTACACTACGTTGAGCATCTAACATTTTATCCATTTGAGATGTCCTATAGTTCTCAAGTTTACGGTTTTGCTCAATTAACCTTAAGTTAAGGTTCACTATCTCCTGATCCTTACTAGCAATCGTCTCATTTAAGTCTTTGATATTCATATAGAGACCATCTATGATCACAGATTTTTCACTTATGGTATCTCTAAGTTTTGTTCTATCCGAAGCATCAGACTTAATTTTATCTTTTAAGACATGTTTATCATCACTTAATCTACGAATATCCATAATGGCTTGATTGAGTTCAGATCTAACAGTCTTATAAGATTCCTTATCCATATTCAATTGAGATGACAAATTGCTATTTGACACAGTTAAGACACTATTCTGAGATTGTAAATCAGTAACTAAATAACAAACATCAGCAAGATTAAGAATATCTAAACATACCTTCTTCTTGTCAGTTTGTAATTCAGCCATGCGTGCCACGAATTCCTCAGGACTCATATCTGGAGCTGAATCCATATATAGCACGTCATCATCACTTGCCTTCACTTCAGACTTAGGCACCTCTACTCTCTGTTCCATATCAGTGGGCATGTAGGAAACTGATCCAGCAGTTGTTTCTTCGATCTCGACCATCAAGGCTTCCTCAGAATGAGCTTGCCAATCATAAGAGCCATCCAACTGCTTCACCACTAAGGCTTTGGAAGCGAGAGTACTTCCCGAACCTTGTTTTCCTTGTGCTTCTACTTTAGGTCTTTGGCATTCTCTAGCAAAATGACCAATACCTTGACAGTTAAAGCATCTGACCTTGGTTTTGTCAAACCCTGATCTATTACCCAACACCTTTCTACCAGTTCTCTTGAGGAAATTCTTCACCTTTCTAGATATCAACGCTAGTTGATCTTGAAGCTCCAATTCCTCAAGATAATCAGAATCTATCTGCTCATAATCCTCATCAAACAGAATAGGATCATTGATCTTTCCCTCTATGTAGTTCTCATATGATGCCACAAAGGAAGCAAGAACAGACAGTTGCTGTTCAGCAGATTTCACACTCATCGGCATCTTTTGATGCTCTTGAGGTAACTTCTCAGAATTCTTTCCCTTTGTCTCATCACCAGAGGAGGAAATAAAACACAGATCTTCAGTAATCATTTCTCCATTTTCACTAGTATCACCAACTAACAGTGCAGTGGTCGAACTAGATGACGCAGTCGAAAGACTTGACTTTCCATGATACAACCCAGGGTTCTGAACCTGATCAGAATCACTATCTCTTGACTTCTTGGAGAAATCATAACCTTTCAGCTTGTCAATGACTTGCTCTAAGGTCATAGTAGAATACCTAGTTTCATTATCCTTAATCATAACACCATACATTTCCCATTTAGAAGGCAAACCCTCAAGAAACTTGTCGGTTTTAGATACTTCTTCTTCAACAATCTCATGGTATTCTAATTCACTTAGCAGATGGTAGAAACGCGTGACATAGGCATCAAGATCTTCTCCTTTTAAAGCTTTAAACATAGTAAACTGCTTTTTAAGAAGACTCCTCTTGCCAGCTCTCACCTGTGGACTTCCTTCACCTCTTTTCTCTAGAGCTTCCCAGAGCGTTCTAGCAGTATGAAAAGATTTCAGTTGATGAGCAATCTCTTTAGGAAGACACATCTTTATGCAAGAATGTGATTTATTTTCATTTCTGTAAGCTTCCTTCTCTTGATCACTCATGTTCGCATAGGTAAGAACCACAGTAGCATTTTGAACAGTTTGAGTAGGTGGGGTGTATCCACTCTTGATACACATCCAGATTGACAGGTCATGGAATCTACAGTAAGATTCAAATCTGTCCTTCCAATTGTAGTAATTCTCGATTCTTAACAACTTAGGTGGAACGTTTGACTTTCCCACCTCGTGGTCCATTTCGATCATTCTACTTAAGTCAGACATCTTTAAAAAGTAAAATTAAACTGTTTCAGCGAATTCAGAAAACTCGACTCGCAAGACTCAGCTCAACTCGCAATCTCAGCTCGACTCGCAGAATTCGTCGATTCACAAGCCTCAGTTCGGATTGCTAAAAGATGTCGATTCGCAAGTGATGTCGGTTCGCGAGGGATCTCGGTTCGACTCGCAAGCCTCAGTTCGACTCGCTAGTTCAACTCGGTTCGCAGGCGACGCTGGAACCCTATTCTCGACTCGCGAAACGGCTGTTAAACCCGAAAACGAATTTTTAAGGTATTTTTACGACTGAAACTTAAAATTTCGGCTGTAAACAAACCCTAAAATGTCCAGAGAATGATTTTGATCGTTAGTATTGCAAGAATGCACGTAAAAATGACCCGAATAAAAAACGCAATAACACTAAAACTTATGAACACACTCGTATTTAGCCCGAAAGCTCTGATACCAGATGTAAGTCCCCTAGTTTTAGGATCGATAACTTCGTTATCTGTAGTATTAAGGTGCGGAATCCCTCAATACGGTGTTATCTTACTAACAACGAATATGTTCGTATTGCGTTTTGTAAGACTTAGCTTTAAACGATAAATCGTCAAAACCTAGCCGTAGGTTATGTTTTCTCTGGTTTACTGGAATCGCAGATCAGAAAGTATCAAAAGTGTTATGTTTTTCACGATTGAAAAACATTAAATATGTCGTCTCAACTCGCTGCCGCTGGGCCTGCGAGTTGACTCGACTCGTTCTGCAAACCCAAGTCCATTATGCTTCGGCTCGTTATGCCTATCTGTGTCCACGAGTTCAGTTCTCATCTCGCTGCTCAACTCGCAGCGACTTGAGAACTCGACTCGCATCAAACGTATATATTTATTTTGTATTTATTTATTCGTCTAACTTAACAAAACAATATGTTTAACGAATATCACTAACAAAACAAATATTCTTTTACAAATCCAAACCAATATACAAACATAATAATAATTATACCAGTCCTATTTCAAGCTAGATCTGTTGTCACAATCTATTTTCCAACACCCTATTTGCGACGTAGACTGGGACGTCGCAGGCGACGGCGAGTGGGACGTCGCATAGAGCAGTTAGGATGCGATTTGAGTCGATTTTGAATTTTTTTCAAACACCGTTTACTCGTTATTTTAGCAAATAATATCCAAATGACTCGTGACTTGGGAAAAATAACATAGAATAAAAATAAAGCATAAAATAACGAAAAAATCTTTTTGGTATTTTCTTTAATATTACAAAAAGTAAAAAATAACAGAATTGAATTACTAACACTCTATTTTTGGTGACAGAGTTGAGTTGTCTGATTAGGGATCATATCGGAATAACATGCATTTATTAGGAATAGTAAGTGTTATTTCGATCATCAGTATATTTGTCCACTTTAAATTTACGTGGCACATTTAAAACACCTTTTATAAAAATTATTTCAAGATGATTATTGGTATTGTTTGTCCACCTAAACATGTTACATCCGTATTTGTGAGCTAACCTTTATTGTTAGTATGAATATTAATTTTGTGAAACCTATTATATGATATACTGATAAACTTTAGTAAAACACAAAACACTGCATATTTACGCAAGGTAGAGATTACAAGACCAAGTTTTCTCGGCTTTCTTGTAACATACACTTGCCCTACAAATTTAGGCATACATCAAACCGACTATGAAGATACTAGTGGCCCCAGATCTGTACTTAGTACAACAGAGGGTCCCTTAGTATGAACATAACAAGTTTGAGACTATTTGCATAACTAATGGATTCAGGTCTGTACGAGAGTACAACAATAGTCACCATTAGTTAGGCAAATAACCATATTATTACTATATGCCAATTTTACATTTACATAATAATTATGACAGTGTATGACAGTACTTCCATTTATCAACTAAGACTTATGTCATACATCATATAACAATTTTCACAAAATAATAGACAAGTTTTAATATTACTTCTTACTCACTCACAAACCGGTGTGTATCATGCCTACCAATACATCGTGTAATGAAGACAATTTAGATAGAAACTGTTTTAAGTGTGTGATATAAACCTACTGACACATCCAAGATAAACCTTAAAATTCCATTTTGTGCATGTCACCCGATGTACTATCATATCCCAAGTTGTTTACAGACACAACTTCAACGTCTATTTTAAAAATGTTGCAACCTCGCGTTTTCTTTAATACTAAAGAGTATAAAGAGTGGCTGTTGCCATTTTTTTTTTTTTAAATTTAAAATTTAAACTTAAAAATCCAAGTCACAAATCAATTCTTTGACTGAAAGAACCTTAAACCTATCAGATTGACCAGTTCAATAAAACGTGATCGCAAAAAGGCTTTTGTGAAAAGGTCCGCACACTGCTTAAGGGTTTCTATATGTACGACATCTATAAGGTGTTTCTCAAAGCAATCCCGTATGAAGTGGAACCTAAGTTCAATATGTTTGGTCTTAGAGTGCTGTACGGGATTGTGAGTTATAGATATAGTAGCTGTATTATCAATGTAAATAGGAGTCATAGAGAGATTGAACCCGTAATCGCGCAGCTGGTGCTGGATCCAAAGAACCTGAGAACAGCAACTTGCAGCAGCAACATACTCGGCTTCAGCTGTGGAAATAGCAACCGCAGTCTGCTTTTTGCACTGCCAAGAAACTAAGCGCGATCCAAGGAACTGACATCCTCCAGTAGTTGACTTCATATCTACCTTGCAGCCACCAAGATCCGAATCCGAATAGGCAGTTAACTCGAAGTTTTTCTCGTTTGAATACCATAGACCCAGAGATGGCCTAAAAGCGAGATATCCAAAAATTCGTTTTACTGCCTTCATATGAGACACCTTCGGATTTGCTTGAAACCGTGAGCAGAGTGAAACGGCAAACACTATATCTGGTCTTGAGGCAGTCAGGTACATGAGAGAGCCTATCATTGAGCGATAGTCTTTCTCCTTGCAATCTTCATCGTCCTCATTAGGTCCAAGATTGTGTTTCACTTCAATTGGAGTGCCGTAGTGTTTACAGTTGAGCAATTCATACCGCTTCAACATGTCAGTGACATATTTTGACTGGTGTATATAAATTCCATTGTCAGATTGCTCAACCTGTAGTTCCAGAAAGAACGTGAGTTCTCCCATAGCACTCATTTCAAACTCAGATTTCATCAGTCTTTCAAAATCCTTGCACAACTGATCATTAGTTGATCCAAAAATTATGTCGTCCACATAGACCTGAACAAGTAATAAATCCGCTCCTTCCCTTTTGATGAAAAGCGTGCTATCAATCTGTCCTCTATCAAAACCATTCTTCAGTAAGTACTTGGCAAGTCTCTCATACCAAAGTCGAGGAGATTGATGAAGACCATACAAAGCTTTCTTCAGCTTACAAACATGATTAGGATGCTTTGGATCTTCAAAACCAGGAGGCTGACGCACATAAATCACTGCGTCGACATCTCCGTATAGAAAGGCACACTTCACATCAAGTTGATACACACGGAATCCTTTAAAAGAAGCATAGGCTAGAAAAATTCGAATAGATTCCAAACGAGCGACAGGAGCGAAAACTTCATCATAGTCAATACCCTCTAGTTGACTATATCCTTGAACTACCAGACGGGCTTTATTTCGAATAACCGCCCCACGATCATCCATTTTGTTACGGTAAACCCAACGAGTACCCGTCAAGTGAGCACCCTTGGGTAGAGGAACAATTTCCCAAACATTCGTCTTGTTTATTTGCTGTAGTTCCTCCTGCATAGCCTCGACCCAAGATGGATCCTTTAAGGCTTGTTCAACCTTTTTAGGTTCAATTTGAGACAAATGACATGAATCGATATGAGCTATAAGTCCCAAAAGCTGCTGAGCGGAAGTCTGCTTTGCTTGTTGTCGTGTTTGAACAGATGCATGAGGATCACCAATGATATTATCAATGGGGTGATCCTTATGTATACGAGTTTCTGGTATGGCAGTTGGCACAACGTCCACACCCAGATTGTTCAAATCCCCCTCAGTTTCGGGAGTAGCTGCAGACTCAGGAATGGCTAACTCTTCTTCTTCTCCTTCATCTTCAGGAGAAAATAAGTGAGAGTATGCCATTATTTCTTCCACTTCATCTTCTTCTTGAGGTTCCTCTAAAGGAGGCATGTTTGGATCATATGGAAGCTCCTTTGTGTTGTTATAAATTGTTTTAGAAGGAGCAGCCGAAGATGGTGGAGTATGAGATAGTGTAGGTGTAGATGGTGGTGATTTGGTTGTTGTTTGTGGTTGTGTGGGTGTTGGTTGTGATGGTGTTGGTGTTGTTTGTGAAGGTGTAGGTGTAGTTGGTGGAGGTTCGGGTGTTGCATTGGGAGATGGGTCGGATGGTTTATAATTCACAGGTGTATCTTGAGTAAGATCAAGTCCATGAAGTATAGAAACCAATTCTTCTGTTTCATCCTCTTCCGGAATATTGTATGAGTTGAAGAGGTTCCCATAGTTGAAAAACCAATCCGGACCCGTTCCTTGAGGAGGTTCCGTATACCTTAAACATTTTACCTCAAACTGTTCCTCAATCTGATTCGTTGATTTGTTGAAGACTCTTTTGTTCGGAGAGTTGACTGAATATCCAAGAAAAATCCCTTCAACAGCTTTATCACCAAACTTAGAGACCTTATCTTTTGTAATCATGATCATGCATGGACACCCAAAGGGTTCTAGAAACTGCAGATTTGGCTTACGGTTATTAAAAAGTTCATAACACGTTTTGTTCTTTATCTTAACCGTGAGCACTCTGTTGAGAACATAACAGGCAGTATTAACCGCCTCAGCCCAGAAGATGATTGGTAACTTGGAGTCAGCTAACATAGTCCGAGCTGTCTCGATGATTGTTCTATTCTTTCTTTCTGCGACTCCATTCTGTTGTGGAGTTCTTGGAGCACTGAATTGATGCCCAATACCTCTTGTAGCACAAAACAATTCGAGAGTTGAGTTCTTGAATTCAGTTCCATTGTCGCTTCGTATCCTTTTCACCTTCAAGTTGCACAGATTTGCCAACTTGTCCAACAAATACACCAGAATATCAGGAGTCTCCCCCTTCGAGGTCAAAAAGTAAACCCACGAAAACCTTGAGTAGTCATCAGTAACTACCAAGCAGTAAGACCGACCACCAATGCTCTTTGTAGAAACTGGACCAAAAAGATCCATATGCAGTAGCTCCAATGGTGTATTTATGGAATTCACCTGCTTAGACTTATGGGACTTCTTACGTAACTTTCCTTTTTTGCAAGAGATACAGTCATCCTTTAGAGCAAATGACCGTTTTGGAACTCCTAGCACTAGGTCATTTTTAGTCAAGAAATTCATTTTTCGGAAATGAATGTGTCCCATTCGTCTGTGCCAAAGCAGTGAATCCTTTTCAGAAGCCTTAGACAAGAGACACGTATACTCATTCGAGGTCTCAACAGTTCTCATGTTCAAAATGTATGTGTCATTCTTTCTTGGTGTTCTCAGTAACACCCATTCTTCCGGAATGACATACCCAGGCTTCAGTATTACGCACTATGTCTTTGTGAACGCAGTAGTATAATCCTTATCACAGACCTGTGAAACACTTAGCAAGTTGTGCGTAAGCTGTTCCACGTAGTTCACATTTTCAAAACTAACATTGCCGTTAGTTAGCGTTCCTCTTCCAGAAATGGTTCCCCCAGTATCTCCAGCAAAGGCAACATATCCTCCTGCGTATGGTTTAATATCCACAAGAAGAGATACATCGCCTGTCATATGTCGCGAGCAGCCGCTATCCAAATACCATTCACTATCTTTAACGCGTTCTGACTGCTGCAACACACAAACGAAGGAGATTAGTGAGAAACGGTGACCCAAGCCTTTACAGACTTAGGTCGACCGTGGTCATCAACAATAAGCACGTCAGATAGGATTTTATCTTTAAACAAATTAGAATTTTTATCTGATGTGTTATTGTTGACGACTGAAGAGTCAACATCAGACTCTTTTCGTTTCCAAACTTTAGAAGGTTCGGAATTGGTATTAGAAGTAATGTTGGGCTTTTGAATTAGCAAAGATTGTTGCTCAACATTACTTGGTTTTAAAACAGGCTTGGGAGAGTTTGAGTAATGCCTAGAAGGAGATTTTGAAAAAGAATTTCTATAAACAGATGTCCTAGGCATCTCTCTCCCATAGCGCTGATTTGACAGCTTTGGGCATTCACGAATTAAATGTCCTTGTTTCTTGCAGTAGAAACAAGAACGAGTCTCAATAAACGGTTGAGGCTGAGGAATTACTACAGGAGATGGAGAAACATTTCTAGAACATGAACATTGCGTACACGTCTTAGAAAGTGTTTGTTTTGGTTGAGAGGTTGAAGTTGAAGGTTTATCATACGAAACATTTTCATTTACTACTTTTCTTTGCAAAATCTTTACAGGTGACTGTAAAGTTTGTTGTTTCGAGTTTAAAACCTTGGCTTTTCCCTTATTTGGTTGAGCCTTAATTTCAGGTTCAACCTTTGAAATCACTTTTTGAGGTTTAACTTCAACTTTCTTAATTTCAGGATACTCCTGATCCGTAATGTCCTCAATCTCAACAATCTCCGCAACACAGATCGGAGATTCATTCTTTAGCTTAACACTCTCCTCAACTATAACAGGAGATTCATTCACAGACTTAACAAACCTTGGCAAGGGGTACTCTGGCCGCTTGGTTTTCTCCTTTGCCGGTTTGTTGTGTTTGGTCTCTTTAGCATCTTTAGCTTTTAAACCATAAAGCTTTGACCAATCAACTGGAATCTCTTCAAAGCCTTCCTTAACAGGTAGGGGACAGTGAGTAGTAGGAGGAGGGACTGCATGGTATCCCAATCCCTCATTCTTTTTTCCACTAGTACCATGCTTGCTAAGAATTTCATTAAAGACAACCGTTGAGGAATTTGAACCTAAGATTTTACTCTTATAATTCTCATACTCATTTTTTAAATCTGTAAGTTCTTTATTTAGCAGTTCAATTTCAACAAGATAGCTTTTAATGGCATCTTCTTGACTAAAGACCTTAGATTTATATTTCTGAGTATCTAACCGATGAGCCTCAAGATGTTTTTCATAAAGTTTCTCATTAGCTTTTAAGAAATTATTTGACTCGGTTAGTTTTTCATTCTTTTTCCTCAACTCTACGGTTTCATTCTGAAATGCCTTTAGAGATTCAGTTAACTTAATGCATGAGATACAATTTAATGGTTCATCAGGTACCTCATTCACAATGTGAGCCATCAAACACTGTTGATATTGCTGGGAGACAGCCGTCCAATCCTGACTTGTGGGCTCGAAAACAATCAGGGCATTATCAGCAGGCCCTTTCTTGGTAACTTCCATTTCTTTGG
The DNA here is from genome assembly GCA_949592205.1 of Helichrysum umbraculigerum. Taxonomy (NCBI): domain Eukaryota; kingdom Viridiplantae; phylum Streptophyta; class Magnoliopsida; order Asterales; family Asteraceae; genus Helichrysum; species Helichrysum umbraculigerum. The sequence goes on along the minus strand of CATIUR010000003.1, from coordinate 10,681,924 downwards.
TCTTTGGAGGAGTAGAAGGTGTTGTGAATCCCGATGCTGGCATTTTGGGTTTCTCGCATTCCCTGGCGAAAGGACCCAAGTTTTGGCAATTATAACACCGGACCTTACTTTTGTTAAATCCGAAGCCAGTCTTCCCGTCACCTTCCAAGCTTTTACGCCTTGTCCTCTGCAAAAACTTTTGAATTCTTCGGGTGATCATTGCCACATTCCAAGTTAGATCCATTTGCTCCAGATCATCTTCATCAAGCTGAGCATAGTCTTCCTTAGTCAGCTCCAAAGTAAGATTCGGTTGAGTAACCAAATCCTTGTATGAGCTTAAGAAAGCTGTGTAAATGGCAGCTTGCTCCTGAATAGCAGGTGAGACTTGAACCTGTTGTTGATTTGAAGAAGGTCCAGTCATGAAAACGGAATGAATCCCATCGCAAGAAGAAGAAGAGGTTGATGAAGCATTTGTATTTGTCACGAAGGCGACTCCAGATCCATAAGTCTTTCCAGAGTTAAGTTGAACACCATACACACTAGGATTCTGAATAGCAGCACCAGACCTTGTTTCTTTCTTCTTAATCTCCATTGCGTGAGCTTGAAGATCCCCTATCAAAGTATCTAAAGACATGTTTGCAAGTTCTTCATTTTCTTTTAAAAATTGAACTTTAACATCCCAAGAACTCGGCAACACATCCAGTAGCTTCTTATTGACTTCAATAGGAGGGAAAGTATAACCCCCTTCAAACAATTCACCAACTAACCGTGAGTACCTAGTGAATAAAGAAGTTGTGTCTTCATCAGGAAGGATGTCAAAGATATCGTACTGTTTCTTAATTAGTTCGAGCTTGGCTTCCTTATACTTATCATTTCCTCCACAACGAGTTTTAATTGCCTTCCATAAATCAAAGGCCGTTTCATGAGTTCTGAAAAGCCATAGAACATCCTTGGTTAAACACATTTTAATCATTGAAAATGACTTTCTCTCAGTATCAAAATCTTTCTTCTCCTCGGGAGTCATAGCTTTATAAGTCTTGACAGGGCGAAAACTACGGTATTTCCCTTCAGCTAATGGAGGTACATAACGCTCACGTAATGGTCCCCATAATTCCGGACAGTGAAAGTCAATATATTGTTCAACACGGTCTCTCCAGTATACATAATCCATATCAGCTGTAAATAGTGGAGGTTTATTGCTTGAACCAATATCATTACTTTGCTTTATCATTTCCCTAAGTCCTCTAATATCCTCTTTATCAGCTGCCATTGTAATTACTTAATCGAAAAAAACAATCTTCTGGTACTAGCTACGTTGATGATAACGTCGCACAAAGATTATGCGACGACGATAGTGACGTCGCAAAAAGCAAAGGATTCAATTAAGAATCAGAAATATGCGACATTGAGAGTCACGTCGCAGATGACGTCGCAGAGGACGTCGCAGAGTCACACGGCGTCGCAACAAGACGTCGCAACACTAGGTCGCAAAGACTAATTAAAGTCAAAATAGCGACGTCACTGATGACGTCGCAACAGTACGTCGCACAGACTAATTAAAGTCCAAATCACTAACGTCGCACGCGACGTCGCAGATGACGTCGCAGGTAACGTCTCAAAACGCGAAAACCTGCTGCCAAAAAAAACCCTAAAAACGAATTTTTAACCCAAAAACCAAAACCACGAATGTCGAACGACGAAAACCTTCAATAATCCCCAGTAATAATGATCGAAAACCTGTAAAAACACAAAACAAACGTGATAAACACGAAAACACACGAATATCACGTCCTTTTAAATCCCAAACTCGATCCGTTATGCCAAAAACGAGCACTTTCTGCTCTGATACCAGTTGTTTGTCCCTAACCTTGGATCTGTACGAACCGAGTCAATCAATTGATGGCGGAAACAACATTTGACTAATCAAAAAATCACACAAATAATCAATACGCAATAATTATCAAACGAAACGTATTATATTGATTTATAATCGATCAGATTACAGGGATTTCGACAAATGGCGTTTAGCGTTTCGTCAACCCTAAACAGAAAACGTAAATACGTTTTTATACATAATCTGGCACCTGCGACGTCGCACACGATGTCGCAGGCCCAAGCCCATGCGACGTTGGCTACGTCGTAGGCCCAAAACCTGACGTCGCACCTGCGACGTTACATGCAACGTCGCAGGAATCAGGAAAACTAATTCTAATTACAAACTACGAGCTAGACCAACTGACAGACACAAACATGTACCAACACGTATACTCTTTTTTCTCCTCATTTGACTTTACAGAAAATCGTATCGTGTTTTGCTACTTTTTTTCGATTAAGGTTTTTTTTTTTTTTTTTCAAGTGTTGGAGATAACGCGAAATCAATCATGGCTTCACTTTCTAGATCATTTATCATCTCTAAATCTTTCACAATCATAACACCATTTTCCAAATTTCGCTCCAATTTAACCTCATTCATATTATCTACCATAATCGTATTGTTTCTTTGCTACTTTTTTTTGACGACACCAATTTTTAACAATTTATTTAAAATGATGCCAAAGTATCTTATTTATTCTCTATATTGGTGTGTTAACTTTTGTTGAGATGCAAATATCCACACCATATACTCTATTTTCTCCTCATTTAACTTTACACAAAATCGTATCGCGTTTTGCTACTTTTTTCCGATTAATGTTTTTTTTTTCATTTTTCTTTTTAAGTGTTGGAGATAACGCAAAATCAATCATGGCTTCACTTTCTAGTTCATTTATCGTATCCAAATCTTTTACAATCATAACACCATTTTCCAAATTTCGCTCCAATTTAACCTCATTCATATTATCTACCATAATCGTATTGTTTCTTTGTTACTTTTTTTTATGACACCAATTTTTAACAATTTATTTAAAATGATGCCAAAGTATCTTATTTATTCTCTATATTGGTGTGTTAACTTTTGTTGAGATGCAAATATCCACACCATATACTCTATTTTCTCCTCATTTAACTTTACACAAAATCGTATCGCGTTTTGCTACTTTTTTCCGATTAATGTTTTTTTTTTCTTTTTTCTTTTTTCTTTTTAAGTGTTGGAGATAACGCAAAATCAATCATGGCTTCACTTTCTAGTTCATTTATCATATCCAAATCTTTTACAATCATAACACTATTTTCCAAATTTCGCTCCAATTTAACCTCATTCATATTATCTACCATAATCATATGGTTTCTTTGCTACTTTTTTTTTATGACACCAATTTTTAACAATTTATTTTAAATGATGCCAAAGTATCTTATTTTTTGTCTATATTGGGGTGTTAACTTTTGTTGAGATGCAAATATCCACACCGTATACTCTTTTTTCTCCTCATTTAACTTTACACAAAATCGTATTGCGTTTTGCTACTTTTTTCCGATTAAAGTTTTTTTTTTTCTTTTTATCTTTTTTCTTTTTAAGTGTCGGAGATAACGCAAAATCAATCATGCTTCACTTTCTAATTCATTTATTATATCCAAATCTTTCACAATCATCACACCATTTTCCAAAGTTCGCTCCAATATAACCTCATTCATATTATCTACCATAATCGTATGGTTTCTTTGCTACTTTTTTTTTATGACATCAATTTTTAACAATATATTAAAATGACGCCAAAATTTCTTATTTGTTGTCTACATTGTTGTGTTAACTTTTGTTTAGATGCAAATATCTACACCGTATACTCTTTTTTCTCCTCATTTAACTTTTCACAAAATCGTATCGCGTTTTGCTACTTATTTCCGATTAATGGTTCTATTTTTTATTTTTTTAAGTGTTGGAGATAACGCAAAATCTAACATGGCTTCACTTTCTAGTTCATTTATCATATCCAAATCTTTCACAATCATAACACCATTTTCCAAATTTCGCTCCAATTTAACCTCATTCATATTATCTACCAAAATTGTATTGTTTCTTTGTTACTTTTTTTATGACACCAATTTTTAACAATTTATTTAAAATGATGCCAAAGTATCTTATTTTTTGTCTATATTGGTGTGTTAATTTTTGTTGAGATGCAAATATCCACACCGTATACTCTTTTTTCTCCTCATTTAACTTTACACAAAATCGTATCGCGTTTTGCTACTTTTTTCCGATTAAGGTTTTTTTTTTTTTTTTCTTTTTTCTTTTTAAGTGTCGGAGATAACGCAAAATCAATCATGGCTTCACTTTCTAATTCATTTATCATATCCAAATCTTTCACAATCATAACACCATTTTCCAAAGTTCGCTCCAATATAACCTCATTCATATTATCTACCATAATCGTATGGTTTCTTTGTTACTTTTTTTTGATGACATCAATTTTTAACAATATATAAAAATGACGCCAAAATTTCTTATTTGTTGTCTACATTGTTGTGTTAACTTTTGTTTAGATGCAAATATCTACACCGTATACTCTTTTTTCTCCTCATTTAACTTTTCACAAAATCGTATCGCGTTTTGCTACTTATTTCCAATTAATGGTTTTATTTTTTTATTTTTTTTAAGTGTTGGAGATAACGCAAAATCTATCATGGCTTCACTTTCTAGTTCATTTATCATATCCAAATCTTTCACAATCATAACACCATTTTCTAAATTTCTCTCCAATTTAACCTCATTCATATTATCTACCATAATCGTATGATTTCTTTGCTACTTTTTTTTATGACTCCAATTTTTAACAATTTATTTAAAATGATGCCAAAGTATCTTATTTGTTGTCTATATTGGTGTGTTAACTTTTGTTTAGATGCAAATATCCACACCGTATACTCTTTTTTCTCCTCATTTAACTTTACACAAAATCGTATCGCGTTTTGCTACTTTTTTCTGATTATGGTTTTTTTTCTTTATTTTTCTTTATTTATTTTTTAAATGTTAGAGATAACGCGAAATCAATTATGGCTTCATTTTCTAGTTCATTTATCATCTCCAAATCTTTCACAATCGTAACACCATTTTTAAAATTTCGCTGGAATTTAACCTCATTCATATTATATAGCATAATAGTATGGTTTATTTGCTTCTTTTTTTTATGACACCATTTTTTAACAACTTTTTTTAAAATTACGCCAAATTTTTTTATTTGTTGTCTATATTGTTGTGTTAACTTTTGTTTAGATGCAAATATCCACACCGTATACTCTTTTTTCTCCTCATTTTTTAACAATTTATTTAAAATTACGGCAAATTTTTTTATTTGTTGTCTATATTGTTGTGTTAACTTTTGTTTAGATGCAAATATTCACACCGTATACTCTTTTTTCACCTCATTTGACTTTACATAAAATCGTATCGCGTTTTGCTACTTTTTTCCGATTAAGGTTTTTTTTTTTTTCAAGTGTTGGAGATAACGCGAAATCAATCATGGCTTCACTTTCTAGATCATTTATCATCTCTAAATCTTTCACAATCATAACACCATTTTCCAAATTTCGCTCCAATTTAACCTCATTCATATTATCTACCATAATCGTATGGTTTCTTTGCTACTTTTTTTTGACGACACCAATTTTTACCAATTTATTTAAAATGATGCCAAAGTATCTTATTTGTTGTCTATATTGGTGTGTTAACTTTTGTTTAGATGCAAATATCCACACCATATACTCTTTTTTCTCCTCATTTAACTTTACACAAAATCGTATCGCGTTTTGCTACTTATTTCCGATTAAGTGTTTTATTTTTTATTTTTTTAAGTGTTGGAGATAACGCGAAATCAAACATGGCTTCACTTTCTAGTTCATTTATCATATCGAAATCTTTCACAATCATAACACCATTTTCCAAATTTCGCTCCAATTTAACCTCATTCATATTATCTACCATAATCGTATGGTTTCTTTGCTACTTTTTTTTAATGACACCAATTTTTAACAATTTATTTAAAATGATGCCAAAGTATCTTATTTTTTGTCTATATTGGTGTGTTAACTTTTGTTGAGATGCAAATATCCACACCGTATACTCTTTTTTCTCCTCATTTAACTTTACACAAAATCGTATTGCGTTTTGCTACTTTTTTCCGATTAAAGTTTTTTTTTTCTTTTTATCTTTTTTCTTTTTAAGTGTCGGAGATAACGCAAAATCAATCATACTTCACTTTCTAATTCATTTATTATATCCAAATCTTTCACAATCATCACACCATTTTCCAAAGTTCGCTCCAATATAACCTCATTCATATTATCTACCATAATCGTATGGTTTCTTTGCTACTTTTTTTTTATGACATCAATTTTTAACAATATATTAAAATGACGCCAAAATTTCTTATTTGTTGTCTACATTGTTGTGTTAACTTTTGTTTAGATGCAAATATCTACACCGTATACTCTTTTTTCTCCTCATTTAACTTTTCACAAAATCGTATCGCGTTTTGCTACTTATTTCCGATTAATGGTTCTATTTTTTATTTTTTTAAGTGTTGGAGATAACGCAAAATCTAACATGGCTTCACTTTCTAGTTCATTTATCATATCCAAATCTTTCACAATCATAACACCATTTTCCAAATTTCGCTCCAATTTAACCTCATTCATATTATCTACCAAAATTGTATTGTTTCTTTGCTACTTTTTTTATGACACCAATTTTTAACAATTTATTTAAAATGATGCCAAAGTATCTTACTTTTTGTCTATATTGGTGTGTTAACTTTTGTTGAGATGCAAATATCCACACCGTATACTCTATTTTCTCCTCATTTAACTTTACACAAAATCGTATCGCGTTTTGCTACTTTTTTCCGATTAAGTTTTTTTTTTTTTTTTCTTTTTAAGTGTCGGAGATAACGCAAAATCAATCATGCTTCACTTTCTAATTCATTTATCATATCCAAATCTTTCACAATCATAACACCATTTTCCAAAGTTCGCTCCAATATAACCTCATTCATATTATCTACCATAATCGTATGGTTTCTTTGCTACTTTTTTTTTATGACATCAATTTTTAACAATATATTAAAATGACGCCAAAATTTCTTATTTGTTGTCTATATTGTTGTGTTAACTTTTGTTTAGATGCAAATATCTACACCGTATACTCTTTTTTCTCCTCATTTAACTTTTCACAAAATCGTATCGCGTTTTGCTACTTATTTCCGATTAATGGTTCTATTTTTTATTTTTTTAAGTGTTTGAGATAACGCAAAATCTAACATGGCTTCACTTTCTAGTTCATTTATCATATCCAAATCTTTCACAATCATAACACCATTTTCCAAATTTTGCTCCAATTTAACCTCATTCATATTATCTACCAAAATTGTATTGTTTCTTTGCTACTTTTTTTATGACACCAATTTTTAACAATTTATTTAAAATGATGCCAAAGTATCTTACTTTTTGTCTATATTGGTGTGTTAACTTTTGTTGAGATGCAAATATCCACACCGTATACTCTATTTTCTCCTCATTTAACTTTACACAAAATCGTATCGCGTTTTGCTACTTTTTTCCGATTAAGTTTTTTTTTTTTTTCTTTTTAAGTGTCGGAGATAACGCAAAATCAATCATGCTTCACTTTCTAATTCATTTATCTTATCCAAATATTTCACAATCATAACACCATTTTCCAAAGTTCGCTCCAATATAACCTCATTCATATTATCTACCATAATCGTATGGTTTCTTTGCTACTTTTTTTTTATGACATCAATTTTTAACAATATATTAAAATGACGCCAAAATTTCTTATTTGTTGTCTATATTGTTGTGTTAACTTTTGTTTAGATGCAAATATCTACACCGTATACTCTTTTTTCTCCTCATTTAACTTTACACAAAATCGTATCGCGTTTTGCTACTTATTTCCGATTAAGGGTTTTATTTTTTATTTTTTTAAGTATTGGAGATAACGCAAAATCAGTCAAGGCTTCACTTTCTAGTTCATTTATCATATCCAAATCTTTCACAATCATAACACCATTTTCCAAATTTCCCTCAAATTTAACCTCATTCATTTTATCTACCATAATCGTATGGTTTCTTTGATACTTTTTTTTATGACACCAATTTTTAACAATTTATTTAAAATGATGCCAAAGTATCTTATTTGTTGTCTGTATTGGTGTGTTAACTATTGTTGAGATGCAAATATCCACACCGTATACTCTTTTTTCTCCTCATTTAACTTTACATAAAATCGTATCGCGTTTTGCTACTTTTTTCCGATTAAGGTTTTTTTTTTTTTTTTTTTTCTTTTTTCTTTTTAAGTTTCGGAGATAACGCATAATCAATCATGCTTCACTTTCTAATTCATTTATCATATCCAAATCTTTCACAATCATAACTCCATTTTCCAAAGTTCGCTCCAATATAACCTCATTCATATTATCTACCATAATCGTATGGTTTCTTTGCTACTTTTTTTTTTGATGACATCAATTTTTACCAATCTATTAAAATGACGCCAAAATTTATTATTTGTTGTCTATATTGTTGTGTTAACTTTTGTTTAGATGCAAATATCTACACCGTATACTCTTTTTTCTCCTCATTTAACTTTATACAAAATCGTATCGCGTTTTACTACTTATTTCCGATTAAGGGTTTTATTTTTTATTTTTATTATTTTTTTTTTTTAAGTATTGGAGATAACGCAAAATCAATCATGATATCACTTTCTAGTTCATTTATCATATCCAAATCTTTCACAATCATAACACTATTTTCCAAATTTCGCTCCAATTTAACCTCATTCATATTATCTACCATAATCATATGGTTTCTTTGCTACTTTTTTTTTATGACACCAATTTTTAACAATTTATTTAAAATGATGCCAAAGTATCTTATTCGTTGTCTATATTGGTGAGTTAACTTTTGTTGAGATGCAAATATCCACACCGTATACTCTTTTTTCTCCTCATTTAACTTTACACAAAATCGTATCGCATTTTGCCAATTTTTCCCGATTAATGTTTTTTTTTTTCTTTTTAAGTGTCGGAGATAACCTAAAATCAATCATGGCTTAACTTTCTAATTTATTTATTATATCCAAATCTTTCACAATTATAACACCATTTTCCAAAGTTCGCTCCAATATAGCCTCATTCATATTATCTACCATAATCGTATGGTTTCTTTGCTACTTTTTTTTGATGACATCAATTTTTAACAATATATTAAAATGACGCCAAAATTTCTTATTTGTTATCTATATTGTTGTGTTAACTTTTGTTTAGATGCAAATATCTACACCGTATACTCTTTTTTCTCCTCATTTAACTTTACACAAAATCGTATCGCGTTTTGCTACTTATTTCCGATTAAGGTTTTTTTTTTTTTTTTTTTTTGAAGTGTTGGAGATAACGAAAAAATATATCACGGCTTCACTTTCTAGTTCATTTATCATATCCAAATCTTTCACAATCATAACACCATTTTCCAAATTTCGCTCCAATTTAACCTCATTCATATTATCTACTATAATCGTATTATTTCTTTGCTACTTTTTTTTTATAACACCAATTTTTAACAATTTATTTAAAATGATGCCAAAGTATCTTATTTTTTGTCTATATTGGTGTGTTAACTTTTGTTTAGATGCAAATATCCACACCGTATACTCTTTTTTCTCCTCATTTAACTTTACACAAAATCGTATCGCGTTTTGTTACTTTTTTCCGATTATGATTTTTTTGTTTTTTTTTAAGTGTCGGAGATAACGCGAAATCAATCATGGCTTCATTTTCTAATTCATTTATCATATCCAAATCTTTCACAATCATAACACCAGTTTCCAAAGTTCGCTCCAATATAACCTCATTCATATTATCTATCATAATCTTATGGTTTCTTTGCTACTTTTTTTTATGACACCAATTTTTAACAATATATTAAAATGACGCCAGAATTTCTTATTTGTTATCTATATTGTTGTGTTAACTTTTGTTTAGATGCAAATATCCACACCGTATACTCTTTTTTCTCCTCATTTAACTTTACACAAAATCGTATCGCGTTTTGTTACTTTTTTCCGATTATGGTTTTTTTGTTTTTTTTTTTTTTTTAAGTGTCGGAGATAACGCGAAATCAATCATGGCTTCACTTTCTAATTCATTTATCATATCCAAATCTTTCACAATCATAACACCATTTTCCAAATTTCGCTCCAATATAACCTCATTCATATTATCTACCATAATCGTATGGTTTCTTTGCTACTTTTTTTTGATGACATCAATTTTTAACAATATATTAAAATGACGCCAAAATTTATTATTTGTTGTCTATATTGTTGTGTTAACTTTTGTTTAAATGCAAATATCTACACCGTATACTCTTTTTTCTCCTCATTTAACTTTACACAAAATCGTATCGCGTTTTGCTACTTATTTCCGATTAAGGGTTTTATTTTTTATTTTTTTATTTTTTTTAAGTATTGGATATAACGCAAAATCAATCATGGCTTCACTTTCTAGTTCATTTATCATATCCAAATCTTTCACAATCATAACACCATTTTCCAAATTTCGCTCCAATTTAATCTCATTCGTATTATCTACCATAATCGTATGGTTTCTTAGCTACTTTTTTTTTATGACACCAATTTTTTACAATTTATTTAAAATGATGCCAAAGTATCTTATTCGTTTTCTATATTGGTGTGTTAACTTTTGTTGAGATGCAAATATCCACACCGTATACTCTTTTTTCTCCTCATTTAATTTTACACAAAATCGTATCGCGTTTTGCTACTTTTTTCCGATTAATGTTTTTTTTTTTTTTTTTTAAGTGTCGAAGATAACGCAAAATCAATCATGGCTTCACTTTCTAATTTATTTATTATATCCAAATCTTTCACAATTATAACACCATTTTCCAAAGTTCGCTCCAATATAGCCTCATTCATATTATCTACCATAATCGTATGGTTTCTTTGCTACTTTTTTTTGATGACATCAATTTGTAACAATATATTAAAATGACGCCAGAATTTCTTATTTGTTGTCTATATTGTTGTGTTAACTTTTGTTTAGATGCAAATATCTACACCGTATACTCTTTTTTCTTCTCATTTAACTTTACACAAAATCGTATCGCGTTTTGCTACTTATTTCCGATTAAGGGGTTTTTTTTTTTTTTTTTTTTAGGTGTTGGAGATAACGAAAAAATCTATCATGGCTTTACTTTCTAGTTCATTTATCATATCCAAATCTTTCACAATCATAACACCATTTTCCAAATTTCGCTCCAATTTAACCTCATTCATATTATCTACCATAATCGTATGATTTCTTTGCTACTTTTTTTTATGACACCAATTTTTAACAATTTATTTAAAATGATGCCAAAGTATCTTATTTGTTGTCTATATTGGTGTGTTAACTTTTGTTTAGATGCAAATATCCACACCGTATACTCTTTTTTCTCCTCATTTAACTTTACACAAAATCGTATAGCGTTTTGCTACTTTTTTCTGATTATGGGTTTTTTTTTTTTTTTTTAAGTGTTAGAGATAACGCGAAATCAATCATGGCTTCACTTTCTAGTTTTTTTTTTCCTTTTTTCTTTTTAAGTGTCGGAGATAACGCAAAATCAATCATGCTTCACTTTCTAATTCATTTATCATATCCAAATCTTTCACAATCATAACACCATTTTCCAAAGTTCGCTCCAATATAACCTCATTCATATTATCTACCATAATCGTATGGTTTATTTGCTACTTTTTTTTTGATGACATCAATTTTTAACAATATATTAAAATGACGCCAAAATTTATTATTTGTTGTCTATATTGTTGTGTTAACTTTTGTTTAGATGCAAATATCTACACCGTATACTCTTTTTTCTCCTCATTTAAATTTACACAAAATCTTATATCGCGTTTTGCTACTTATTTCCGATTAAGGGTTTTATTTTTATTATTTTTATTTTTTTTTAAGTATTGGAGATAACGCAAAATCAATCATGGCTTCACTTTCTAGTTCATTTATCATATCCAAATCTTTCACAATCATAAACACCATTTTCCAAATTTCCCTCCAATTTAACCTCATTCATTTTATCTACCATAATCGTATGGTTTCTTTGCTACTTTTTTTTATGACACCAATTTTTAACAATTTATTTAAAATGATGCCAAAGTATCTTATTTGTTGTCTATATTGGTGTGTTAATTTTTGTTGAGATGCAAATATCCACACTGTATACTCTTTTTTCTCCTCATTTAACTGTACACAAAATCGTATCGCGTTTTGCTACTTTTTTCCGATTAATGTTTTTTTTTTTCTTTTTAAGTGTCGGAGATAACGCAAAATCAATCATAGCTTCACTTTCTAATTTATTTATCATATCCAAATCTTTCACAATTATAACACCATTTTCCAAAGTTCGCTCCAATATAACCTCATTCATATTATCTACCATAATCGTATGGTTTCTTTGCTACTTTTTTTTGATGACATCAATTTTTAACAATATATTAAAATGACGCCAAAATTTCTTATTTGTTGTCTATATTGTTGTGTTAACTTTTGTTTAGATTGTTGGGTCAAAGCTGTTTCTGGTATGAAGAAGATTGTAGATGAGAAGACAAAGAGTACAAGTGTTTAAAACTGTTTATGTTAAAGGTTACAACTGTCTTTACAAGGCTACAACTGATAGAAGAAATCTGAAAAGAAGACAAGTGTTACAACTGATTGAAGATAGATTTCAACTGATAGTTATGTGTCTGTAAGTAGTTAAAACTGCTTATGTATCTGTAACTGTTAGTTATATATGTAGCAGTTAACACTGATTATATATTTGTACTTAGTCTTTTATTACAATTGAAGCAGTTACCACTGAATGTGTAATAGTCACAACTGTTTACTTCAGAATGGTAGTTACAACTGTTTATGATTTTTTGATAAGTATGAGTCGGTTATGGAAGTTATTTGATTCCATATTTGTAGGAGATTGTATAGGACTCTATGTGTTATAAATAGAGATCCTTTAGACCTAGATAGGTCAAGGTTTTGCGCATCTTCAAGGTTTTCTGTAACCCTAATACATTAAGTGTATTCGTCTTATATCATTAATAAGATTGAAGCTTTCGATATATTATTGTGTTCAAATTATTATTTATATTATCATTGTTATCATTGTTTGTTAATCCTAGATCAAGACCTAAAAAGCCTGAGCTAGATCGTTAATGAGTTTTCACAATTGGTATCAGAGCAAGGTGGCTCGTGATCTAGGATCTACAAAAAGTGTACGAATTTATAGATTAAAAGAATTTCGTCAAGATCAAGTGCAGATTAAGATGTTCGGCGCTGTTTCATCAATTTAATATTAACCAGTTCTTGGTTAATTAAATTAATTCTTGCCGACATATCTTTAATTGTTTCGAGTGGATCTGGATTTTACAGTTGTAAAGGTAAACCGACATAGATCTTATCTTAAGATTTCTTTTCTTCTGGCATATATCACGTTCTTTATCTTTATTCAAGTGAATATTCAAATATAAAGAATGTTTTCGTCAAACTCTACTTCGACTACAGAAGAAAAAGAGTGGTTTGTTGCTCATGAAAATTAGTGATGTATGTTGTGATCTTGCGACAAGAAGAGCATGATCAGATTAGGGTTTTCTGTTTGGTGGTTTCCAGTTTTCCGTGTACGACAGCAGGATTTTGCTTGGGTTGGATAATCATCTTTGTTAAGTTTCAAATGTATGCAGTATATTGTTTGTGTGAACGCTACAAGGTATTAATGTTTTCTTCAAAACCTACTTCGAACACAGCAGAAAGAGGTGCAGAAAGAGAATGATTAATTAAGTCGATCAAGGTATTCTACTAGAACACATGTTATTGTTTGATCGATTCAAAGAAACAACATTCCAGCAGCGAGGAAAGAAGGTGTAGATTCAAATGAACATAGCAGATGTCACTGTTGAATGGGATTAATAAATCTGAAGAAAGTTAGAAGGTTTTGTTGCTCATGGAAATCGGTGTATGCTCATTGATTTGACTTGTGAACTGATGGATAGGGTTTTAATGATTAGAAGAATTGAAGCAGGACATCAGAAGCGATAGTTGTATATTCAAGATAGATGATCTTAGATTTTTTATTAAACCTTAAATCGAATTAACGGAATGTACTAAGAAGAGCTGATGTGATTGATACGTACATAGTATTATGTAAGCTGTTCTTTATTACTGCATGTTTAAACTGATGTGAGAAGTTAGTGAGATGACTTGCAAGTGATTAATGCATGGTAGAATACATGTACAAGCACTCACGGGCAGAGAACATGTGATTAGGGTTTTAATGCTTAAAAAGTGGAAGTTCAGTTAGATTGAAAGTTGAAACACAGGTGTTACCACTGTTCGTGAATTTGGAAGCTATTAAAACTGCTTGTTATCACTGTTAGTGGGTAGCTAAAACTGTTAGTGGGTTATTATTACCACTGTTTTTGAAGATTTTACCACTGTTTTTGGAGTTCGAGATAATTAAGTTACAACTGTTTGTGGAAGTAGAATAAAGTTTCCACTGTTTGTGAAATTGGTGAAGTGGTTAAAACTGTTAGAACAAAACAGTTGATAGTTTGGATCTCAAATGGAATTGTATTGATTTAATGGCTCGTTCTTGAAGATGTGATTACGAAGAAGATTGATTATAGCTTATTTGATATTGTAGTTGAGTTTGACAGGTTTGTATCTTATCATATCTCAAAGTGGGGGATGATACACTTTGAAGATAACTTGTTTTGGTTTGTATGGTGACGACGAAGACTTGACAAAATCTAGCAAACGTGTGAGATTAAACTTAGGATGCTCAATGCTCACATTTGCTATCACTTGGAAGAGTTTGGGTTGCTCAGTGACTTATTATGGAGAATAAGGATTTTTGTCAAAGAGATTGCGGTCTACTTATACATTGGATTATAAGTTCGACGTCGTGGATAGTACAAGATATAAGGTACAAGTTTGGAAGATTTAACTTCTTTATTAAGTTTGTTATACTCTATTTTCTTCACCGACCAGTAATCATTACATAGAGCTAATAAAAGTTTGAGATTCAAGAGATGGTTAACATATTGATTTGAGGGGAAGCTTATTGAAAAAGTGTTTAACCATCGGGAGATGTTCATGCATAATTTGAGGGATAAATATTTTATTACTACTGCTAGTTGTATATTACAACTACTTGTGTAAGTTTCTAATGCTCAAATTCATTATTCTGAGGATGCGTCATGGAGGGTAATTTGAGACATTTGAAGGTTGGATTAGTAGTGTAATATATAGCGTGTAGTTGTAACGACTCAAAGTTGCTTATCTTCATGAAGACCCCTATTGGATTATGACAAAAAGGGGAAGAATAATTAAAGATCAAGATTTGCAACTTATTACATGGCATGACACGATTACAAGAAATCAAGAGTTAAGGGGAAGTTTGTGTGAGACAATGCTTATTTTGTCATCATCGAATAGGGGAAGATTGTTAGGATTTATTAATTTGATGAGACAAAATAAAAGATGAAAGTTGAGGGACTAAAGATGAATTGTTTTATTTTAATTAGTCTCCTAGTATAATTATGATTTCTTGTAACCCTAATGTCTCTAGTATATAAAGAGACATAGGGACGTAGGAAAAGGTGTGCACACATAATGTAGACGTCTAGGGTTTTGGTTTAGCCTCAAGATCAAGGTTTCTTGATCCTGTTATATTTGTATAACCGTCTTATTGTGATCGAATAATATTGGGGCTTGTTGAGATAACATTGATGTTCTTATTATTATTCCGCTGCAAATTATTATTTATATTATCATTGTTATCATTGTTTGTTAATCCTAGATCAAGACCTAAAAAGTCTGAGCTAGATCGTTAATGAGTTTTCACACCCCTGTTGCACGATTGAAATCCATACGCATTTTTCTGGCATACGCGTCTTTCAAGGGATTTCGTGTCAATCAACTTGATCTGAAAAGTGTGTTTCCTTATCACAAACTTGTGAAACGCTCAGCAAGTTGTGATTGAGTTGTGCCACATAATTCACATTCTCAAAGCTAACATTTCCATTCGTTAGCGTTCCTCTACCAGAAATGGTTCCTCCTGTATCTCCAGCAAAGGCAACATATCCTCCTGCAAATGGTTTAATATCCACAAGAAGAGACACATCGCCAGTCATGTGTCGCGAGCAGCCACTGTCTAAATACCATTTACTATCTCTCACACGTTCAGACTGCTGCAACACACAAAAATAAGAAGATTAGTGAGAAACGGTGACCCAAGCCTTTACAGACTTAGGTACACAGAAGTCATCAACAATAATCACATCAGATAGAATTTTATTTTTTAATAAATCAGAATTTTCATCTGATGGGTTATTGTTGACAACTTTAGAGTCAACAACAGACTCTTTTCTTTTCCAAACCTTAGATGGTTCGGAAATTGGCTTGGAAGTGATGTCGGGCTTTTGTTTTGGCAAAGGATTTTGCTCAACATCACTTTGCTTCTTAACCGGCTTGGGAGAGACAGAATAACGCCTAGGTAGGGATTGTGAAAATGAATTCTTATAAAAAGAAGTTCTAGGCATTTTTCTCCCAAAGCGTTGGTTAGAGAGCTTGGGACAGTCACGGATTAAATGTCCATGTTTCTTGCAATAGAAACAGGAACGCATCTCAACAAAAGGTTGAGGCTAAGGATATACCAAAGGAGGAGGAGAAGCATTCCTTGAACATGCACAATGGGTACACGTTTTAGGTGGTGCTTTCTCAGGTTTATTGGTTGAAGTAGAAGGTTTGTTATGAGAAACTTTATCATTATTAACATTTATACTTCGTTTCAAAATCTTTACAGGTGTCTATAAAGTTTGAATCTTCTAATTTACAACCTTTCCTTTTTCTTTTTGAACCTTAATTGGTTCAGTTTGTAAAATTTCAGGTTTAACTTCAACCTTTTTAACCTTCGGATACTCCTGTTCAGTAATATCCTCAATCTCAACGACCTCCTCTAAACTAACTGGAGGTGTACTCTTAGGCTTGACAAAAGTAGGCAAGGGATACTCTGGCCGCTTAGTTTTCTCCTTTGCCTGCCTTTTGGGATTGGATTTAACTTCTTTAGAATTTGTAGCTGACCATGATGAATAATCAGCCACAAGTTCTTCGGTGCCTTCCTTAACAGGCAGAGGATAGTGATTGGTAGGAGGTGGAACTGAGTTATACCCTATTCCGGCCTTACTTTTATCTGTCCTCTGCTTGTCAACGATTTCATCGAAGATCTTTTGAGAATTTGAGAAACTTGTAATCCCCTTTTTAAAATTGTCAGACTCAGACTTTAGCTCAGAAAGTTCTTTATTCAACAAATCAATTTCTGTTAAGTAGCTTTTAATTGCATCTTGTTGACTAAAGACTTTTGCTTTAAAGGTTTGAGTATCTATCTTATAACCTTCAATCTGCTTATCATAAAGTCTTTCATTACCTTTTAGAAACTTATTTGATTCAGTGAGTTTCTTAACCTTTTCTCTCAAGCTTACATTTTCAATTTGAAAACATTTTAAAGAAGTTTCCAATTTAATACAAGATAAACAAGTAACAGGCTCTTCAGGTTCTTTATGTACCTCAGGTGTGATGTGAGCCATTAAGCATTGTTGATACTGCTGAGCTTGAGCGCTCCAATCCAGACTAGTAGGCTCGATCACAATCAACACATCAGAAATTCCAGTCGTATGTACATCTTTCTCAGGAGTCTTGGGAGGAGATGGTTTAGTGAGACCTGATGGTGGCATCTTTGGCTTCTCACATTCTCGGGCAAAGTGTCCCAAGTTCTGGCAGTTGTAGCAACGAACCTTGCTTTTATCAAATCCAAAGCCAGATTTACCAGCTCCTTCCAAACTCTTCCTTCCTGTTCTTTGCAGGAATTTTTGAACCCTTCTCGTGATCATAGCAATGTTCCAGTTTAAATCCATCTGTTCCAGATCATCATCGTCAAGCTGACCGTAGTCCTCCTTTGTTAATTCCAAAGTAGTATTTGGTTGTGACACCAAATCTTTGTAAGAACTAAGAAAAGCTGTATAAATGGCAGCTTGTTCTTCAATGGCTGGAGAAATAGGAGTCTGTGCACCTTGTGCACCTTGTGAAGTGCCAGCAGAATGGCCTGATGAATAACCACCAGTGGAGCTTGGTAGAGCACTGATATCTGACATAAATGCCAATCCACCAGGAGTATTTCCAGAATTAATTTTACCCCATACAAAGATGGATTTTGTATAAAGCCTCCACTTTTACATTCTTTCTTCTTTAACTCCATAGCATGTGCTTGGAGTATCCCAACTAACTCATCTAACTTCCATGTAGCCAACTCTTGATTCTCTTTCAACATTTGTACCTTGACGTCCCACTCTTTAGGTAGTGCATCCAAGAGCTTCTTATTAATCTCCAGTTCAGTAAAGGTATAACCTCCTTCCGTCAAATCACCCACAAGCTGGCTGTACCTAGTGAATAAACTGGTCGTGGTCTCATTAGGCGCAATGTCAAAGAGATCAAATTGTTTCTTGATCAACTGTAACTTAGCCTCCTTGTATTTTTCATTACCACCACAAAATTTCTTCGTTCGTACCGAACCGCTTGCAGAATCAAATCCTCTGAGAATCGGGAGGATTCCTTCGGCATCCGGGTGTTGTTGGAAAAATGGCCAGAAGGACGTTCTCAATTGCATGCCATAGATCATAGGCAATCTCATGTTGTTTGAACATACGCAAAACATCTGGAGTTAAGGCCATCTTTATTGCTGAAAGACGTTTGCGTTCAATATCATACTCCTTACGTTCCTCAGGAGTCATAGCCTTATAAGTCTTAGCTGAAGGAACGCCACTGTAGTTTCCCTCAGCTAGTGGTCTTACATATCTTTCAGTAAGTGGGCCCCATAGTTCCGGACAATGAAAATCGATATACTGCTCAAATCGTGATCTCCAGTATGTATATTCCAAATCAGCAGTAAAAACGGGAGGTTTACTACTGGTTCCAACATCATTACCTTGTCTAATCATTTCCCTAATGCTTTGAATAGTTTCCCTATCCGACATCGTTGAAATGCACCTGTAAAATCAACTTAAAACAAGACTAGAAAGCTGATTAGTAACGAAGGCGTCACTTGGTAAGTGACGCACCTAAGTGTCGCAAAAAGTAGCGGCACTGGGTAAGTGACGCTATCAAGTGACGAATAAATGAACACAGCGACACTAGAGATTAGTGTCGTATAATCAAGAAGTGACACACTTAAGTGATGGACTTGAGTGACGCTCAGCAATAACAGGCATCACTAAGGTAAGTGATGTTTTTAGTGACTCACAGAAATAATGCGTCACTAGTAGCAAGTGACGGATAACACACAAGTGTCGTCCTAAGTGACGCAATTAAGTGTCGGTAAGAACAGTAGGCCACTAAGATAAGTGACGGATAACCCTCAAGTGACGTTACTGAGTGACGTACTTGAGTGTCGTTAAAACCCTAATTGAACCTTACAGAAGTGTCGCTCGAAGTGCCGCACAAAGTGACGAAGTGACGCTTTGAGTGACGCAAAACGGTAATTTCACAGGTTAAACGTCACTTAGACCATCACTTTGCTGAGTGATGCCTTTTATGCGTCAGTCTTATACGTTACTTTCTAAGTGACGCCTAGCTCTAAATTCGTCACTTCATTGAGTGACGCTATCAGTGCCGCTATTCTTATCCGTCACTTTTTAACTGACGCATAACCGACACTTGTTTACTAATGCTATGAATGACATGTGTTGTGGCAACGGCACTTACACCAGTGACTCCTTGAATGCGTCACTTACCACAAGTAACGCATCACTTGATTTCTGATTTTAGTGCGGCACTCTCTGAGTGTCGGTACTTCTTTATGCGTCACTTTCTAAGTGTCGTTAAAATCAGAGTTTTTCAAATGTTTGTGTGAGCTTATTCTGTAACGACATTTCTGGTTATCTTTTGTATTTTAGCTTACAGATGGCAGCTCTACGAGATTATTATCGTCGCATCAACTCTAGACACAACATTGTTGCATTTTTGGAATCGACGCACAATAACTCGATGCCGTTTCGGCCGATGATCGAGTTTCTTAGACGTTCAAGGATTCATCACGCTATTACAGCTTCTACACCAGTATATATGAACAAAATTGAGGAGTTCTATGACCACGCGTTTATCAGAACCGAGAACGATACTCCGAGGATTGTGTCAACTATGTTTGGAAACGAGATTGAGATTACATAGGATTCTGTTCGTCGCGTTTTGCAGTTCCATGACACGCCTGCAATGCCAACTGTATTCGAGACCACGCTTATCTACTGGGGTCTTCAACGAATGGGTTATCCTGCGGATCAACTTACAGACTTCAGGAAACAGTTTTTATGCAGGGTTTGGAGATACTTGGCTCATATCATCATTGTGTGTTTATCTCCGAGGAAAGGCGGATACGATGCTGCGAGTCATACGACTCTGTCTTTGATGTTGGCATTAGTCTACAACAAGCCGTACAACTTCAGCGGTTATGTTTTTAGGCATATGGTGGACAATGTGCGAGCTGGGAAGGATAAGTGGTTGTTATATCCATGTTTTTTTCAGTTGTTGTTAAATGATTTGGATTTGGGAATCACTCCAGATCAGAGGTCGTTGTTGGTTCCAACACCCATGCTGTTACGTGTTTTTAACGACTGCAAGCTGCCACCGAAAGATTCTGCAGTTTTGCCTGATCGTGAGCTGTTCGGGTACATAGTAGACGAAAACTATGTTGCGCCTCCTGGGGATGGTTATGAGGATATTGTTGTGCCTCCGGTAAATGAAGATGACTTGGTTGATGCTGCTGTTGCTCAAGACTTGGAAGATATTGAGCAAGTTGAAGAAGTTGCAGCTGAGGAATCTGACGGTGGTCCCACACCACCTGACTCTCCAGGTGATGTGCCACCTCAGGATGCGCTGGATGGGATTCAGTTGGCAGATCCTAGACGCTTTAAGCGTATTTTGAGAAGGATTTCTGCGGGGAGCGTTCATGTACCTCCGAATTTGGGCAAGCGACCAGCTGGGTCTTCTCCTTCATATGCTGATTTACCACATAGGAGACGCCAGAGAACAGGAATTGGTATTCAAGAACCTGGTCAGCAACCTCAACAACAACAACAACCGACGCCTGCGATGCTTCAACAGTTTCTTGATCAGATAGCTCAGATGAATAAACGTTTTGATGATTAGGCTGCCATGATTGAAGCTCAAGCTGCCCAAATAAAGGATATGGAGATCAAGGCAGCTCAGGTGAATGATTTGAAGCTTGAGTTGACGGATGTTAAGTCTAGATTGTTAGAGCTGGAATCGGTTACTATTGTTTTGGGGGAGGAAGGTCAGAGAACCTTGGAAACAAATGTAACCCCTCCCCCAGAACCCGAAAATGTAAATCCAGATTCTATTAATGATAACATCGCTTTGGATTATCTTGTTGATGTTCCAGGACAACCGAGACCTATTTCGGTTGATTATTCAAACGTTAATCTCACATATCTTCAGAGTTTGATAAATCCGGTTGATGAAGAAGATAGATCAGTTGATCCGGATGATATTGAGATGGATTCAGAGGTTCCAGGACCGGATGAAGAATATTTGGATAATCCGAATCAGGAACAGGCGCCTGAGCGAGAACCGGAACCTGTTCAGAAATAACCGGCTCAACCATATGTTTTCGATGTACCAATCATTGAGTCCGATGATTCTGATGATGATCAAGAACCTGCAACAGATACTACTCAGGAACAACCAGCTGCTGAATCCGTTCCTGAACAAGCACAACCGTCTACATCTTCAGATCGTCCTATGTTTCAAAAACTTAAACCTGAATTGAAGATTTGTAAAACTTATCAGGTTAAAGGTGAATTGACTGGTTTCATCAGAAGTTGGAAATTTGATGCTGAAAACTTTCTGATTCTTATCAAACGAAGAGATGGCGTACAGTACTTCAGGCCGAGATTCAACTGCATTAGCACACTGCCAAAGGAAGAGTTGAACGTCTTGCTCAACTGAACATTGTTAATCACACTGATGATTTTCGTGGTAACTTGTTTTAGAAGATTCTCAGAAAAGATATTTACAGCAAGAAGTATTTGTGGGTTAGACCAGAGCTGGGAGTTCGTTATTCATACAAGAAAAAGTTGGATCCAAGAACTCAGGAACCGATCGTGAAATATCATTATCCTCCAGCTGCGAGTTTGAAAACTGTGCCACTACAGTCTCTGCCACTTGATTGTCTCAAAAGATTACGATATTGGTGGTTTGATTCCGTTACTCAAGAAGCGGTTATTGAATATCTTTCAGATGAAGATCCGATGATCGAAAAGGGTAATTGGAATTTATCGGCAAAGTATGGAAAGACTCTTCGTGTTTTTGATCCGATCAGCCTTATCAATCTGACGAAGAAAGATTTAAAGCTCTTCACAAAAGTAAAATGGAGTATCATCGATTTGATCAAGAAGAGGCTTCAAAGTTCGAGAAGGTGGTCGAGATTTGTGTACGAGTTGGTATTCATGCTGGTGGAGTATTTCCACCAGGTTAGGTTTGAACTGAAGATGTTTTTGAAGACCAAGCTGAAGACACGGGGGAGTTTGTTGATGCATATTTGTGTGTCTGTCGGTTGGTCTATCGAGTTGTAAGTGTCGTTAGTTAAGTTTAATAGAAAAGTCATTTTCATGTATAGCGACACTTAGTTTCTGTGTTAGGCGACACTTGCCTTAGTGTCGCATAGAATCACTTAGGTAAGTGACGCAAGAGGGCGGCGACATGCGACACTTCCCAAGTGATGCATGTCTGCCGATTTTGTTTTGTGTAAATTGAAACCTACGGGTTTTCGGCTAGGGTTGACGAAACCCTAGCACCATTTGTCGACTAAGCACTCCTGTAAATAGTTCCAATACGATTTACAAGCTAATATACTCGTTTACTTTGATTGATTCATTGTTTTCGGTTTGAGTTTATTGTTTGTTCGTGTGATGGTTTGATTCCGCCAATCAATCATTGTTATCAGTCATCTAGATCCAAGGCTAAAGGGACTTTCAGTACTGATGAGGAAATTGGAACTAATCTGGGTGATGATCTATCGGGTGAACCGATATCGGTAACACGCACCAATAAGAATCATCCAGTTGAAAACATCATTGGTAATCCAGAAATCCCTATGTTAACTAGGAGTAAAACTAAGGCTAGTACTTCTGAGTATTCCAGCTTGTATGTTGCAATGAAAGAGACTGGGATTACTAATCAATGTCTATATTCATGCTTCATTTCACAAGTAGAGCCTAAAAATGTACAAATGGCTCTGAAGGATGACTCATGGGTAGAAGCCATGCAAGAGAAACTAGCTCAATTCAAGAAACTACATGTTTGGGAGTTAGTTAATCTTCCACCTGGTGAATATCCAATTGGAACTAGATGGGTATTTAAGTGCAAGAGAGACGATCAGGGAATCGTGACTCGCAAAAAAGCTCGTCTAGTTGTTCAAGGTTTCAATCAACAAGAAGGGATTGACTACGATGAAGTGTTTGCACCAGTGGCTCAGCTTGAAGCAATTAGGTTATTCTTAGCATTTGTAGTTTCTAAGGGTAGAAAGGTTTATCAGCTGGATGTTAGGAGTGCCTTTTTGTATGGAAAAGTCAAAGAATTGGTGTATGTTGCTCAACCGCCTGGGTTAAGTGATCCAAGTTATCCAGATAGAGTATATCGATTAGATAAGGCTCTATATGGATTACATCAAGCACCTAGGATGTGGTATGAAACACTATCAACTTATCTTCTTGAGAATGGTTTTACAAGGGGAACAATTGATAGTACACTTTTTGTGAAATGGAAGAAAAAGGACTTTATACTTGTTCAAGTATATGTAGATGATATCATCTTTGGGTCGTCTGACGAAAAGATGTGCAAGGAATTTAAACAAGTTATGAAGAAAAGATTTGAGATGTCTGCGATGGGAGAGTTGACTTTCTTCTTAGGATTACAAGTTGATCAAAGAGAAGATGGGTTTTTCATTCATCAATCAAAGTATACTGCTGAGCTATTAGAATGGTTCAAAATGGATGAATCCCGAATTTACAAGACTCCCATTCCAGAAGCTCATGGACTTAGTATCGATACATCGAGTGATAAAGATGTAGATCCTACACTTTATAGGGCCATATTGTAACACCCGCCAAATTAGGACTAGTAATTAGTGCCTAATCATATGTTAATACATGTAATTAGTTCTGTGTTAGGCTAATTAATGTATCGAATTATATATATTGTTGAATATATACGAAAATGCGATTTGATTAAATCGTACGCAATTTAAATCGAATGTATTTCGATTCAATTTAATACGGACGTTGGTGACCAATTTTATTAAATAACGCTTTTATATCAAAAATATTATTATGATAATATTTCGTATTCATTAGGATCATACAAACAAAACTTATACGATTTAAAAAGGTAAAACGCGCAAACAAACTAACTTACATTTTATAACTCAAATATAAATTGATTAGTAAAATATTTAAATAAAATAACGCGTAATAAATTTGTATTTTAAAACTTACAATTTAATATGTAAAATAATTATTTAACGTTTAAACGACGGAGAAAACGAACACCGCACGGAGAACAGAGACTGAAAAGTTGGAGGATAACCTCCAACTCTCCCCTATCTTTCTTCTCATTCTCCTCCACTCACTCTCTCTCTTTTACTCCCTCCTCTCTTTTTCTCTCTCAAGTCACAACCTCCACATGTTGGGTCAAAACTGTTTCAGGTCTGAGTTGAAGTCTTGATGAGAAGACAGAGTACAAGTGATTAAAACTGTTTGTTTTGAAGGATAAAACTGTCTTTACGAAGTTACAACTGATAGAAGAAAACTGAAGAGAAGACAAGTGTTACAACTGATTGAAGATAGATTACAACTGATAGTTATGTGTCTGTAAGTAGTTAAAACTGCTTATGTATTTGTAACTGTTAGTTATATATGAAACAGTTAACACTGATTATATATTTGTACTTGGTCTTATATTACAATTGAAGCAGTTATCACTAAATGTGTAACAGTTACAACTGTTTACTTCAGAATGGTAGTTACAACTGTTTATGATTTTGTGATAAGTATGAGTCGGTTATGGAAGTTAGTTTATTCCATATTTGTAGGAGATTGTATAGGACTCTATGTGTTATAAATAGAGATCCTTTAGACCTAGATAGGTTAACGTAATTGCGCAGCTTCAAGGTTTTCTGTAACCCTAATACATCAAGTGTATTCGTCTTATATTAGTAATAAGATTGAAGCTTTCGGTATATTATTGTGTTCATTATATTAATTGATATTTGTTGATCTTCTTAATATTATTGAGTGTGATTCCGCAACTTCTCAATAATATATTCAAGGCTTATTACATATGATTGTTTATTAAGTTAAACAGGGACTAACAAAGTGGTATCAGAGCTTGTGAAGCTTTGAAGACAGGAAGATCTGGGATTATTAGTATTAGTATTTGAGTTTTAGTTCATATATTAAGTTTTGATTTCAATGGCGACGGAAGGTAATGAAGGAATTCAAGCAACAAAGATTCCAATGCTTAAACCTGATGAGTTTGACCTATGGAAGGTCAGAATCAGGCAATATATGCTTCTCACGGATTATCAGATGTGGAAAGTTGTTGTTAATGGTATTCCAGTAACGCTTGATGGTGATGGAGTAAAGCAGCCACGAGCACCACCAACTTCTGAAGCAGAGAGGAAGATCATATCTACTGAGTACAAGGCTCTTAGTACTCTGTTGCTATCCATTCCGAATGAGCATCAGAGCAGATTTGATTCTTGTGAAGATCCCAAGGTACTAATGGAGGCGATTGAGAAGAGGTTTGGTGGTAATGATAACACCAAAAAGAATAAAAGATCTCTGTTAAAACAACAATTTGAAAATTTTAGCCATGTGAAAACTGAAACTCTAACTCAAACCTTTGATAGGTTTACTAAACTAGTTGGAGAATTGGAAAATCACAAGGTTAAGATTGACAAAGAAGATCTTAACAGAAAGTTCTTGAGATCATTAGGTGATGAATGGACAATCTATACTGTTGGATTGAGGCAGAGTTCAGACATTGAAGTTAAGGAATTAGAAGATATATACAATGATCTGAGAAATTTTGAGTCTGAGGTGGAAAGTAAGAAGCAAGCAACTGGGTATAGTCATAATGCTGCTTTTATGTCTATGGCTGGAACAAAGGTAGAATCAAGTCAAATGGGTTCTACTTATGTTTCAGGAGGAGCAGGATCATCATCAAATAGTTCTAATGATCAGATATTAGAATCTTTCTTTGCAAGTAATGTGAATTCTTCACTTACTAATGAAGATCTGGAACAATTTGATGGTGATGATCTAGAGGAGATGGACATTAAGTGGCAAATTGCATTGATTACTCAGAGAGCAAAAAGGTTCATGCAGAGGACTGGTAGAAACAACTTTGCATACAAGAGGAATGATGCAAATTGGTTTGATAAGAGCAAGATTGAGTGTTTCAACTGTCACAAGATGGGACACTTTGCTAGAGAATGCAGAAACCCTAGACAAGAGCAGAATGGTAATGGTCAGAGAGCTGGAAACAATGGAACTCAAACCAGAAACATTCCAATTCAGGGTGCTTCAGCAAATGCATTGGTGTCTATGGATGGATGTGGATGGGACTGGAGTGATCAAGAAGAACATGTAGTGAAGAATCAATGTCTCATGGCCATTGCAGAATCTGACAAAAAGTCAGAAGTTCCTACTGAGGTACAAAATAAATTATGTTCTGCTGTTTGTAAACAAACTGTTAAACATTACAGGGATCATAATATAAAAGTGTGTGAGGAACTAAAACAATGGGAAATCAAAAGTAAACATACCATAGCAGTCATTGAAAATCTGGAAAATCAAATAAAGGCATATGAAGTCAATGCAACACAGTTTAAATATGACATTGAATATGCTAGGTGGGAGAGAGACACTTTTAAAGATAAAGTCGAGTTGTTATCTAAGAAACTTACTGAGGTCACATGTGAAAGAGATAGCATAAGACTTGCTGTAAATAAATTAGAATATGCTTCTAAGAGTGTCAATAAACTTATTGATTCACAGATCCATGATAAAATTAAGACTGGATTAGGGTACAATAATGTACCTCCACCTTATAATCACACCTACTTTCCTCCTAAAACTGAAATTGATATCAATTCACTTAAAAGAGGAATGACAGATGAGGTTAAAAAGGCTGATCCAATTAAAATTTTATTAGATAATGAGCTGTTTGTAGAAGGTGAGATTAGTGATTGGACTGAGGAAGATGATCAGAGTGATAGGACATCTGATAGTGAGAAGAGTGTAAAATCTGAATCATCTAAGTCTGAGTCAACATGTGAGAATGTGAGGAGAGTAATTACTGATCTAGTTTCTAATCTTAAAACTGATAAACTAGAAGAGGGTAAGAAAATGTTTAAGGAAAAGGCTAAACAGGACTTAGAGAATGTGAGCATGAATACTAACAAATCTAAACATGGGTTAGGATATGTTAGTAATACAGTTAATTCAGTTACTAAACCTGTTGTTAAATCTGTTGTGAATAACTGTGTTAATTGTAAATGTAAAGCAAGTACTTCTTCTTCACAGAATTTTCAAAATCAAAAACCCAGAGGTAATCAAAGAAATTGGAATCAAATGGTTTCACAAAAACTGGGTAATAATGTTACTGTGATTAAAGAAATATCTTGCTTTATATGTGGAAAAATGGGCCATCTTCAATATGACTGCTATCATAATCCTGAGAATGTTCAAAGGATTAGAAAACAGTCATGGAAAAAAGCAAATATGATTAACAAACAAAATTTTCAATCAAAAGTTAATCATAATGCCAGAGTTCAGAAGATAAACTCAAAGGCTAACATGTTAAGCACTGCTATAGGTAAATCTACTGCAGCAGTAATAACAAATTTAGCCAAAAGTTTAAAGACTAAAACAGTGGTAACCAAATACAAAAACAGTGTTAACAAAATTAACACTGACTCTTCGATTGGTAAAACAGTTAAAACTGTTAAGCCAAAGAACACTGTTAAGTCTAAAATTAGTTGGATTTGGACACCTATTAAGACTGATAAATTAACAGATCCAAATTCCAACAGTGCATCACAATCAATAATCTTCAAGAAAGTTGAATATGTGAATGCACATGGGAAACCCAAAGCCAAATTGGTTTGGGTTCCCAAGAGAAATTAATTCTCTTTTTGACTGTTTGTGCAAGGCAAGCCAAAAAGCCTATGGCATATTGATAGTGGATGCTCAAGGCACATGACTGGAGACAAAGGAAAGCTACATGATTTCAAATCTTTTGATGGAGGATATGTAGCTTTTGGAAGCAATCCAAAAGGAGGAAGGATCACAGGGAAAGGAACAGTTCAGAGTGAAAAGCTAAGTTTTGATAATGTTTATTTTGTGGAACAACTGAGGTACAATTTACTAAGTGTGAGTCAAATCACAGATAAAAAGAACCCAGTTCATTTTACTGACACTGAATGCCTTATCTTGTCCAAGGAATTCAAAATACCTGAAAACATGATTTTAATGAGAATTCCAAGGCAAGATAATGTATATAAGTGTGACTTAGTAAATATGACACCTCAACCTGATTTAAACTGCCTTATTTCTAAAGCAAGTGTGAATGAATCTGAACTGTGGCATAGGAGGATGTGTCACATGAATTTCAAAACCATTAATAAACTTGTCAAAAACAAGCTTGTTAGAGGTTTGCCTGAAAAGGTCTATTCATGTGATAATCATTGTGTTTCTTGTCAAAAGGGAAAGCAACACAAATCTTCATTTAAGTCCAAATCTGTGAACACAAATAGCACACCCTTACACTTATTGCATATGGACTTATTTGGACCAACCAGTATAAGTAGTATGGAGAAAAAGTCTTACTGCCTTGTGATTATTGATGATTACACTAGATTTACATGGGTTTTCTTTCTTAGGACAAAGGATGAGACAGGTGAAATACTTAGATCATTTATAACTAAGATGGAAAATCAATTGGATAAAAGAGTAAAGATCATCAGAAGTGATAATGGAACGGAATTTAAAAATCATGAGATGGATAAATTCTGTGAAGTTAAAGGTATTAAGAGAGAATTTAGTGCACCTAGAACTCCTCAACAAAATGGAGTAGCTGAAAGGAGGAATATGACACTGATTGAGGCTGCTAGAACCATGCTATCTGATGCAAAGCTACCTATGTCCTTTTGGGCAGAGGCAGTTAGCACAGCTTGCTATGTTCAGAATAGAGTATTAGTTGTTAAGCCTCATAACAAGACACCATATGAACTGTTATTTAAGAGAAAGCCTTTGGTTAGTTTCTTAAAATCTTTCGGGTGTCCTTGTACAATCTTAAATACCAAAGATCACTTAGGTAAGTTTCAAAGTAAGGCAGATGAGGGGATATTTGTTGGTTACTCTATTCAAAGTAAATCATATAGAGTATTCAATCAAAGAACCAGGATCATAGAAGAATCAATGCACATCACTTTTAATGAAAACACTGTTAATCCTGAAGGAAAAGGTCCTGCATCACTGTTTGATATTGATGCACTTAATACTGCTTTTAGATATACAAATGTGGATACTAGTGCAGGTACAAGTGCAGGTACAAGTGCAGGTACAAATACAGGAATAGGTGATAGAGAAGGTAGATCAGACTCAGGAATATCAGCTGGAATGAAGAAGGATTCATTGGAATACATATTATTTCCAATTTGGTCTCCTGATCCCCCAGAAGTGTTTGAAACTGATCAACCAAAGACATCACAGAATGTAGAAACAGGAAAATCAGATGAAACATCATTTTCTCATGTTGATGATTCTGATAGACCTGTTATGGAAGACAGTGCAGAAGACAGTGATATGAGTCCAGTTCAGAAGTATACAAAGGCAGGTATGGATGTTGATCAAACACCAACAAAGCATCTTGACACGGAGCAGGAACAATTGAATTATCTACATTTGATGAGCTCTACTCCTATGTCAAAGAGAAATACAAGAGAAGTGTCAAGTAGTGAGTCTGGACAAGAAGGAAATTTTACCAACTTGGAAGTGGGGATTCAAGAAACAGCAGCATCTGAATACATTACTCATAAAGATCATCCACTTGAGAATGTAATAGGAGATATTGAATCTGCTGTTAAAACAAGAAATCAAAGTCAGGTGTTTGAAGCTTCAGCAAACGAGGATGAAGTAAATCTTGATACAGAAGCTGTTAATACTTCTTTGTTTGCCTGTTTTCTGTCTCAAACAGAACCAAAGAAGGTTACTGAAGCTTTGAGAGATCCTAGTTGGATTGAAGCTATGCAAGAGGAGTTGCTTCAGTTTAAGATTCAAGAAGTCTGGACATTGGTTGATTTGCCTAAAGGGAAGAGGGCAATTGGTACTAAACGGATTTTCAAAAACAAGAAGGATGAAAGAGGTATAGTGATCAAAAACAAGGCTAGATTGGTTGCACAGGGGTATTCACAAGAAGAGGGGATTGATTATGATGAGGTTTTTGCACCTGTTGCAAGAATATAGGCAATTAGATTGTTTTTGGCTTATGCTTCATTCAAGGGATTCATTGTGTATCAGATGGATGTTAAGAGTGCTTTTCTGTATGGCACTATACAGGAAGAGGTTTATGTATGTCAACCACCAGGGTTTGAAGATTCCATGTTTCCTGATAAAGTTTTCAAACTTGAAAAAGCTCTTTATGGATTACATCAAGCACCTAGAGCTTGGTATGATACTTTTTCAGATTATTTGTTGCAGAATGGATTCAAAAGGGGTGCAATAGATAAAACTTTGTTTACTAAAAGAATTAAGAATGATATACTACTGGTTCAAGTCTATGTAGATGATATCATTTTTGGTTCAACAAAGGATAGTCTTTGCAAGGAGTTTGAATCATTGATGCATGAAAAGTTCAAGATGAGCTCCATGGGAGAATTAACATTTTTCTTAGGGCTGCAAGTGAAGCAACAGAAAGAAGGAATCTTTATTCATCAAAGTAAGTATGTTAATGATATACTGGATCAGTTTGGGTACAAAGATGCTAAAGTTGCAAGCACAACAGTTGAGACAAACAAGAAATTACATGCAGATCTTGAGGGGGAGAGTGTGGATGAACATCTTTACAGATCAATGATCGGGTCTCTTATGTATCTCACTTCATCAAGGCCTGACATCATGTTTGCTGTGTGCTTATGTGCAAGATTTCAAGCTAATCCAAAGCTGTCACATCTTCTTGCAGTCAAAAGAATATTTAGATATTTGAAGGGTCAACCAAAATTGGGCCTTTGGTATCCAAAGTTTACTTATTTTGATCTGATAGCTTACACATATAGTGATTATGGAGGAGCTAATCTGGACAGGAAATCTACATCATGTTTGTCCCCTAACCTTGGATCTATACGGCACCGAGTCAATCTAATCGCTAGCGGAAATAACAATTAGATCACTAACAATCACACAAATAATCAAATACTCAATGAATATCAAACGAAACGTATTATATTGTATTATAATCGATCAGATTACAGGGATTTCGACAAATAGCGTTTAGGGTTTCGTCAACGCTAAACAGAAAACGAAAATACGAATTTATACAAAATCTGGCACCTGCGATGTCGCACACGACGTCGCAGGCCCAAGCCCATGCGACGTAGACTACGTCGCAGGCCCAATACCTGACGTCGCACCTGCGACGTTACGCGCTACTTCGCAGGAGTCAGGAAACTCAATCCAATTACAAACTACGAGCTAGACCAACTGACAGACACTAAACATGTACCAACAAACTCCCCCGTGTCTTCAGCTTGGTCTTCAAAAATCTTCTTTAAACCCAGCCCGCAGGAAATTGGCCATCGGCATGAATTCCATTAGCCACGCAAACTGTAACAATATTGTAAAATTGCTCGGCTAAACGTCTGTTGAACTCGTTCTTCTGACCAACACGAATCCGATCATCATAGAGTTTTCTTAAATCTTTTTCATGAAAATTAATCAAACTCATCGGATCATACAGTCTAAACGTTGCTTGCTTCAAATTCCATATACCTCCAACTTCTGGCCACGGTTCTGAATCTGGTACAAAAGTAATAACCGCTTCACCAGTCTGTGAATCAAGTTCCCATTTTACAAGTCTTCTCAGAAAATAATAAGGAACTGGTTCCAGAGGTATCTCAGTCAAACAGTTAGCAGGCGGATAATGAACTTTAACCATAGGCTTCCTAGTGACTGGATCAATCTTCCTTTTCCATGTATACCGAGTTCCCAACGTCGGTTTCAATTTAGAATATGTCTTCGATAACACTTCCCGACGTAAATTTCTCTGAATGAACTCAGCATAATCATTTTTGAACGGATTAATCAATTTAAGCTGAGCTAATCGATTAATCTCTCCTTTTGGCAACGTGCTCAATCTATCAAAACGCAATCTGAAGTACTGAACTCCATCTTCTCTCTTAATCATAAAAAGATTCCTCTGACACTTCCAGCTTTTAATAACTCCGGTATAATTTTGACTAACCCGGTACACTTGACATTTAACTGGAATAGGAACTGGATTTCGTCCCTTAGGCCACCATTTCTTATTTCTTTCTCTCTTTTCTTCAGCAGTTAATTTCTTCTTAGGAATATCAGAAGATTCAATTTCAAGAACTGCTGAGTCCGGTGCCTGTGTCTCTGGAGCTGGAGTTGCAGCAGAACTAGATTCTCCATGTTGAGCTTTAGCAGGTCTCTCATCTTCACTTGAATCAGACTCTATAATTGGTGCACCATCATAAGCTTCCCCAGAAAGTGCATCATCATACGTTTCATCTGAATTCAACTGTTCCTCTTCAATCGAAACATCCTCATTCATCTGAAAATCATTATCCGTTTCTTCCTCAGAGCCAACTCCACTAGCCATTCTTTGAATAAACGATAAGTCCGCAAATGAATAGTCAACAGCCAGCGGTCTCGGTTGCCCTGGAATATCATCAACACAAAAGTAATCCAAAACAGAAATATTTTCATTAACAGTTTCAAGTACAGGGTTGGGATTTACAGACGCAGGTTCACTTGACTCTAAAGTGGGTATCCCAGACCCAGACTCCCCCGAGGCAAGTAACCTGCCTTCCAAAACATTAACCCTAAACTTCGTTTCCTCAAGCTCCTTAGATTGAACCACGATCAGCGCAACTTGTTCAGCAATCTTTTCGTCTTGAGCCTCCAGCTTTTGCTTCATCTTCTGCATATCATCCATAATCTTTTGCATGAATGCTGGAGTCGGTTGAATCTCAAAATCAGCTTGCGGCGATGGGTTGACTGAAGTTCTTGCAGACGAGGAACGACGAACACGACGACGAGGCTCAAAGTCTACATCCTTAGGATCATCACCGTCTCGAATACGTTTGCCAGTATTCTTTGGAACATACACACGCCCCTGTTTCAAACGACGCTGAATTCTTTTGTACCTCTGAGAAAACTGACGTCGAATTGTTTCCATCTGAGACGGGTGCGGGACCGCACCATCAGAATCCGAAGGCGTTGGCCCGCCATCATCAGGTTGTTGAACAGGATTTTCTTCAGAATCAGAACTTTCAACCGTGTCATGAGATGCTGGATTGTCCGAGTCCATGTGCCCGAATTGCTCAATATTCTCCAAAAGAGCATCTACATTCTCCCCCGCAACATGAACAGGAACGTTCACAAATGGTTGCTGCGGTTGTTGGGGTGCCGGAATGTCCATATACTGAGGTTCCGGTGGCGGTACATAGTTCTCATCCACAATAGCACCAAATAAGGGAACATCCCTTGCCGCCTGAACCCCTTTCTCAAAACCTGCACAAATGGTAAAGATCCGACTCATCATCGGTGAAATCTTTAATTGTTGATCAATATCACCCTGTGCCTGAAGATCTGGATGATAGCGATTGATGTGCAGCTGAATAAACCGCGGATACAAGATCCATTTCTGATCCCCAGCATTTGCATTGTCGACCATAGCCTTGAATATAAAACCCGAGAAGTTGAACGGCTTGTTGTACACTAATGCTAACATAGCAGAAGCCAAACTTCGGCTCATACCATCCGTTCCACCTTTTCTATTTCCCAAACAAACGATAATCACATGCATCAGATATCTCCAAACACGTGTGAGGTTCGATTTCCTGTACTGATAAGTGGGAATCCCGGGATATCTAATCCTTTGCATAGCTCCCGAAACGATAACATGATCAAAACCGACTGGCATATTCGGTTGATCGTTCAGCTGTAACAGTTCTCGAATACTCTGTTCTGTAATAGTGACTTCCGTACCAGCAACCGTTGAAACCAGTCTTCGAACGTCGTTATCAGTAACAACATTTGCGTTTCTCCAGAAAGGGTTGATCAGATTTCCAAAAGCCACAGTGTTATCCGAAATGGCGTGGAATACCCTTGAACGCCTCAAAAACGCAATCATCTGACGATACGGTGCAACTTTATCAGAAGTATCATCAAGGTAAGCAGCAGTATTATGACGCGCTTCGAAAACAAGAGCCATATCTGCAAAAACAAAAACATACAAGATATTCTCGAAAAGCGTTAGAACAAACAAAGTATTCCAAACTTATCACAAACGAAAGGTTTCATTGATATGTTAAATAAGTACAAAGTTACAAACACACATATCAAATCCTAAACCCTAAACCCTAAACCTAAACCTAGACCGAAGATCCTGGTTAAACGAATACAGCCAAAATCTAAGACAGGGATGGTATCCCACCAGACCAGAAGGCCGAGATCCAGGATAATAAAGGAATTCCTCCAGACCATAAAACCAAGATTCAGGACAAAGAGAGAATTCCACATAACGGTAAAGGGATTCCTCCAGACCAGAAAACCAAGATTCAGGACAAAGAGAGAATTCCACCGGATCATTAGCCAACTGAGACAAAAATTGTCATATCTAAATGACCAGATAAAAACTTTAAGGTGCTGGACCACCAGAAAGCGCAAAAGAATCCACGACCGGAAGAAGATCCTTCTAGCCGCGGACGGGCGAGTAGTGACACTCTTTTGGGCTGAAGCAGTAAGCATTATCTTTGTCGTTCAGCTAGGAACTGAAAGAAATCACTCGCCATTGCTGGACAGAATTTGAAAGTCAGAAAAAAAACGTAACATTTGATTGTTAACAAAAAAATGTCATTTTTCTGTATTAAGCGACGTAGGCGATGATGTCGCATTTCAAATAGCAACGTAAGAAGGGACGTCGGAGAAAATCAGAATAATAACAATAGCGACGTAGCCCATGACGTCGCACAAAAATTTGAGCGACGTTAAAGGGGACGTCGCATTTTGCTATTTATTGTGAATTTAATCACAGTAATAAAAGTAGCGACGTAGAGCGGGACGTCGCGTAGGACGTCGCGGTAAAGGCGATGTAGGGAAGGGCGACGTAGGCAAGTAAGGATAACTAATTAGAGCGACGTAGGCCACGACGTCGCAGCGTACGTCGCACTGACGAACAGTCGTCCCCAACCCAGAAACCTAACTTTCAAATTTAGGGGTTTTCAAAACAAAACACACCACAAGGTGCGGCTTTAAACGGTGATCACGAAAACATAAATTATATGATGTTTAGATCACGATTACACAACTAAATCAACCCAAACCGAGAACCCTAAATCCCGCAATATACATTTAACGATTAAAGCTAAAATACACGGTGAAAAAGGGTAAGACTGGTACCTAAGTGTGCGGAATAACGAGTAGAAGAAAACTACGAGAGTGAATCGGAGTGAAAACGGCTACAAATCACGAAAATGCTCGAAGAATTGCTACGTCGCAAATCGCCAAATGGTACATCGCAGGCTACGTCGCAGGTGTATATTGAATAGTGTGACGTGTTACGTCGCGGTTGAGACTATATATAGTCTAACCCTATGTGCGACGTAGGCTGGGACGTCTCAGGCGACGTTGAGTGGGACGTCGCATAAAGCAGTTAGGATGTGATTTGAGTCGATTTCGAATTTTAAGAACCGTTTACTCGTTATTTTAGCAATGATTATCCAAATGACTTATGACTTGGGAAAAATAACTTAGAATAAAATAAAGCATAAAATGAAATAAGTAAACTAAAAAAATCTTTTTGGTATTTTCTTTAATATCACAAAAAGTAAAAGTATAACAAAATAAAATTACTAACACTCTATTTTTGGTGACGGAGTTGTTTTGTTTGATTAGGGATCATATCGGAATAACTTTCAATTATTAGGAATAGTAAGTGTTATTTCGATCATCAGTATATTTGTCCACTTTAAATTTACTTGGCACATTTAAAACCTCTTTTATAAAAATTATTTCAAGACGATTACTGGTATTGTTTTTCCACTTAAACATGTTACATCCGTGTCTGCGAGCTAACCTTTTATTGTTAGTATGAATATTTCACCGTGGTCCCCACCATAGACATACCCCTTTAGCCCAGACAAGAACATAGTTTCCAAATTTAGAAAGAATATAAGAGAATCAATTTTAAGAATCAAGCCAGCGGTGACAGGTCTGTACTTGCGTACAACAGAGCGACATACACTTGATTCAAGTTTAAGCAAAACTGATCGCAGTCAAACCAAACTTGATGTATTCAATTGGCGACCTTGACCAGTATCTTAAATATAAGACTTTGCAAGTACATTGACTCACGTTTGCTTAGTTTTGAGAGTAAGCTGAATCGAGACCAGGTCTGCACTTACGTACAACAAAGGAATCAATCAGCTAACTCCCCCAAGAGATCTCAGATATACGATCTAAAAATAGAAGTATGTCGAGCTACGCTAAGGAATTAAGACATAGAGTCATAGATCACATGGTGTTTACCACAGGTTCATAGACATGTATTAGATATACTTCTTAACAACCCAGAGACCGGTGTGTAGCATGCCTACCAATACATCGTGTGATGAAGATAATTTAGATAGAAACTGTTTTAAATGTGTCAGATAAACCTACTGACACATCCAAGATAAACCTTAAAATTCCATGTTGTGCATGTCACCCGATGTACTATCATATCCCAAGTTGTTTACAGACACAACTTCAACGTCTATTTTAAAAATGTTGCAACCTCGCGTTTTCTTTAATACTAAAGAGTATAAAGAGTGGCTGTTGCGAATTTTTTTTTTTTTTTTTTTTTAAATTGAATTTAAAAACTTAAAAATCCAAGTCACAAATCATTTCTTTGACTGAAAGAACCTTAAACCTATCAGATTGACCAGTTCAATAAAACGTGATCGCAAAAAGGCTTTTGTGAAAAGGTCCACAAACTGCTTAAGGGTCTCTATATGTACGACATCTATAAGGTGTTTCTCAAAGCAATCCCGTATGAAGTGAAACCTAAGTTCAATATGTTTGGTCTTAGAGTGCTGTACGGGATTGTGTGTTATAGATATAGCAGCTGTATTATCAATGTAAATAGGAGTCATAGAGAGATTGAACTCGTAATCACGCAGCTGATGCTGAATCCAGAGAACTTGAGAACAGCAACTTGCAGCAGCAACATATTCGGCTTCAGCTGTGGAAATAGCAACCGCAGTCTGCTTTTTGCACTGCCAAGAAACTAAGCGCGATCCAAGGAACTGACATCCTCCAGTAGTTGACTTCATATCTATCTTGCAGCCACCAAGATCCGAATCCGAATAGGCAGTTAACTCGAAGTTTTTCTCGTTTGAATACCATAGACCCAGAGATGGCCTAAAAGCGAGATATCCAAAAATGCGTTTTACTGCCTTCATATGAGACACCTTCGGATTTGCTTGAAATCGTGAGCAGAGTGAAACCGCAAACACTATATCTGGTCTTGAGGTAGTCAGGTACATGAGAGAGCCTATCATTGAGCGATAGTCTTTCTCCTTGCAATCTTCATCGTCCTCATTAGGTCCAAGATTGTGTCTTGCTTCAATTGGAGTGCCGTAGTGTTTACAGTTGAGCAATTCATATCGCTTTAACATGTCAGTGACATATTTTGACTGGTGGATATAAATTCCATTGTCAGATTGCTCAACCTGTAGTCCCAGAAAGAACGTGAGTTCCCCCATAGCACTCATTTCAAACTCAGATTTCATCAGTCTTTCAAAATCCTTGCACAACTGATCATTAGTTGATCCAAAAATTATGTCGTCCACATAGACCTGCACAAGTAACAAATCTGCTCCTTCCTGTTTGATGAAAAGCGTGCTATCAATCTGTCCTCTGTCAAAACCGTTCTTCAGCAAGTACTTGGCAAGTCGCTCATACCAAAGTCGAGGAGATTGATGAAGACCATACAAAGCTTTCTTCAGCTTGCAAACATGATTAGGATGCTTTGGGTCTTCAAAACCAGGAGGCTGACACACATAAATCACTGCGTCGACATCTCCGTATAGAAAGGCACACTTCACGTCAAGTTGATACACACGGAATCCTTTAAAAGAAGCATAGGCTAGAAAAATCCGAATCGATTCCAAACGAGCAACAGGAGCGAAAACTTCATCATAGTCAATACCTTCTAATTGACTATATCCTTGAACTACCAGACGGGCTTTATTTCGAATAACCGCCCCACGATCATCCATTTTGTTACGGTAAACCCAACGAGTACCCGTCAAGTGAGCACCCTTGGGTAGAGGAACAATTTCCCAAACATTCATCTTGTTTATTTGCTGTAGTTCCTCCTGCATAGCCTCGACCCAAGATGGATCCTTTAAGGCTTGTTCAACCTTTTTAGGTTCAATTTGAGACAAATGACATGAATCGATATGAGCAATAAGTCCCAAAAGCTGCTGAGCTGAGTTCTGCTTTGCTTGTTGTCGTGTTTGAACAGATGCATGAGGATCACCAATGATATTATCAATGGGGTGATCCTTATGTATACGAGTTTCTGGTATGGCAGTTGGCACAACATCCACACCTAGATTGTTCAAATCTCCCTTAGTTTCAGGAGTAGCAGCAGACTCAGGAGAGGCTAACTCTTCTTCTTCTCCTTCATCTTCAGGAGAAAATAAGTGAGAGTAGGCCATTGTTTCTTCCATTTCATCTTCTTCTTGAGGTTCCTCTAAAGGAGGCATGTTTGGATCATATGGAAGCTCCTTTGTGTAGATATAAACTGTTTTAGAAGGAGCAGTCGAAGATGGTGGAGTAGGAGATGGTGTAGTTGGTGGTGATTTGGTTGTTGGTTGTGGTTGTGTGGGTATTGTTTGTGAAGGTGTAGGTGTAGTTGGTGGAGGTGCGGGTGTTGCATTGGGAGATGGGTCGGATGGTTTATTATTAACAGGTGTATCTTGAGTAAGATCAAGTTCAAGAAGTATAGAAACCAATTCTTCCGTTTCATCCTCTTCCGGAATATTGAAAGAGTTGAAGAGGTTTCCATAGTTGAAAAACCAATCCGGACCCGTT
The DNA here is from genome assembly GCA_949592205.1 of Helichrysum umbraculigerum. Classification (NCBI taxonomy): domain Eukaryota; kingdom Viridiplantae; phylum Streptophyta; class Magnoliopsida; order Asterales; family Asteraceae; genus Helichrysum; species Helichrysum umbraculigerum. The sequence continues at coordinate 10,642,473 of CATIUR010000003.1, read as the reverse complement.
CCTTGAGGAGGTTCCGTATACCTTAAACATTTCACTTCAAAATGTTCCTCAATCTGATTCGTTGATTTGTTAAAGACTCTTTTGTTCGGAGAGTTGACTGAATATCCAAGAAAAATCCCTTCAACAGCTTTATCACCAAACTTAGAGACCTTATCTTTTGTAATCATGATCAGGCATGGACACCCAAATGGTTCTAGGAACTGTAGATTTGGCTTACGGTTATTGAAAAGTTCATAACACGTTTTGTTCTTTTTCTTAACCGTGAGTACTCTGTTGAGAACATAACAGGCAATATTAACTGCCTCAGCCCAGAAAATAATTGGTAACTTGGAGTCAGCTAACATAGTCCGAGCTGTCTCGATGATTGTCCTGTTCTTCCTTTCTGCAACTCCATTCTGTTGTGGAGTTCTCGGAGCACTAAATTGATGCTCAATACCTCTTGTAGCACAAAACAATTCGAGAGTTGAGTTCTTGAATTCAGTTCCATTGTCACTTCGTAACCTTTTCACCTTCAAGTTGCACAGATTTGCCAACTTGTCCAACAAATACACCAGAATCTCAGGAGTTTCCCCCTTTGTGGTCAAAAAGTAAACCCACGAATACCTTGAGTAGTCATCAGTAACTACCAAGCAGTAAGACCGACCACCAATGCTCTTTGTAGAGACTGGACCGAAAAGATCCATATGCAGTAGTTCCAATGGAGCATTTATGGAATTCACCTGCTTAGACTTATGGGAGTTCTTACGTAGCTTTCCTTTTTGGCAGGAGATACAGTCATCCTTTAGAGCAAATGACTATTTCGGAACTCCTAGCACTAGGTCATTTTTGGTCAAGAAATTCATTTTTCGGAAATGAATATGTCCCATTCGTCTGTGCCAAAGCAGTGATTCCTTTTCAGAAGCCTTAGACAAGAGACACGTATACTCGTTCGAGGTCTCAACAGTTCTCATGTTCAGAATGTATGTGTCATTCTTTCTTGGTGCTCTCAGTAACACCCATTCTTCTGGAATGACATACCCAGGCTTCAGTATCACCCACTCTGTCTTTGTGAACGTAGTGGTATAATCTTTATCACAGACCTGTGAAACACTTAGCAAGTTGTGCGTAAGCTGTTCCACGTAGTTCACATTTTCAAAACTAACATTGCCGTTAGTTAGCGTTCCTCTTCCAGAAATGGTTCCCCCAGTATCTCCAGCAAAGGCAACATATCCTCCTGCGTATGGTTTAATATCCACAAGAAGAGATACATCGCCTGTCATATGTCGCGAGCAGCCGCTATCTAAATACCATTCACTATCTTTAACACGTTCTGACTGCTGCAACACACAAACGAAGGAGATTAGTGAGAAACGGTGACCCAAGCCTTTACAGACTTAGGTTGACCGTGGTCATCAACAATAAGCACGTCAGATAGGATTTTATCTTTAAACAAATTAGAATTTTTATCTGATGTGTTATTGTTGACGACTGAAGAGTCAACATCAGACTCTTTTCGTTTCCAAACTTTAGAAGGTTCGGAATTGATATTAGAAGTAATGTTGGGCTTTTGAATTGGCAAAGATTTTTGCTCAACATTACTTGGCTTGAAAACAGGCTTGGGAGAGTTTGAGTGACGCCTAGGTGGAGATTTTGAAAAAGAATTTCTATAAACAGATGTCCTAGGCATCTCTCTCCCATAGCGCTGATTTGACAGCTTTGGGCATTCACGGATTAAATGTCCTTGTTTCTTGCATTAGAAACAAGAACGAGTCTCAACAAACGGTTGAGGCTGAGGAATTACCACAGGAGGTGGAGAAACATTTCTAGAGCATGAACATTGAGTACACGTCTTAGAAGATGTTTGTTTTGGTTGAGAGGTTGAAGTTGATGGTTTATCATACGAAACATTTTCATTTAATAATTTTCTTTGCAAAATCTTTACAGGTGACTGTAAAGTTTGTTGTTTCGAGTTTAAAACCTTGGCTTTTCCCTTATTTGGTTGAACCTTAATTTCAGGTTCAACCTTTGAAATCACTTTTTCAGGTTTAACTGCAACCTTCTTAACCTCAGGATACTCCTGATCCGTAATGTCCTCAATCTCAACAATCTCCTCAATACTTACAGGAGATTCATTCTTTAACTCAACACTCTCCTTAACACTAACAGGAGATTCATGCACAGACTTAACAAACGTTGGCAAGGGGTACTCTGGCCGCTTGGTTTTCTCCTTTGCCGGTTTGTTGTGTTTGGTCTCTTTAGCATCTTTAGCTTTTATACCATAAAGCTTTGACCAATCAACTGGAATCTCTTCAAAGCCTTCCTTAACAGGCAGGGGACAGTGAGTAGTAGGAGGAGGAACTGAGTGGTATCCCAATCCCTCATTCTTTTTCCCACTAGTACCATGCTTGCTAAGAATTTCATTAAAGACAACCGTTGAGGAATTTGAACCTAAGATTTTACTCTTATAATTCTCATACTCATTTTTTAAATCTGTAAGTTCTTTCTTTAGCAGCTCAATTTCAACAAGATAGCTTTTAATGGCATCTTCTTGACTAAAAACCTTAGATTTATATTTCTGAGTATCTAACCGATGAGCCTCAAGATGTTTTTCATAAAGTTTCTCATTAGCTTTTAAGAAATTATTTGATTTGGTTAGTTTTTCATTCTTTTTCCTCAACTCAGCGGTGTCTGTCTGATATGCCTTTAGAGATTCAGTTAACTTAATGCATGAAATACAATTTAACGGTTCATCAGGTACCTCATTCACAATGTGAGCCATCAGACACTGTTGGTAATGCTGGGAGACAGCCGTCCAATCCTGACTTGTGGGCTCGAAGACAATCAGGGCATTATCAGCAGGCCCTTTCTTAGAAACTTCCTTTTCTTTGGTCTTTTGAGGAGTAGAAGGTGTTGTGAATCCTGATGCTGGCATTTTGGGTTTCTCGCATTCCCTGGCGAAGTGACCCAAGTTTTGACAATTGTAACATCGGACCTTACTCTTGTCAAATCCGAAGCCAGTTTTTCCATCACCTTCCAAGCTTTTACGCCCTGTCCTCTGCAAGAACTTTTGAATTCTTCGGGTGATCATTGCCACATTCCAAGTTAGATCCATTTGTTCCAGATTATCTTCATCAAGCTGAGCATAGTCTTCCTTAGTCAATTCCAAAGTAAGATTCGGTTGAGTAACCAAATCCTTGTATGAGCTTAAGAAAGCTGTATAAATTGCAGCTTGCTCCTGAATAGCAGGTGAGACTTGAACCTGTTGTTGATTTGAAGAAGGTCCAGACATGAAAACAGAATGAATCCCATCAGAAGAAGAAGAAGTCGATGAAGCATTTGTATTTGTTACAAAGGCGACTCCAGATCCATAAGTCTTTCCAGAGTTAAGCTGAACACCATAGACACTAGGATTCTAAACAGCAGCACCAGACCTAGTTTCTTTCTTCTTAATCTCCATCGCGTGAGCTTGAAGATCCCCTATCAAAGTATCCAAAGACATGTTTGCAAGTTCTTCATTTTCTTTTAAAAATTGGACTTTAACATCCCAAGAACTCGGCAACACATCCAGTAGCTTCTTATTGACTTCAATTGCAGGAAAAGTATAACCCCCTTCAAACAACTCACCTACTAACCGTGAGTACCTAGTGAATAAAGAAGTTGAGTCTTCATCAGGAAGGATGTCAAAGATATCGTACTGTTTCTTAATTAGTTCAAGCTTGGCTTCCTTGTACTTATCATTTCCTCCACAACGAGTTTCAATTGGCTTCCATAAATCAAAGGCTGTTTCATGAGTTCTGAAAAGCCATAGAACATCCTTTGTTAAACACATTTTAATCATTGAAAATGACTTTCTCTCAGTATCAAAATCTTTCTTCTCCTCGGGAGACATAGCTTTATAGGACTTAGCAGGACGAATACCACGGTATTCCCCTTCAGCTAAAGGAGGTACATAACGCTCACGTAATGGTCCCCATAATTCTGGACAGTGAAAGTCAATATATTGCTCAACTCGGTCTCTCCAGTACACGTAATCCATGTCCGCAGTAAATAGTGGAGGTTTATTACTGGAACCTATGTCATTACTTTGTTTAATCATTTCTCTTAGACCTCTAATATCCTCTTTATCAGCTGCCATTGTAATTACTTAATCGAAAAAAAAAAAAAAAAAAAACAAGCTTCTGATCTTAGCGACGTAGGTGAGTACGTCGCACAAAGATTATGCGACGGCGATAGGTACGTCGCAAAAAGCAAAGGATTCAATTAAGAATCAGAAATATGCGACGTTGAGAGGTACGTCGCAGATGACGTCGCAGAAACACACTACGTCGCAACAAGACGTCGCAACACAGCGTCGCAGAAGACTAACTAAAGTCAAAATAGCGACGTCGCAGATGACGTCGCAACAGTACGTCGCAACAGTACGTCGCACAGACTAATTAAAGTCCAAAACACTACGTCGCACGCGACGTCGCAGCTGACGTCGCAGGTAACGTCGCAAAACGCGTTGAGCAGCGGCCACAAACCCTAAAAAAACGAATTTTAACCCTAAAACCAAAACCACGAATGTTGAACGACGGAAACCTTCAATAATCCCAGTAATAATGATCGAAAACCTGTAAAAACACAAAACAAACGTGATAAACACGAAAACTCACGAATATCACGTCCTTTTAAATCCCAAACTCGATCCGAATCGCCAAAACGAGCACTTACTGCTCTGATACCAGTTGTTTGTCCCCTAACCTTGGATCTATACGGCACCGAGTCAATCTAATCGCTAGCGGAAATAACAATTAGATCACTAATATCCTCTTTATCAGCTGCCATTGTAATTACTTAATCGAAAAAAAAAAAAAAAACAAGCTTCTGATCTTAGCGACGTAGGTGAGTACGTCGCACAAAGATTATGCTACGGCGATAGGTACGTCGCAAAAAGCAAAGGATTCAATTAAGAATCAGAAATATGCGACGTTGAGAGGTACGTCGCAGAGGACGTCGCAGAAACACACTACGTCGCAACAAGACGTCGCAACACAGCGTCGCAGAAGACTAATTAAAGTCAAAATAGCGACGTCGCAGATGACGTCGCAACAGTACGTCGCACAGACTAATTAAAGTCCAAAACACTACGTCGCACGCGACGTCGCAGCTGACGTCGCAGGTAACATCGCAAAACGCGCTGAGCAGCGGCCACAAACCCTAAAAAAACGAATTTTAACCCTAAAACCAAAACCACGAATGTCGAACGACGAAAACCTTCAATAATCCCAGTAATAATGATCGAAATCCTGTAAAAACACAAAACAAACGTGATAAACACGAAAACTCACGAATATCACGTCCTTTTAAATCCCAAACTCGATCCGAATCGCCAAAACGAGCACTTACTGCTTTGATACCAGTTGTTTGTCCCCTAACCTTGGATCTATACGGCACCGAGTCAATCTAATCGCTAGCGGAAATAACAATTAGATCACTAACAATCACACAAATAATCAAATACTTAATGAATATCAAACGAAACGTATTATATTGTATTATAATCGATCAGATTATAGGGATTTCGACAAATAGCGTTTAGGGTTTCGTCAACGCTAAACAGAAAACGAAAATACGAATTTATACAAAATCTGGCACCTGCGACGTCGCACACGACGTCGCAGGCCCAAGCCCATGCGACGTAGACTACGTCGCAGGCCCAATACCTGACGTCGCACCTGCGACGTTACGCGCTACGTCGCAGGAGTCAGGAAACTCAATCCAATTACAAACTACGAGCTAGACCAACTGACAGACACTAAACATGTACCAACACATCAGGAGGTTGTCAATTTTTGGGAGATAGATTGGTTTCATGGCAATGCAAGAAACAAACCACTGTATCTACATCTACAGCAGAGGCAGAATATGTAGCAGCTGCAAGTTGTTGTGCTCAAGTGCTATGGATTCAGAATCAGATGTTAGATTACGGTTTTACCTTTCTTAATACTCCTATTTTTATTGATAATAGTTCTGCAATCAGTATTATTAATAACCCAGTTAAACATTCTAAAACAAAGCACATTGAAATCAGATATCATTTCATTAGATATTGTAATGAGAAAAGACTTATTCAAAATTTGAAAGTTCATACTGATAATCAGTTTGCTGATCTGTTTACAAAAGCTTTTGATGTAGGCAGATTCACATTCTTGGTTACTAGTATTGGAATGATAAATTTGTCATAAGTTATTTTTCTTATCACTGCGCTCTGTGAATAATATCTACTGTGTTTTTCATTTGGGTTAATACTGATTTGTTAATTAAACACTGATTGTGTGTAATGTGTATCGTTATCACTGTTTACTACTTTTAGTATAAACAGTGGTAATGATCATTTCACCACTGTTAGTGTATAGTTAACACTGTATTCTTGTATTTTTGTTTGCATTAACACTGCAGGTTATATTGCTATGCTTTGGAGTTTAACTGCTTGTGGAGTTTATTTTCGGTAAAAAAAAAAAAAATTCAACCACTGCTTTGTTTATATGATTTTGCTAGATCTGAAGTACTACTTGTATTAAGTTAGCACTGCCTTGGTCGGTTGGTACTACTTGTACAAGTGAGCACTGCTAGCTTTATTATGTAAATGATGCATTTGAGAAACCAAGTGTTGATTACCACTGATGGTTATTTTCACAACTATCACTGAACGTGTTATTTTTCTTAATTAACACTGTTTTAGTTATAATTGGGGATTTGGTCAAATTAGGGTTTACAACTGATTTAATTTCAGTACTTAACTCTCAACATTTAGGGTTTTTCATTACGCTTTCAAAATTACACATACAAACCACTGCGCTAAGTCTCATCGATTCTCAATTCTGTAAAATCATCTTCGATTCTCTTCAATTACTTGATTTCTTATCATGGCATCGACTTCGTCTACTGTTCAACTACAGATTGGAAAAGATCATAATATGATCGTATTCTTGATGAAACCTGCTGAGGCAAACGAGTATGTGGAAATCATTGATTTCCTTCGTGCTTCACATATTCGTCATGCTCTCACTGTGGCACCCAGGATATCTCACGATCATATCAACAATTTCTGGGTGAATGCATCAATAGAAGAGGAACAGGGGATTAAAAGAATCGTTTCAGAAGTTATGGATACACGTGTTGTAGTTACAGAAGCTACTGTTAGAGCTTCATTACAACTAGATGATGAGGCAGGTATAACTTCTTTAGATGATACTGTTATGTATAATACTTTACGATTGATGGGTTATGAGGGTTCTTTTGAAGTTTTTACTTTTTCAGAAAACCTTATTTTCTCATCAATGGAGGTTTTTAATACATACAATTTTACACTGCTTGTCATCTAAGAGATCATCATTTGAGCAGTTTGGAAGTAACATTGCTTATGCAATTGCTTGTCTTGCAACTGGTCAAAGATTTAGTTTTTCAAATCTGATATTTTCTGGTATGCTTAGAAACATTGAGCAGCCAAAGATTAAATTTTTGATGTATCCACGTTTTGTGCAGTTGTTCTTAAATGAACAAATTCCTAATTTAACTGCACTTGAGAAAGTTATTGGTATTGTCTCTTTTAAACCAAAAGTTTTTGTAAATATGAAGAGGGATACTAAATTTTCTGGGAAGGTTACAGCATTATTTTCTACAATGCTTCCTGCACCTTCCACCACAGCATCAGTACCACCAACTGCAGCTGAACCAACTACTGACTGAATGGTTCCACCCACCACTTCTCAACCCACAGTAGTTGGGGGTAATAAAAGAAAACAAGGGACCACAACAGCTAAATCTACTAAAGCCAAAAAGGCTAGAAAACAGGCATCTGAGGCTGCTGCTGCTCAGGTGTCTCAGTCAAATGATTCATCACAGCAGATGATTAATGAGGAGGAGGTTGATCATTCTGAGAGGGTTGCTTCTACTGCTTCTAGCCCACTGGCAGAGCAGGACAGAAGTAACATTAATAAGACCCCATCAGAGGCAACACATGGAAATGATTCTACACCTGTAGATGATCCTAGTGGTCCCAGTACCAAGAACCAAGGGGACTTTGATGATCATGCTAGGCATGAGTCAGAGTTTGATGATGTCAATGATTCACCAAAGGATTCACATCCTGAAGGTGTTGAGGCTAGAACTAACTTGGAATTGACGAAAATGGTTGATTATGTGTGGGCTGAATTTGTAAAGGAGAGGAAGAAGAATAAAGCTAAGGATGACATTATCACTCAGTTGCAGAGGAGAGTGCAGCAGTTAGAATGGATTGTTATTAAATGTTTAAAGAAAGGAAGGAAATATGTGGTTCATGATACTTCTGAACCTGAGGATGCTTATCAATTTCCACAAAATGCTTTCAAAAAAGGGGAGAAGGTCTGGACAAATTTGGGTGATAAGAGGAATAAGAATGACAAGGTGGTGGATGATGATGAGAATGTTGATGAAGAAATGGAGATGGAACAACCAGAGGATGATGAGTTTGTGCATACACCTCCAACACCACCAACAGAGCCAGAAATAAATGAGTCAGTGTATGAGACAGTGGAAACAGAAATGAATGAATCAGTGGCAGATGAATATAAGTCTGATCATACTGAGGTTATTGGGTCAGTGGATAAAACTGCAGAAGTTGATATGGCAGATAAGACTGAGGAGTTGAAGATTGATGATGATGGTGAGGAAGTAAATAAACCAGAGATAGCAGTGGAAACAGAAAAAACTGATGCTCAACAACAAGTTGAAAAGACTAGGAAAAAGAGCATTCCAGTTAAAACTGCTAAGATGACAGGAACAGGAAAGAAGGTTGAAAGTCCAAAGAAGACATCTACACAACAACCATCTTTGCCTGGATTTCAGATTAGAGAACCTGTTGCTGCTCCTGTTCAACAGAAGAAAGACTTGCCAAAGATTGATCCAAAAGATAAGGGCAAAGGAAAACTGGTAGAAGAACCAAAGAAGAAAAAGCAAAAACCAGTGCCACCTGAAGTAACTGATCATGATACTGAATATGCACAAAGGTTACAGGCTGAGCTAAATGCAGAGGACTTGATTGATGTTGAGATTGAGGAAGGGAAGTTTGTAAAAATGACAAAAGAGCAAGTGGCAGAATGGGATGAATATTTGTTGAAAGAGCAGAGACAGGATGATATTGAATATCTTGTTGATCAGATTAAGAAAAAGAAAGCAGAAGAAGCAAGAAAGAAAAAGGCTGCAAAACCACCAACAAAAGCTCAGATGAAGAAGAACTTAATTGCAAAGCTAAAAGGTGGGTATATTCCTTTGAATGCATTGAAACAGATGACTTTAGAGAGATTGCAGGAGTTATGGGATAAAGATGATATGAATCCTGATGTGATTGAGAAGAAGGAAAAAGAAAAGAAAGAAGCTGAAAAGAAAAGGAAGGAAGCTGAAAAGGAAAGAAAAAAGGCTGAAAAAGAAAGAAAATTGAAGGAAAAGGAAGAAAAGAAAGAAAGAGAAAAGATAGAAGCTGAGAAGAGGAAGAAAGATGAAATTGAAAGAAAGAAAAGAGAGTTAGATGAAATTCCTGATAGAGAAAGGAATGTTGATGAATTGAAGGAGTTTATTCTGTTACAACCTATGGAATCTGAGGTAATTAATGTTGAATTACCTGGTATCATTGATTGGTCTATTGAGCAATTTGTCAATCCTGTTAAGATTCACAAGATTAAAATTGAAAGAGCAGATGGAAATGTATCTTGGTGGAGATCTTTTAGGGATTTGATAAAGAGGATTAGTAGGACTGATTTGGTGAGAATGTATGAGATTGGGATGGAAAAGGATTTAGATTTGAAAAGGTTTGATAATCTGGTTGAGAAAGTTACATGGCATTGGATTAAGGCTATGTTTGAGCCAGAAGAGTTTCCATTTCAGTTTGCTACTTTCAGCAAGGTCAGAAATTGGATTTATCATGCCAAACCTGGAGTACATCAAATTGTTATGGATGATGCAGTATTTATGTGGTTATTGACAGATAGATTTTATGATATAAATCTGAGATTTTTGATGGGCTTGAGAAATGCAAGATTACAAGCTGCAGTTTTAGATGATGTAGCTCTGGAATTGGTATATATGGTGCTGAATCAGATTCATAAGAAGGAGGAGATAGATAGAAGAAAAAGAAGAAATGACTAACAGTTTTGAAAGAATTTTGTGAAGCTCATAATGGAGGATTAGAAGAAACTTAATGCTGTGAAGGACAGATTAAGTTTAGGGGGAGATTGTTGGGTCAAAACTGTTTCAGGTCTGAGTTGAAGTCTTGATGAGAAGACAGAGTACAAGTGATTAAAACTGTTTGTTTTGAAGGATAAAACTGTCTTTACGAAGTTACAACTGATAGAAGAAAACTGAAGAGAAGACAAGTGTTACAACTGATTGAAGATAGATTACAACTGATAGTTATGTGTCTGTAAGTAGTTAAAACTGCTTATGTATTTGTAACTGTTAGTTATATATGAAACAGTTAACACTGATTATATATTTGTACTTGGTCTTATTTTACAATTGAAGCAGTTATCACTGAATGTGTAACAGTTACAACTGTTTACTTCAGAATGGTAGTTACAACTGTTTATGATTTTGTGATAAGTATGAGTCGGTTATGGAAGTTAGTTTATTCCATATTTGTAGGAGATTGTATAGGACTCTATGTGTTATAAATAGAGATCCTTTAGACCTAGATAGGTTAACGTAATTGCGCAGCTTCAAGGTTTTCTGTAACCCTAATACATCAAGTGTATTCGTCCTATATTATTAATAAGATTGAAGCTTTCGGTATATTATTGTGTTCATTATATTAATTGATATTTGTTGATCTTCTTAATATTATTGAGTGTGATTCCGCAACTTCTCAATAATATATTCAAGGCTTATTACATATGATTGTTTATTAAGTTAAACAGGGACTAACACCACATCCATTAAAATCGCCAAATAAACATACTAAAACCGCTCGGATCACCTCGACGCTTTGGAAGAAAACGCCCACCGCATCCCGATCTATCATCCTATCTTTTCGGATTTTTGATCCGACACGTTGTAAGTTTCCGACAAATCCCGAAATCTCTCGTTTTTAAGTGTTTTTGCTTATTAGTGGTTTGGATCAACTTATAATGTCCAAATATGGGTTGGGTAAAAGTTTTGGACCAAACGGAAACCGAAAAACTCGTTTTCGACACAAACTCCGGCCAACAGACCGCAACGTCGCAGTTGGCCCAGACATATTGCGACGTCAGCTGCGACGTCGCAATACTAATCACCACGTCGCATGTAGCGACATCATCCCTAACGTCGCCTTAATTGGCGGACGTCGCACTTAGCGACGCAAGCCCTTACGTCGCAGAAATTAACAACGTCGCATATAGCGACGCCACGCACAACGTCGCATTAAATTGCGAAAGTCGCACATAGCGACGCCATGATCAACGTCGCAGTCAGGACCTGCGACGTCGCACCCAACGTCGCAAAAACCAGAAAACACAGATTTTTACTAAGTGTCGAGACCTAAAATTTTAACACCTGATTTTACCCAAATTCGGTTCCAGATGCGTTTTTCGTCAAAGCAATATAGTAGAAATAAAAATTTTACACATATATGTATATATATACACACATATATATATATGTATATATATACACATATATATATATATATGTATATATATATATATATATATGTATGTATGTATACATATATATGTATGTATGTATACATACATACATACATATATATGTATACATACATATATATATATATATATATATATATATATATATATATATATATATATATATATATATATATACATGTATATATATATACATGTATATATATATACATGTATATATATATACATGTATATATATATACATGTATATATATATACATGTATATATATATATATATACATGTATATATATATACATGTATATATACATATATATATATATATATATACATGTATATATATATACATATATATATATATTATATATAATTAAAAGAGGATACCATTAAGAAGTTTAAACCCTTGATTAGGCTCCCTCATTAACGATCAACGGTGTAGATTAGTTTTCATAATTACATTTAACACCCCTAATTATTTATATGTATTTTAATTTTAATAAAATCGGCCCCAATAAAAACAAATTACCGTGTCTTTTAGAGAATAGGTACAAGCTAATATAAAACCCACCACTAGCTAGGGTTTCTTTCTTCATTCTGTAGTCGAATCGCCTTTGTCCCCGGAGATAAAAATCGCAGGCCTGTTTCCTCATTCACTCCTTCGCTTACAAAAACAGGTAATATATACTATGTTGAATTATTTTGATTTTGTGTTCGAATATGAAAATCATTGCATTTCTTTTTTTTTTTTTACTTTCGTTATGCTTTATGGGTTTTTCTCCTTCTGCAACTTTATATTCGAACGTAAATCTATTTCTATGCAATTTTCGAAATTGGTTACCTTTGATGTCTTTTTCAGCTTGATGGTCGTGTAAAAACTTTACATCCTAATGTACATGGAGGTATCCTTGCTAGAAGAGACCAAAGCCATCACATGGAAGCTTTAGAGAATCACAGAATCGGTACATTTGAACTGTTGGTAGTAAATATATATCCTTTTTTCTACCAATGGAATTACATTTGATGATTGGTATATCACCCCATCATTTTAGTACCATATATTTTTTTATAACATAATATACAAGAAACTCAAATCTAATCAAACATTTATAATTTACATTATATAATATACACATCTAATCAATCTATTTCAAATCATAGTTTATCAGTTTGGGTGTTATGTAATTACAAAGACAACACTGATTTATTTAAATCAGATATCAGAGTAAACATCCAGTCGTCAAACATTCCATCCAAATCAAATGCTTCTTTGTAACACCCGCCAAATTAGGACTAGTAATTAGTGCCTAATCATATGTTAATACGTGTAATTAGTTCCTGGTTAGGCTAATTAATGTATCGAATTATATATATTGTTGAATATATACGAAAATGCGATTTGATTAAATCGTACGCAATTTAAATCGGATGTATTTCGATTCAATTATATACGAACGTTGGTGACCAATTTTATTAAATAACGTTGTTATGTCAAAAATATTATTATAATAATATTTCGTATTCATTCGTATCGTACAACCCAAGACTTACATAATTTAAAATGTAAAACGCGCAAACAAATTAACTTACCTTTTTATAATTCAAATACAAAGTGATTAGTAAAATATTTAAATAAAATATCGCGTAATAAATTGTATTTTAAAATGTACCAATTAATATGTAAAATAATTATTTAACGTTTAAACGACGGAGTAAACGAACACCGCACGGACCGCGATTGCGGAGACTGAAAAGTGGGAGGTTAACCTCCCACCTCCCTCCTTTTTCCCCCATTTCTATCTTTTCTCTCTCTCTCTTACACTCTCTTTCTTCATTTTCTCTCTAAAATCACCACACCACCACCAACTCACTAATCTTCAAAATAACAACCTAAAACGCACTCGGATCTTAGCACCGCTTTGGAGAAAAACGACCACGGCATCACGATCTATCATCCTATCTTTTCGGATTTTTGATCCTACACTTTGTAAGTTTCCGACAATTCTCGAAACTCTTCGATTTCCATTATTTTCGACTTGTGGTTGTTTGTATACACTTAAAATGTCCATATATGGGTTGGGAAAAAGTTTTGGACCGAACGGAAACCGAAAAACTCGTTTTCGACACATTTTCCGGCCAACAGACCGCTACGTCGCAGTTGGCCCAGAATTTATGCGACGTCAGCTTCAACGTCGCAAAACCCCTCGTAACGTCGCATAGTGCGACGTCAGTCACAACGTCGCACGAATCCTCGACGTCGCATATAGCGACGCAGCCTATTACGTCGCATTGACTTGCGAACGTCGCATTAGCGACGCAGCACCCTACGTCGCATTAAATTGCGAAACGTCGCCTTTAGCGACGTCATGCTCAACGTCGCAATCCTACCTGCGACGTCGCACCCAACGTCGCACAAATCAGAACCTCAAAAACATAGATTTTCACTAAGTGTCGAGACCCTAAATTTTATCACTCGATTTCACCCAATTTCAAGTCCAGGTGCGTTTTTCCTTAAAGCAATATAGTAGAAATAAAAAAAATTTCCAAGCTGACCTGGCAGCTCGACCCAAGCCAGGGGCTCTGCCCCTTGGACCCCGCCAGGGGCTGCCGCCCCTTGGACCCCGCTACCAGGGGCGCTGCCCCCGGACCCCCGTACTTAGATTCCGTAACGGCTTCTAAAACACAATCAAAACACATTTTTCATGAAATCAAAATAATAATAGTTGAGATTATTATTACAAATCCGTCACCAACGGGCCGTACACGTTTTCAAACACTTAATCAATCAACCAAATCGTAGTAATTTGGACATATATAGTTGTGAAACAACTACAAGGGTGATCTTTTGAGATACCCAATCATGTTTATAACCATCGCGTGTCGTGGACACCCTCAGGTTACAAGTCTTTGGACTTCATTACTCGACTAATCAATCAAAGTTTATTAAGTTAAACTCGCTAGACTCAGGTGAGTCTCATAGCCCCTCTTTTTACTGTTTTACTCAGGGGTGTGATATATTGCTCATTTTTAACATGTGAACGCAAGTACAACATTTCATATACTACATGAGTTTTTCACAACTAATCATTTAAAGTCCTCCGTCAGCATAGTTGTTAATACGTTGTAGCGTGAATATTAGTATATGGTACCATATAGGATTGACCCTCCTCGTCCGGGTTAGCAAGTACTAACCGGGTAAACGGACGTACTAATATTTGGGAAGACGAGTGTTGATTAGGCACTCGTGGAGGCACCTCGCCCGGAATTCTCTATAGGGGGCCCGGCCCTCGAGTTAAGCTCAACTATGTGCTCATGGCTGTATACATATACCTTATCAATTGCTGGATGCAATTCAATTATTTAAATCTTGCGGTTCATACTATATTACTTGATTTCAAACCTGTGAGCTCACCAGCTTTAGCTGACCCATTTAGCATGTATCGCAGGTACCAAGCAGTAGGATGTTTCTGCTTCAGGACATTTAGCTCGAGTCAGCATACAGACGTTTGAGATTTTTTTTGCATTCGTATATTTTGTACAAGTACTTATGTACTGAAATCTCCTCTTATTTAAACTCGAGCTATGTAAAGCTATAAATGTTGTAAACATTTCAATATCAATATATTTTGTTATAACGACGCATATAGAGTCGTTTACTATATATCTTTGTGCTTTGTTATTGATTAGTAACACCCAAATCGTGCTTCCGCAATTCATCAAAGTTGGGGGTGTTACACATATTGGATCACTAATGTATCTAACTGCATCATGACCTGATTTAATGTTCGCTGTTTGTGTATGTGCATCAAGCCACTCCAAAAGAATCTCATATGCAAGCGTGATATCGCGTAAAAAGTCATATTTTTACTACCGATATCTCTCTCATTCTAGAACGATACTTGGGAAATGGACTCAAATAATACACAAATCAATGAAACTTTGCCAAGAAGGTCAAAATAGAGTCGCACGTAAAAAATCAAGCAAAACGAACGAAAAATGAAGATTCTACGCACGATTGAAGATTCAAGGCATCCGAGACAAGATTTGAGATAAAGTACCCATCACTGAGACTTCTCTTATCCAAGATCTTCGTTTTCAAATTACGAATCCAACAGAAGAAGAATCAACAAAAACGGATGAAGAATGAAGATTCTGCGTACGCCGAAAGATTCAAACGATTCATACAAGACATCTAAGAGACACATCTTAGGAATTTCTTTTCATCAAAGTCTTCATTTTTAAAAACGAATCCAACGCAAAAAGAATCGACGAAAACGGACGCATAAAGAAGATACGCCCGAAACAAGCGAACGGGCAACGACCCGGGACGGCCGGAAGCAAGCCGCCGCCCGTCTCCACCTCCTTTTTCTGTCCTTGCTCGTACTTGCTTGGTACATGTGCTACCACTTTCCGTAACTTTAGGGTACACGTGCTACCACTTTCCGCGCCTTTAGGGTACATGTGCTACCACTTTCCGGGAAAGGACCACCCCTCAAAAATATGCTAACTTGCACCTTGGATGGCTAACATGCACCGGATTTCAGCTATAAATAGAGGCATCATGGTTCATTTCAAGACACACCTTCCATATATTTCTTTAGGCTAATAATACTCTCTAATTATTAGTTCTACTTTCTCCTTCTATTTTCTTACTCCAAATTAGTAATAGGCTAGTTTAGGGAATTTGTTTAGAATAGAACGAAAGCAAGGAATGTGCTTGTAATCTTTGGTGTACGCTTGGAGTTACGCTTATTAATTCAAGTCTATTCCTTCTCGCATATTAATCCGAGTTCTTTCTATCCTAATCTATCTTAATTAAATATGTATGCTTTAATTATGCTAGAGATAGTTTGCGACATGCTTAGCGAGTAGATTACTATTGTATTTGTTGTGATGTAGTTAGCATAAATAATTATGGGACGACTTTAATTATGTCGTGAAATAATATGACGGCCCATATTCAACTGTTTACTCGATATAGTGCTGGAAACGCTTTTAAGCGGAGTACAAACGTACGGAAGTGGTAAACGACCGAAGGTAGTTGTATTATGGATCGACATTATAAAAATGGAAACTTTATGAACGGACTCATCTTATCCTTATGATTTTAAACCTAAAACTTATATTCGCCTTTCGATTGACAAACGTGATTGTAACCTTGTAAAGAGGAGACGCGAACCTTAATACTTGGTTAATAGTTATCTGCGTCAAAACTATAGTTTAATTGTAACGTCATGCAATCATCATAAAATGCAATGTGATTACGTGGAATTACCATGAGTATATTACACTTCCAATCACAATGTACTTATCATGTAAACATCGCGAAGCAATTAAATTCACAATGGAAACATCGGTTAACGATTAAATACATTGTGAACTACCATAGTATTTTCTGACATGGTCTGGGTTTAACTTTATGCATAAAGCCGTCAGCATTTTAATTAGATTAGTTAGTTTAGATTAGATTAGAGTAGGTAGGCTATAGGCTAAATAACCATTCACGAGGACCTACGGATTTGTTAATTGTATTGAGAAAGACAAG
This sequence comes from Helichrysum umbraculigerum, assembly GCA_949592205.1. Classification (NCBI taxonomy): domain Eukaryota; kingdom Viridiplantae; phylum Streptophyta; class Magnoliopsida; order Asterales; family Asteraceae; genus Helichrysum; species Helichrysum umbraculigerum. The sequence goes on along the minus strand of CATIUR010000003.1, from coordinate 10,625,296 downwards.
TTTAAAATCCAATTTAAAATGATACATTTTTTCTTAAACTATGAAACCTAAAGTAAGGTACGCAAGAAACCTAAACGCTTTCCCCCGCTTATCATGCTTGAGTTTCACTAATAGGAATTAATCAATTAAGTCCGAGCATATGCTCTAAGTTAGTTTTTCACTGGATTTGTAATCTGTATGGTATTAAGAACGGTTAGACTTATTATGGACATGCTACTCTGTTCCTTCACCCACGAGCAAATGCGTTCGATAATAAGGGCCACTGACTCCTTCACAGAAGAGTGTGGGGAGCTGAGCATTGTCTGTCTGATCAGAATAACAAAACCTTAGTTCCTCGTGACATATTAGTTGATAACCGACTAATAAGGAATCTATTGGTTATACCATAAGCTATCAAATCCAGCAAACATTCCCAATTTAGCTAAATGTTTCCCCCTAAAAGTCATCATCCCATATTATGAGCCAATGAAATCACAACAAATACTGCTTTCCATTATCTGATTTATTATTACCTTTTATTCGCTTTATTTAGTTTACTTAGTTAACTGAACCAAAACCCCCAACGCACTCTTATAAAAACCTTTTACTAGAAAAAAAAAATTGATTGGATCACCTCCGTTTCAATTCAGTTTCTCTTTAAGAACGACTCTAGGTCATACTTACTACCTACTAGCCTTTGCTTCAGTATCCACAAGTCATACTTAGACTGTAGTATTTACAAATTTAAAACTTTCCACACCACACCGGTCGGTTGGCGTTGTGACCGCTCGCAGTGCCAACAAGTTTTTGGCGCTTCAGCCGGGGAGACTAACTGTCCGGTACAGAGGCCCAACCAATCCTATTTTCTAGTAAACCCTTAGGATAAAACCTTAAAAAAAAGTTATTTCATTATCTGCTTTTCTTTTAGTGTATGACCTGTTCCCCTAGATCTATACCGCTTTTTAATTTTCCTGATCTAGAACTTATAATACGTACTATTCGACGAGAAAAGAAGCAATCTGCACTTAGACAAGCAATGGCTGATCGCATCACACTCGCTGACAACAGTAAGCCCTCTATTGAAGGAAGAGGAGGCCTAATTCTCTACCCAGAAATCCCAAGACAATCATTCGAGCTTAAGCACCACATCATCCAATTAATCCAGAATCACTGTCAATTCCATGGACTGCCAAGTGATGATCCAAAATCTAACCTCGGCAAGTTCATATCTCTTTCAAACTCCTACAAACAAAATGGAGTTAGCCAAGACACAATCCGCTTGTATCTTTTCCCTTATTCGCTCACGCATCATGCGCAAACATGGTTTGAAGGTTTAGAAACCGGTTCTATCCCTTCGTGGACGGTAATAGGAACAAAGTTTCTAACCAAATACTTTTCGCCCTCTAAACAAACCAAACTCCGAAATGACATCATGAACTTCCGACAAGCTTTTGATGTATCATTATACACCACATGGGAACGATTCAAAGGAGCCCTGAAGAAATGCCCCAATCACCGACTCGACAAATCCGCACAATTGTGTACCTTCTATAATGGTTTAGATCCTAACCACCGAACCACCCTCAACGCTGCCGCATAAGGAAGCTTTATGACAAAGACAAACGAAGAAGGATGGGACCTTATAGAGAACATGACCATGCGTCACCATGATTGGAACTCTGGAGATCACTCAACATCTTCAGCACCTCTCGCTGCATCGAATCCAATTCCATTCGAAGCAATTAAGGTATTAACGGAGAAGATGGACTCACTTGTCAAACAGTTTGGAGAACTTAAGAAACAACAGCACCAAGTACACCAATTGCAAGCCTGTCAAAACTACACCAACTCGCAACCATCTGGTGAATATCAAGTTGAGTATGAAGAAGTAGATGGCACCGTTTACTATGCTCAGTTTCCCTCTCGACCACAAAATTTTCCACCCGGTTTCAACCAAAACAACAACAACCTAGAGGACCTCAATTCCCACAAAGAAACAACCAACCTTACCAACCCCGATATCCACCTAGATACCCACCTTACCCATAACAACCACAACTTGCCTACAACCAACCCCTCGCACTTCCTGGACCCACTTCCGACACAAACCAAACCACTGAACAACCCAACAAGACAAATGCCCAAGCTTCAAGTTCAGATGATGCCTTCACCCAGTTCATGCAAGGCCAACACATACTCAACCAGAAGACGTCCGCTTCGCAAGATCAAGCCGATCTCTTTATGAGAAATCAGTTGGCCGTACTAAAGAACTTGGAAGCTCAAATTGGACAATTGGCACAACGTCTTGAGAACAGACCTAGAGGAAGTTTGCCTAGAAACACGGTTCACAACCCACATGTTGAGGAGGCAAAGCAAGTTACCACCACAAAGGAAGCAGCCACTCCACCACCTGCTGCTGTCCCAGTAAAGGAAGAACCAGAGATCAAGATACCAACTGTGGAACCCACTCCGACCATGAACAAAGAGGTTGGAATCCCTTACCCCACTAGACTTAAGGCCCAACCTAAGAAATTATCATCCTTTAAGTTAGACGGAAAATTCCTTGATACTATGTCTAGAGTTCCCGATCATAATAAGTATATTAGAAAATTGTTATCCACTAAGGACAAACTGCCCGAAGTAAACAATATTCCCCTTAGTTCTGAAAGCTCAGCCCTACTTAAGAATAGCCTTCCTGAAAAACTAGGAGACACCGGAAGATTTACACTCACTTGTTCAATTTACCAATCCGGAGATATAAGCGACTTAGCCGACCTAGGGGCTAGCATTAACCTTATGCCCTACTCCATGTTTAAAAGGCTAGAACTTGAAAATTTGAAACCTACTAAGATGACCGTCCAGCTAGCTGATCAATCTGTTAGATACCCAAAAGGAATAGTTGAAAATGTCCTAGTTCAAGTTAACAAATTCTTCTTTCCAACGAATTTCGTGGTAATGGATATCCACTAGGACATAAACATCCCGATTATCCTTGGAAGACCATTCATGAATACAGCTAGGGCAGTGATTGATGTGTATAACCATACAATTGTTCTACGATCGCATGGTGAAAGCATCACTTACAAGATCGACCAACCTGAATGCACCCCCAAAGCAAGGGGACTGCTATGCTATATCAACAGGCAGAATTATCCATGATGATGAACAGAATCTGAAGAAGAACGACCTTTCACTCGGTCATCAGCCTTCATCTCTGACACTGAAACCGACGCAGGAGAGGAAGAGGAATATCAAGAAGCAGAGGAAGACATAGAATTTGAAGAGGAAGAAATGGACGAAGAAACCGAAGAAGAAGAAGAAGAAGAGCCTGAAATAGAGGAAGATGAGGATCAGATTGATTCATTGACAATGGCCGAAGTCATGAGGATACAATACCCCGAAAACAACACGTCATTAGAAGTAACAAATGAACCCGTTGATTATCAATCCGTTCGTCAATACTTCAGATCCACCCATCTCCGTAATATGGAAACCCTTCTTGACTCCTGTCTCGACCCTTCGAAACCTTTCACCCGAACCCGACTCCGAAAGTTTGACAATTTTGAAAGAGAACTCCGATCATCAAGCTACCCGGACCTATACGCTAAACTCTTAAAAATAATCGCTACGTATAGGGCAAGTAAATTAGGTAGTAGTGATGAGGAATACCCTCATGATTCAACCACGGGAGTCAGAACCATCGAAATCGATAGCTCCCAAACTTTCAATAATGCGCCATCAGATGAGGAATGCCACCAATTTCCAGATTCGCGTGACGCAGATTCTGGGAGTGAGAACGATGATGAAGACAGTTACATCAACGTCCCTCTTGACGAATGCTCTATTCCATCAACTCCCCCTGCTCCAGCAAATTCTCCTACCTCCTCAACCGAGATAATACGAGTCCCACTCATAGATACCCACCAAGAGTTGATAGACTTGATTGATGAATACGAAGACGTCCGCGTCATCGTAGAGTCTATCAGAGAATCAACCAATGACTACACCACCGCCCAGAGACACCTGATAAGGGAAATTGAACGAGAATACGATTCATACATCGCCAGTTTTGGAGCGCAAGAATCTCGCACTCTACGCAAACATATCCAAGAACTATCAGATTCCCTTCAAGCTCAAATTACGAAAGAAGCTCAACAGCCAGAAAGACCCCACTACCCGATGGGAGAAGTCGAATTCTGCAACAACCAGAGGCAAATATACCAAAGAGTATTTTTTTTTTTGCCCTAGCCGGATCTACTTTTCCCTACTCATCGAGTCAAAAGGATACACTTGCGTCAATGAGAACCCATCTGGAAAGAGCTACTGGAAACCCGCATAATTATGCTGATAACAGAATGGTGGGAGATCTTAGAACCCTTCTAGATCTCATCAAAACCGGAGAGCACCTCACAGCCTCAGAAAACTATAGGATCATCATTCACTCCACCATTGGTCATCATGTTGAGCTGATAATTAATGAACTAAACCAGTCAGTATATGAAGAAGAAACTCGTGAGGTACCAAGATTCATTCCGCACTTGTCACAAATTAACTTAGCAACCTATGTGACAACTCGACAACGCGGAATGTACACTGAAGAAGATGTAGAGCTTGATGTTTATCGCAATGGATATCGCGAGATATTCAGCAAGCTGATATCGCGTAAAAAGTCACGTTTTAACTTCGATATCTCTCTCATTCTGAAACACTACTTGGCATTTAGACTCAAATAATACACAAATCAATGAAACTTTTCCAAGAAGGTCAAAATAAAGTTCACGAGAAAAATCAAGCAAAACGGACGAAAAACGAAGATTCCACGCACAGTTGAAGATTCAAGGCATCCGAAACAAGATTTAGAGACAAAGTGCCCATCATTAAGGTTTATCTTATCCAAAGTCTTCATTTTCAAAATACGAATCCAACAGAAGAAGAATCAACAAAAACGGATGAAGAATGAAGATTCTACATACGCAGGAAGATTCAAATGATTCGCACGAGACATCTAAAGATAAGAAAAACATCTCAGGGATTTATTTTCATCAAAGTCTTCATTTTTGAAAAATGAATCCAACGGAAAAAGAATCGAAGAAAACGGACGCATAACGAAGAAGATACGCACGAAACGAGAAACAAGCAAGAGAATGCGAACCGGGACGGGAGGCCGGCGTACTAGGCCGGCTGGACGCCACCCGTCTCCACCTCCTTTTTGGTACTTGACTGTTATATGTGCTACCGGACGCCGCCCGTATCCACCTCCTTTTTGGTACTTGACTGGTACATGTGCTACCGGAAGCCGCGTGTCTCCACCTCCTTTTTGGTACTTGCCTGGTACATGTGCTACCGGATGCCGCCCGTCTCCACCTCCTTTAGGGTACATGTGCTAGACCTTTCCGTGCTTTAGGGTACATGTGCTAGACCTTTTATCACCTTTTACTAACGTGTGCCCCAAGTTGCTAAAGTGCACCAAATATCAAGTATAAATAGGTACCTTTGGTTCATTTGAAAGAAACATCATTCCTATCACACATTTCTTAGGAAAAACACCTTCCATACTTTTCTTTAGACTAATAATACCCTCTAAATAGTAGTTCTACTTTCTCCTTCTATTTTCTTATTCCAAATTAGTTAGGCTAGTTTAGGAAACTTGTTTAGAATAGAATGAAAGTGCGGAACGCATTGTAATCTTCGGTGTACGCTCGGAATTGTGTCAATTAATTCAAGTATATTCTCTCTCGCATTTAATCCTGGTTCTTTCTATCCTTATCTATCTTAATTAATTACGTTTATATTGATTATGCTAGATTTATTTATTGCCATGATTAGAGAGTAGTACGCTTGTTGTGTTTGCTTGCGATGTAGTTAGTAAATTATGGGATGATTTATAATTTAATATTAAAGATCGGAAGTATTGCTTTGATCATCTCATTGCATGTTCTTGTTTGATTGGTGCCTTAGGATCATCATAGAAGTAAAATATAAATGGTCTTAATTATCGTGAAATAATATGACGGCCTCTATTCGACTGTTTCTCGATATAGTACTGGAAACACTTCAAGGTGGAGTACAAATGTATGGAAGTCGAGGAACGACCGATGGTAGTCATACTACGAAGCGGTATAATATTACGAAGTAATATGACGGCTCCTATTCGACTGTTACGCAGTATAGCATTGGAAACACTTTAAGTGTAGTACAAATACGTGGAAGCTGCGTAACGATCGAAGGTAGTTATATTACGGACTAATATATAAAATGAGAAACCTAGTTTAATTAACCTTTCTAAATAGACTATTAAACTTCAAATTAATCTATCGCCTTTCCACCAATAAATGTGATTACAACACCTTTTTAACAACGTCCCGTTAAAAGGTAGTCAGTCATCTGTGTCAATATAATTTGTCAAAGGTATGAAACTATGGAACCGCAAGGCTACATGGGGGATTATCATAGGACAAGACATGGCCAAGGTTTGAAGCGGCGGAACCACTTTAAGTGAGGAACGCTGTGGATAATTAGGGTATTTATTGGGTAGTCTTAAGCAAGGGCTGGTGTAAAGTCATAAATGAACTTTTTAAATACATGAATCTGTTAGGATGACGAGGTATCGTTATATGATTCAGTTTTGTCTAGTACCTTTAGATTTTGTCTCCGTTCATAAGAAAGTAAAATTAAACTTAAATAAAGATCTTTATTATTATTCTAAATACTTTGTGATGTCACCATAACCTAGTTCCTAGTGTGACATGCTAATGGGAGTTTAATTAGTAGGAAATCTAGTGTTTACATCACAAGTATCGAAGAGTAACAATTAACAAACATCTTTTTAAAACAGTTTCTCCAAACATCATCCTATAACTTAATTATCGAAGTCTCGGCAAACACTATCTTTATCTTATCTGCTTTATCTTTTATTTTAATTTCGCTTTTATTTATTTACTTGCCTAAGTTAGTTAATAGAAAAACCAAAACTCCGCCACTATTTTATAAACCCTTCACTAGTTTGAAAGCCCTTATCTGCCATGCTTTAGTTTCAATTCAGTCGGTTTGAAGAACGACTCTAGGTCATACCTACCATTTGCTCACCCTTAGGATTAGCATTGTTAGGGAAAACTTAGGCCCCGCAATTACAAATTTAAAGCACCCACTGATCGCCGTCACTAGTAGCCGGTGCAACGACAAGGGTAAAATCCTTACCGACCATTGGTGACGCATCAAGCTTTTGGAGCCGCTGCCGGGGAACCAACTGTACGATCCATAGGCGTCAAGATGAACTTACTCGCTAGTGAACCTTTAGGATTAACTCTTCTCCTTAGACCCCTACGTCTTTCTTTATTTTTCCTTCATTTTACTACTTTCACAAATTACGTTATCCCTATCCACTCAACTAGTCAACCACCTGCCAACGAGACTATGACAGCTACACGTATAACTCTCACTGAAGACTCTAAACCTTTGATTGAAGGTCGAGGAGGACTAATTGTCTATCCGGAAATTGGTAGAGGATCATTCGAGTTAAAGCCACACATTGTTCAGTTAGTCCAAAACCTATGTCAATTCCATGGCCTACCAAATGATGATCCAAACTCACACCTTGACAAATTCATTTCTTTATCCAACTCCTTTAATTCCCTACTCACTCACTCTTAATGCACAAACCTGGTTCGAGGGACTAGAAATTAACTCTATAACCTCTTGGGTAGAATTAGCAACCAAATTTTTGGCCAAATATTACCCCCCATCAAAACAAGCCATGTTTAGGACCAACATCATAAACTTCCGTCAAGTGCATGATGAATCAATATACGATGCATGGGAATGCTTTAAGGGATTGCTTAAGAAATGTCCAAATCATCGATTTGAGCGTTCAGACCAGTTGTGCATTTTCTACAATGGTCTCTTCCCACATCACCGTCCTTTACTTGATATCGCCTCTCAAGGTAGTTTCATAGACTGTACGGCAAATGAAGCTTGGAGCCTTATTGAGAAAATGACCGTACATAACCATGACTGAAACAGTGAAAATCACTCCTCAATAGTGAATCCACCAACTACACTCGGAAATGAAGCTATCAAAACTCTCGCTCAGCAAGTGGCAGACCTAACCAAGGAGATTAAGGAATTGAAAAGTCAACAACAACAAGTCTGTCAAGTTCAAACCTGCCTTAATTGTGATAATCTGAACCACTCAGCCCAAATTCCTCAGTCTCATCTAACTCCGCCCAATACTAACCCTTCCTTTAATCCACCTAGGAATAGCCCACTAACTTACCAACCTCAACCTTCTGAACCCTTTTCCTTACAAACCTCTAGTTTTGACGACACCCTGATACAAGTCATTCAAGGAATCTCAGCTAGACAAGACCAAGCTGATCTCATCTTAAGTGATCAACTAACTGTGTTAAAAGCTTTCGAATCCCAGTTAGGACAATTAGCATAGCGTATTAACGCTAAATCTCAGGATAGTCCAACTAGTTGCCATAAGGAGGCTTCTCATATTCAAGACTCTCAGGTAGCACATACCACACCCACGGTTTCTTCTCCGGTGAAGGAACCACCTATTGTCCCATCGACAATAGATTTAGAGTTTACACCAAATAGGAAAGTAAACATTCCATTTCCGGCTCGTCTTAAACAACGACCCGATAAGCTTAAGTCTTTTAAGCTTGATAGGAAATTCCTAGATACCGTATCTGAAGTTCCTTCCAAAAAGTACTTCAGAAGGCTTCTTACAACCAAGGATAAGGTACCTGAAGTACCCAATGTCCCACTGAATGAGGAATGTTCAGCTATCTTGAAAAATACCATTCCAGAAAAACTCGGAGACACTGGACGTTTTACTCTCCCCTATTCTATCTACAATTCTGGCATCATCTGTTCTCTTGCCGATTTAGGAGCTAGTGTTAATCTTATGCCATACTCGCTTTTCAAGAGGCTTGAGTTAGAAAATCTTCGACCTACCGAAATGACCATACAGCTTGCTGACCAATCAGTCAAATACCTTAGGGGAATTGCTGAAAATGTTTTAGTTAGGATTGACAAATTTCTTTACCCAACATATTTTGTAGTAATGGATATGCAGGAAGATGTACACATCCCAATCATACTAGGAAGGCCTTTCATGAATACGGCCAAGGCAATCATCAACGTCTTCGCACAAACCATCAGCTTGCAGTCTCAGGGAAAACCATCACTTTCCATATCGAAATCCTAACGCTGGAGACCAAGCCGATATGTACATGATCTCCATGAACAAGACCACAGAGGACAAAGAAACTGCAAGGTCAACAAGTGAAAGTAAATCTAGTAAGGAAATGGCAATCACGCCATATTTCCCGATTGACCTCCGACGAATAGGACAAGAGATGAAAAATGCATCTCCATCAGTATAAAACTCAACGATGGAAGAAATTGGGATGAGAAAGATGGAAGAAGAAAACAAAAGAAGCATACCGCCAACTAATCCGTTTACCACTAAAGAAATGGCGGGAAGTAACCATAACCAGGAGATACTTCATCAACTTACTCTAGTTTTCTCAGAATCCGACTTTCCATTCAACGACCATCAGCACCTGCAAATCAAGAACCTGTGTACATCTATCAGAAGATTCAAAGGAGACCCAAGACCGAGAACTATGAAGGCATAAAACTGTAATTCTTGGCATTTGTATGCTCTCTCTAGCAAAACCCATCGCCAAGAGAGGTTGTTAAGAAAGATACAACCACCATGACCGACCCTAGTGGGACTGTCACTAAAGCAGTTGACTACATCACCTTCGGATTTCAAGGACTTGAGAGAACAACTTTAGAGCATCTTCTGAACTACAAGGCATCATCGAGAGATAGTCCACTCAAATTGATTACGACAATAATCAATCACTTTATGAGAATCTATCCACCTCGATACACTTTCCCGCAACCTAGGGCCCACAACATCAACAAAGGGGATTCCAGGGATGTATCCAGCTCCATCTAGGAGAAAAGAAGTCGAGCTCTCGACTTTAAAAGAGCGCTTCTCGGGAGGCAACCCGTGTTTTACATTTCCGCAATTTTACATTCCAAGAAGTGATGAAGTCTCCGACTATCTTTCACACTTGGATATACGACCAAGTTTCTACCTGACGCATCAAGTTTTTGGCGCCGCGCATCAAAGAACTAATATATCCAACGTGTTCACACCTACGAGACCAATCACAAGAAGACTTGATCAAGAGTGAACCCAGCAAGATGAAGTTCGCCAAACGCATACCACGCAGCTACTGGGAGTACTTCTATACCAATCTCTTTCTTTCGTTATAAATATACCATATCCATTATGCTTATCACTAAGTGTGGGATTCAAACCCAACACACACTGCTAAAAGAATACGTCTTAGATGTTTCAAATCCTAAGTGTGGGATATTTACCCCAGTCAGAACTTAGAATAACATCGAGGACGATGTTCTTTTAAGTGTGGGATAGCAGTAGTATACACTACTGTAAAATGGATAATGGTATATGCTTGATTCTAAACTCGCTGCTCTTTAGACCATCCTTCTCCATAAAGTAACTCAAAAATTTTACACAAAATTTTAAAATTTTTCAAAATTAAGTTGAAAATATGTTGAAAATGAAAATTTTAGACAAAGAATGATTTACTTTGGGGAAGAAGGATAAATAAAATACGAATTCCTTTGAAAGATTAGTTTAGTAATCCCATAAAGAGCATCACATGACTAGGCACACAACAAACCAACTTTCGATTCGTGAGGTATCTTGAGCCATATAAAGCATTCACTTTTAATGCTTCACTTCTTCGATTCTTGAGTGTGCCGATGTATGCGTTTAGAATTAGAACTTGCTCTTGTTATGCATTTCGAATCCGAACTGGTGAGTGAAAAGGAGATCGAATCACATCATTCTTAAACCCATCCATACACCCAAAAAAAAATGAAAATATGTTATCCCTACCCTCTTAAAATCATCCCTCAAACTTCATAGAAAGTTCCAAAGATGAAAGAAGAGAAGTTACAAGGATACAACGTCAAAAAAAAAAAAATCAAAAGAAAAGAATTCGAAGAAAAGAAAGTCAAATGGAGAAAAAGACTCCTACCAAAAATCATAAGAGAAGGGCGTCAATCCTCCCAAAACTCCAGCTTTCCTCTTCACCAAAAATAAACCCATGAAAAATCAACACAATCCCCTCTCATATCACCAACACTCCACTCCAGAAACCCTACATCACTTCTCCTAGAATGATTGTGGCTAGATCGACTTCGCGCTCACTTAAAAGGTAACGATTTGATTCTCGATCAAGCCTATGACGATAAACGATACATGACTGGTGTTCTGAGTGATTGATAATATTAGAATAGGAAACCCTAAACACTTTGAGAGATTGGAGTGATCACCTTGAGAGAATCGCCTAGTCATGTATCCAAGATCAAAGATCAAAAGCATGATCCCAAAGATTACAACCCTACTTTTTCAAAAGCACAAATATTTTATTTTTCCAAAACCCCCTCAGTAAAAAGTTTCGCTCTAAAATATTTCATCATCTACTTATCTTTAACCATGCTTTAAATTCGAGTTTGCTTGAGGATAAGCAAAGTTCTAAGTGTGGGATACTTGATATCGCGTAAAAAGTCACGTTTTTACCACCGATATCTCTCTCATTCTGGAACAATACTTGTCATTTAGACTCAAATAATACAAAAATCAATGAAACTTTACCAAGAAGGTCAAAATAAAGTTGCACGAGAAAAATCAAGCAAAATGGACGAAAAACGAAGATTCCACGCACAGTTGAAGATTCAAGGCATCCGAAACAAGATTTAGAGACAAAGTGCCCATCATTAAGGTTTATCTTATCCAAAGTCTTTGTTTTCAAAATACAAATCCAACAGAAGAAGAATCAACAAAAACGGATGAAGAAGGAAGATTCTACATACACCGGAAGAATCAAATGATTCGCACGAGACATCTAAAGATAAGAGACACATCTCAGGGATTTCTTTTCATCAAAGTCTTCATTTTTAAAAAACGAATCCAATGCAAAAAGAATCGATGAAAACAAACGCATAACGAAGAAGATACGCACGAAACGATAAACAAGCAAGAGAATGCGAACCAGGACGGGAGGCCGGCGTACCAGGCCGGCTGGACGCCGCCCGTCTCCACCTCCTTTTTGGTACTTGACTGGTACATGTGCTACCAGACGCTGCCCGTCTCTACCTCCTTTTTGGTTCTTAACTGGTACATGTGCTACCGGACACCGCGCGTCTCCACCTCCTTTTTAGTACTTGCCTGGTACATGGGCTACCAGATGCCGCCCGTCTCCACCTCCTTTGGGGTACACGTGCTTGACCTTTCCGCGCTTTAGGGTACATGTGCTAGACCTTTTATCACCTTTTGCTGACGTGTGCCCCAAGTTGCTAAAGTGCACCAAATATCAAGTATAAATAGGTGCCTTTAGTTCATTTGAAAGACACACCATTCCTATCACACATTTCTTAGGAAAAACACCTTACATACTTTTCTTTAGACAAATAATACCCTCTAATTATTAGTTCTACTTTCTCCTTCTATTTTCTTATTCCAAATTAGTTAGGCTAGTTTAGGAAACTTGTTTAGAATATAACGAAAGTGCGGAACGCATTGTAATCTTCGGTGTACGCTCGGAATTGTGTCAATTAATTCAAGTATATTCTCTCTCGCATTTAATCCTGGTTCTTTCTATCCTTATCTATCTTAATTAATTACGTTTATATTGATTATGCTAGATTTATTTATTGCCATGATTAGAGAGTAGTACGCTTGTTGTGTTTGCTTGCGATGTAGTTAGTAAATTATGGGATGATTTATAATTAAATATTAAAGATCAGAAGTATTGCTTTGATCATCTCATTGCATGTTCTTGTTTGATTGGTGCCTTAGGATCATCGTAGAAGTAAAATATAAATGGTCTTAATTATCGTGAAATAATATGACGGCCTCTATTCGACTGTTTCTCGATATAGTACTGGAAACACTTCAAGGTGGAGTACAAATGTATGGAAGTCGAGGAACGACCGAAGGTAGTCATACTACGAAGCGGTATAATATTACGAAGTAATATGACGGCTCCTATTCGACTGTTACGCAGTATAGCGTTGGAAACACTTTAAGTGTAGTACAAATACGTGGAAGCTGCGTAACGATCGAAGGTAGTTATATTATGGACTAATCTATAAAATGAGAAACCTAGTTTAATTAACCTTTCTAAATAGACTATTAAACTTCAAATTAATCTATCGCCTTTCCACCAATAAATGTGATTACAACACCTTTTAAACGACGTCCGATTAAAAGGTAGTCAGTCATCTGTGTCAATATAATTTGTCAAAGGTATGAATATATGGAACCGCAAGGCTACATGGGGGATTATCATAAGACAAGACATGGCCAAGGTTTGAAGCGGCGGAACCACTTTAAGTGAGGAACGCTGTGGATAATTAGGGTATTTATTGGGTAGTCTTAAGCAAGGGCTGGTGTAAAGTCATAAATGAACTTTCTAAATACATGAATCTGTTAGGATGACGAGGAATCATTATATGATTCTATTTTGTCTAGTACCTTTAGATTTTGTCTCCGTTCATAAGAAAGTAAAATTAAACTTAAATAAAATCTTTATTATTATTCTAAATACTTTGTGATGTCACCATAACCTAGTTCCTGGTGTGACATGCTAATGGGATTTTAATTAGTATGGAATCTAGTGTTTACATCACAAGTATCGAAGAGTAACAATTAACAAACATCTTTTTAAAACAGTTTCTCCAAACATCATCCTATAACTTAATTATTGAAGTCTCGGCAAACACTATCTTTATCTTATCTGCTTTATCTTTTATTTTAATTTCGCTTTTATTTATTTACTTGCCTAAGTTAGTTAATAGAAAAACCAAAACTCCCCCACTATTTTATAAACCTTTCACTAGTTTGAAAGCCCTCATCTGCCACGCCTTAGTTTCAATTCAGTCGGTTTGAAGAATGACTCTAGGTCATACCTACCACTTGCTCACCCTTAGGTTTAGCATTGTTAGGGAAAACTTAGGCCCCGCAATTACAAATTTAAAACACCCACTAATCGCCGTCGCCAGTAACCGGTGCAACGACAAGGGTAAAATCCTTACCGACCGCTGCTGACGCATCACAAGATAATCTACATCTTCACAGACTCGGATTTTCCCTTCAACCGTGAGCAACATCAACTCATCCAACAAGTATGCCAAACAACCAGATCCTTCGGAGGAGACCTTTTGGCTAGTGACTTTGAAGAAGTAAAAATTCAGTTCATGGCCCTAATCGCCTCGATAGGTCGAAACCACCCCCAGCGTGAGATTGTTCAAACTCACACCTACACAAGAATTGACCCTAACGGACCAATCACACGGTCAGTTAGATACATCAGCTACGGGATGGCAATCCTCGACCGATCGGCCACTGATCACTTCAAAAGTTTCAGGATGGAATCCACCAACCCACCAACCCTAATTGCTGACATGATCGAGCAATTCCTTCGATACTTTCCTCCACGATACGTCCTACCTAGGAGCCACGGTAACCACTCCAGTGCCCGGGACGCATCCAGCATCATCTGAAGAAGAAAGGACTAAGTCGAGCTCTCGACTTTAAAAGAGCGCTTCTCGGGAGGCAACCCGTGTTTTACATTTCATGCAATTTTACTTTTCAAGAAGTGATGAAATCTCTGACTAACTTTCACACTCGGATATACAAAGAATACATCCTCCTTCAAGGAAGTATCAGCATCCAAAGAATCTTATATCCGACGTGTTCACACCTACGAGACCAATAACAAGAAGACTTGATCAAGAGCGAACCCAACAAGACGAAGTTCGGCAAACGCATACCAAGGAACACTGCAACTACTGGGGAGTACCTCTAACCAATCCCTTTCCGTCGTTATAAATATACCATATCCACTATGCTTATCACTAAGTGTGGGATTCAAACCGAACACACTGCTAAAAGAATACGTCTTAGATGTTTCAAATCCTAAGTGTGGGATCTTTACCCCCATCAGAACTTAGAATAACATCGAGGACGATGTTCCTTTAAGTGTGGGATAGCAGTAGTTACACTACTGTAAAATGGATAATGGTATATGCTTGATTCTAAACGCGCTGCTCTTTTAGACCATCCTTCTCCAAAAAGTAACTCGAAAATTTTACAAAATTTTTCAAAAGTGGGTTAAAAATATGTCGAAAATGAAAATTTTAAACAAAGAATGATTTACTTTGGGGAAGAAGGATAAATAAAATACGAATCCCTTTGAAAAATTAGATTAGCAATCCCTTAAAGAGCATCGCATGACTAGGCACACAACAACCCAACTTTCGATTCGTGAGGTATCTTGAGCCATATAAAGCATTCACTTTTAATGCTTCACTTCTTCTGTTCTTGAGTGTGCCAATGTATGCGTTTAGAATCAGAACTTGCTCCTGTTATGCATTTCGAATCCGAACTGGTGAGTAAAAAGGAGATCGAATCACATTATTCTTAAACCCATCCGTACACCCAAAAAAGAAATACGTTATCCCTACCCTCTCAAAAGCATCCCTCAAACTTCATAGAAAGTTCCAAAGATGAAAGAAGAGAAGCTACAAGGATACGACGTCTAAAAAAATTCAAAAAAAAAAGAATTCGAAGAAAAGAAAGTCAAATGGAGAAAAAGACTCCTTCCAAAAATCATAAGAAAAGGGCGTCAATCCTCCCAAAAATTACAGCTTTCCTCTTCACCAAAAAGAAACCCATAAAAAAAACCAACACAACCCCCCTCTCATATCACCAACACTCCACTAAACCTTACCCCACTCCTCCAAGAATGATTGTGGCTAGATCAACTCCGCTCTCACCTAAAAGGTAACGATTTGATTCTCGATCAAGCCAATAACGATAAACGATACTTGGCTGGCGTTCTGAGTGATTGATAATATTAGAATAGGAAACCCTAAACACTTTGAGTGATTGGAGTGACCACCAAGAGAGAATCGCCTAGTCATGTATCCAAGATCAAAGATCAAAAGCATGCTCCTAAAGATTACAACCCTACCTTTTCAAAAGCATTAATATTTTATTTTTCCAAAACCCCCTCAGTAAAAATTTCCGCCTTAAAATATTTCATTATCTACTTATCTTTAACCATGTTGAAATTCGAGTTTGCTTGAGGACAAGCAAAGTTCTAAGTGTGGGATACTTGATGTCGCGTAAAAAGTCATGTTTTTACTACCGATATCTCTCTCATTCTGGAACGATACTTGGCAAATGGACTCAAATAATACACAAATCAATGAAACTTTGCCAAGAAGGTCAAAATAGAGTCGCACGTGAAAAATCAAGCAAAACGAACGAAAAATGAAGATTCTACGCACGATTGAAGATTCAAGGCATCCGAGACAAGATTTGAGATAAAGTACCCATCACTGAGACTTCTCTTATCCAAGATCTTCATTTTCAAATTACGAATCCAACAGAAGATGAATCAACAAAAACGGATGAAGAATGAAGATTCTGCGTACGCCGAAAGATTCAAAGGATTCGTATAAGACATCTAAAGATCAGAGACACATCTCAGGGATTTCTTTTGATCAAAGTCTTCGTTTTTGAAAAACGAATCCAACGCAAAAAAAAATCGACGAAGACGGACGCATAACGAAGAAGATACGCGCGAAACGAGCGAACGTGCAATGACCCGGGACGGCCGGAAGCGAGCCGCCGCCGGCCGGTCGCCGCCCGTCCCCACCTCCTTTTTCCATCCTTGCTCGTACTTGCTTGGTACATGTGCTACCACTTTCCGTAACTTTAGGGTACACGTGCTACCACTTTCCGCGCCTTTAGGGTACATGTGCTACCACTTTCCGGGAAAGGACCACCCCCCAAAAACATGCTAACTTGCACCTTGGATGGCTAACATGCACCGGATTTCCGCTATAAATAGAGGCATCATGGTTCATTTCAAGACACACCTTCCATATATTTCTTTAGGCTAATAATACTCTCTAGTTATTAGTTCTACTTTCTCCTTCTATTTTCTTACTCCAAATTAGTAATAGGCTAGTTTAGGGAATTTGTTTAGAATAGAACGAAAGCAAGGAACGTGCTTGTAATATTTGGTGTACGCTTGGAGTTATGCTTATTAATTCAAGTCTATTCCTTCTCGCATATTAATCCGGGTTCTTTCTATCCTAATCTATCTTAATTAAATATGTATGCTTTAATTATGCTAGAGATACTTTGCGCCATGCTTAGCGAGTAGATTACTATTGTATTTGTTGTGATGTAGTTAGCATAAATAATTATGGGATGACTTTAATTATGTCGTGAAATAATATGACGGCCCATATTCAACTGTTTACTCGATATAGTGCTGGAAACGCTTTTAAGCGGAGCACAAACGTACGGAAGTCGGTAAACGACCGAAGGTAGTTGTATTATGGATCGACATTATAAAAATGGAAACTTTATGAACGAACTCATCTTATCCTTATGATTTTAAACCTAAAACTTATATTCGCTTTTCGATTGACAAACGTGATTGTAACCTTGTAAAGAGGAGTCGCGAACCTTAATACTTGGTCAATAGTTATCAGCGTCAAAACTATGGTTTAATTGTAACATCATGCAATCATCATAAATTGCAATGTGATTACGTGGAATTACCATGAGTATAGTACACTTCCAATCACAATGTGCTTATCATGTAAACATCGCAAAGCAATTAAATTCACAACGGAAACATCGGTTAACGATAAAATACATTGTGAACTACCATAGTATTTTCTGACATGGTCTGGGTTTAACTTTATGCCAAAAGCCTACAACATTTTAATTAGATAAGTTAGTTTAGATTAGATTAGAGTAGGTAGGCTATATGCTAAATAACCATTCACGAACCTAGCGATTTGTTGATTGTATTAAGAAAGGCAAGTTTATAATCCAATTTAAAATGATACTTTTCCTTAAACTATGAAACCTAAAGTAAGGTACGCAAGAAACCTAAACGCTTTCCCCCGCTTATCATGCTTGAGTTTCACTAATAGGAATTAATCAATTAAGTCCGAGCATATGCTCTAAGTTAGTTTTTCACTGGATTTGTAATCTGTATGGTATTAAGAACGGTCAGACTTATTATGGACTTGCTACTCTGTTCCTTCGCCCACGAGCGAATGCGTTCGATAATAAGGGCCACTGACTCCTTCACATAAGAGTGTGGGGAGTTGAGCATTGTCTGTCTGATCAGAATCACGACACCTTAGTTCCTCGTTACATATTAGTTGATAACCGACTAATAAGGAATCTATTGGATATACCATAAGCTATCAAATCCAGCAAACATTCCCAATTTAGCTAAATGTTTCCCCCTAAAAATCATCCCATATTATGAGCCAATGAAATCACAACAAATACTGCTTTCCATTATCTGATTTTTTATTACCTTTTATTCGCTTTATTTAGTTTACTTAGTTAACTGAACCAAAACCCCCAACGCACTCTTATAAAAACCCTTTTACTAGAAAAAAAAAAGATTGATTGGATCACCTCCGTTTCAATTCAGTTTCTCTTTAAGAACGACTCTAGGTCATACTTACTACCTACTAGCCTTTGCTTCAGTATTCGTAAGTCATACTTAGACTGTAGTATTTACAAATTTAAAACTTTCCACACCACACCGGTCGGTTGGCGTCGTGACCGCTCGTAGCGCCAACAAAGCGGTAAAACGGATCTTTCGTTACTTTAAGGGGAAGCCTAAGTTGGGACTTTGGTATCCTTCTGATGGAGACTTAGATCTTGTAGCTTACACAAATTCTGATTATGAAGGATGCAATCAAAATCAAAAGTCAACAACTTGTGGATGTCAGTTCTTAGGAGGAAGATTGGTGTCTTGGCAATGCAAGAAGCCAACCTCAGTAGCTATTTCTACATGTGAAGCTGAGTACGTTGCAGTTGGCAGCTGTTGTTCGCAAATACTTTGGATTCAACAGCAGATGCGAGACTATGGATTAAATTTTACAAACACTCCTATGATGATCGACAATGAATCGAAGATGTCCATCACCAACAATCCAGTCAAGCACAGTAAGACGAAACACATAGATATTCGACATCACTTTATTCGTGATTGTGCTGAAAAGAAGATGATAAGTTTAGTTAAGTTTCCGACTTCGGATAACTTAGCAGACCTTTACACTAAGTGTTAGTCCCAATGCTAGGATCTAAACGGAACGAGTCACTCAATCGTTTGCGGAATCAACGATTAAGTTATAAACTAAACACACGAATAATCAATACGCAATGAATACGAACCAAAACGTTTGTATATTGATAATGATCAATCAGATTACAGAGATTTTGAAAAATGGCGTTTAGGGTTTCGTCAACCCTAAACAGAAAACGTAAAAACGTTTTTATACAAAATCTGGCACCTGCGACGTCGCACACGATGTCGCAGGCCCAAGCCCATGCGACGTTGACTACGTCGCAGGCCCAAAACCTGACGTCGCACCTGCGACGTTACAGACAACGTCGCAGGAATCAGGAAACTCAAAACTAACAAAACGAACTACGAGCTAGACCAACTGACAGACACACAAATTGCATCAACAAACTCCCCCGTGTCTTCAGCTTGGTCTTCAAAAAATTTCATTATCTAAACCCAGCCCACAGGAAATTGTCCATCAGCGTGAATTCCATGAGTTACACAAACAGTAACAACTTTATAAAATTGTTCGGCTAAACGTTTGTTAAACTCATTCTTCTGACCAAAACAAATCCAATCATCATAGAGTTTTCTCAAGTCCTTTTCATGAAAATTTATTAAACTCATCGGATTAAACAATCCGAACGTAACTTGCTTCAGATTCCAAATACCTCCAACTTCTGGCCACGGCTCTGTATCTGGAACAAAAGTAATTACCGCTTCACCAGTATGTGGATCAAGTTCCCACTTAACAAATATGCAAAGAAAATAATAGGGAACTGTCTCTAGAGGTATATCAGTCTCACATTCAGCGGGCGGATAATAAACTTTAACCATTGGTCGCCCTGTAGCTGGATCCAATTTCTTCTTATACAAATACTGCGTACCTAACGTCGGTTTTAACTTGTTATACTTCTTGGCTTGAACTTCTTGACGTAAGGTTCTCTGAATATAATCAGCATAATGGTTATCAACACGATTAATCAAATTTAATTGAGCTAATCTGTTGATCTCTCCTTTTGGCAAGGTACTCAATTTCTTGAATCTAAGCTTGAAATACTGAATACCATCCAATCTCTTAATCATAAACAGTTTCTTTTCAACTTTCCAGCTCTTTATCACCCCGGTATATTTTCCATTAACCTTGTAAAACTGCCACTTCACAGGTATGGGAGTAGGATTTCTTCCACGAGGCCACCACTGCTTGTTTCTTTCTGCCTTTTCTTCAGCAGTTTCCCTTTGTTCAGCAGTTTCTGGTGCAGGAATATCAGATTCTTTTTTTTGGTTCCACTGGAGCTGTCTCTGCATGAGAAGTACTAGATTCTCCACGAGAAGCTTTTGCAGGACCCTCATCTTCACTTGAATCTGTTTCAATAAATGGAGCATCATCATATTCTTCATCATCGTCCAGATGCTCATCTTCAACCGAAACCTCATCATCCATATCAAAAACATATTCTGAATCAGTTTCAGGACCAGCTCCGTTAGCCATTCTTTGAATAAAAGATAAATCAGCAAATGAGTAGTCAACAGCTAGCGGTCTTGGCTATCCTGGAATATCATTAACAGGGAAATAATCCAAATGAGGTACATTTTCATTAATACCATATTCAATTACAGGGTTGGGGTTTACAGACGCAGGTTCACTTGACTCTAAATTGGGTACCCCGGACCCAGACTCCCCCGACGCAAGTAACCTGCCTTCTAACACATTAACCCTATTCTGCAGCTCGATAAGCTGATTAGCTTGGGTCTCGATAATTGCAGCTCGGGTTGCATGTTGTTCTGCCTGTTGTTTCATCTGCCGCTGCATTTTCGGCATATCATCCATTAGTTTTTGCATAAAAGCAGGAGTAGGCTCAATAGCGAAAACCTGCTGAGGAGGTGGAATAATAGGAGCTGTTGCAGAAGAAGACTGACGAGGTGGAATAATAGGAGGTGTTGCAGAAGAAGACTGATGAGGACGGCGATGACGAAGCTAAAAATCTGCGTCGGTTGGATCATCACCGCCTCGAATGCGTTTCCCAGTATTTCGTGCAACATAACGTCGACCTTCACTGAAACGACGTGCAATTCTCTTGGCTCGACGCGGTTGTGTGCGTTGAATGAAATCCATCTCATTTGGGTGCGGGACAGCACCATCAGAACCAGGAGGCGTTGAACCACCGTCATCATCAGTTCCAGAATCCGATCCCTCAACAGTATCATGAGACGCTGATTTGTCCGATTCGACATGCCAAAATTGCTCAATATTTTACAAGATAGCATCCACATGCTCCCCCGCAGCTTGAACAGGGATATTCACAAGTGGTTGCTGCGGTTGCTGTGGTGCTGGAACATCCATGTACTGAGGTTCCGGAGGCGGCACGTAATTCTCATTCACAATAGCACCAAATAAAGCAACATCTGGTTGCGCCTGAACCCCTCCTTCAAAACCAGCACAAACAGTAAAGATCCGATTCTGCATCGGTGAAATCTTCAGTTTCTAATCATTATCACCTAGTGCCTGAAGAGCTGGATGATGGCGATTGATGTGAAGCTGAATAAAACGCGGATATAAGATCCATTTCTGATCTCCAGCGTTTGCATTATCTACCATGGCCTTGAATATAAAACCAGAAAAGTTGAAAGGCTTGTTGTAGACCAAAGCTAACATAGCAGAAGCCAAACTCCTGCTCATCCCATCCGTACCACCTTTTCGATTTCCCAAACAGACGATAACAATGTGCATCAAATATCTCCAAACACGTGTGAGATTCGCTTTTCGATATTGATCATTTGGAATTCCAGGATATCCAATTCGTTGCATAGCCCCCGCAACAAAATTAGGATCAT
Source organism: Helichrysum umbraculigerum (assembly GCA_949592205.1). Taxonomy (NCBI): domain Eukaryota; kingdom Viridiplantae; phylum Streptophyta; class Magnoliopsida; order Asterales; family Asteraceae; genus Helichrysum; species Helichrysum umbraculigerum. The sequence goes on along the minus strand of CATIUR010000003.1, from coordinate 10,603,244 downwards.
AGCTAACAGGCATATCTGGTTGATCATTTAGTTGAAGAAGTTCCCTAATGCTCTGTTCAGTAATTGTGATCTCAGTGTCAAGAACTGTGGAAACCAACCGTCGAACGTTGTTATCAGTAATAACAGTGGCATTTCTCCAAAATGGGTTTATCAGATTCCCAAAAACAACCGTGTTGTCAGCAAAGGCATGAAATACCCTCGAACGTCTCAAAAATGCGATCATTTGGCGATATGGTGCCGCCTTATCAGAAGTATCATCAAGATAAGCAGCAGTATTATGACGCGCCTCAAATACTAAAGCCATATCTGCAAAAACAAAAACATAAAATATATTCTCGAAAAGCGTTAGAACGAACAAAATATACCAAACTTGTCACAAACGAAAGGTTTCATTGATATGTTAAATAAGTACAAAGTTACAAATAAACATATCAAATCCTAAACCCTAAACCCTAAACCTAGACCTAGACCAAAGATCCCGGTTAAACAAATACAGCCAAAATCCAAGACAAGGTCAGGCCAAAATCCAAGACAAGGATGGTATCCCACCAGACCAGAAGGCCAAGATCTAGGACAGTGAAGGAATTCCTCCAGACCATAAAACCAAGATTCAGGACAAGAAGAGAATCCCACCGGATCATTAGCCAACTGAGACAAAAATGGTCATATCTAAGTGACCAGATAGTAGCTTTTAGGCGCTTGATCACCAGAAAGCACAAAAGGATCCACGACTGGAAGATAATCCTTCTAGCCGAGGAGGGGCGAGTTGTAACACTCTTTGGGCAGAAGCAGTGAACACAGTCTTTCTCATTCAGCGAGGAACTGAAAGAAGTCGCCCGCCATTGCTGGACAGAATTTAACAGTCAGAAAAACGCAACATTTTATTTGTAACAAATAATGTCACTTTTCCTGTAAGTAGCGACGTTGTAAGCAACGTCGCATGTCAGATAGCGACGTAGGAAAGGACGTCGCAGAAAATCAGAATAATAACAAAAGCGACGTAGCCGGTGACGTCGGACAAAATTCAAGCGACGTTAAAGGGGACGTCGCATTTTGCAATTAATTGTGAATTTAATCACATTATTAAAATGATGCGACGTAGAGAACGTCGTCGCTCAGGACGTCGCAGAAAATGCGACGGCGCAGACAATTAAATAATGTTAGAATAATGCGACGTAGGCTGCGACGTCGCAGCTGACGTCGTACTGATGAACATTCAAGCGCAAACCCAGAAACCCAGAAACCCTAAGATTCGAAATTGGGGTTTTTCAAGATTAAACGCACTACAAGGTGCGGCAACGAACGATGATCACGAAAACATAAATTATACAATGTTTAGATCACGATTACATAGCTAATTCAACCCAAACCGAAAACCCTAAAAACCGCAATATCCATTTAACGATTAAAGCTAAAACACACGGTGAAAAAGGGTAAGATTAGTACCTAAGTGTGCGGAATAACGAGTAGAACAAGATTACGTGAAAGAATCGGAAGAAAAACGGCTCTGAATCACAAACGAACCAAATATGCACGAAAACTTGCTACGTCGCAATCGCCAGAGCTCACGTCGCACGCTACGTCGCTGATGAATAGGTATTAGTGTGACGAGTTACGTCGCGGTTGAGACTATATATAGTCTAACCCTAATTGCGACGTAGTGTGGGACGTCGCTAGCGACGGCAAGGATGACGTCGCATAAATCAGTTAGGATGTAACTTGAGTCGATTTTGAATTTTCAAAGTAGTTAACACGTAATTTTATTTAGCAAATAATATTCAAATGACTAGTGACTTGGGAAAAAGAACATAGAATAAAATACAACATAAAAAATAAAAATAAAATAATAAAAAAAATTGAGTAAAATTACTGACACTCTGTTTTTGGTGACGGAGTTGTTTTGTCTGATTAGGGATCATATCGGAATAACATGCAATTATTAGGAATAGTAAGTGTTATTTCGATCATCAGTATATTTGGCCACTTTAAATTTACTTGGCACATTTAAAACACCTTTTATAAAAATTATTTCAAGACGATTATTGGTATTGTTTGTCCACCTAAACACGTTACATCCGTATTTGTGAGCTAATTTTTATTGTTAGTTTGAATATTAATTTTGAGAAACTTATTATATGATATACTGATAAACTTTAGTAAAACACATAACACTGCATATTTACACAAGGTAGAGATAACAAGACCAAGTTTATCTCGGCTTTCTCGTAACATACACTTGATATTTAAATTTAGGCATACATCAAACCGACTATGAAGATACTAGTGGCCCCAGATCTGTACTTAGTACAACAGAGGGTCCCTTAGTATGAACATAACAAGTTTGAGACTATTTGTATAACTAATGGATTCAGGTCTGTACGTGAGTACAACAATAGTCACCATTAGTTAGGCGAATAACCATATTACTCCCTCCGTCCCGGAATAAGTGTCCTGTTTCAGATTTTGAAGTCTTTCCTTTTCAACTTTGACCTTAAATATCCTTTTTTATGTTATATAATACTTTATGAAAATTGTACCAATGGAAATACATTTAAAACTCAATCCATTCATACGTTTTGCATCAAGTATTATATAACACAAACAAAAATATGTAAGGTCAAAATTGAAAAAGAAAGACTCAAAAAGTCAAAACAGGACACTTATTCTGGGACGGAGGGAGTATTACTATATGCCAATTTTACATTTACATAATAATTATGACAGTGTATGACAGTACTTCCATTTATCAATTAAGACTTATGTCATACATCATATAACATTTTTCACAAAGTAATAGACAAGTTTTAATATTACTTCTTACTTACTCACAAACCGGTGTGTATCATGCCTACCAATACATCGTGTGATGAGGACAAATTTCATAAAAACTGTTGTAAATATGTCAGATAAACCTACTGACACATCCAAGATAAACCTTAAAATTCCATTTTGTGCATGTCACCCGATGTACTATCATATCCCAAGTTGTTTACAGACACAACTTCAACGTCTATTTTAAAAATGTTGCAACCTCGCGTTTTCTTTAATACTAAAGAGTATAAAGAGTGGTTGTTGCGAAATTTTTTTTATTTTTTTATTTTTTAATGAATTTAAAAAAAAAACTAAAAATCCAAGTCACAAATCATTTCTTTGACTGAAAGAACCTTAAACCTATCATATTGACCAGTTCAATAAAACGTGATCGCAAAAATGCTTTTCCGCACACTGCTTAAGGGTTTCTATATGTACGACATCTATAAGGTGTTTCTCAAAGCAATCCCGTATAAAGTGGAACCTAAGTTCGATATGTTTGGTCTTAGAGTGCTGTACGGGATTGTGTGTGATAGATATAGCAGCTGTATTATCAATGTAAATAGGAGCCATAGAGAGATTGAACCCGTAATCGCGTAGTTGATGCTGAATCCAAAGAACCTGAGAACAGCAACTTGCAGCAGCAACATACTCGGCCTCAGCTGTGGAAATAGCAACCGCAGTCTGCTTTTTGCACTGCCAAGAAACTAATCGCGATCCAAGGAACTGACATCCTCCTGTAGTTGACTTCATATCTACCTTGCAGCCACCGAGATCCGAATCCGAATAGGCAGTTAACTCAAAGTTTTTCTCGTTTGAATACCATAGACCCAGAGATGGCCTAAAAGCGAGATATCCAAAAATGCGTTTTACTGCCTTCGTATGAGACACCTTCGGATTTGCTTGAAATCGAGAGCAGAGTGAAACGGCAAACACTATATCTGGTCTTGAGGCGGTCAGGTACATGAGAGAGCCTATCATTGAGCGATAGTCTTTCTCCTTGCAATCTTCATCGTCCTCATTAGGTCCAAGATTGTGTTTCACATCAATTGGAGTGCCATAGTGTTTACAATCGAGCAATTCATACCGCTTCAACATGTTAGTGACATATTTTGACTGGTGTATATAAATTCCATTGTCAGACTGCTCGACTTGTAGTCCCAGAAAGAACGTGAGTTCCCCTATAGCACTCATTTCAAACTCAGCTTTCATCAGTCTTTCAAAATCCTTGCACAACTGATCATTTGTTGATCCGAATATTATGTCGTCCACATAAACCTGCACAAGTAATATATCCGCTCCTTCCCTTTTGATGAAAAGCGTGCTATCAATCAGTCCTCTATCAAAACCATTCTTCAGCAAGTACTTGGCAAGTCTCTCATACCAAAGTCGAGGAGATTGATGAAGACCATATAAAGCTTTCTTCAGCTTGCAAACATAATTTGGATGCTTTGGGTCTTCAAAACCAGGAGGCTGACACACATAAATCACTGCATCGACGTCTCCGTATAGAAAAGCACACTTTACATCAAGTTGATACACACGGAATCCTTTAAAAGAAGCATAGGCTAGAAAAATTCAAATTGATTCCAAACGAGCGACATGAGCGAAAACTTCATCATTGTCAATACCCTCTAGTTGACTATATCCTTGAACTACCAGACGGGCTTTATTTCGAATAACCGCCCCACGATCATCCATCTTGTTACGGTAAACCCAACGAGTACCCGTCAAGTGAGCACCCTTTGGTAGAGGAACAATTTCCCAAACATTCATCTTGTTTATTTGCTGTAGTTCCTCCTGCATAGCCTTGACCCAAGATGGATCTTTTAAGGCTTGTTCAACCTTTTTAGGTTCAATTTGAGACAAATGACATGAATCTATATGAGCTATAAGTCCCAAAATCTGCTGAGCTGAAGTCTTTTTTGCTTGTTGTCGTGTTTGAACCGATGCATGAGGATCACCAATGATATTATCAATGGGGTGATCCTTATGTATACAAGTTTCTGGTATGGCGGGTGGCACTAGATCCACACCCAGATTGTTCAAATCTCCCTCAGTTGCGGGAGTAGCAACAGACTCAGGAGAGACTAACTCTTCTTCTTCCTCATCTTCAGGAGTATATAAGTGAGAGTAGGCCATTGATTCTTCCCCTTCATCTTCTTCTTGAGGTTCCTCTAAAGAAGGCATGTTTGGATCATATGGAAGCTCCTTTGTATAGTTGTACTTGGAAGTAGAAGGAACATCCGATGAGGGCGCTGTAGGTGATGGAGTAGGTGTTGATGGTGGTGGTGTTGTTGTTGTTTGTGGTGGTGTGGGTGTTGTTGGTGAAGGTGTAGGATTAATTGGTGGAGGTGCGGGTGTTGCATTAGGAGATAGGTCAGATGGTTTATTAACTGGTGTATCTTGAGTAAGATCAAGTCCATGAAGCATAGAAACCAATTCTTCCGTATCATCTTCTTCCGGAATATTGAAAGAATGAAAGAGGTTTCCATAGTTAAAAACCCAATCCGGACCCGTCCCTTGAGGAGGTTCCGTATACCTTAAACATTTCACCTCAAAATGTTCCTCAATCTGATTCGTTGATTTGTTGTAGACTCTTTTTTTCAGAGAATTGACTGAATATCCAAGAAAAATCCCTTCAACAGCTTTATCGCCAAACTTAGAGACTTTATCTTTTGTAATCATGATCATGCATAGACACCCAAATGGTTCTAAAAACTGCAGGTTTGGCTTACGGTTATTGAAAAGTTCATAACATGTCTTGTTCTTTTTCTTAACCGTGAGCACTCTGTTGAGAACATAACAGGCAGTATTAACTGCCTCAGCCCAGAAGATGATTGGTAACTTGGAGTCAGCTAACATAGTCCGAGCTGTCTCGATGATTGTCATGTTCTTTCTTTCTGCAACTCCATTCTGTTGTGGAGTCCTCGGAGCACTAAATTGATGCTCAATACCTCTTGTAGTACAAAACAATTCGAGAGTTGAGTTCTTGAATTCAGTTCCATTGTCGCTTCGTATCCTTTTCACCTTTAAGTTGCATAGATTTGCCAACTTATCCAACAAATACACCAGAATATCAGGAGTCTCCCTCTTTGTGGTCAAAAAATAAACCCACGAAAACCTTGAGTAGTCATCAGTGACCACCAAGCAGTAAGACCGACCACCAATGCTCTTAGTAGAAACTGGACCGAATAGATCCATATGCAGTAGTTCCAACGGAGCAGCAATAGAATTCACAACCTTAGACTTATAGGACTTCTTGTGGAGTTTTCCCTTGTGACAAGATATGCAGTCATCTTTTAAGGCAAATGACTGTTTTGGAACTCCCCTCACTAAATCATTATTAATCAGAAAATTCATTTTACGGAAATGAATATGTCCCATCCGTCTGTGCCAAAGGAGTGATTCCTTTTCAGAAGCCTTTGAGAGGAGACAAGTATAGTCACTGGTAGTCTCCACAGTTCGCATGTTCATCACATAGGTGTCATTCTTTCTAGGTGCACGCATCAATACCCATTCCTCAGGAATGACATACCCAGGCTTCAATATTACACATTCAGTCTTTGTGAATGACGTGGTGTAATCCTTATCACAAACTTGTGATACGCTCAGCAAGTTGTGAGTCAGTTCTGCCACATAATTCACATTCTCAAAGCTAACTTTTCCATTTGTTAGCGTTCCCTTTCCAGAAATAGTTCCTCCTGAATCTCCTGCAAAAGCAACGTATCCTCCCGAGTATGGTTTAATATCCGTCAGAAGAGACACATCACCAGTAATGTGTCGCGAGCAGCCACTATCCATATACCATAAGCTATCTTTCACACGTTCTGACTGCTGCAACACATAAAAAGAAAGAGATTAGTGAGAAACGGAGACCCAAGCCTTTACAGACTTAGGTCTTCCTTGGTCATCAACAATAAGCACGTCAGATAGGATTTTATCTTTAAACAAATTAGAAATTCTATCTGATGTGTTATTGTTGACGACTGAAGAGTCAACATCAGACTCTTTTCGTTTCCAAACTTTAGAAGGTTCAGAATTGATATTGGAAGTAATGTTGGGCTTTTGAATTGGCAAACGTTTTTGCTCAACATTACTTGGCTTCAAGACAGGCTTCGGAGAGTTTGAATAACGCCTAGGTGGAGATTTTGAAAAGGAATTTCTATAAACAGATGTCCTAGGCATCTCTCTCCCATAGCGCTGATTTGACAGCTTGGGACATTCACGAATTAAATGTCCTTGTCTCTTGCAGTAGAAACAAGAACGAGTCTCAACAAACGGTTGAGGCTGAGGAATTACCACAGGAGGTGGAGAAACATTTCTAGAACATGAACATTGCGTACACGTCTTAGAAAATGTTTGTTTTGGTTGAGAGGTTGAAGTTGAAGGTTTATCATACGAAACTTTTTCATTTACTACTTTATGTTGCAAAATCTTTACAGGTGACTGTAAAGTTTGTTGTTTCGAATTTAAAACCTTGGCTTTTCCCTTATTTGGTTGAATCTTAATTTCAGGTTCAACTTTTGAAACCGCTTTTTCAGGTTTAACTTCAACTTTCTTAACTTCAGGATACTCCTGATCCGTAATGTCCTCAATCTCAACGATCTCCTCAAAACGGATTGGAGATTCATTCTTTTGTGCAATAATCTCCTCAACACTAACAGGAGATTCATTCATTGGCTTAACAAACTTAGGAGAGGGATACTCTGGCCTCTTGGTTTTCTCCTTCTCTGGTTTGTTAGTTTTAGCCACTTTACCCTTGATACCCAATAACTTAGCATAATCAACAGGAATCTCATCAGGGCTTTCCTTAACAGGTAAAGGAGTATAAGTAGTAGGAGGTGCTATTTCAACAAAACCTAATCCTTTTCCTCCCTTACTTTTTCTATCTTGCTTATGGTTGCTAACAATTTCATTAAAGATCATTGTTGCAGAAGATGAACCCAAGATTTTATCTTGATAATTTCCATACTCAGCTTTTAAGTAAGAAAGCTCTTTGTTTAACAGTTCAATTTCAGTAAGATAACTTTTAATTGCATCCTGTTGACTAAAAACTTTGGCTTTATAAGTTTGAGTATCTAACTTATGAGCTTCAATATGTTTTTCATAAAGTTTTTCATTTTCTTTCAAAAACCTATTTGACTCATTAAGTTTTGCAACTTTGTCTCGCAACTCTTGGTTGTCCTTTTGAAAACCCTTTAGAGATTCAGTTAGATTAATGCATGAGATACAGTTTAATGGTTCATTTGGTTCATTTTGTACCTCAGGTGTAATGTGAGCCATCAGACACTGTTGAAATTTAGCTGCCTCCGCATTCCAGTCATGAGTAGTTGGCTCAAAAATGACCAAAGCATTGTCCACAGCTAATGTCTTGACCTCTTCTTTCGATTTTGGAGGATCAGGCTGAGTAAGACCCGATGGTGGCATTTTGGGTTTCTCGCATTCCCTAGCGAAATGACCCAAATTCTGGCAGTTATAACATCGGACCTTGCTTTTATCAAAACCAAATCCTGACTTCCCATTGCCTTCTAAACTCTTGCGTCCCGTTCGTTGCAAGAATTTTTGAACCCTTCTTGTTATCATAGCAATGTTCCAGTTCAAGTCGATTTGTTCTAGATCATCGTCATCCAGTTGTCCGTAATCCTCCTTGATCAGCTCCAAAGTTGTGTTTGGTTGAGTAACCAAATCTTTTTAAGAGCTCAGAAAAGCTGTATAAATAGCAGCTTGCTCTTGTATTGCTGGTGAGACTGGAGCCTGTTGTTGATTTCCTTGAGATGTACCAGAAAGATAAGTTGTATGTTGACCTCCAGAAGAAGCAGAAGATGAATTAGTATCTGTTATAAATGCCACTCCACCATAACTCTTGCCAGTATTGACTTGTCCGCCATAAATTGTGGGATTTTGTACAGATCCACTTGACTTGCATTCTTTCTTCTTCAATTCCATTGCATGAGCTTGTAGAATACCTATCAATTGGTCCAAAGTCATCCTTTGTAATTCTGGATTTTCCTTTAAGAATTGGACCTTCACATCCCAAGCACTTGGCAACACATCCAGCAATTTCTTGTTTACCTCAAGTGGAGAGAGATTGTATCCTCCTTCATTTAACTCACTAACCAGTTGTGAGTATCGGGTGAATAGACTGGAAGTTATCTCATTAGGAAGGATGTCAAATAGATCATACTGCTTTTTAATTAATTCTAGCTTGGCCTCCTTGTACTTTTCATTTCCTCCGCATCTTGTTTCAATTGCCTTCTACAAATCATAAGTTGTGTCATGAGATTTAAAGAGTCTCATAACATCCTTTGGCAGACACATACAAATAGAAGAATGAGCCTTTCTTTCAATTTCATACTCCTTTTTCTCTTGAGGTGACATAGCATTGTATGCTTTAGCTGGAGGAACACCACGATACTTTCCTTCAGCCACTGGAGCTACATATCGTTCTTTTAAAGGTCCCCAAAGTTCTGGACAGTGGAAGTCTATATACTGTTCATATCTATCTCTCCAATATACATAGTCCAAATCCGGTCCAAAGAACGGAGGTTTATTGCTAGAACCAATATCATTGCTTTGTCTTAACATCTCTCTTATTCCTCTAATATCTTCCTTATCAGTAGTCATTTGTAATACTTAAGTTAAATAAGTAATCTGAAACTAGCGACGTTGTTAGTAACGTCGCACAAAGTATTAGCGACGGAGTGAGTGACGTCGCAAGTAAATGAGGATTCAATTAAGAATCAGAGACAAGCGACGTTGAGTATTACGTCGCGGAGTACGTCGCAGAAGACGTCGCAAAATCATAGTACGTCGCAGACAGACGTCGCAAAACCACTTAAGGTCAAAATCAATAACGTCGCAAGCGACGTCGCAACTGAAGTCGCAGGTAACGTCGCAAAACGTGCTGCTGCGGCTAAAAACCTTGAAATCGAAAATTTTTAACCCTAATCGAAAACCACGAACAAAGAACGACGAAAAACCTTCAATATTCCCAGAAACTTGATCGAAAAACCTGTAAAAACACAAAAACAAACGTAATAATCATAAAATAATATGAGTATCCCGTCTTTTAATCCCGAACTCAATCCGTTATGCCGAAAACGAGCACTTTCTGCTCTGATACCAGTTGTTAGTCCCAATGCTAGGATCTAAACGGAACGAGTCACTCAATCGTTTGCGGAATCAACGATTAAGTTATAAACTAAACACACGAATAATCAATACGCAATGAATACGAACCAAAATGTTTGTATATTGATAATGATCAATCAGATTACAGAGATTTCGACAAATGGCGTTTAGGGTTTCGTCAACCCAAAACAGAAAACGTAAAAACGTTTTTATACAAAATCTGGCACCTGCGACGTCGCACACGACGTCGCAGGCCCAAGCCCATGCGACGTTGACTACGTCGCAGGCCCAAAACCTGACGTCGCACCTGCGACGTTACAGACAACGTCGCAGGAATCAGGAAACTCAAAACTAACAAAACAAACTACGAGCTAGACCAACTGACAGACACGCAAATTGCATCAACACTAAGGCTTTTGATAGGGCAAGGTTTGAGACACTGGTTCAGCTGAATGGAATGAAGAATGCAGAGTAACTAGTCTTCCAAGGGGTACTTGTGTAATTGTAATAGTTAGTAGTGAGTATTTCTATTTAAAAAAAAAAAAAAGAGCGTATGGCATTCATTTGATTGTTACCTGAGGGGAATCGCCGCCTTATAAAGGTATAAAAACAAAAAGTTTAAGTTTTTATCTATATGGAAAATGATAGTACATTAGGAGAATAAGCTTAATAATAATAGATGTAAGTACTAAGATTGATGTGTTAGTAGATTCAGTAAGCTACCTTAACATTACAACAGCTTTGCTAGGTATATACTTACATTTATTTTATTATACACCTCTTTCCATAAGTTATAATTTGCTATTTTTGTTTAAGTCTAGATAGTTTCATTACATGATATACTGGTAGGTAAATTATACAAAAAATTCTAAGTATTTAAGAAGTTTTTAAATTATATATGTTCATTATCCGGTGTGACTATTATATGGTGTATGACATAAGTCTTAATTGTTGAATGATAGTATTAACATACACTGTAATCATAAAGTTGCAAAAAGGACAAATAGTAGCAATATGGGTATTAGCTTAACTACTGGTGACTTTATTATACTAAGTATAGACCTGAAACCATTAGTTAGGTCAATATTCTCAAATGTATTTTGTTCATACTAAGGGTTTCTATGTTGTACTAAGTACAGAACTGTGCCACTAGTATCTTCAAGGTATGTTTGATATTTGTCTCAATTTAAAAATTCAAGTGTATGTTACATGCTTCAAATTTTAAATTCTGAAAGTAACCTCTACCTTGTCTTTAAAAACAGTGTTATGTGTCTTACTTGACTTCTTCAGTATGTTATATAATAGAAAACACTATATAATATTCATACTAACAATAATTGATTTGCTTAGAAATTCGAGTATAATTTGTTTATGTGGATCATAATATCGGTAACCGTCTTGAACTATCTACGAACAATTTTCACTTTTGTGAATTATATGTTTTTTTTCAATTATACTATGTGGATAAAGTAACCAAGATATAATTTTATAAATATATTTAGATAAATGGTAAATAAATTTGTAAGTTTTCTGTAGCGTATTTGAATTTCATGAGGTATGTATACTAATAATTGTCTTAGACTTTAATTACCTAATAAATAACGGCTTATTCTTACTAATATGATTCCTTAATAGATAAAAACTTAATCTATATAAATATGTAATTTACGTTTCTTTATGTATGTTTTATGGTGATTAATAAAATGGTTCTCGATACCACTCTTTGTTTATATTTTTATTTTCTTTTTATATTTTAATTTTTATCTTTAGTCGTTATAAATTTTTTATTTATAGTTTTTTATTTTCCCTTTAGAATTAAGTTAAAATGTTATTAATCATTTATACGAACAAAAGGAAAATAATGTTTTGCGTTTCAATTTATACTAAGTGTACAATTTGCGTTTTTGACCTAAATTGCGAAGTTGACTGGTCAAACTTGCGAATTGAGACTCGGGTAAAAAAGGGAACAGTGAGCTACGAACCGAACTCACTTCCCCACACTCACTTGCGAACGATATTGCGAAGTGAGCCGAGTGCTTTTTCATCTTATTTTCGATTTTACGTGTACGAGAACGATAATTTACTCCGTGCATTATATTCATCTTTGGATTACGCACATTTTGAGGTATAATATACTTGTTTTCAACTTGTATTTAACGAGTAATCGGTCATTTTTGTTTTCGAAACCATCGGTTTACTAATTCGTTGGATTAACTTAGATTTAGTGGATCATAAGCCATAAAACTCTAAGATTATATTAAAGGAATCATGTAGAACTCGACTTAATCAATGGATTGTTTTAAAACTTCACAGATTTTCGATTTTATTTGAATTTAAGTCCGCAGGAGCGTCTGCGAACTGAGCTTCATCTCAGTTCGCAACACGTAATTGCGAAGTTGACTTTCGTTGACTAGTCAACCTTGCGAGATGAGTTGCGAGCTGACGTTCGTTGACTCGTTGACCCTTATGCTTGCGAGCTGACTGGTATTGTTATTTGAAAAACGTTGAATTTTTTACTTGCGAATTCAAAATTGCGAAATAAACTGCGAACTCAAACTGGCTTGCGAGTTCAGCAGGTTGCGAGTTGAATTTAAAAAAAAATGTGTGTTTAAGACTTGCAACAATATTATAAGTAATAACATATACGTTTTAGACTTACGACCTTTATGGGTATAAGTACTTTTGTCACATAAAAAAATATTATATTTTGTATTAGACTTGCGATTATAAATTACAAGTTAAATATGTTTTATTAAAATTTAAGTGTTACACATTTACTAAGTTAAGTGGATTATTTGGTCGAAAGTCTTCTGACTCATTGCGTAGTCGTGCGGCGTGTCTCGGTGTTATATCGGCGGTCAAATTTTCTAATATAACTTATATGGTTTAGACTTGCGAACTATCAAATTAAAAAGTTATGACCATTTTATACGTGTTAACTTGAGATTTTATTACAAGTCAGATACGTATTGATCGGTATATATTTATAGAATATAATTGAAAATTGAGTTATATATACTTAATCGTTCAATTAAGTTTAATTAAATATAATATTCATGTGTTAGCGGTTACTCTAATTAGTTGTCATTTGTGTAAATTTTTACAGATATGGCAGCTAGACCGTTTGCGAGTACCCACAATGTACTTGTGAATTTGGATGTTACTGCTAAGGGTGCATACATAGTTACAGGGAATCTTACATTTCTTGCACGTTCACGTATTCGATATGCGATTACGACATCTTCATCATTATCTTTGGATATTTTGACTGATTTTTGGACAGACATCGCATATGATGCTTCTGTTAACCCACCGGTGATTCGAGCAACCGTGGGAGGTCGTCCAGTATTATTCTCGGCTGCTGATCTGTAAGAAATACTTCATCTTGGTACAGAGGAGCAGGAGAACGGCCCTATAGATTTTCCTCTGGTATCATTGAGGGAGCTTTGGGCAGGATGGGATACGTTCACTCTCGGTGAGGGAAACAGTACCTCAAGGCCTTTGTATACGGCCAATGGAGATTTCTGTGGCATGCGATAGTTACCTGTTTTGCACCCAAGAAGGGTGGCTTTGATGAGCTGAGTCCATCGTTAATCTCTGGCGTGCTGTCCCTGGTTTACAATAAACCATACAGTTTCTCTTCCTATCTGTTTGAGTCTTTACGAGGACAGATTACAGGACAGGTCAAGTCGACCTTTATGCTATATCCGCGTTTTTGCATGCTGATTATCCGACATTGACTACCGTATCTTCCAGCTGTACAGCCTACGCTTTTGGTTGATATGATTGGGCTGCATGGATATAACGCGTGTTTTATCAATGATACGCGTCAAGCTGAGCATCTACGGCCTCAGGCTCGAGATCTTTTTAGATTTTTGGTAGATCCACTTTATGTCGCGCCACCGAATAATGGTTGGTTAAATGACATTGCTGGTGCTGGTCCAGCTGTTGAGCCTGTTGCTGATGTGGTTCCACCTCAGGCGCCACATGAGCTTTTAGAAGATGTTCTTATACAGGTTGGTCAGCAAGGACAACAGGTTGTGCCTGAGATTACGGTACAGATAGTACAAGAGGTGCTTGGTCAAAATGACGATGTTCATGATCCGCTTTTGCAAGCCATTGAGCAATATCATGACGATGCACCTGCTCAGGTATATTTTATATACTTTGTATGTTTTAATAATAATGATATAGAAACTTTGGTTATAGATATTAATATCTAATCATAAAGTTTAAATATAATTATACACAGGAAACGGAGGTTGCTAACCCAGAGGTCGCAAGACCTGAGGGTGCGCGTGCTACGGGACAGCTACCAGTTACCGGGACATCTGGTGGTTTTGGTCCGTCAGGACATGATGGCGAAACTGCATCCTCGTCTGATTTTGATGAGGATACTCCGAGTCCTCAACCTCTTCCAGCTGGTATGATACGATATAAATCTCAGCATATACCGGATCCAGCTTTGAAGAGGAAGGGCAAGGCGAAAGAGATCGATCCGGATTTCAATCTGGTGGATGATCCGACTGATGATGAGGATGAATCTCTTCGCACTCACCGTCGCAAAAGAGCAAGACTTGCTAGTGCTCAGTTGACGATAGGTGATGTTCCGACCACAGGTTAGTATTTATAAACGATAAACAGTTTTCACTTGTTGTTAATCAGGAGTTACAAACTGAGACAGTTATTTCTGTAACAGTTGCTCAAGTTAGACAACCGGTGGTTACGACACAAGTTGTGATTGAATCGGCCTCTGTGCTTTCTGAGGTATCAGTTATATGTTTAGTAAATGTTTGACATTCAACAGATTAGAGATTGCAACAGATTTATCTGTAACAATTACTAATATAAGTTGTCTACCTTAACAGGTGGAGACGATGTCACAACTGGTGACTGTACCTGTATCTGGACCTACTGAGGTATAAGATATAGTTTAGTTAGTCAGTATAATAGATAAGAGATTTAGACAGATACTTCTATAATACTTACTGATTTTATTTGTTTAGGCGGAGATGATTGCTGCGATTGTTCGTCCTGAATCACATATGACAACAAAATCTAGCAGAGGTGCAGCTAGGCGCATTTCTGGCATAGCCACTTCGGTAGCTCAGCATCTCACACCGGAGATATCTTCTTCTCTTCCTTCTACCACTACCCCACCTGTGACAGATACGATTGAGTCCCGGGTTCGGGAACTTGAAGCCACCACCTCACTTCTGTCTTCACAAGTTCTTTCTCTCTCCCAGCAGTTGACACAGCAAGGTAAAGCCTACAATCTGCTGCTTCAGACCAACACTTCTTTGGTTGCTGATGTTGCAGATAAGCAAAGGCAGATAGATAGGTTAAACCGTTTGGTTGCTGAGCTGTAAAAGGATAAGTCATCTCAAGGGGAGACTATTATCTTAGATGAGACTTGTGGAGGTGATGAGCTGAGGACAGCAAGATAAGATGACTGAGATGATCCCGATGCATCAAAGGATAGAGAGCCGACTGGTCCTTCAATGACTGGTGAGCTACCTACACTTCAGGGGGAATCTGTGGGTCCTAGTGGAAGTGATGTTGGTCCAAGCGGTGTTGCACCGACTGATGATGGTAAGGAAGTTAGTTAGAAGATGTTTAGAATGTTTAGATAAATGAAAACTTAGATTGATTGTAATATAACTTTTATATTTATTCAATGAAAGTTTTACTTTATGAAATCATTATGTGTTTGAAATTGTAAAGATAAAGAAATTCTTAGATTGATTCAGAGTAATTAATTAAAGAGTTGATATTATTATTACAAATGTACTTAGAAATTTAAAACAATTATAGTATACAGGGATATATTAATTGTAATCTAAGACAGATTGGTATAATCTATAAAAGATTAAGAGTAAATAATAATTGTTTTATAGTTAAATAATTGAGATAATAAAGAAATTCTAGGATTGATGA
The DNA here is from genome assembly GCA_949592205.1 of Helichrysum umbraculigerum. NCBI lineage: Eukaryota > Viridiplantae > Streptophyta > Magnoliopsida > Asterales > Asteraceae > Helichrysum > Helichrysum umbraculigerum. The sequence continues at coordinate 10,587,362 of CATIUR010000003.1, read as the reverse complement.
TTTATAAGTAATCGATAATAGAATTTATATTATTATTATTTAATTCGTGTTTGTTTATCATTTTGTAGAAATGCTCAACTTGAGTGATTCAGAAAGCGATTATGGTGATGAAGCTGAAGTTGAAATCGATTATGATCTAGAGGAAGGCGAATTTGTGCCTCCTGAAGATTGGTCATCTGTTCATGAGCCTAAGATACATGACGGTGTAGATCTTGATATGATCATAGATGAACACGTCGTGAGTCCATCAAAGACTGAATTTGTCTTTAAAAATGAAGATAGAGAATCAGTAATTGATTTGGAAGATTTCAAAAATGATTCAACGGACTCAGAGACTGATGATACAGATGAGATAGATGAGAAACTTAAACATCTAGTCAGAAATACAATGTTTATACAAGAGATGTTAAAGAAGAAAAAGGAAAAGAAACCACGTGTGATGAAGGAAGTTGATATTACAGGAAAACGTAAGCTTAAGACTGGCATTATCGGTTAGTACTATGATTCAGAGTTGAAACTTTTTGCTATCAAGCGATATGATGGAGTCCAGTACTTTGAAAAGAAGGTAGCTGTATTCAGTTCCTTACCTAGATATAAAGTTTGAGACTTGGCTAGATTGGAATTGATAAACCCCAGTAATGATGATTATGCAAAGTATGTTGAAAGAATTATTAAGACTGGTGGTAGAACAATGAAGTTTGATCGGATTAAGCCAAGAGTTGGATGAACTATTAAGTTGAAAGAAAAGAGTCAGCGAACTAGAAGGAGACGTAGACAGAAAGTCTATCCAGCTGTCAAGTGTATACAGCAGATACCGATGAAGTCTATGCCTCAGTATATTTTGGGAAATTTGAAGATTTGGGGTGTAGATTCAGCAACGGGTGAAGCTGTTATGGTTGAGAAGCTGTTATGGTAGATTCAGCGACTGGTGAAAAGGAGATCTTGCGCATATATCATAAAACACATTTGATGAACCTCTCCAAGAGTTGTGACAACCGTCACCAAACAATTATCGTAGTTTGATCCGTAAAAAGTCATTTTTGTGAAAATACTAATTTCAATAATTTCTTTACATCAAAGTCTTCATTTTTAAAAAACGAATCCAATGCAAAAAGAATCAACTCAATCCGACGTGTAACGAAGAAGTTATGAAGCAAAACGTAAACGAAATTTGGGCTGGTAACAGAGACGGGATTTGGGGCAGATAGAGGCGCGATTTACCCCTTTTAGCGACGCGATTCACCCCTAATCGTGACGCGATTCTAAAACGGCCCAGAAACGTATTTGTAAACCCTATTTTCGGCTCCAGACGTTTAGAGGCGATTCTCCAGGTCGAAATACGAATTCCAAACCACAAAAACTCAAGGGTTTGATCCTTTCATTCAATCTATCAACCGAAAACAATCATAAACGCGTTCATTGGGTAGTTCTTGATCTTATAACTCTCGTATACGTTTGATCGATCCACGAAACGAATTCTAAGGGTTATGCTCTCAATATTTACAGATTCTAAGGGTTATCATCGTGCGGTTTTCTCGTTGTTTGGTATAATTCTCTATCCGAATTTTCCATATAAACGTATGTGATTATTTCGTATTATCGTTTATTTTTGGTTCGATTCCATTGTATTCCGGGTACATGAAATCATTAGGATAATATAAAAATCAATGTATAAGTGGTAGAATCGAGAAATATGATTGTGTTTGCGGTTTGGGTTGTTTATACGAATGATTAGGGTTGATTATCTATAAACCCTAATCTGATCAGATTTTTATTTCGGTTTGGGAAGCTTGTAACTTGTTCATTTCATGGTAATTTTTGATGAAAAAGGAGTCTAAACTTAAGTGCTTTGAGTCTACTTTCAAATGGCTTCAGTTTCATAGTTAAATGTGGAGTATAAGTTGGTCAAAATGATTTTACAAGTTTGTGTGTCAATTCTGAGTTTCTTGGTTCCAGATTTTAGTTAAGTTGTCGATTTTTGAAACGTGCCTTAAACTAAGATTTAGGTATTGAGATTTTTACTGGTGTGTCTTTAAAGTGTTAAGTATTTTATGTAAAAATATAGTAATCATTTGAAACCTCTAATATTTTAAATAAATTAAAACTTTTGTAAAGTCAGAAAGAGCCAACATTTTAGAGCAGTTCACTTTGATGAATTTTAAAAAACTAGTAAATCAATGTAAATGAATCTGGGAAAATTACTGAGTCTTATAAACACATTAAAGGGTCTTTGGTAAAAATTATAGAGTCAAATAATTTGATTAAGTATTATTTAAAAATTCGTAAAGTGGAACCAAACTCCCGGTCAGAATATGAGTTTTTCATTTAGGATTAATTCTCGTAATAATACACTAGTAGAATTGTGAGGAAACATAATAAAAGTGTTTTGGGCGTAGAATACAATGGAATGACCTAGCTATGCCTAGGTTATAACCCATACGCATTATGACATTGTTGATTGGCGAGCTGATTAGTGGTTATACTTAAGGGACGATACTTACATCATTTCTTGAGGTGAGTTTTCGTGGCCCCTTTTTCATATACATGTTTTCAAATTGGGGGAAAAGTATGCTCACATGTTTTATCAATTACTTTTATGCTGTGAAACGTATTCATTTCCATTTTTGGACATATGCTTGAAATGTGTGACACTATGTGACTTATGTGCATTGGTTGTTGGATTTATTTTTATAAAAGGCCTTACTCTTTCGAGGGTAAGTACATAATGTGTACCTTTGGTTTGCATTGAAGGTCATGATTCGGTTGTTTTTATCAAAGGCCTTACTCTTTGGAGGGTAAGTACCTAATGTATACTTAGGTGTACATTGAAGGTCATTTATGGGTAGCTACCGCATACACATGAGATGGTTGGGTCATACTCCTTCGTGGGGTGATGACGGTTTGTGGATTGTTCGGTTGGATTATTTCACTTGTGTGCCATTTCTATATGCATTGTCCTAACTTACTTTCTTCACAGCAAAATGATTATTTTTCTGGTGTTTGGTTTCAAACCTATGAAACTCACCAACATTCGTGTTGACGTTTTTGAGCATATCTTTTCAGGTTATACTAGTGGACTTAAAGCAGAGGACAAGAGATCTTAGTGGACCTTTAGGGTTGCATTAAGAGAGTCATTCAAGAATTGTGGTACATCATGGTTGTTTGTGAAGGCATGTTTTGCCTTAGCATTGTAGTGTACGTTTGATTGTAAGATTTTGAATTCATTGTTGAAATGTATGCATGACATGAACCGTTATTCATGTTAATGGCATGATGACACATTGGATATTGTATTTCATATAGAATTCTTTATAATGATGTGTTATGATCCTATCACCGTTATACCCCGTTGTTTCCGCTTTAGACGGGGTGTGACAGATTGGTATCAGAGCCATTGTTTATAGAGATCTAGGTGGATTGGCCTAGACTATAAATAAGAAACCCACATATAGAACATAAATTAGGAAGTTATGTGTGCATACAATTCCGTGAAGCTAGTTGTAGCTAGTGTCGATCATTCATCTTAACCATTTCAAGTAAGAAGGACGTTGTAAGCGTTTCTTCATCATCTTATGACTCTTTATGCGGTTCGTCTACATGTTACTTAGGATTCTATAAATATCTGATCTCTTTACGCGAATACAAAGCTTATTGTGATACAAAGACTTGGAAGATAAGTAAGTGTATGAAAGAATGCTTTCACAATTACGACTGCAGACGTAATTGACAAAGGTGTTCCGACGTGTGTGTGCTTATCCGACCATGTTTGCGTGTCGCATGTGCTATCTCCGTATCGTATTGTAATAAAATCCAAATTGCATTCGTTACCGAATCAATCTTTTGTTTGTGAGTCTTGTGCATTTATGCCTTGACAAACTCCAAAGTATTCAACTATTCTAAACTCATATTAATTCGGAAGTATAGCAAGCATACTACCAAGACGCAATACACGTAAGTTTTACTCGTGGAGGAGAAACACTCGGTGGTGGTCATACAAGTGATAGTGGTGACTGAACTGGAGGAATTTGTTGTATTGAAGGCAAGAACTCCAATGTTGTTGCGGTCATTGCACGACAGAGGTGGACCTTAATATTCAAAGTTGTCATGAAAATTAGTATCAGCATATTGAAGCATGGTAGAGCTAACGACACCGAAGGCGAAAATGGAATTAATAGTCAAGAATTCAAAGGATGGAAGTGGTGATGGCGCGAAAAATAAACAAATAAATAAATAAAATAAAATAATAATAATAATAATAATAAAATATATAAATAAAAATATAAATAAATAAATAAAATAAATAAATGTAACATCGTCGAAATGGACCTAGTTGTTTATATATTATTTCTTGATTTAAATATGTATTTAAATGTGTTTGGAAATAATATTGTTTGAAATAGTTGAAATAATTGGAATAGGAACCGAATATTCCAATGTGATAAGTGAATTATTAATTGTTGTAAATTAATATAGTTGACGGTACAATAAAATGTTTGGACTCGCAAATGGTTTTCGGGTTCCAGACAATAGATTGAGATGGGATATTAAATTATACCCGTAAAATTGAAGGCGGTTTGTTAGGCCGACTTATATATCACTTTCCTCTTTAGGAAAGTTTCATCTGAAACTTCAAAACTCACAGAAACCTTAAGAAATCCAAACCAAAATCTAGAAATCAAATCAGGGAGCTGTGATTGATTCAAGTTTCACCATAATCATCATTCTATTCAGTGTTCTTCAATCAAAGAGTAAGTTTGATTTAATCAATTTGATTGAAATTGGGTAAATTGATGATTTGATAGAATTGGATGTTAGAAACTTGTTATAAGTTGTTATATAATGTTTATATGAAGTTATTTGTGGTATATAACTGTTCGAAAGTGAGTTTTGGTGATTTGGGTATAAAACCCGTGGGTTAGGGTTTGAGCAGATCGCACCAGGCTGGGACAAAGGTGGAAGCCGGCGGCTTGGTCTTGTTTAGTGTGAAGCCGGCGGCTTCTTTGGCAAGCCGGCGGTTTGTGTTGAATTGCATGAAGCCGGCGGCTTCTAGGGGAAGCCGGCGGCTTGATCGGCTGTTCCAGCATTTCTTGTTTGATTGTTAATAATAATGTGGTTGCTATTTGATATATGATAATAGATGATAATGATTATATTGTAAATCATTAGTGTATAATTAGGAACTAGTAATCTTGATGTGGATTATGTTAAGTTCTTAATGTTATTGATTGATATAAGTTAAGTATTGATGATCTGGATTACTAACTTATATTTGATTGTTAATTCTCAGATGTGGAGAAGGCTCGATGATATTAGACTACTGAGTGGAGACCTGAGGTAGTCGGTGAGTGGATCTGTAACCTCAGTGTGATTTAGTTGTAATGATTTGGTTACAACCAGTAATTATAGTATTACTTTGATAGAATGTATTTGTTGAGATATCTTGCCATGTTAGTTTAGTTGTTTGCTTACTTGGCTGTTTGAGCTAGTATGTAAGATTATGAGGTCAACTTGACTTGACAGTTGGACTTGGTTGTTATTGTAGACGACAGGAGATCTTGAAACTTGAAATGTTGGTTTAGAGATCTAGGTCGTGTGTGATTAACAACTGGTTATCGGTAATTCTGTATAGGCCAATACAGATGATTGATAAGAGTTCCTTGAGTACCAAACCGGTATTAGGGTATCTCAGGAGCCACCGGTCCTCATGACGATTGATAACGCTTGATTGGAAGTTGCTTGATTGAATGATTGGCTTATTGATTTTCTGTTTATTGTTATTTGATGTAAACAGATTATTATGCTAAGTTGGACTGTTGTTTATTGTTTCATTCACTTAGCTTTATGCTAACCCCACCACAGTTCTTCCTGCAGGTTAAAATAGAGGGGACATATTGGGCAGGGCAGGAAGTGTTTGGAATTGATGGAATGTTTGACAGGCTGTTACTCTGATGTTATTTTGATAACTAAAGAGATGTTTTGAATTATATAACACCCAGTTGTTGAAATGTCATGTAATTTGATTTGAAAAAGTTTATTGACATTTTAATTGACATTGATAGTAATGTTTTGAAAGATATACGCTTCCGAGTCGCAAACATTATATTAAATGTTTATAATTAACGAGGGGTGTTATTAGCTGGTATCAGAGCAATAGTTTGGGTGAATTGAGCATGATAGAATGTTCAATCCTAAACTTTGATTGAGTTGAGTCAAACATTCCAGAAGGTGTGGGTTTAGTTGATTAGTTGATGCATGAGAAAGTAGTTAGTTGAATATGTACTAACCCATAACAAGTTGTGAAGCTGTTGTTTGATTGCAGAGACGGAGGAACATGAGTATCTGACTGGTATATTTCATGTTTCCTCAACACTTGTGGGCTTAAGATTTGTCAGGTAATCTTCGATAAGCCTATGTTAATTTACATAACTTAAATTGTTTACTCTGTTATGTTGAGTAAGCTTTGTTGTGAAGTTAATTGAGTCAGACTGATATGATTCCCCAGTTTTGAGTCAACTAATGATTGCTATAGGTTGACATGAGGAGAGAAGTGTTAAATGAGATGCTCGTTGTTGCTCATTGTTGTTAGTATTTCTGATTGAATTGAGAATGCGGAAATATGATTAAGTAAATAGAAAAGAGTTGATTAAGGTTCAACTGGATTGATGTTAGAACCTAAGAATGTCTTTATTGTAAGACAAAATAATTGATAGTATTATATTAGTAGATTGATTACAGGATGTAGTTTAAATCTTGGTTAAGGAATGTTGTGTCATTTGATTTGAGGATGACTGCTATTTGGGAAAATATGTGTTTATGTGGCTATATGATATGTTTTGATTATAGCTAAACAGTTGATCTAAACCAAGATGAATAGGTTTATGAGAAATGTAGAGAATAATAAGGTGAAATTGATTTGGGAAGTGATAGATCTTTCTGATCAATTGTGAATTAATAAGTGAAATGTTTTGTAGTAACATGATTGAGTAGGCTTGTTGTGACATTGATGCTTGATAGTATAGCATATGTCAAAGTGATGATAATTAATTAAGATGTGTCATTAATTTTGTAGTAAATAGGGACATTGAATTGTGTTTAGTATTGAAACTATGATGATAGGTTATCATATGCTTGAGGTTTCAGACAAGTAGATATACTGAGTAATTCAGTTGTTGAAAACCAGAACATTGTATGAATATGTAAGTAGTAAGCTGATTTTGAGTGTGTATCAGCTGATAGAAATTATTAAATGGATTTTGATTAATTTAAAATCATGAGGTGTTTAGTATATATAAGTGAGAGTAAATCACATTAAAAATTATAATGTAGAGTAGCCTGAGAATGGATTGTGAAGAACATAATCTTGCAACGCATGATCACCGTTGTTATATTATGTTGTGTCACATGAACTTGTTGAGGCTACTTGGTATAAAAGAAATGTAATGTGATTTTGGAAATGGAGCATGATAGTATGCTAAGTTGTTTAATAGTTGTTTTGATAAGAAAACAATCAGTTGATAGAACTGTGACCTTTAGACTGTAAAGGTGAGAGTGTAAATAATAATGGTCATTGATAGAGGTTTTGATGATACACCTAATTGACTAATTTGATTTTGTTGAATATGTAATTGTAACTGATTGTGTTACATTGACCTTAGGTGGATTTGATAGTGTTTAAATGAGTCACTATTTTGTATTTGGCTTGTATGAAGCCAAAGTTGAGATAGGTTGATATTGTCTTGCTTGAGGAATTTCTAGTATTATTGAATGTAATAATTTGAAGTATATGTTTGAAGGTAAACATACAATATGAAATGGCTTGTATGGAGCCAAGATTTATGTAAGTTGACTTTGTCCTTGTGAAGGATTGATAAGATTATTGAAAAGTAATAATTTAAAATATATGTTTGAAAGTAAACATATAAGATGAAATGGTTTGTTGGAAGTTAATAATGATAGTATGTTAACTTTGAATGTCAAACCATGAATAGAGAATTGTATATATGTAACACCTCGTCAAAAAGTCAATTTTCGCGCTGAATTTAAACTTCAAATAAACGATTTAACTTTTATTCCCAATTAGTATTTTTATAAAATACTTTCATTAGAAAACATTTTTAAATAATATAAATAAGATTTTATTTTATATTATGACTGGACAAATAAAACACGGGTATTTTGTACTGTGGTTGGAGACCACAGTCCGCGCACTGGGGATCTGTGTTGGACAAAACCCAACCCTCCTCCCATTTCATCTCATTTTCATCATCTTCTCCACCTCATTTTTCTCTCTAAAAATAATTCACCAACCACCGCCACCACCACCGGACTTCACCACCACCACCATCAACATACATTTTCGGAATCACCTTCACGAGTGGAACAACATTAACAAAGGCAACATCATCGTTTTCTTTCTCGTTTGGCCTCGATTCGCATTTGTAAGAATTTCTCAAATTCTTAGATTTAATCATTTTGGGGTAATGTTTTAGTGTAATAATGTTTACCTAAGTTGCTTATAACCTAAACAACCAAGAAACCACGATTTTACAGCTTGAAAATGCGTTTGATTTGCGATTTTGGCCGAAAAAAACGCGAAACCCGAAGGTTTCTGGGCTGGTGTTCTTGAGTGCGACACAAGCCTTGTGTCGCATACTGTGTCGCATAAACTATCTATGCGACACAACCCTTATGTCGTATCCTTGTGTCGTACCTTGTGTCGCAGACTCCATGCGACACAACCCTTATGTCGCTATTGATTTAGCATCGCACACATTATGCGACACAACCACTGTGTCGCAGAACTCTTGTGTCGCATTATGCGACACAACCCTTGCGTCGCACGACACATTTTTGTGTCGCATGTTATGTCGCAGAAAACATAAATTTGCCAAATCTTTCTAAGTGTCGGAAAACGTTTTCAAAAGACAATTTAAATACGATACGACTTGTACTCCAAAACAAATATACTTTATGAAGTATACGAAAACTCAAACCTAATAATAATATGAATTATTATTACGAACATCCATAACGAACCGCACTTACAAACGTACGAAATCTCTCGTGTTTAGGACATTAGGAGGTTTCACTTGGCACGACTCGTTACGCTAGGACGCTAGCTCCTCAGGTGAGTTCATCACCCCACTCTTTCACTGTTTTTCCAACTGATTTCGGGGTGGGAATGCATACTCCTGTTTTACTACTTTCAACTGTTCAAACCGTTACAAACGTTTTACTATAGTTTATGGTAACGGTGCTAGACCGCGACAGCTACGAACCATTTGACCATACTTGGGGATATTAAGTATGACTGTGTTAGTAACACCTAGAATTATATTACATATAATATCTAGGAAATAAATGCCTCACTACATCAGTGACTTGCTAATTACTAGTAATGACTAGTGGACTTGTGAATACCAACTAGAGGAACCGACTTGCTAGTTCAGTGATGACTATCCTTATGAACTAACAGATGACTTTAACTAAGTACTGAGAGTACTTCCCTACAGTTAAGTGACTTAGACGTTACACATTACTTCAGGCAAACTAGGTGACGTAGATACGTACCTACCTATTGATTACGATTATCCCTTACATCTAGGTGACGCTCCTACATTTCTTAGTATGATATACTACTGTGAATTACGTAACAACTTGAGGTACTGTTGAGTGCCTGTAACATTTTACTAGCTTTGGGGCTAAACTTACTTTCGGCATGTCGTGTACTGCCAAAACGATTACTTGCATCTCCTGCGGGAGAATAACGGACGTTGTCACTACATGTGAAGCAAAACGATGCCACGGTGGGTGGTACAAACACGATACCAATGTGATTGGTATTACGGATTTACAAACGAGCTCACGATACCACGGTGGGTGGTACAACTGATTTGCGAGCTGGATTGCTCACGATACCACGGTGGGTGGTACAACCTACTTACGAGCTGGATGCTCATACTCAGCATATGGATTTATGCTTTACTTACATTCAGCAACGGACCTACGAATTACTACGATCGGGGTCGTTGGCTCAGCATGTGGATTCATGCTCTATCGTAGTCCTGCGGGACTGCACGGTTACTCATTCCAGCATATGGACTTATGCTTTACTTACTTCCAGCAACGGACCTACGAATTATTACGGTCGGGGTCGTTGGCTCTATAACTGGTTAATTTACTGAAACGTGGTCCTGCGGGACATAACTTGACACTTCCCTTGGGGGATAATCAGTACATCACTGTAGGTGATTACTAGATGCTTACGAGTCGGAGACTCGGGAAATAACGAGCTTTTGCTCACTTGACTGTAATCACAAACCGTACCGATATGACACAATCACAAAACAGATAACTTGATCACGTTGCCGGGGTGCAACCTTTCATGCCAAGTGGCATCGTGACCTATTAGTAACCGTAGTACTAATACTTGAAACCGTACAAACTATCCGTACCGTATTGCCGGGGAGCAATACCGATCGCCTAAGGACTTTCTTGCTTGATTGCTTTCGGCCAGTAGCACGACAGATAGTCACCTTACGCTACTCTCGTATACATATTGCCAGGTAGCAATATCTTACCGGATAACACACAGGATGGGGATTGGTCCCATTTATTTGACTAGAAACCTATGGATTAGGTTCACCTGCTTACCATAAATTACTTATAACTGCCTCGAGGGGCAACTGTTGTTATTTAAACTGCTAAACTTGATTGATATTTCTGAATGAAACATTTATTACTCGAACTACTTGTTTCTACAAATTACTTGTGAACTCACCAGCTTTTCAGCTGACCCTTTTAGTGTGCATTCTCAGGTACACTGCTGTAGTAGGATTGGACTACAGGATTCTAGCTCGAGTCGCATGTTTTCAATACTCAGGATATTTATTGCATTTACTCAGTACTAGTAGAATGTAATATTACTTTTATGCGAACTCGCAACTTGTAAATACTTATATTTCATAAATGTATAATTATTTTCAAACGTCTCATTTAGAGTCGTTCATTATGTATCTTATGCTGTGATATTTAATTTGGTAACACCCGACCCGATCGCTTCCGCAAACCGAAATTTGAGGGTGTTACAGATTGGTATCAGAGCCTAAGGTTGTAGTGAACTAGGTTGCATTTAGTGGACCTAAACTATGACCATTAGGCAGTATTCCTCATTAGGTATGACTAGTTCAGGGATTACATCATACGAACTTAATTTAACATAGCGTAGCTAACTATGTACAATTAAGCAAAGATGATGTAAGATCTGAAAGGAGTTATATTGAAAGGGAATGCAGTAGTTGACTCTGATTGTTATTTGCTACTTGCTAGACACCCTAGGCTATTATATGTACTGTAGGTATATATGAATAGGCCTTACGTGTATACTATTCCTGCATATCTATATACCGGTAGGTATGATTATACCTGACATGATTCCGCTGTACAAACTGATACACACTTTCGAAGTGGCATATCGCCAGCTTCCCAACCTTTACAACTTGATCTCAAAACTTTGACCAGGTTGGTCACGACTGACTGGTATTACGAGAGATGCTCGTAATGACTAAGTCCACGAATTACTTTCAAACTTACTATCGGCCTGAGGGCCATACTTGGATAACATGTGGCACGTGGTGCTGCATCGTGCTTTGGGCACAATACTACTCCAGCACGTAGTGCTGCAACTACACAGTATGTTTATACTGCATTCGGCACGATGGTACTACACTCACAGTACAGGGGTACTGCAACTACGGTGCCGCGGGCACTACATTACGGCACGTGGTGCTGCGTTTCATAGTACTTTGTACTAGAATCATAATATATTACGGTGCTTCGGGCACTACATTTTGGCACGTTGTGCTACACCCAGGCTCGATGAGCTACTATCCAATATGCATGTGGACTTGTTATAGTTACATGTACGACTTATATATACATATACACTTACTTAACTGGGCATGAGATGCCACACCTGATTCTTTACTACTGCGCACTTATACTTGTATAGTTACGTGTACATCACATATGTATATACGACTACTCTACTGGACACGAGGCGTCCCACTCGATTTCTTTGCGTAGGAACCCTCGCTATAGGCACTTGTACACTTATACGCATACGCAATTTCCTTAGTGGGCACTAAGTACCAAACCACGACTACTCAGGCATGTGATGCCTCATTCGGTGAATACACTCTAATTTATTGGGATTACATTTATAGTACTTTAGTACTACATTATAGTCTGATAGACTACGACGATACCCTAGTTCTGGTCGAACTACATATAATACACAACTAGGTCGTTAGTACGACTACACATTTAAAATTTCAAAGTCCGAGGACTTTCATACAGACACCTTAAGTGGTTTCTGGATCATTATCACTTTATATCCGTGGGCAACGGTGTAATATCGATTTACGTATACAACTGTAATAATCACAATTCCTGAATAAGGAATCTCACGACTGTTGTTTCATTCTTGTTTAAGAATCATGCCACGTGGACGACAAACGTACTCTCAAACAGAACGCGACCAATACGCGGAACAAAGAGTAGCTGAAGCTCTGGCTGCACAAAACCTAACGCGCCTCTGCACCTATAAAGAATTTATAAACTGTAACCCGCCAATCTTTGTTGGTACCGAAGGGGCTGTCGGACTGATCCAATGGATCGAAAGGATGGAAGCTGTTTTCCGCATTTGCAACTGCCCCGATGGATACAAAGTTAAATACTCCACCTACACTCTTCGAGATAATGCTCTAACCTGGTGGAATGCTCACGCCCACACCGTAGGGGTCGACACCGCCTATGAACTTTCGTGGGAGTAACTGAAACAACTGATGAGGGACGAATATTGTCCTAGCGAGGAACTACACCGACTCGAGAATGAACTCTGGTATCTTACCGTGAAAAACAACGACATCATGACCTATACCAATCGTTTTCACCGACTAGCACTCTTTTGCCCATCACTAGTAAACCCAGAAAGCAAACGAATCGAAAAATACATCGAAGGACTTCCAACTTAAATAGCGGGCATGGTTATCTCCTCTAAACCCAACACTATTCGCGACGCCGTTCGCATGGCCCATAACCTCATGGCGCGGGTGATTCAACGCGGAACCCTCCCAACTGAAAACCATACACAAAGGTGGAATGGCGATTCCAGCACTAGTCATAATCCAACAAATCAACCCGAACCCTTGAAATCTTACCCTTCTGAATACAAAGGAAAGCGGGGCTATGCGGGGGATAAACCCTTCTGTCACAGCTGTAAACGTCATCACTCTGGCCCTTGTGGCTCACCTTGCGAGAGATGTCAACGATTCGGACACCAAATCTGGGACTGTAGAGTTCCTGCCAACCCCGACAAACAACAAACGTGTTTCAAATGTAACACTCCTGGACATTTCAAGAAAGATTGCCCAAATCAGAAACGAAAAATCCTCATGATCAACTCCGGAAGGACCGGACGAAACCGCGACAATATCACGGGTATGTCCCTATCCAATACTAAACTTCCAAATCAAACACAACGTTTCGATCGGCGGGAAAGTCGATTCCAAAATGATACCGATTACATAAATTAATACCGACTACACGAATTAAGCCAAACTTAAAATCTAGAGTTTGCTTTCAACAGACTAACCGACTGAAAGTACACAAAACACTCAGTCCTGATAGGACTACTCATCGAACGGTCAAGTGGTGACAACTATCTAGTTCCGTAGGGACTATAATGCAAACAGTCCCTTAGTGACTACGACTCAACGATAACTTGAACAAAACCATATAGTCAGGATGTGACTACAACGATAAACCGCGACACAGTCATGGATTGACTGCCCTTCAACCCCGTTATAAGACATGATATGTCTAAAACCTACTCGACAAACAATATGTACGTACATTGCTCTCCAGACCTCACATGACCACGACATCACTTTTAAATTTCGGGACGAAATTTTCTTAACAGGGGGAGAATGTAACACCTCGTCAAAAAGTCAATTTTCGCGCTGAATTTAAACTTCAAATAAACGATTTAACTTTTATTCCCAATTAGTATTTTTATAAAATACTTTCATTAGAAAACATTTTTAAATAATATAAATAAGATTTTATTTTATATTATGACTGGACAAATAAAACACGGGTATTTTGTACTGTGGTTGGAGACCACAGTCCACGCACTGGGGATCTGTGTTGGACAAAACCCAACCCTCCTCCCATTTCATCTCATTTTCATCATCTTCTCCACCTCATTTTTCTCTCTAAAAATAATTCACCAACCACCGCCACCACCACCGGACTTCACCACCACCACCATCAACATACATTTTCGGAATCACCTTCACGAGTGGAACAACATTAACAAAGGCAACATCATCGTTTTCTTTCTCGTTTGGCCTCGATTCGCATTTGTAAGAATTTCTCAAATTCTTAGATTTAATCATTTTGGGGTAATGTTTTAGTGTAATAATGTTTACCTAAGTTGCTTATAACCTAAACAACCAAGAAACCACGATTTTACAGCTTGAAAATGCGTTTGATTTGCGATTTTGGCCGGAAAAACGCGAAACCCGAAGGTTTCTGGGCTGGTGTTCTTGAGTGCGACACAAGCCTTGTGTCGCATACTGTGTCGCATAAACTATCTATGCGACACAACCCTTATGTCGTATCCTTGTGTCGTACCTTGTGTCGCAGACTCCATGCGACACAACCCTTATGTCGCTATTGATTTAGCATCGCACACATTATGCGACACAACCACTGTGTCGCAGAACTCTTGTGTCGCATTATGCGACACAACCCTTGCGTCGCACGACACATTTTTGTGTCGCATGTTATGTCGCAGAAAACAGAAATTTGCCAAATCTTTCTAAGTGTCGGAAAACGTTTTCAAAAGACAATTTAAATACGATACGACTTGTACTCCAAAACAAATATACTTTATGAAGTATACGAAAACTCAAACCTAATAATAATATGAATTATTATTACGAACATCCATAACGAACCGCACTTACAAACATACGAAATCTCTCGTGTTTAGGACATTAGGAGATTTCACTTGGCACGACTCGTTACGCTAGGACGCTAGCTCCTCAGGTGAGTTCATCACCCCACTCTTTCACTGTTTTTCCAACTGATTTCGGGGTGGGAATGCATACTCCTGTTTTACTACTTTCAACTGTTCAAACCGTTACAAACGTTTTACTATAGTTTATGGTAACGGTGCTAGACCGCGACAGCTACGAACCATTTGACCATACTTGGGGATATTAAGTATGACTGTGTTAGTAACACCTAGAATTATATTACATATAATATCTAGGAAATAAATGCCTCACTACATCAGTGACTTGCTAATTACTAGTAATGACTAGTGGACTTGTGAATACCAACTAGAGGCACCGACTTGCTAGTTCAGTGATGACTATCCTTATGAACTAACAGATGACTTTAACTAAGTACTGAGAGTACTTCCCTACAGTTAAGTGACTTAGACGTTACACATTACTTCAGGCAAACTAGGTGACGTAGATACGTACCTACCTATTGATTACGATTATCCCTTACATCTAGGTGACGCTCCTACATTTCTTAGTATGATATACTACTGTGAATTACATAACAACTTGAGGTACTGTTGAGTGCCTGTAACATTTTACTAGCTTTGGGGCTAAACTTACTTTCGGCATGTCGTGTACTGCCAAAACGATTACTTGCATCTCCTGCGGGAGAATAACGGACGCTGTCACTACATGTGAAGCAAAACGATGCCACGGTGGGTGGTACAAACACGATACCAATGTGATTGGTATTACGGATTTACAAACGAGCTCACGATACCACGGTGGGTGGTACAACTGATTTGCGAGCTGGATTGCTCACGATACCACGGTGGGTGGTACAACCTACTTACGAGCTGGATGCTCATACTCAGCATATGGATTTATGCTTTACTTACATTCAGCAACGGACCTACGAATTACTACGGTCGGGGTCGTTGGCTCAGCATGTGGATTCATGCTCTATCGTAGTCCTGCGGGACTGCACGGTTACTCATTCCATCATATGGACTTATGCTTTACTTACTTCCAGCAACGGACCTACGAATTATTACGGTCGGGGTCGTTGGCTCTATAACTGGTTAATTTACTGAAACGTGGTCCTGCGGGACATAACTTGACACTTCCCTTGGGGGATAATCAATACATCATTGTAGGTGATTACTAGATGCTTACGAGTCGGAGACTCAGGAAATAACGAGCTTTTGCTCACTTGACTGTAATCACAAACCGTACCGATATGACACAATCACAAAACAGATAACTTGATCACGTTGCCGGGGTGCAACCTTTCATGCCAGGTGGCATCGTGACCTATTAGTAACCGTAGTACTAATACTTGAAACCATACAAACTATCCGTACCGTATTGCCGGGGAGCAATACCGATCGCCTAAGGACTTTCTTGCTTGATTGCTTTCGGCCAGTAGCACGACAGATAGTCACCTTACACTACTCTCGTATACATATTGCCAGGTAGCAATATCTTACCGGATAACACACAGGATGGGGATTGGTCCCTTTTATTTGACTAGAAACCTATGGATTAGGTTCACCTGCTTACCATAAATTACTTATAACTGCCTCGAGGGGCAACTGTTGTTATTTAAACTGCTAAACTTGATTGATATTTCTGAATGAAACATTTATTACTCGAACTACTTGTTTCTACAAATTACTTGTGAACTCACCAGCTTTTCAGCTGACCCTTTTAGTGTGCATTCTCAGGTACACTGCTGTAGTAGGATTGGACTACAGGATTCTAGCTCGAGTCGCATGTTTTTAATACTCAGGATATTTATTGCATTTACTCAGTACTAGTAGAATGTAATATTACTTTTATGCGAACTCGCAACTTGTAAATACTTAAATTTCATAAATGTATAATTATTTTCAAACGTCTCATTTAGAGTCGTTCATTATGTATCTTATGCTGTGATATTTAATTTGGTAACACCCGACCCGATCGCTTCCGCAAACCGAAATTTGAGGGTGTTACAATATAAAATTTATTGCTTGTGATTGGTTTGAGTTTGGGTCAAACTTGAGAAAAGCAATTAGAGGATTTTATTGATTGGTTGATTGAAATCAAAGTTGACATGTAGTCAACTGTGTGTGTTGAAATAGTCTAACATAGATTGAAATGTTATGATTGTGTGGAATTTAATTGAATTCCTAGATTAGTCGAATTATGTTGAAAAAGGGTCGTGTAAGATCCAAAGGAGATAGATGAATTGTCTAAGTTTGTGAAACTTGATTTATTTACTTAAGGATAGTATTAAGTAATTGAAATAGTGTTAAGTAAAATTGAATATTCAGTTAAGTAATATTGGATATTTGAGCTGAATATATGTTAAGGAATTATACAGATGTGAAGTCATTGTGTGATATGACAGTTATAATTTGTTGAAAGGTGCAAATTAAGTCACATTGATTAGAGTTGTGATAAGATAATCTTACCAGTGTGTGAGGCTTGTGATGATAGTCTGGATCTGGGTAAGAATGTGAGATGAGAATTAATTGAAAGTTATTATTAATAGTTGCATAGGTTGATTTGTACCTCATGATGAGTTATTTAAGTATTGAAAGAATTGAATGGATTCTTTAGTTATTTGTTGATTGTATGCAAATAAAGTAAGTGATGAAGTGGTAAATTGGGATTAGATCCAATTAAGATATGATATGAAAGTATATCTAGAATTGAACTGTATTAAAGGTTTAGTTGATTCTTGTTTGATAAATTGAGGAATATGAATTGAAAAGTTGTTCATATTTTGAGAAATAAGGTATGTGGGTATAGTGAATGTCTTAGAAAGTAAGAGAAACCTTGAAATTGATAGGTGATGATTGTATTCACCAAGCTTTTCTTGTAAGTTTAAGTTGAATTGTTTAAGTTATATACGAGTTGGTAAGTATATAAGTGAAACATAGAGTTGTTGATTGGTAATTGTTCCATGTCCTGTGGTATGGATATGTGATGATTGGTAATAATGTGAAGGCTTGGTAAAGACTTTAACAGTCTGAATGGCCTATTATATAGAATTAAATGGAATTGAGGTGTACATGTCCATTTTAGAAAATTACTTGGAATTATGTATGTATGTGTGGTATACATGATAATAAATGGCATAATAAGTTTTAATAGAAAGAATTAAAATGTGCCATAAGATATGTGGAAGTCAGTTAATTTTGATTAACTTGATGTAGATTTTGTTGGAAATGTGTTGAAAAATAGCACATTGTGATATTGTGATGCTTGATCTGTAGTATCATAATATGTTGATTAAGACTGACTTAGTTGCTAGATTGATGGGATCTAGTGTTGAATCATTAGGTGATTAAAGTTGAAAAACTTCTAATTGCTTGTGATTAAGAAGTTTGATGTAGTACAGTAGTGGTTGGAAGTTTTAAGAATTTGAATTAAAATAACTGGTTGTTGAAAATAGATTCTTGATGTTTTACCAGTTTAAGTGTAATGTAAATTCTAACTTGATGGTTAGTTAGACTTTGAAGGCAAATATTAAGTACAAATAGGTGTACTGGAATGTATAATCACTAGTGTTGTGATTATTGTTTGAGCAGTTGTTGTTGTTGACAATTGATAGGTTGTAATGAAAGGAGTTACAAGCAGAAATAAGTCAATGTAGAGGTTGGTTGAATGTAGGTAATATTTGATTTTGGTACTTTTGTTGATTGAGCAAAGTACTTGTTGATTGTGGTTTTACCTACTGAGTTTGATCTCTGCGTTACTTATTAAAGTGAATAGTGATATGTGAATATGATATGTTGTTCAAGAGAGTAGGTATGAAACTTTTGAATGAAAAGTTGACCTAGATTTGAAATTTAAATCTTTGATAGTAGAGATTTGAAATTGTTATCTGTATATGAGACTGATTGTTAGTCATAGCTGAAATTAAATTTCAGTGTGGATATGTGTATGAGGGTTTTAGAATCACTGTCGTAGTGATATTGTGGTTTTTGTTTTGTTGTTAACAGAGATGAATAGTGGTAATAGGTTAAAGATTTTAGATCATTGCTAATTTCTGGTTGCATAGACCTATTAAGTGATGTTAAGTTTTACTTGTTGATTAAGTGATTGTAGATTTCACTTGTTGAAGTAAGTGTTTGTTTATAAGATATATCTGATTGATGGTATGGATTGGATGCACTGTATGTGTGCGTAGGAAAAGATAGAAGCCTGTTCATGGGAACATGTGAATGTGGAAAGAATTCAAACAGTCTAAGTATAGTTGTAAGTTGCTATTGAGGATTAATGTATGCTAAGAGGTATGTGATTATATCACATTAGTTAGATTGATTGAGGTTAGATTTCGGGGACGAAATCTCTTTAAGGGGGGGAGAGTTGTAACATCCTCGAAATGGACCTAGTTGTTTATATATTATTTCTTGATTTAAATATGTATTTTAATGTGTTTGGAAATAATATTGTTTGAAATAGTTGAAATAATTGGAATAGGAGCCGAATATTCCAATGTGATAAGTGAATTATTAATTGTTGTAAATTAATATAGTTGACGGTACAATAAAATGTTTGGACTCGCAAATGGTTTTCGGGTTCCAGACAATAGATTGAGATGGGGTATTAAATTATACCCGTAAAATTGAAGGCGGTTTGTTAGGCCGACTTATATATCACTTTCCTCTTTAGGAAAGTTTCATCTGAAACTTCAAAACTCACATAAACCTTAAGAAATCCATACCAAAATCTAGAAATCAAATCAGGAAGCTGTGATTGATTCAAGTTTCACCATAATCATCATTCTATTCAGTGTTCTTCAATCAAAGAGTAAGTTTGATTTAATCAATTTGATTGAAATTGGGTAAATTAATGATTTGATAGAATTGGATGTTAGAAACTTGTTATAAGTTGTTATATAATGTTTATATGAAGTTATTGGTGGTATATAACTGTTAGAAAGTGAGTTTTGGTGATTTGGGTATAAAACCCGTGGGTTAGGGTTTGAGCAGATCGCACCAGGCTGGGACGAAGGTGGAAGCCGGCTGCTTCGTGGGAAGCCGGCGGCTTGGTCTTGTTTAGTGTGAAGCCGGCGGCTTCTTTGGCAAGCCGGCGGTTTGTGTTGAATTGCATGAAGCCGGCGGCTTCTAGGGGAAGCCGGCGGCTTGATCGGCTGTTCCAGCATTTCTTGTTTGATTGTTAATAATAATGTGGTTGCTATTTGATATATGTTAATAGATGATAATGATTATATTGTAAATCATTAGTGTATAATTAGGAACTAGTAATCTTGATGTGGATTATGTTAAGTTCTTAATGTTATTGATTGATATAAGTTAAGTATTGATGATCTGGATTACTAACTTATATTTGATTGTTAATTCTCAGATGTGGAGAAGGCTCGGTGATATTAGACTACTTAGTGGAGACCTGAGGTAGTCGGTGAGTGGATCTGTAACCTCAGTGTGATTTAGTTGTAATGATTTGGTTACAACCAGTAATTATAGTATTACTTTGATATAATGTATTTGTTGAGATATCTTGCCATGTTAGTTTGGTTGTTTGCTTACTTGGCTGTTTGAGCTAGTATGTAAGATTCTGAGGTCAACTTGACTTGACAGTTGGACTTGGTTGTTATTGTAGACGACAGGAGATCTTGAAACTTGAAATGTTGGTTTAGAGATCTAGGTCGTGTGTGATTAACAACTGGTTATCGGTAATTCTGTATAGGCCAATACAGATGATTGATTAGAGTTCCTTGAGTACCAAACCGGTATTAGGGTATCTCAGGAGCCACCGGTCCTCATGACGATTGATAACGCTTGATTGGAAGTTGCTTGATTGAATGATTGGCTTATTGATTTTCTGTTTATTGTTATTTGATGTAAACAGATTATTATGCTAAGTTGGATTGTTGTTTATAGTTTCATTCATTTAGCTTTATGCTAACCCCACCACAGTTCTTCCTGCAGGTTAAAATAGAGGGGACATATTGGGCTGGGCAGGAAGTGTTTGGAATTGATGGAATGTTTGACAGGCTGTTACTCTGATGTTATTTTGATAACTAAAGAGATGTTTTGAATTATATAACACCCAGTTGTTGAAATATCATGTAATTTGATTTGAAAAAGTTTATTGACATTTTAATTGACATTGATAGTAATGTTTTGAAAGATATACGCTTCCGAGTCGCAAACATTATATTAAATGTTTATAATTAACGAGGGGTGTTATAATAAAGGCACTGTTTAAGGGGAATATTCTTTCAATAACGAAATGAAGAAGTTAGTAAACACATTTTGATAATTATTTACGATGGAAGTTAATCATGCAATATCTATCTGACAATTTCACGAGTTGGCAAGATTAGACCTCATCGCGTGGCACTCGAAGTTAAGAAAATTGAGAAGTACATCAGCAGCTTTGTTCTAGAAACTAGTAGGACGGTAGAAGGGACTGAGCCTCCTACTATCCAATGCGCAATACTGATGGATGGATTGTTAATCGTTAAAACCGTTAAGGCTGGGAATGTAGAAACAATACCAAGAATGAGAGGGTATTCAAAAGACTGGTAGATACTAACACATGAAGAGAGGATTACACTGGTTCACATATTCTGTGTGTAAGGTGTAACTACTATCATCACACATCTGCATCATGTTATATTTATTCAAACTGCAACTTAAGAGGCCGCTTTACAATTGAATGTCGGATGACAGCTCGTCAAGTGGCACCAATCAACACAGTACGAAACTCGATGGCTTACCTTGGGTGAGAGACTTTGAAACACATTTATTAATGGGAGTACATAGAGACTAAAAGACGTTACATAAGGATATACTCTAGTGCTAGAATAATACTCTTTTAGCATTGACTTGTTGCCCTTCGGACTTGGAAGTTTTGGTGTAGTTATGGGGATGGATTAGTTGACGAAATTTAGGTAGAAATTGTATGTTTGAGAAAGTATTTCGTATACCACTTAAGTGGTGGTATAATACCTGAGATTTTCATAGAACACTTCAAAGACGAAAAGAAACAACTCATGAGCGTAAAGGCTAATAATATAAAATTTCAAAATATTCTGTTATCGACGATTTCCTCGAGGTCTTCCCGAAAGACTTAGAAGGACTATATCCCTCTCAACTCGTAAGGTTTTGTATCGATCTTATTCTTGGATGCAAAAGCTCCAAACTGCTTAACACTATTTGAATGCAAGAGTTATTTAATTCTCTTTAAGATGCTCCAAGACAAGGGTTTTATTTGCCCTAGTCTTTTTTCCGTTGGGAGCACCTGGTTTGTTTTTCAAAAAGAAAGATGGTTGTTTTCATTTGTGCATTGACTATCGTGAACTTAACAAAATTTACGGTCAAGAATCGTTGTCATCTTCCAAGGATATATGATTTGTTTGATCAACTTCAGGGTGTTCGGTGATGTTCAAAAAAATCAATCTTCATTCTGGTATCAATTGAGGGTACCTGAATTAGATATACCTAAGATTGCGTTTAGTACTCGTTATGAACATTTCAAATTTCTCGTTATGTCTTTCGATCTTACGAATGCGATTATAGCATTCCTATATTTAACGAACACGTATGTAAACCGCATCTCGAAGAATTTATCATACCTTTTCATCTGCGACATTCAAATTTATTCTAAAACCAAGGAAGAGCATGAAGTCCCATTGAGACTAATCCTGGAGTTTCTTTTGAAAGAAAAAGGTCTATGCAATATATTCAGAGTTCAAAATTTGACTACAAGAGGTTTGTTTTGCTTGGGCACGTTATGAACAAGGAAGTTAATCTTGTGTATTTTAGTGAAATAGAAGCTGTAAAGGGATGGAAGGTCCCACAGCTATTGTGAAGGTTCATAAAGCATTTGGGATTCACAGGTTATTATCGGCGTTTTATCGAGAGTTTTTCAAGGATCGCTCTACTGTTCACAAAATATATGTATATATAAGTTTGTTTGGGGTAAGAACTTAGAAGAAGCTTTTCAAACAGTGAAGGACGACGGATCGGAGGATTTCATTGTGTATTGTGATGCATCAGACTGAAGTCTAGGTTGTGTGTTAATTAAAAGGGGAAGGTGATCGCATTCATGAAGATTTTTATATTACCCACGATTTGGAACTTTGAGTGGTAGCATTCGTACATATGTGTTGAAGACACTACTTGTATGGAATGAAGAACGTTATGCATACAGATCATAAGAGTTTTTAACACCCCTATGTTCAAAAGAAGTTGAATACGATACAAATGAGGAAGCTCGAATTATTTAGTGTTACCATTGTGAAATTTGATACTATCCGGGGAAGACGGATGTTGTTGCAGATGTTTTTAGTAGGAAGGAAAGAGAGAACCAAGGTGAGTGCAAGTCAAAGTGTTATGATACATTCTTGCATTAGGGATAAGATGTTCAAAATTCAAGATGGAGCGTTAAGGATACTCATGTGCAAAACAAAAAGTGTGCGGGTTAGACAAACATTTGGAACAAAAAGTGGACAAGATGTTACATTATCGAAAAGATTTTGGATTCCTTTGCTAGGTGGTCTATGGACACTAGTAATGGACAGAGTACGTAAGTCAAAAGATTCCATACAAAGGGAGTTGTTAAGAAGTAGTATGATATCATGGATTTGTATTGGTGTCTGGGAATGAAGAAGGACATCATTTAATACATTCTCCATTTATCAATGCATGATTTGTTTGAAATTCAAGGCTGAATACCTAAGACTCTCTGGTCTATTACAGTAACCAGAGATTTCCGAATGAAATAATGGGAAGCATAATTATGGATTTTATTACGAAATTTCCTAGAACTAGTAGTGGGCGCGATTCGATTTGGGTAATTGTGGATAGAATGACTGAGTCTACTCAGTTCTTAGCTATTCACGAGAACTACAAAATGGAGAAATTAGCAAGGTAGTAGCAAGGCATGGAGTGTCTGTATCAATTACATCTGATTGTGATGGTTATTTTCTTCATAATTTTGGCAAACGTTACAAAGGCTTTGGAAACGCATTTTGATGTGAAGGCGGTTTATCATTCTCGAACTAATGAGCGGGGTGAGCAAATAATTCAAACATTGAAGAATATACTTAAGTTGTGTCATCGATTTTTGTAGAAGCTGGGATACCCATTTACCATTAGTCGAGTTCTCATACAATACAGTTATCGTTCTAGTATTCAATGGGCATTATTACAAGCACTTTAGGAGTGTGGGAGTTGTTCATTGTAGTGTGGGATGAATTTTGGATTAAAGTCAGCTGATTGGATTGAAATAGTCCATGAAGCTATTGACAAGATCGTTCGAATCAAGGAGAGGTTGGAAACAACACGTGATAGGAAAATGAGTTATAGAAGCAAACATCGACAACAGTTAGAGTTTTGTGTTGGGAATCATAATTTGTTTAAACTGTTATTTTGAGAAGGTGTCATACATTTTTGGAAGTTTGAAGTATTAGCATATGTGTCTGATGTACCGTTCTAAATTTTTGAACGTATGGGTTCAATCACATATCGATTGAAAGTTGTCACAAGAGTGAAGTGGTGTTCACGATGTATTTCATGTGTAAAATCTAAGAAAGTGTTGGCTAGTAAAGTATTACACGTATTTCTAGAAGGAATTCACATGGAATCACAGATAACATTGTGTAGAGAAACTAGTAGAAACCATGGATTAAGAGGTCAAAATCTCGAAGAACAGAAAGTTTTAATTTGTCATTTCCTGATTGAACGCTTAATAAGGATTTGAATTTACTTCGAAACAAAAAGAGTGTACAAAGCTTAATTTTATGTACTTATTCAGTGATCGCGTTGACAGTATAGCTCCGACTGAATTTCGGGACGAAATTCTCTCAACTGGGGGATACTGTGACAACCGTCACCAAACCGTTATCGTAGTTTGATCCGTAAAAAGTCATTTTTTTGAAAATACTAATTTCAATGATTTCTTTACATCAAAGTCTTTGTTTTTGAAAAACGAATCCAACGCAAAAAGAATCAACTCAATCCGACGTGTAACGAAGAAGTTATGAAGCAAAAAGTAAACGAAATTTGGGCTGATAATAGAGACGCGATTTGGGGCAAATAGAGGCGCGATTTACCCCTTTAAGCGACGCGATTCACCACAAATAGCGACGCGATTCACCCCTAATCGTGACGCGATTCTAAAACGGCCCAGACCCATATATATACATATTTTAACCCCAAAAACGTATTTGTAAACCCTATTTTCGGCTCCAGACGTTTAGAGGCGATTCTCCAGGTCGAAATACGAATTCCAAACCACAAAAACTCAAGGGTTTGATCCTTTCATTCAATCTATCAACCGAAAACAATCATAAACGCGTTCGTTGGGTAGTTCTTGATCTTATAACTCTCGTATACGTTTGATCGATCCACGAAAATGAATTCTAAGGGTTATGCTCTTAATATTTACAGATTCTAAGGGTTATCATCGTGCGGTTTTCTCGTTGGTTGGTATAATTCTCTATCCGAATCTTCCATATAAACGTATGTGATTATTTCGTATTATCGTTTATTTTTGGTTCGATTCCATTGTATTCCAGGTACATGAAATCATTAGGATAATATTAAAATCAGTGCATAAGTGGTAGAATCGAGAAATATGATTGTGTTTGCGGTTTGGATTGTTTATACGAATGATTAGGGTTGATTATCTATAAACCCTAATCTGATCAGATTTTTATTTCGGTTTGGGAAGCTTGTAACTTGTTCATTTCATGGTAATTTTTGATGAAAAAGGAGTCTAAACTTAAGTACTTTGAGTCTACTTTCAAATGACATCAGTTTCATAGTTAAATGTGGAGTATAAGTTGGTCAAAATGATTTTACAAGTTTGTGTGTCAGTTCTGAGTTTCTTGGTTCCAGATTTCGGTTAAGTTGTCGATTTTTGAAACATGCATTAAACTAAGATTTAGGTCTTGAGATTTTTATTGGTGTGTCTTTAAAGTGTTAAGTATTTTCTGTAAAAATATGGTAATCATTTGAAACTTCTAAGTATTTTAAATAAATTAAAACTTTTGTGAAGTCAGAAAGAGCCAATGGTTTAGAGCATTTCACTTTGATGAATTTTAAAAAAATAGTAAATCAATGTAAATGAATCTGATAAAATTACTGAGTCTTCTAAACACATTAAAGGGTCTTTGGTAAAAATTATAGAGTCAAATAATCTGATTAAGTATTATTTAAAAATTCGTAAAGTGGAACTAAACTCCCGGTCAGAATCTGAGTTTTTCATTTAGGATTAATTCTCGTAATAATACACTAGTAGAATTGTGAGGAAACATAATAAAAGTGTTTGAGGTGTGGAATACAATGGAATGACCTAGTTATGCCTAGGTTATAACCCATACGCATTATGACATTGTAGATTGGCGAGCTGATTAGTGGTTATACTTAAGGGACGATACTTACATCATTTCTTGAGGTGAGTTTTCGTGGCCCCTTTTTCATATACATGTTTTCAGATTGGGGGAAAAGTATGCTCACATGTTTTATCAATTGCTTTTATGCTGTGAAACGTATTCATTTCCATTTTTGGACATATACTTGAAATGTGTGACACTATGTGACATATGTGCATTGGTTGTTGGATTTATTTTTATAAAAGACCTTACTCTTTCGAGGGTAAGTACCTAATGTGTACCTTTGGTATGCATTGAAGGTCATGATTCGGTTGTTTTTATCAAAGGCCTTACTCTTTCGAGGGTAAGTACCTAATGTATACTTAGGTGTACATTGAAGGTCATTTATAGGTAGCTACCGCATACACAGGATTTGGTTGGGTCATACTCCTTCGTGGGGTGATGACGGTTTGTGGATTGTTCGGTTGGATTATTTCACTTGTGTGCCATTTTTATATGCATTGTCCTAACTTACTTTCTTCACAGCAAAATGATTATTTTTCTGGTGTTTGGTTTCAAACCTACGAAACTCACCAACATTCGTGTTGACGTTTTTGAGCATATCTTTTCAGGTTATACTAGTGGACTTAAAGCAGATGACAAGAGATCTTAGTGGACCTTTAGGGTTGCATTAAGAGAGTCATTCAAGAATTGTGGTACATCATGGTTTTTTGTGAAGGCATGTTTTGCCTTAGCATTGTAGTGTACGTTTGATTGTAAGATTTTGAATTCATTGTTGAAATGTATGCATGACATGAACCGTTATTCATGTTAATGGCATCATGACACATTGGATATTGTATTTCATATAGAATTCTTTATAATGATGTGTTATGATCCTATCACCGTTATACCCCGTTGTTACCGCTTTAGACGGGGTGTGACAAGAGTGATCTGTTGATGTTATACAAGAACAAGATTATGTCGACTTATGGATGGGGTGATGCAGCAAGGGAATATCAGAAAATGGTGAAGACCTGCATCAAGTTGAAGATATATGTTGGAAGCACGATATACAAGTGAAGATTGAAGACAAACTTGAAGACTACTAGAGCTATTGTCAAGGGGGAGTCTGTTGGGACATGTATGTGTGACAACAGTTCTAGCTTGTAATCAAGTTTTGTACATTGATCTTATTTTGATATTAGTTTTGTGGTTAATATTGTTGTTAAATATAAATAAGTGTTAGACAAAATGTAGACTGCAAACTTAATAAGCTGTGCGAACTGAGTTCACAAGTCAGTAGCCTTGCGAACCGAGTCAGTTCGCAAGGTTGGCAAGCGAACCGAGTCAGTTCCCTGGGCCAATAAGGCTGCGGACCGAGTTAGTTCGCAAAGCCCACGACTTGCGAACTGAGACGGTTTATAATGATTTTTAGGTTTAGAAAATCATAACACTTTACATTCTGTGTTTTTACTTCGGCAAATCAAACCCTAGACGAATTTAGTTCTTAAGCTTCGTTCTTGATAGGTTATAGTCATTAACAATCAAGATTAAAGCTAGTTGACAATTCTAATCACGAATATATCATGATATCAATAGTTATATCCGTATAACATTGTATTAAGGAATTCCGCACCTTAGTATATAAGATAACCTCGTTATCGATCCATAGAACCAGGGGACTTACATTCGGATATCCGACTTTGAACAGGCCTAGGTAAAACTATGGTGATACCTTGAATATTCATGGAAATAGGCATGGATAAAGAATATTAATGTCGAATTACATCGATAGGTGTAGAAATTTTGTAGAAGAAATGTGAAAACGGGTAGAGGAATTGTATAAAATTTTTATATATGTGAGAATTAGGGTACGTGGCAAAAAAAGGGAAGGCCTTTGAAACATATGTGTCAATTTTTGAAGGTAGTACGTGTTCATAAAAGAAGCAAGGGGATGATCTTATGTATCGATCTTATTAAGTAAAGACTAGTAAAGTTTGTGGGTTGTGCTAAGCACAACCCTGTTACGTTAAGCCTATCAAATAGATATTGTATGCGTTATCTAAAAAATCTAAGTATTTCATTGAAAATATGTTATGTATATGTCATCAATAACAAATTCAAATTGATCTTATGAGAAATTCATATGCACATATAGACACTTGTATATATTATAGAAACGTATTTATTTGATATAGATATTTAACGTAATAGATTTCAGCTTTTAAAATCGTTTAGCTACGATCAAATATGTTATAATGGATGTTTTAAAAAAAAATTTAACTCAACATTTATCCAAATTACACATTTATCCAAAATCGTAAAATTATGATTAAATATGTTATAAATGAAGTTATTCATGATTAATTAACATAAGTTATGTCGTGATTTTGGAATGATAACATGTTGAGATTTGTATAAATCAAAGCTAGTAAACAAATGAATCAAAAGTTATTTTATAGTATTTGTATGTATATTTTTGTATTTAAAGGTCAGAAAATACAAACAGTGATCGAAAAATCATTTTCCGGTGAAGATTTGGCAATGAGGATGCATCAATCAACGATGGTAATTGGCTTCCAACAACTTTTGATGATGTGTTGGCGTGTGGCTTCCACTTGTGAAACATTAATTTAAAAGATAAAAAATGTAATTTTTTAAAAAAATATAGCTTAGCATTACCTAAATGTATATACTCTCAGCAACATATATGATATCCCCATTAATATACCTTTAAAATTTATTCCAAATTATATGATAAATGAAATTAATAAACAGGTGGATAAAGGTGTTAACGTTTGGTGAGGGTTGGCATAACAACTACCATGCTTACCAAAAATTGGCTCAAACTGGATCGGAATGGTGGCAAGTGGACACGACATGGGATGTTATAAAGTTACTTGCGTTGGTCGGATTGTCCGAGGATGTTAAAACACTAACCGAGGCCGACAAAAGAAGGAAGACGCTAATGGCTGACTTAAAAAAAGGCTAGAACGACCTAGGTTGATCATATACAAATGATTAATTAATTTCTATCTAATTATGTTTCCATCAAGGTTTCGTCCTCTTGTTATCATGTTCCAAATTGTTGTGCGTACATTCTTAAAAGGGTATGCATTTCCAATAAATTAAATCTTTTTGCTGTAATTAAGTGAATTATTAAATTATGATGATATAAAAGTTAGACGTATATCCCGTTGCCCCGTTGCAAGTGTCGACTGAAATTCCTTTGAGTAGATTTTTATTAGTGACTGAGCTGAGGTGGTTAAATTGATATGATTTAATTTTAATTGATCGATTTACCTCTTACGTGATGGAACAATTGAGACGGTGATATGTGATTGTAAAAAATAAAAGTTTTTACATGTATCTAAGATACTATTTTGTGATTTTAATTAATATAGTTTGTTTATGGTCAAGATCACATATCTTAAAACATCATTTTATTCAATTACGAAATATAGTCCTAGCTCTTACAATTTCATCCATACGAGTAACTTAGAAACTAACAATAATGTTTATTTATAAGACCGGATACATAGTTTTACTTGTAAAACTCCATGACCCAGTATGTACACGCATAACACATCTTTCGGATACCACTAAATCCAGCGGCTTTAGCCAACGCTGAAAACTCATCTTCAGTTCGTTCTTTTCCTCCAAGAGAATGAGTCATCAAAATCGTGTCCACCTGTGTGACGTGTTTCACACAAGAGCTTGTATCCGATAGAGTAGGAAGAATTGCGTCAACAACGATTACCTTCCCATAATCTGGTAGAGCCTTGTAGCAATTTTCTAGCAACTTTATGCAATTATCATCGCTCCAACCATGTAATACCCACTATATCATAGATCGTTTTACGTTATTCATGAATACGTACATACAATTATAAGTTTAAACGTAAACATGTTTATATATATATATATATATATATATATATAGGGAGGTTCATATGAGAACCACCCAAAGATTGAGAACATACGTGTTCGATATCATCATCTTAATCGTATTTTCCATTTTGTTTGACTTTGTTCGTATTTCCTTTGTTTTCAGGGTGTGCATATGTGCACGTAATTTCACAAATAAAGATTTGCACTGGTTTCTAAATGTTCACATGTGCACTTTATATAATTATACATCATCTTTGTTATCATATGTTGTGACTGAAATTCCTATTTGAGATATATGATGATGCATGGGTTGCAAGTCCATTAATATTTGTGGTTAACAAAAATGTATAAGGGTATGTTTGGCACAACTAGCTGGTAGCTGGAGCTTGTAGCTGGAGCTGGTAGCTTGTAGCTGGTAGCTGGAGCTGGTAGCTTGTAGCTGGAGCTGGTGGCTTGTAGCTTTTGGTAATATTTGTGTTTGGCAGAGTAGCTGGAGCTTGTAGCTTATGAATGTAAAATGACATAAAAGGACAAGTATATTAATTTTAAAAAATGATATATAATTACATGGAGGGTATTTATGTAATTTCATTTTCCATAAGCTACAAGCTACTTCCATAAGCTACTTCAAGTAGCTTATGGTTTTGGAGCTTATGGAAACCATAAGCTACTCATAAGCTACTTAGCCAAACAGAGCTTATGAAAATCATAAGCTACAAGCTACAAGCTACAAGCTCCCATAAGCTCTTAAAACAAGCGTGCCAAACATAGCCTAAGACTAGAAGTGGAACAAGAAAGAGGTTACGTGTTTAAATTCATGGAAAGAAAGAAATAAAAAACAGAAATTAATTTAAGTCATATGATATTAGTAGATGCTAAACATGGCAAAAAGACTAGTGTACCCTTGTTATTATGTTTATTAAAATTGATTCTCAAGGTTCTCAATCTTTGGATGGTTCTCATATGAACCTCCCTTTAGGTTCAAACGAGAACCACATAAAGGTATAGAACTGCGAGAATTTTTTAATTACATTATTTTTATACATGTAAACGCAACAAATTACATATAAATATTATTTAATGTTCATATTATTGGCAAACAATAGTTAACAACCAAAAAATGCATATATTTGTGGTTAACAAAAATGTATAAGACTAGAAGTGGAACAAGAAAGAGGTTACGTGTTTAAATTCATGGAAAGAAAGAAATAAAAAACAGAAATTAATTTAAGTCATATGATATTAGTAAATGCTAAACATGGCAAAAAGACTAGTGTACCCTTGTTATTATGTTTATTAAAATTGGTTCTCAAAGTTCTCAATCTTTGGGTGGTTCTCATATGAACCTCTCTCTCTCTCTATATATATATTCTCAAGGTTCTCAACTTTTAGTTGGTTCTCATTTGAACCTAACCCTCAAAAGTTCAAATGAGAACCACAAAAGGTACAGAACTGCAAGAACTTTTAATTATAGGGATTTTCACATGTTTAATTATTCAATCACATGTGAATATCGATGTAGATTAAGGTTAAAATCAAAATAATTTATGAAAACCACAAAATAACCGTTAAAAAAAATTATATTTTCTCGTTCACATCTGATTTGTGCACATGTAAACGTTTCATATATTTTATAATTAAACATGCATTTTTTTGTTGTTAACTATTGTTTGCCAATAATATGAACATTAAATAACATTTATATGTAATTTGTTGCGTTTACATGTATAAAAATAATGTAATTAAAAAGTTCTCGCAGTTCTATACATTTTCGTTAACCCTATATAGTCAAAAGTTCAAATGTCATTACCTTTATGAAAATTGCATCATGACCTTGTGGGATACTGTCAAACATATCTCCTCCAACGTGTTGTATACCTACATTTGACATGATAAATTAATTTCTATTGCATGTATTGTATATGTACGTATCATATTCAGCTTTTTTCGTCTGGTAACCGGTTATTTCTGAATAAATTTCACATTTATCTATAGAACAACAAACATACCAGGATAGAGCGGTGCATGTTGTATCACATGCGGCAAATCTAAATTAATCCCTTTAATCTTCGGGTGTTTGGATAGAATCATATTGAGGGTGATTCCGAAACCACCTCCAACATCAACTAACGATTTGAGGTTATCAAAACCATGGTAACACTTGAGCAATTCCTTGATGACGATAGCAGAAGTATCTACCATGGCCTTGTTGAAAACCGAATTGAACCTTTCATTTAATCCCATATGTTCAAATGCGCTATCTCCATGAACCTTGTCAAATAAATTGTCTCCGTGAAATATCAAATCCTGAAATTTAAACCTTGAGAACACAAAAGAATGCAAACATTAGTAAACCTTAACAGAATAAAATGATTGCTCCTGAACTAATCGATTTTGAGCAAATATGAATCACTAATCGTTTTAACCTATTGCAAGTATTCAAATCTAACGTACTAATTAGTATTACTAACGGGTATGAAATACATCAACATAACCCAATTAACCATTTCTACAATGGTTGATATGACATAAGAACATATATATTAATCGTACCAAGTGTCGATATTGAACTTATCTTGATGCAACTCCATCATTGCACCTAACGACACTCCATCTTCATTCGGGATAAAGTGTTTGGCAACGGGTGCAAGTCCATACACTCTAACCAATTTAGAGTCAAACTCAAGTTGTGTGCAAGTGATAATCATATGGCTTGAAAGTAGCCTAAGCATACGGTCGATCATAGCAGGGGCATCTTTGTTTGAGATCGACAAACGAGTTGCAATCTCGTGAGATGAAAGTTGGGCATTTAAACCCGCCTCGGCTATAGTGTCTAGGACCTTGAGTTTGATTGCATATAACAATACCATTGGCAATGAAACAGAGGAAACTAGTTGCATTGCGTAGCTGAAGTGTTCCTCTGAGCCCGACATTTTTTTATTTCGTGTTGGTAATTAGTTATGTTTGAATATGGAGAAAACTTCGTTAGGTTTATATAGAAAAAAAGTTGGTAATATGGATGGTAGTAGTTGGTTATGTTTGGATATGGCGAAAACTTCGATAAGTTATATAGAAAAAAAGTTGGTTATAATATGGATGGTAGTAGTTGGTTACGTTTGGATATGGAGAAAACTTCGATCAAGTTATATAGAAAAAAGAAAAGAAAAAGTTGGTAATAATTTATTGTACAATAAGGTTGTACCCTTCAAGACCTTTTTACGATTATTAATGTCATTTTTAAATTGTTGCTTCTTCAAAACTATAGTGAAAAACAAAATAAATTTAACTTTGTATGCCAACTAACGATGCTCATAATGTTAAAAATGGCCCAATTTTAATTTTTGTGACCGGTAATTAAGACATGAAATTCAACTCCAACATGTTAGACTACTCCCATTCGTTCTAATCACTTCTGCCATATCAGCATCATGTCAGCTTTCCACCAATTGATTCACAACTGATTATTCCCGACCATCAATGACTAACCACTTCATTTTTCTAGGTCCCACATTTACCAATATACCACCATTTCGATACATTAAACAAAAAAAAAACATGCGGCCTCCACATTTTTCAACCTATTACAAATCGATTTTCCGACTAGGATTCCAACCGATTAGAAACTGATTTAGCCAATAGCACCAAATCACCAATCACTTCCCATCCGATTTGGAAGTGATTCAACCGATGGGAGTGACCTTATAGCTCACTCTGATGGTCAAATTGCGAGGCCCAACTCATCTTATAGAGTGCATTAATTAATCAATGTATAAATAATGCACTCTAGGATAATAATATTTTTTTAGATAAAAAATCATCTTATAAATAATAAATATTAAATTAAATTTCAATAAATATAATATAAGAAGCGGGTGCATGATGTAATTATTAGCTAATATATGTTTTTGATATTGCCTGATTAGTTAAAATATAGGACATGGTGATGTTGTAGTTAATAATTAGTATTTTAATAAGATTGGTTTAATTAGAAGTTAACAAAATTGAAAATTATTTTATTAAATAATTCGGTCTTTCTTTATCTACAAATACAAGTAAAAGTTTAGCCCTTATATTTAATATTAATAGAAAATATAATCCTTTTTTAATTTATATAACCATTCGAATTTTGTATAATAATACAAATGACCCGTATATATACACCAATTTAAAGCTAGTTAAGGCATATAACCTTGTTTTATTTGAAGAATAAGATAAATAAATGTACTTATAAAAAAACTTTAAAATAATAATTTATGTTTGAACCCACCTTACTTGTTTCCCATATTAATTGCTAATCTTAGCTCTGGTTCATATCTAACTCAAAAAAATTTAAGTTATACTTTTCCTTGTCTACCTCACAACTTTGTTGATTAAGGGGTGTTTGGAATGATTTGAGATCAGAGGGGAATGGGAGTTAGTGAGGGTAAGGAGGGCAAGGTGTCACACCCCATAATTCGGGTTGCGGAAGCGAATCGGGTCGGGGCGCGACTAATCAATAACAAAGCATACCAGATATATAATGAACGACCACTACATGCGTCGTTTTACAAATTACATTGATTAACGTAAAAGTCTACATATGTTTTACAAAAGACGAGTTCGCATAGATATTTGAGAGATTCTAATACATATCTAATTTATACAAAATATAGAAATGCAGGGAAATCTCATGATGTTTATATGATTGCATGCGACTCGAGCTACAGTATCCTGATGGGCAGTCCAGCCTACTGCTGAGTACCT
Organism: Helichrysum umbraculigerum; assembly: GCA_949592205.1. NCBI lineage: Eukaryota > Viridiplantae > Streptophyta > Magnoliopsida > Asterales > Asteraceae > Helichrysum > Helichrysum umbraculigerum. The sequence goes on along the minus strand of CATIUR010000003.1, from coordinate 10,552,304 downwards.
GAGATAACATGCTAAAAGGTCAGCTAAAAAGCTGGTGAGCTCACAGGTTTAATATGATAAGATATGATTTATGAACCGCAAGATTTAATGAGTTGATTTACAAAACATGTAAATAAATGAATAATGAGTATCACATGAATATTTGTAATTAAACAAATAAGTAAAGATGTATATAACTGACATGAGCACATAGTCTGAGCTTAACTGAGGGGTCAGGATCACAATTAAGTGCCTGATCGAGGTGACTCTCTATGAGTGCCTAATCTACACTTAATACTGAACAAATGATAATGCGTCCGTTTAACAGGTTAGTGCTTGCTAACTCGGACGGGGATTGTCAATCCCATATGGTACCATACACTAACATTCACGCTAAATCATATTAACAGAACTATGCTTCAGAGGACTTTGATTGATTAGATGAAAACAACTCATGCAGCATACGTGATAATTTGATACTTGCGTTCACATGTAAAACAAAACAGAGCATGTATCTCACCCCTAGGTAAAAGCATTTAAAATAGGGGCTATGAGACTCACCTGAGTCTAATGAGATGCTACTAAGCACAAATGATGATTAACAAAACAATGATGTCGATCAATCGACTGAAACCTGCAGGGCGTCTTAGACGCGCAAGATTTCGATAAATGATTAGATATCTTAACAGACCATCTATGCTAGTTGCTCATCCAACTAGTAATGTCGAAATACATTTGGTTTGTTTGTTTGTGTTTTGAAAATATGTACGGCCCGTTGGTGACGGATGGTAATAATAATAATCTCAAACTATTACTATTATATTTGAATTGTGTATACTTATAAAAGTATATGTATATCAGGTTCTAATAGTATCGTATAAAGTTCGATAGTTTGTAAGTGTTCGACACTTAGAGAAAATCTATGTTTTGGAATTATGTCTTACGCGTCACTTATTTCCACTGTTTGTCACTCGTTTCCACTATTGGTAGTGACACTAGGCTAGGTGTCGCAAGTTATCACTATTAGTCATAAAAATAGCGTCACTCGAGTTAAGTGTCGTAGGTATATGTCATTGTCGAAAACGTGGTCAACGGTCTCGGTTTGACCCGCAACTTTTACCCAACTCCTAAAATGATCAAATAAGTTTATAAAACTTTTCGTTATGTTTCGTAGACCTCTCGAAGTGTCGTTTCCATGTTTAGACCAAAACAGTCCCTTTTATGTTCATTTTCCAGATTTTTGAACCCGATAAACCTCTCGATTTGGACCACTTGTAGTCCGATTCATACCTAACCAAAAATCACACATGTTCTCATATATGTTGAGTTCATTTCTGAATTTTATGGTATTTTTACATGTCCGTTTACTATTTTTAACAAAAATAAATATGAAGAGTGGTCGGTTTCGTCTCAACAGTGAGGTCAGTCCAAAGACTCGTGTTTTTAGCTATGATCCGTGAGGATCTGGTCCAAGGGCCAAAAATAAAAGTTGTAGATGATATCTTAAGGAACATTTTTCGTTTAGAAGTCGAGAGTTGGTTCTTCCTAGTTTTCGAGATATACTTGATTTGGTGAGTCGGTTTTATGAGGACAGAAACTGTGATTTTTGTATACACATCTAAAAACGATTTTTGAGTTTTGTTTTGGACATTTCCTTGTTAAATAAACTTACTAACATGTATATAAACTGAAAACATGATAATCTAGTGAGATAAGTTAGGGTTTTATACCAAAAACGTGGCTAGGGAGAGAGAGATGGGATGGTTGATGCTTGAACTTGCTTCCTTGCTTCCTTTCCTTTGTTTTCTTCAAGCAACTTGGTGGTGGGTGGTGGTGGTTGATGGTGGTAGCTGGTGGTGAACGAATGGGAAGAGGGAGGAGATGGTGTGAGAGTGTTTCTTTTAGTGTAAGAAAGTAGAGAGAGGTTGGGGAAACACAAGTGAGGATTTCAGGGGTCCATGGCATGGCTTATGGTCAAGGAGGTGACCAAGATCCACAAAACATGGGGAAATGGTTTGGGGCTGTAAAAAATCCGACCCATGGGCCCCACATGACTGAGTTTTGGTTAATTTTTGTTCCCCCAAAGTTACGTAGTGCGCGGTGTTCATTTAGCTGATCGTTTCGTCATCCGATTAAACTTAAAACGTATTATATGTGCGTTTTTGTAAACGATTTAAAATTCGATATTTTTAACTTGAAGTATTAATCATAATACTTGGAAAACATTTATAAAAATGTTTAGTTGGTGTGTCGGTATTGATTTACGTGCTCGTGTTTCGATTGTTTGATCGCATAACGTTTATATTAAACGTTTTTGTTATCGGTTTGAAATACGATATTTCAACTAAATACTTTCCATCCAAAATGATATATTTTATCTTATGAAATATATTTTTGACGTTTATTCGATTGTCGGGCGCGTTGCACGCGTTTTTGGTCATTTATGAGCTTTTTATATGATACGAAATACTTACGTGATATTATCGAAATATTATTTAGAAACAACTATGTTTATTAAATAATTTCATATTATTAAATAATTTGAGTTCACCAACGTCCATATAGATGAATCGGAATTTGGCCGATTTGAAAATGCACGATTTAAACAAATCGCGTATTGATATATATATAACAATATACATATTGATACATACAATTAGCCTAAAACATAGCACTAATTACATGTACTACTAGATGATTAGGATCTAATAACTAGTCCTAATTTGATGGGTGTCACATTCTCCCCTTGTTAAGAGAATTTCGTCCTGAAATTTAGCTCTGAGTTGGCGTGTGAGTGGAGTCTGAAAATAGATGGGGATACTTGAGTTGCATCTGGTCTTCCCGTTCCCAGGTGAATTCCGGACCACGCCGCGAATCCCACCGAACTTTGACAATAGGGATACGACTTTGCTTAAGCTGTTTGACCCACGGTCCATGATCTCCACTGGTGTCTCGACAAAATGAAGTTTGTCGTCAATCTGAATCTCCTCGAGGGGAATAATGAGTGTCTCATCGGACAGACATTTCTTAAGATTAGAAATGTGGAATACGGGATGCACGCTACTGAGCTGAGGAGGTAGCTGCAATCGATATGCGACTGGACCAATCCTTTCAAGGATTTCAAAAGGTCCTATGTACCTAGGATTTAACTTCCCACGTTTGCCGAATCGGATGACACCTTTCCAAGGTGATACTTTGAGCAATACTCGATCCCCAACCTGGAACTCGAGATGCTTGCGTCTCACGTCAGCATAACTCTTCTGACGATCACGTGCGGCCTTCAGTCGTTGCTGGATACCAACGATCTTCTCGGTGGTTTCATGAATGATTTCAGGACCAGTGAGTTGACTATCTCCAACTTCGGTCCAACAGATAGGCGATCGGCACTTACGACCGTACAGTGCCTCAAAAGGTGCAGCTCCAATACTGGTGTGGTAGATGTTGTTGTATGAGAATTCACACAATGGCAAATGATGTTCCCAATTCGCACCGAAGTCAATTACGCAGGCGCGTAACATATCTTCCAGCGTTTGAATTGTCCTTTCACTTTGGTCATCGGTTTGTGGATGATAGGCTGTACTCATATCTAAACGAGTACCCAATGACTTTTGTAATGATTGCCAAAAGTTAGATATGAATTGGCTGTCTCTATCAGAGATAATTGAGATTGGAACGCCGTGTCTTGATACGATCTCCTTCATATAGATTCGCGTGAGACGTTCCATTTTGTCAGTTTCCTTCATGGCGAGGAAATGAGCTGAGTTGGTGAGCCGATCAACGATCACCCAAATGGTGTCGTAACCACTAGCTGTTTTAGGGAGTTTCGTGATGAAATCCATGGAGATTTGCTCCCATTTCGATTGAGGGATTTCCGGTTGCTAGAGCAAGCCGGAGGGTTTCTGATATTCGGCTTTAACCTTGGAACATGTGAGGCATTTGCTGACGTACGTGGCAATCTCTGCTTTCATGTTCGGCCACCAGTACAGTCCCTTGATGCCATGATACATCTTGTCCGATCCAGGATGTATAGAGTATTTGGACTTGTGGGCTTCATCCATCACTAAGTCTCGAAGGTTTCCAAACTTAGGTAACCAGATTCGATTTGCGAAGTACTTGACCCCATTGGGTTTGGTTTCGAATTGATTCTCCATGTTTCGCAAGGCCTCGTCTTTGATGTTTTCAGGTTTCAATGCTTCGAGTTGGGCGGTGAGGATTTGAATGATTAGATCATTATGAATGGTAATACTGAGGGCTCGGACTCGAAGGGGTTTGGTGCGCTCTTTTCGACTTAGGGCATCAGCAACTACATTTGCTTTTCCCGGATGGTACTTGATCTCACAGTCATAATCGGTGAGCAACTCTACCCAGCGTCGTTGCCTCATGTTGAGATCCTTCTGATCAAATATATGCTGAAGACTTTTATGATCAGTGAAGATGGTACATTTCGTGCCATACAGATAATGTCTCCAGATTTTGAGTGCGAACACTACGGCTCCTAATTCGAGATCATGGGTTGTGTAGTTCTTCTCGTGAACTTTGAGTTGTCGGGAGGCGTAGGCTATGACTTTTTCTCGTTGCATCAACACGCAACCAAGACCTTGATGTGAAGCATCGCAGTATACCACGAAGTCTTCATTGCCTTCGGGTAATGATAGGACAGGTGCACTGCAAAGCTTTTGCTTCAATAGCTGAAATGCTGACTCTTGCTTATCAGTCCAATTGAACTTCTTCTCTTTCTGAGTCAGTGTTGTGAGAGGTTGAGCTATTTTGGAGAAATTTTCAATGAAGCGCCGATAATAACCAGCCAATCCTAAAAATTGGCGTACCTCTGTCGGCGTTGTCGGTGCTTGCCAGCACTTGATAGCCTCAATCTTTGAGGGATCAACATGAATTCCCTGACTGTCAATCACATGACCAAGGAATTGAACGGTCTGAATCCAGAATTCACACTTGGAGAACTTAGCATATAATTCCTCGTGTCTAAGGAGTTCTAGAATGGTTTTGAGATGTTGCTCGTGCTCTTGCTCGTTACGTGAGTAGATAAGAATGTCATCGATGAAAACAATGACAAACTTGTCGAGGTATGGTTTACACACTCGGTTCATAAGATCCATGAATACTTCCGGTGCGTTAGTCAAACCAAAGGCCATAACCTGAAACTCGTAATGACCATAGCGAGTTTGGAAAGCGGTTTTCGGAATATCTTCATCGCGAACTCGTAACTGATGATATCCCGATCGTAGATCTATTTTTGAATAAACACTTGACCCTTGGAGTTGGTCGAACAGGTCATCAATACGGGGAAGTGGATAACGGTTCTTGATGGTTAATTTGTTCAACTCTCTGTAGTCGATACACATCTTGAATGAACCGTCCTTCTTTTTCACAAACAGGACCGGAGCTCCCCAGGGTGAAGAACTCGGTCTTATGAAACCCTTATCCAGAAGTTCCTGTAACTGAATAGACAACTCCTGAATTTCTGAAGGGGCTAAACGATATGGTGCTCGTGCCACGGGTGCTGCCCCAGGCACAAGGTCTATTGAGAACTCAACTTGCCTTGGTGGTGGAAGACCAGGCAATTCTTCAGGAAAGACTTCTGGAAAGTCTCTGACGATGGGCACATCCTCAAGTCGCTTCTCTTCTAACTTCTTCTCAATAACATGAGCGAGGATTGCCTGATACCCTTTCCTAAGGTACTTGCGAGTCTTCATGCAGGATATGATATTCAATCTCGTTCCACCGGTCACCCCTTGTATGATCAAAGTACTACCAGTGACGAGAGGAATACGAACGATTTTGTCATGACAGACAATTTCAGCTCGATGCTTGGATAGCCAATCCATGCCTACTACTATGTCAAAACTTCCAATCTCGATGGGTATGAGGTTTATGGGAAATAGTTCGTTTGCGAGGTTTAGGGTGCAATTTGGTAACACACTACCGGCCTCAATCAATTTGCCATTAGCTAACTCTACAGTGTACTTAGCTTCTAAGGCAACTGGGAAATGTCTAATAGTGGGCTAAATTCCTCAGATATAAAACTCCTATCAGCACCAGTATCAAACAAAACTGAAGCAGTTAAATTGTTGAGAAGAAACATACCCGTGACCACATTAGGGTCTGCACGGGCCTCTCCAGCATTCAGCACAAAAGCTCTGCCCCTAGCATTGTTGTTGTTGTTCCCCTTATTCTTCAACTTTGGACACGCATTCCTGAAGTGTCCAGTGTTTCCACACTCATAGCAGGCTCGGGGTTGGTTGTTGTTGGTGTTGGTGGTGGGGTTGGTTGCAGGTGTTCGGCAGTCTTTGGTAAGATGTCCATATCTCTTGCAGTTGTTACAGGGTGTACCACAAGGACCATCATGATGACGATTGCACTTTGAACAGTAGGGTTTACTTCCAGTGTACCCTTTCCTTTCTCCAGAACCCGATGTGTCATTCTTGACAGTCTCAGTCTTTTTGAAGGTCTGCTGGTTCTGATTCCCTGACCATTTCCTCTTGTTGTTGTTCCCAGAAGACGAGACAGGGTTTTCTTGGCTCTCTTGCATAGCCATGAGCTCATGAGCTAATTGAATTGCTCCCTGAATGGTGGTTTTGCCGGAAGAAGCGACGTTCCCCCGGACAGGTTCCGGAAGACCGCGAATGTACCTCTTGACCTTGTCGGTCTCAGTGCTTACTAAGGCTGGGCGAAGGGTTGCCAGTTGTTGAAACCTAGTGGTATAACCAACAATGTCGGTTCCTTGAACCTTGAGATGCCAGAACTCCTCATCTAGCTTTTGGAGTTCTTCAGTTGGGCAATACTCATCCGTGAGCATTTTCTTCAGATCCTCCCATGGGAGTAAATAGGCGGTGTCGATACCCACAGACTGGGCATACGAGTTCCACCAGGTGAGGGCACCTTCAGCAAGGGTGCATGTGGAAAACTGAACTCTATCCCCTTCTGCACATTTACTGATGCGGAAGACGGACTCCATCTTCTCGAACCATCTGATTAGGCCGATGGCTCCTTCAGTTCCTTTAAAGTTCAAGGGTTTGCAGTTCTGGAAGTCCTTGTAGGAACAAGGCTTGGCAGTAGGAGAGGTATCGACAGTATCACTATTCCTTCTGGAGGTCTCTGACGACTGTCGCGCCAAGGCTTCAGTTACAGCCTGAGAGATGATAGATGCCATCTGGGCATCAGTGTAAGTCCTTGACTTTGGCGGCATGATTTTTCTGAGAACAGAAGGAATATGTTCGTGAGAGATTGTTTATAAATGATGATTATCATAGATGTACATACATAAATGCGGTAATATACAACATCAAAATATGTCAATCAACATTATAGAACAATCAAGGGGTATTGAATAATCATCTCTACTGACTAGCAACTGCGTGCTAACTAGCCTGGTTATTTGAATTGTTGTGAGTTGGATAGGGTCTAGCTCGAAGTGACTCGGTGGTCCTCCAAGCTACCTATGTGTTTCGTGATCCCAAAAGAGGTTGTCGAGAGTGGGATGAAGTAGATGGTTGTTTCAGTGAGTGTGTGTTGCCATCTCTATGACAAAGTGTTTAAGAATGTGAGTGTCTATATATATATATATATATATATATATATATATATATATATATATATATATATAATACATAATAGACTAGCGTACAGTGCTTGAGCGATGACTATTTATGTATATATACCTATATCACATAATAGTCTTATGAGTGTCTAGCACAAACAATTATGAGTCCCGGTTTCTCTCATGGTCAGAGTCAACTAATGTATTTCTATCCTAGCATAACCATTTCAAGCCTTACATCATCTTTATTTAATTGTACATAGTTGATCAGGCTATGTTAAATTAAACTTGTATGCTGTAACTCTTGAACCAATCATACTTAACAGAAAATACTGCCTAACGGTCATAGTCTAAGCCCACTAATGCAACCTAGTTCACTATAACCTTAGGCTCTGATACCAATCTGTCACACCCCCTAATTCGGGTTGCGGAAGCGAATCGGGTCGGGGCGCGACTAATCAATAACAAAGCATACCAGATATATAATGAACGACCACTACATGCGTCGTTTTACAAATTACATTGATTAACGTAAAAGTCTACATATGTTTTACAAAAGACGAGTTCGCATAGATATTTGAGAGATTCTAATACATATCTAATTTATACAAAATATAGAAATGCAGGGAAATCTCATGATGTTTATATGATTGCATGCAACTCGAGCTACAGTATCCTGATGGGCAGTCCAGCCTACTGCTGAGTACCTGAGATAACATGCTAAAAGGTCAGCTAAAAAGCTGGTGAGCTCACAGGTTTAATATGATAAGATATGATTTATGAACCGCAAGATTTAATGAGTTGATTTACATAACATGTAAATAAATGAATAATGAGTATCACATGAATATTTGTAATTAAACAAATAAGTAAAGATGTATATAACTGACATGAGCACATAGTCTGAGCTTAACTGAGGGGTCAGGATCACAATTAAGTGCCTGATCGAGGTGCCTCTCTATGAGTGCCTAATCTACACTCAATACTGAACAAATGATAATGCGTCCGTTTGACAGGTTAGTGCTTGCTAACTCGGACGGGGATTGTCAATCCCATATGGTACCATACACTAACATTCACGCTAAATCATATTAACAGAACTATGCTTCAGAGGACTTTGATTGATTAGATGAAAACAACTCATGCAGCATACGTGATAATTTGATAATTGCGTTCACATGTAAAACAAAACAGATCATGTATCTCACCCCTAGGTAAAAGCATTTAAAATAGGGGCTATGAGACTCACCTGAGTCTAATGAGATGCTACTAAGCACAAATGATGATTCACAAAACAATGATGTCGATCAATCGACTGAAACCTGCAGGGCGTCTTAGACGCGCAAGATTTCGATAAATGATTAGATATCTTAACAGACCATCTATGCTAGTTGCTCATCCAACTAGTAATGTCGAAATACATTTGGTTTGTTTGTTTGTGTTTTGAAAATATGTACGGCCCGTTGGTGACGGATGGTAATAATAATAATCTCAAACTATTACTATTATATTTGAATTGTGTATACTTATAAAAGTATATGTATATCATGTTCTAATAGTATCGTATAAAGTTCGATAGTTTGTAAGTGTTCGACACTTAGAGAAAATCTATGTTTTGGAATTCTGTCTTACGCGTCACTTATTTCCACTGTTTGTCACTCGTTTCCACTATTGGTAGTGACACTAGGCTAGGTGTCGCAAGTTATCACTATTAGTCATAAAAATAGCGTCACTCGAGTTAAGTGTCGTAGGTATATGTCATTGTCGAAAACGTGGTCAACGGTCTCGGTTTGACCCGCAACTTTTACCCAACTCCTAAAATGATCAAATAAGTTTATAAAACTTTTCGTTATGTTTCGTAGACCTCTCGAAGTGTCGTTTCCATGTTTAGACCAAAACAGTCCCTTTTATGTTCATTTTCCAGATTTTTGAACCCGATAAACCTCTCGATTTGGTCCACTTGTAGTCCGATTCATACCTAACCAAAAATCACACATGTTCTCATATATGTCGAGTTCATTTCTGCATTTTATGGTATTTTTACATGTCCGTTTACTATTTTTAACAAAAATAAATATGAAGAGTGGTCGGTTTCGTCTCAACAGTGAGGTCAGTCCAAAGACTCGTGTTTTTAGCTATGATCCGTGAGGATCTGGTCCAAGGGCCAAAAAAAAAAATGTAGATGATATCTTAAGGAACATTTTTCGTTTAGAAGTCGAGAGTTGGTTCTTCCTAGTTTTCGAGATATACTTGATTTGGTGAGTCGGTTTTATGAGGACAGAAACTGTGATTTTTGTATACACTTCTAAAAACGATTTTTGAGTTTTGTTTTGGACATTTCCTTGTTAAATAAACTTACTAACATGTATATAAACTGAAAACATGATAATCTAGTGAGATAAGTTAGGGTTTTATACCAAAAACGTGGCTAGGGAGAGAGAGATGGGATGGTTGATGCTTGAACTTGCTTCCTTGCTTCCTTTCCTTTGTTTTCTTCAAGCAACTTGGTGGTGGGTGGTGGTGGTTGATGGTGGCAGCTGGTGGTGAACTAATGGGAAGAGGGAGGAGATGGTGTGAGAGTGTTTCTTTTAGTGTAAGAAAGTAGAGAGAGGTTGGGGAAACACAAGTGAGGATTTTAGGGGTCCATGGCATGGCTTATGGTCAAGGAGGTGACCAAGATCCACAAAACATGGGGAAATAGTTTGGGGCTGTAAAAAATCCGACCCATGGGCCCCACATGACTGAGTTTTGGTTAATTTTTGTTCCCCCAAAGTTACGTAGTGCGCGGTGTTCATTTAGCCGATCGTTTCGTCGTCCGATTAAACTTAAAACGTATTATATGTGCGTTTTTGTAAACGATTTAAAATTCGATATTTTTAACTTGAAGTATTAATCATAATACTTGGAAAACATTTATAAAAATGTTTAGTTGGTGTGTCGGTATTGATTTACGTGCTCGTGTTTCGATTGTTTGATCGCATAACGTTTATATTAAACGTTTTTGTTATCGGTTTGAAATACGATATTTCAACTAAATACTTTCCATCCAAAATGATATATTTTATCTCATGAAATATATTTTTGACGTTTATTCGATTGTCGGGCGCGTTGCACGCGTTTTTGGTCATTTATGAGCTTTTTATATGATACGAAATACTTACGTGATATTATCGAAATATTATTTAGAAACAACTATGTTTATTAAATAATTTCATATTATTTAATAATTTGAGGTCACCAACGTCCATATAGATGAATCGAAATTTGGCCGATTTGAAAATGCACGATTTAAACAAATCGCGTACTGATATATATATATATATATATATATATATATATATATATATATATATATATATATATATATATATATATAACAATATACATATTGATACATACAATTAGCCTAAAACATAGCACTAATTACATGTACTACTAGATGATTAGGATTTAATTACTAGTCCTAATTTGATGGGTGTCTGTAGTAGTACTTATTTACTACATCTTATATTTTTTTAGAACTTTTGTGTGTTTGTAAAGTTTATTTTTTTTTTAAATTTATAAAGTTAGTATTACTTGTTTACTGCATGTTGTATATTAGTTACTGCATCTTACGAATTTTAGCGATTTTATGTTTGTTTATAACTTTAATTTTATTTTTATATTGAAAAGATGTTAATATTTTTTACTGCATCTTGTATATTGTTACTGCATCCTATGTTGTTTTGGTATTTTATGTGTTCAAATAAAAAAACTACTTATACTTATTTTGCTACATCTTATGTAAATCTTGATATTATTCTTGAATCTAAAAAATTAATATTACATGTATACTGCATCTTGTATATTTTTACCGCATCCTATCTTTTTTAGCATTTTTGACAGAACCTTTAATATTAGAAGTTTTTTGATTTAAATTTTTTTTTTGACAATTTTTGAACAATTTTTCGGGCAATTTTTCGATCAGGTCCAAAACTTTATTATAATTGCAAAATAGTCTCCGCCCTCCCTTCCCCCTCCCCTTTTGTTCTCCTCTGACCATTCCTATTTGGAATTACGTATTTTATGTGTTTAATTTCTAAAAAATAAAGAGATAGCAAATATGAATAATAATCTGATTGGTTAGATTTTTTTCTTTCTCTTAATCTCATCCAATCAATTTTTCAAACCCACCAATTACATCTTTAAGTCTATATTTAGTCTTACACATTTAAACCTACCAATCATTTTTATGGAAAAAAAAAATTGTTTGTTTTCACTTATGTGCTCTAGAAATAAGCAAATGCAAGAAAATCACTTACAATAAGAAATTCTAAACACTCGAGAATTAAAAATAAGGTCACATTCATTTTCGTCTTCATTAAGTGCATCAAATAAAACTTTTTTTAAAGATTTTTGATAAAAAGGGAAAAGAAAATAAAGTCTTGTACGGCGATTTTCTCATGGAGTGCATCTATTTTTGACAAAGCATTTTTCAATTTTGAGCCATTAATCGATCTTAAACTAATGTTAAACCCGTCCATTGTACGATTAAAAATATTAATTATGTTATAAAAGATTATTAATAATAATATGAAATGTTCATACAATGTATATAACAATTATATGTTAAAAAATAAGAATAAACTTTTAATACAAAGAGTTTAAAATAGGATCATGTCATTAGTTTCTTGTAAAATACTATGTTGTCTTATATAGAAGAATGTTGAAATGACATAAAAACTCAAGTCTTACAAAAATTAGGTATAGCGACAATTTACTTATGTGCAATATCTTTTTTTCTACAAATCTATCTATCTACCTATTTATATCTACCAATTATATAAAAAAACAACACTTATTACTATTGAGCTATAATAAAAAGACACATCAGATTTCAATAGTCTAAGACTGTTCAAATCTACTACGGAGTAAATATCAACTCACAAAATCCTTTCAGATTTGGTGACATACCCTTACCTTCCTCTCATTCTTCTTCTTTTTCAACTTCTCTATTCCCATCTCTCTCTATCTCTATCCTTCTCCTTATTTTCTCTCAACAATCAACCTTCAAGAAGAAGACGGTATCCACAGTGTTTTGTGGTAAGTTATATATATTCAAACTTTTCTTTTTAGCGCTCATCTTTATCCGTTGCATGTTAGTGTATCTGTTATTTTGCGCCACTCTTCTGAAGTGCTTTTGATCTCTCACTCGATGTGTATGAACTCATCGATGTAATGTAAGTGTTTATTTTCGTTTGTCTGTGTGTGTCTCGGTTTAGTTTTCTAATCTCTACTATTTTTCGTTTCTACAATTACGCAGGTTTTGGAGTTGAGTTGAAGGGTTTTGAATGATATGCAAGACCTTGATTTTGTCACATGAACAGATGATGATCCCAGCTAGAGATCTTAGTATGTATTACTTTGATTGATTATTAATAAGCTTGCGGAATAGTTTATTAATAACTTGAAGAACAAACTTGTATATAACAGAATATCTAACCAAAAGCTTCAATATTATTAACAATAATACGAACACACAATTTGTGTTAGGGTTTACAACCTTGAAGCTAATAACTAGAATGAATTCGTCACGCTCTAGGGTTTTACAGGATCTCTATTTATAACATATAGAGTCCTTTACAGAATCAAACTATTATGGAATCATATCTATTCCATAATTCTCTCTATTCAACTATATCTAACCAACAGTGGTTATCTATATCACTAACAGGGGTAGTACTCGTATATTATCAACAGTGGTTGAGTACTTAATACAAAATACAAACTACACACTAACAGTGGCACTGTTAGACAAACTACTTGACAGCGGCAGCTACTAACTAGCAGTGGCAACTACTAACAGTGGTAGTACTTCTAACAGCGGCACAATACTTGTATTCTGAGCAAATCTAGCAGTGTCTCAGTTCTCAACAATCTCCCCCTAAACTTGATCATTCAGAGTAATGATTCAAGTTTCAATCCTTCTTTTCTTCTTCTATCTCCTTCATCGTTTGCCTCTTATGCAGTTGATTGAACACCATGTATAAAGCTCTGTAAGCTCCTTCAGTAATGATGGTTGTAGATAACTTCAAATCAACCAATCTATTCAGCAGCCCTGTTCCCAGCACATAGTGTCGATCATCAAACATGTAGATCACCTGCCCATTGTTAAATACTACCATGTGTACTCCAGCTCTGGCAAAATATCTCCAGGTTATAACCCTTTGATGACAGTGAAAGAATAAGTGATACATGCTGACTGGTTCAAACATGCTTTGCAATAACTCCATCATTTGTCTTTCAATCACAGCCTCAGAGTTCTTTCTATTCCTGATTCTGCTCACTTGATACAACTCCATAAGATCATCTCTTGTACAGATTCTGAGCAAATCAATCATACTCCCAACATGGTCATCAAATCCTCTTTCCCTTTCAATCTTGATCTCAAGGATCATTTTTCTGAAACCATAATCAATTGCTACTCCTTCCCAATTTATAATTCTAGCCTTTCTTGGTCCTTCAGAAATCTCCTTGCTATCAGTCAGAATCTTGATTCTCCTTTTCAGCTCTGGATCAAATCTTGGAATGTCAGGAATAACATTGTCTTTAGAAATCTGATTTTTCCATGAATTTCTTCTGACTTCATTCTGCTTATCCTCTAAGGCTTTCTCTGCTGCCTCAGCAGCTGCTTTTTCTCTTCTTTCTTCTTCTTCTTTCAAAAACTTTACCATTTCCCTATCTGCCTTTTCTTTCTTCTCCTTCATCAATGCATTCAAATGCCTATTCTCTTCCAATTTCTTGGTCCACTCATCATCTCTTCCCATATACCTATCATATGCCTGTTCCAGCTTCTGCATATTCCATCCTTTAACAATTTTAGCTGGGGCATAATTATCAGACAGAGCATTGATCATTTGTCTTCTCCTTTCAGCATATGGTAAAGGTTTACTCCTCTTCTTGGCTAATTCCTCTTGCTTTTTCTTTCTAGCCCTTTCCTCATTTGACCTTTTCATCAACAAAAATCCAGAAGATAACTCTTCCTCTTCATTACCTTTCTTCTTCTTTAAATAATCATGAACTCTCTGAGCAGGAAGCTTTAATCCTTGTGCAGTCTTTTCTTTAACAATCTCTGCAGCTTTCTGTGTAATAGTCACTACACTCAGATCATCCAAAATCATTTTAACATCATCACCCTCTTCTTCAGCTTTAGCTTCTGCAGCTCTCCTTATCAACCTTTCCCTTTCTTCTACTTGCATCCTTAGCATATCATGAGACTCAAGATGAGGTTCTTTAATTTCTTTCACTTTTGATTTTTCTTTTAACTTTCCTTTACCTTTGTCTTTTGGATCAATCACAGGCAATTTAGACTCAGGCTTGAGTGGTGAAGTTGGTTCTCTTATTGTAACAGGTACCTCTCTTGGTCTTGTTGTTGTGGTAGTTGTGGCAGGGGTTGATATGACAACAGTGGTGATTGGTGTATCAACAGTGGTAGGTGTTGGTGTACTAACAGGGGTAGATGTAACAGTGGTAGTGTTAGTGTTGACAGTGGTTGAAATTGTGACAACAGTGGTAGAAGTTTTGACAGGGGATAAAGTATTAGTTGGCTTTCTTCTGGGAATAGATTTCTTTCTTGTAAAGGTCTGCAACTTCTTCTCTTCATCAATTGACTTTGATTGCTCCCCCTTAATCTCAACTTCTCCTTCTTTCATCTCTTTTTCAACATCATCAACCACCTCATACACTGGCCTATCACTGAAACTGACTCTTTTCTTATTTTCCAGGTTAGCACCCATCACATCCCAAAAATATAATCTAAGTGCAGCTTTCTCAGGCAACCCTTTATTCAATGGAAATACCTGATAAACTGTTTCATCTGTTTCATCAGTCTGCTCTGCTCCTGCACCATCACTTGTATTAACATTTTCAGAAGAATCTTCACCAGTATATACCACCATTCTTCTGTCATCTGCAGCATTTACCATCTCATCATCTAAACTTTCATGTATCACATAATCAGAGACATTGAGCTCCTCCTCAGCCTTATCCCTGCTCTTCACATAATCATCATCTTTATCATCAAACACTAACTCCACAGTGTCTTCTGATTGTGCCTCATTATGCTCACATATATCCATCTCAACTGTATTATCATCAAGCTCAAGCACCTCTGTAGCTGCAGAATCATCATGCATCTCATCAATATTTATCATTGCTCCACTCATATCATCATGAGGTCCATGTGAATCATCATCATCATCATCATCACCCGTTTTTCTTGAACCATCATCTTCAGGCATATTATCATCATCTGCTTTCTTCTCCCCCTTGCCTGAAGATTCCTTTAACTTATTCGCAGGTAGAAGAATATTGTTGACAGCCTCCTCAAGCATTACCAATCTATTCTGCACATCAAGCAACTCTGCCTTCTGATGATCAATGATCTCCTTCTGCTTAGCAATTAACTCATCCTGAGCTTGAATTTTCTGTTGAGCCTCTTTTCTGTAAGCCCTTTCCCTCTCATATTTGCTCCACAGTTTATTGATATCATGTACAAGATAGGAAATCGTCAATTCATCAGTATCACTAGGCTCATCAACATTAGAGTGTGACCTCTTAGGTGAATCCTTGCCCACATCTGCCACTGCAGATGTCCCTTGGTTATTGGTACTGGGACCTACATTTGAATCATCACCCATAGGTTCATCAAACATAGTTGCCTCTGGTTGGGTCTGATTAATGTTACCACTATCCTGCCCTGCCAGTGGGCTAGAAACAGTAGTGGCAGCCCTTCCAGAATGAACATTTTCATCAAGTATGTTCACCTGTTGTGTTGGGACAGTTGACTGAGACTGTGGAGAAACAGGAATCTCCATAGCCTGTGTAGCCTTCTTGGATTTCTTGGCTTTAGATTGGGTAGGCTGTTTGTTCCCTTGTTTTCTTTTGATGCCACCTCCTGATGTGTGTTCAGAACCAACTTGTGTTGTTGGTCTGTCATCATTTGGTCCAGATGGTGTTGGTAATACACCACCAGTGGCAGAAGGAGTAACTAGCATTGTAGAAAATAATGCAGTTTCCTTCTTAGAAAAAGCATTCTGATACTGATTCATAGCCTTAATAGTCCTCAAAGATAGAGTAGAACTAACAATCACACTATCCTCTGCTGGCAGATTTGACAATTGATTATTCAATAAAAGCTGAACAAATCTAGGGTACATAACGAATGTATCACCCTTTACATTCCTAACCATATTATCTAAGATAAATCTAGATATATTAAATTTAATACCCTGTGCCAAGCAGATAATAGGATATGCAATAGTAGAACTAAATTCATTAAAACTAGTTCTCTTTTGAGACAAACATACCAGAAAAGTATGAATGTAGAACTTCCATTGAGGACAAAACCATGACTTCAAGAAAGTATATTCTGATCTTGTCTTTCCTGAACCTTCATACCCCATATCCATAATGCCTTTAAACAAATCTTCTCTCGATAATTCCAGAATTCCACCT
Source organism: Helichrysum umbraculigerum (assembly GCA_949592205.1). Lineage (NCBI taxonomy): Eukaryota > Viridiplantae > Streptophyta > Magnoliopsida > Asterales > Asteraceae > Helichrysum > Helichrysum umbraculigerum. The sequence goes on along the minus strand of CATIUR010000003.1, from coordinate 10,535,275 downwards.
TCATCATCAAACTGTAAAAGCTCTCTTAGAACAATCTCAGTAACCATTACCTTCTTACCCTTGACAGTGGAATGAATGTGAGTAATGCCATTAACATTCCCTTCCTTTGCATTCTGCCAGAATTCTTGAATATGCGATCGAATTAATCGTGGACAAACAGTAAGGGCATGTGTAACTGGACAATTACTCAAGAAATCAATAATAGGGTGAAAATACTCATCGGCAAGTTCTTTATTCAAGAAAGCCCTCATATTGTGTTCAGAATGAACACTTAGCGTAGAATGATCAGAATCAGATGACAATGAAGATGCCATTGATGTAATTGATGAACGAACGAAGAGTGAATTACAATAAACAACTCAAAGCGAGAGCGATTATTGAAGGGTTTTGAAAATTTTGAAAGCGTAATTGAAAAAGTGAAGTATTTGAGTATTTATTTGATGACAGTGCCAAGCCTTAAAAATAGAACTAGCAGTGGCACTGCTGGTTATACCCAACAGGGGCACAATTTACAAACAAACCCAACAGGGGTACCTCACTTGGTCAATTTATAGTAAACCCTTTCTAACCATCTAACAAAGCTAGCAGCGGCTGATAGTCTAGCAGGGGCATCCGACAAAGGAAACGCCAACTTAGAACTTAACAGGGGCATAAACTTATCTTAGTTAGACAACGATTTTTTTTTTTTTTTTTTTTTTAACCAAAAAATAAGAAGAAACAAATAAAACATTAAATTCCAGCTCAAGTGATGTCTCTTGACAGTGGCTGAAACCTGCAATATTAAACTAAGAAAAACAACTAGCAGGGGTTAAATTACACACATATACAGCAGGGGTTTAAAATACATTGACAGTGGCAAAGGTAAACTAACAGTGGCACCATCTGTTATCATGATGAAGCTAACAGTGGCAACACCTGACCCTGTCACATACAATATATTTTACCCCTGTTAGTATCAAATCCAGACCAAAACACTACGTGAGATTGATCATACCAATATTAGTTATCAAAAATGTAAATCTTCCTACATCAAATGCTTTTGTAAAAAGATCTGCAAGTTGATTATCAGTATAAATTTTAAAAATATGAATCAATCTTTTATCATAACAATCTCGTATAAAATGATATCTGATCTCAATGTGTTTGGTTTTTGAATGCTTAACTGGATTCTGAATGATACTAATAGCAGAAGTATTATCAATATAAATAGGAGTGTTCATGAAAGTCAAACCATAATCCAGCATTTGATTCTGAATCCAAAGAACCTGTGCACAGCAACTTGATGCTGCAACATATTCTGCTTCTGCTGTAGAAGTGGAAACCGTGGTCTGCTTTTTACATTGCCATGACACTAATCTATTTCCAAGAAATTGACATCCTCCACTGGTGGATTTTCGATCCATGTTCTCACCACCATAGTCACTATCTGTGAAAGCCTTAAGCTCAAAATCTGATCCTTTAGCATACCAAAGTCCCAAATCAGGTTGACCTTTCAAGTATCTAAAGATCCGTTTCACAGCATACATGTGTGACTGCTTTGGATTGGTTTGATACCTAGCACAAAGACACACTGCAAACATAATGTCAGGTCTAGATGAAGTTAAATACATCAAAGAACCAATCATTGACCTGTACAAGTGCACATCTACTTCTTCTCCATCAGGATCAGAAGTAAGATGTTTGTGTGCCTCCATAGGAGTGCTAGCTATCTTCCCATCTTTATAACCAAATTTATTCAGAATATCCTGCACATACTTTCCTTGGTTAATAAAGATTCCATCTGACTTCTGTTTAACCTGCAATCCTAAAAAGAAAGTGAGTTCACCCATGGAACTCATCTTGAATTTCTTATGCATTAAACTCTCAAACTCTCTGCACAATGAGTCCCTAGTTGAACCAAAAATAATATCATCAACATAAACCTGTACCAACATTATATCTGTCGCACCCCCAAAACACGTGGCAGCGGAAACATGAGGTGTCATGGGGGCGCCGACCAAATCAAATATCATTACACAAAGATTAAAGCAAACGACCTCTATATGAGACGTTTGAAAATATTACATTCCATAATTCAAATTTGTTTACAATAGTTGTACAAAACATTTGGAGTTCGCATAATATAAGTTGAATTACAAAGTTACTAAATATAGTAAAATGCAATCTAGATCCTGAGATGTTGAAAAATATGCGACTCGAGTTAAGCTATCCATAGCTTCCTACTGCGGCGGGTTACCTGAGAAATACATACTAAAAGGTCAACATAAAGTTGGTGAGTTCATAGGTTTGTAAACAATCGTTTAGTTATGATCCACAAGATTTCAAGTTGTATCATTCAAAAATGACAGTTAAAAGTATCGTTATTCAACGATAAGTAAAAGTATTGCATAATGCAATATAAGTATACCATTTACATGAGTCTCATAGTCAAGCTTAACGTTGTTTGCCTCCGGTAAGTGTACTAATCCGATACACTTCTAAATCACAAGTAATACTGCGCCCGTGGGTTGGCTAGAGCGACTAGCCCGGACGAGGTTTGTCAAACCCTGATAGATCTATCCAATAATACTCACGCACATATTTTAATGACTATGATGGGTAGAGGACTTTAGTGGATTATTCAGGTCTCATGCAATCCGTACGAAAAGTGTTTCAAGTTACTTGTGATCATATAAGCAGTTGTATAAAACAGTTGTATGTATTCTCACCCCAGTTGAAAAACAGTAAAAAGGGGCTATGAAACTCACCTTAGATTAGCAAGTAGCAAGCAAATATCAAATAAGCAAGCAAGCCGGTGTGCAACCTTCTAACGTCCTAAAAACGTATAAGGTTGGGTATAAGTAGATGTCTCAAAAGACCATCTATAGCGATTGTATAAGTGGGGGTCAATGTCCACTTAAGCCAATCGTGTAGGTGGAGGGTTAATGTCCACCTAGAGCTAGTTCATCAACTAGTATGTCCAAATAAGTTGTTCAAGTTTGTTTATCAAAAACGTGTACGACCCGTTGGTGAAAGTTTGTAATAATAATTCGTTAAGACATTATTATTAGGATGATGTTATACTTTCATATGTATAGTATGTTTCATGAGTTATAGCATTGCATTGTATAAGTATTAACGTTACTTGAAGTTTAACACTTAGTGAGAAAACTAGTTTTTAAAGATTCTGTTTCATGCGACACTTCATGCGTCACTTGCTAGTTAGGGGCGGCACTTAGGAAGTGCCGCATAATATGCGTTTTCAGATTTAAATAGCGTCACTTAAGAAGTGTCGGATACGGGGCGTCACTAAGGCATGGCGGCACTAAGGGTAAGTGCCGCTAATGTAATAGTTCAGTCACTTCAGGCGTCACTTAGGTAGTGTCGGTATTAATAAAGTTTTTATAACAAAGGCGTCACTTATCGAGTGTCGCTATAAATCCTGGGGTCATGCGTCACTTAAGTCTGTTTGGATTTTGCTAAGTCAAAAACGTGGTCAACTATGACGGTTTGACCCGAACTTTTTACCCAAGTCATATTTCAGTAAATAAAGCTTATAAAAGGTGTCGGTTCGTGTCGGAGTCATTCGAGATGTCGGTTTTTAATACGCATGTCAAAACTTAAGATTTTCATGTTTTCGGTTTTTGTCGGTTTACTTCGGCACTCGATTTTAACATGTTCTAATCTGAATTTGATTCCAAAATTTTTTACCAGATGTTCATGAGTGTGTCTAGTTTATAACCTGATTTTTCCAAGATCTATAATGTCCATTTAGATAGATAATAAATTTTACGAAAGAACCGTACTCGGTTTTCGGCAAATATCAGGCAGTCGCAAAGATCAGAATATATACAAAAATAAGTACGGATCTGGAAAAAGTGCAAAACACGAAAGTTGTAGCTCTTTTCAATACGCAAATTTTAAAAGAAAATGCATCTCCTAACTCTCAGTATTTGATTTTATACGAATATTTTTGTAAACTGTCGATTTTTAGGCAGATTTCATGCATGTTCTTGTATGTGTTATAAAAACGATTTTTAACAACAATCTTGGACATATTCATGTTAGATGAACATTTTAACATCATAATCAGTAGATTAAAAGTAAAATAAGTAAAAGGTTTGATGATTTATACCAAGCAAATGATGAAGAATAAGGAGAGATGATGATGGTGTAGTTCCTAGTTTCCTTCTTGTGGTTTCTTCTCTTAAATTTGTGGTGATTTTAATGGTGATTGAAATGGTTTTTGGGACTGATTTTTCTCCAGAAAATGAGAGAGAAATGAGTGTGTTTTTGGTAAGGAAAATGAAGAAATGGAGAGAGTTATGCATGTAAGTTGAGTGGGGAAGTGATTAAAAGAGAAATCATCATATTGCATGAATGCATGAAGTTTGTATGGGTTTGGAGGAAGGTGGGCACATGGGGGCAGCAAGGGGGCCGGCCAAGGGGGTCCCACCCAAGGGTATTTTGGTCATTTTACATTTCTAGCTTAAATAGTTGCGTTTCTCGTTCGTTTACCCGATTGTTTAAACGTTTATTTATACTTTAAATGTTTTATACGCGTTTTTAAGTGACGACTTTTGATTTCGATATTTTAAGTTGAAATATTTTATCAAGATGCTTGAAAACATTTATAAAAATGTTCCGTTAATTTGTCGGCCTCGATTTGCGTGTTTGTTCTACGACGGTTTAATCGCGTAACGCTATTTTGAGTCGTTTTAATTAACGAAATATTTTGGGTAAATTTCCATTGAAGTATTATTTAAAATACTAATTTATGTTGCCAAATTAATTATTGACGTTTATTTGGTTGTCGAACTAAATTCGCGCGTTACCGTTGCGGTTGAGACGTTTAAATCGAAACGTCTAGGTTTTTCGTGTATTATTTTAACAAAATAATAAATATTAAATAAATAACTTCTAAAAATAGATTAAAGTTATTTAGAGAAATGTTTTCACCAACGTCGTATTTAAACTGTGTCGGACTCCGTCCGGTTGTTATGCACAATTTCACCAAATTGCGTAAGCGTAATTACAACTAATTACGTAAGCGTAATATATATCAATTACGGGAGTGTATATTCACATAAATATACAAATAGTTACAAGTAATTACAAGTATTTAGCCTAATATTAAACTAAACACACGTAATTAGGGTTTCAAGTAGGATTATCAGTAACCCTAAATCGTCGGGTGTCACATTCTCCCCCTGTTAAGAGAATTTCGTCCCGAAATTAGTTTGTTGCCGTAGTCTGTGGGGTATCTAAGAATAGATGTGGGTGTTTCAGTCGCATTTGGTCTTCCCGTTCCCAGGTGAATTCAGGACCGCGCCTAGAATTCCACCGGACTTTAACGATGGGAATACGACTCTGTTTCAATCGTTTGACCTCACGGTCCATGATTTCTATCGGTTCCTCTACAAAGTGGAGTTTATCGTCGATATGGATTTCGTCGAGAGGAATAACAAGTGTCTCATCAGACAGACATTTCTTCAGGTTAGAAATGTGAAAAGTGTTGTGCACGCTACTGGGTTGTGGTGGTAGCTGCAGTCGATATGCCACCGGACCAATTCTTTCAAGAATTTCAAAAGGTCCGATGTACCTAGGGTTTAGTTTGCCGCGTTTACCAAAACGAATGACACCTTTCCAAGGTGACACTTTTAAAAGTACTCGGTCCCCAACCTGAAATTCGAGGGGTTTGCGTCTCACGTCAGCGTAACTCTTCTGACGGTCACGTGCGGCTTTCAGCCGGTTTTGAATGGTCACGATTTTCTCGGTCGTTTCATGGATGATTTCAGGACCAGTGAGTTGGCTATCGCCGATTTCGGTCCAACAAATGGGTGATCGGCACTTTCTACCATAAAGTGCCTCGAAGGGTGCAGCGTCAATGCTGGTGTGATAACTGTTGTTGTAGGAGAACTCACACAAAGGTAGGTGGTTTTCCCAAGAGTTTCCGAAGTCAATAACGCACGCGCGCAACATATCTTCTAAAGTTTGGATGGTTCGTTCACTTTGACCATCGGTTTGTGGGTGATAAGCGGTACTCATATCCAGACGAGTACCGAGAGCTTTCTGAAGTGTTTGCCAAAATCGAGAGGTGAAGCGGCTATCTCTATCGGAGATGATCGAGATGGGTATGCCGTGTCGTGCTACCACCTCTTTGATGTAGATGCGAGCCAAGCGCTCCATCTTGTCGGTTTCTTTGATAGCTAGGAAATGGGCGGATTTTGTGAGACGATCGACGATCACCCAAATGGTATCGCAACCGCTCGGTGTCTTTGGTAGTTTAGTAATGAAGTCCATAGTTATGTTTTCCCATTTCCATTGAGGTATTTCGGGTTGTTGTAGCAACCCAGAGGGTTTCTGGTACTCGGCCTTAACCTTGGCGCAGGTTAAACATTTGCTAACATAGGTGGCGATGTCGGCTTTCATGTTGGGCCACCAATACCGTTGTCTGATGTCATGATACATTTTATCAGAACCAGGATGTATGGAGTATCGAGATTTGTGAGATTCATCCATCACCAAATCTCGTAGGTTTCCAAAGTTTAGTAACCAAATTCGGTTAGAGAAGTATCGGGTTCCATCGGGTTTGATTTCGAATTGTTTTTCTCGTTGAGTGCTTCGAGTTGAGTGGAATGAATTTGAGAAATAAGATCGTTGTGGATGGTTAAACCAAGGGCTCGAACTCGAAGGGGTTTCACTCGTTCTTTTCGGCTTAGGGCATCGGCAACAACGTTAGCCTTACCCGGGTGGTATCGGATTTCGCAGTCGTAGTCGCTAAGTAACTCGACCCAACGACGTTGTCTCATGTTTAGGTCCTTCTGATCAAAGATATGTTGAAGGCTTTTGTGGTCAGTGAAGATAGTACACTTGGTACCATATAGGTAGTGTCTCCAAATTTTGAGCGCAAAAACAACGGCTCCTAGTTCGAGGTCATGAGTGGTGTAGTTCTTTTCGTGGATTTTCAGTTGCCGGGAGGCGTAAGAGATGACCTTATCACGTTGCATTAACACACAACCTAGTCCTTGATGTGAGGCGTCGCAGTAAACTACGAAATCATCGGTGCCTTCGGGTAAGGATAGGATTGGTGCACCGCAGAGTTTCTGTTTCAGAAGTTGGAAGGCTGACTCTTGTTTGTCGGTCCAATCGAATTTCTTATCTTTCTGAGTCAAGGAGGTTAATGGTTGAGCAATTCGGGAAAAGTTCTCTATGAATCGCCGGTAATATCCAGCGAGACCTAAGAATTGTCGGACCTCGGTTGGAGTAGTTGGTGCTTTCCAGCACTTGATGGCCTCGATTTTTGCTGGATCAACACGTATCCCTTGGCTGTCAACGACATGCCCTAGGAATTGTACTGTTCGCATCCAGAACTCACACTTGGAGTACTTGGCGTATAGCTCCTCGTGTTTGAGTAATTCCAAGATAGTTTTCAGGTGTTGGCCATGTTCGGTTTCGTTGCGAAAGTAGATCAAGATGTCATCAATGAACACAATGACAAACTTATATAGATATGGTTTGCACACCCGATTCATAAGGTCCATGAATACAGCCGGTGCGTTGGTTAAGCCAAAAGGCATCACTTGGAATTCGTAATGCCCGTAGCGGGTTCGGAATGCGGTTTTTGGGATGTCAGCGTCTCGAACGCGGAGTTGGTGATAACCAGACCGAAGGTCGATCTTTGAATAAAAGCTTGAACCTTGAAGTTGGTCAAATAAGTCATCGATTCTAGGTAGTGGGTATCGGTTCTCGATGGTTGATTTATTTTGTTCTCGGTCTACCGGTCTCCCCTTGTTTGATCAAAGTTCCACCGGTAATGATGGGAACACTAGCGGTTTTCTAGAGACCATTGCTTTAGGAACAGTGTTTGGACAATCGGTCTATGCTTATGATGATATGGATAATCGATTTTGACGGTTATGAGATCTATGTGGGAAATGTTCGCTTGCGATGGTGTAAAATCAGTCGATAAATTTCTATGATAATAGTTTGCTTGGAACTATTAAGTCCGTTGAAAACTTGAGTAATTCAAAATATGTTGGAAAAATCTGGTTGTCAATAAGACGTTGAAAATTTCTGTCTAGCCAATTTAATTGAACGTTAGAAGTTGTAAATAGTTCCGGGTAGTTGTTTGGTGAAAATTCTTTGAAAACTTGAATCGGTAGAAACCTGTTGAAAAATCTCTTGAAAACTCTTGTTATTGTAAAGTGTTGAAAGTTTTAGTTGATTCTTATAGTGGTGTCTCCTTAAACGAAAGGGGGACAGAAGAATGAATTAGATCTTAGTATGAGAGCTAAGATTGTCACATTCATGATTAAGAGCAATATGTGGCTTCATAGTACGACGGTAAATCAGTACAATGTAATATGATTTGTAACTAATAAGGCGCAAGGTTAATAGGTTGATGTTCATAGAATTCAAAGTTTACAAAACATGCCGGGCATCGTTACGTCCGGACGAATACATAAGTCTTATACAAAATGTGATGGGGTTTTATACACCCATCGATAGATCATCGAGCTAACACTAGCTATGTTCACCGTTGTTCGAGTCTACTTCTAATCTATTCTAAGTTCAGGTCGTGTGGATAGTAACGTGCTTCGAGCATGTCACTGTATCGCGGGAGTGCAGAGTGGAGTAAGATATTGTCTGTTGAGTGTTGGCACATCCCTTTGATCCACGTTTTTGTTATTTGCTTAAAATGAGTGGCCACTTCCTTCCAGTAGTGAATCCTATCCCTGATTCGGTCGGGAATAGACCTTTTCAGAATCCTCAATTCTTGCTCGTAGGTCTTACACCTAAGCTTGAGCTCCCAATTGCGGCCATCTAAATCTTCGGCCTGATCTCTCACTCTTTCGTATTCCTCGATGCCAATCGTTCCGAAATTTGGTTGCTCATTTTCCTCCATCACGATTTCTCCCATTGGTGCTATTTCCTCATCGAGGTATGTGTACTGAATCTGTTCTTCGCAGATTAGGTCGTCGTCTGACGAGTAGTCGTTCTTAGGGGAGTTTGCCATCTCTTTCAGGAGGGCGTTCTATCAAGACAATGAATCAACAATAAGAAGGTTTAGTCAATGTCGTAGTTTCAAAGAGTAGTCACAAAAATGACAGGGTAGTGTTTTCAAAGTAGTCAACCATGACTATGTTGTTTTGAAATGAACAAATGCTTGGTGAAGGTGATTAGATAGTTGATAGATTCATAGTTGCGGGTAGTCCATGCAGTAGTGATTAGAATGTTCAAGTCATAGTTTGAAATAGTTTGAAGTAGTTTATAGATTTAGTCGTTGTAAGTATCCCTCGCAATACTAATCCAGTGATGTTTGGAGCAGGCAAAGTCGCGAATCAAGTTATGAGTAAATCGTTTGACAAACGTGTCAAAATGGTTGACATACAAGTCAAAGAGTGATCAATCATGATCAAGTAGAGAGTTGAGTGGATTGTTGAAGTTCATTCAATTGTTGGAAAAAAATCGTTTTCGATAAGTAGGTGTGTCTGTTCCTCTAGTCGTGTGTAGCACGCATGCCCTATGGGTCTGCGATATAAGTGGGAACGATGAGTGCGTACTAACAGGAGTAAGTTCGTTTAGGTGACGGAGTATCGTACGGTCTAAGTTCTATACGTGTTCCCGTGTGATTTTGTTGCAAGCGGAAAGAATAAGGTGAAGTAGGTGTCACTTGTTTGGGTGGCGAATCCAAAGGTGGATTCTCCTCAAGTGAGTTCGATTCGATTATATCGTTGCCCGATTCGGTTGAGCGAGTGGTACCGCGAAATTCTCCAAAGTGGTAAGTAAGGTTTGTGTTTCGTGTTCGATGTCACGCGACATAGTTGTGGGAGTGGTTGCCATATAGAGTGGCAAGGAGTTTAATATACGGGAAGTTGAGGTCATATATAGCAATATAATAACCTAGCACATAAGCACGTATAAGGTTGGTCCCGTTCTATCCTCGGTCAAAGCCTTCTAATGCATTCCCATCCACCATAACCACTTCAGGTCTTGCATCGATTCTTGTTTAATTGTACATAGTTGATCAAGCTATGTTAAATTAATTTCAAATGATGCAATTGCTGAACCAGTCATAACAAATGAGGAATACTAACCTAACGGTTATAGTCTAGGTCACTAATGCAATCCTAGTTCGCTATAACCTTAGGCTCTGATACCAATCTGTCGCACCCCCAAAACACGTGGCAGCGGAAACATGAGGTGTCATGGGGGCGCCGACCAAATCAAATATCATTACACAAAGATTAAAGCAAACGACCTCTATATGAGACGTTTGAAAATATTACATTCCATAATTCAAATTTGTTTACAATAGTTGTACAAAACATTTGGAGTTCGCATAATATAAGTTGAATTACAAAGTTACTAAATATAGTAAAATGCAATCTAGATCCTGAGATGTTGAAAAATATGCGACTCGAGTTAAGCTATCCATAGCTTCCTACTGCGGCGGGTTACCTGAGAAATACATACTAAAAGGTCAACATAAAGTTGGTGAGTTCATAGGTTTGTAAACAATCGTTTAGTTATGATCCACAAGATTTCAAGTTGTATCATTCAAAAATGACAGTTAAAAGTATCGTTATTCAACGATAAGTAAAAGTATTGCATAATGCAATATAAGTATACCATTTACATGAGTCTCATAGTCAAGCTTAACGTTGTTTGCCTCCGGTAAGTGTACTAATCCGATACACTTCTAAATCACAAGTAATACTGCGCCCGTGGGTTGGCTAGAGCGACTAGCCCGGACGAGGTTTGTCAAACCCTGATAGATCTATCCAATAATACTCACGCACATATTTTAATGACTATGATGGGTAGAGGACTTTAGTGGATTATTCAGGTCTCATGCAATCCGTACGAAAAGTGTTTCAAGTTACTTGTGATCATATAAGCAGTTGTATAAAACAGTTGTATGTATTCTCACCCCAGTTGAAAAACAGTAAAAAGGGGCTATGAAACTCACCTTAGATTAGCAAGTAGCAAGCAAATATCAAATAAGCAAGCAAGCCGGTGTGCAACCTTCTAACGTCCTAAAAACGTATAAGGTTGGGTATAAGTAGATGTCTCAAAAGACCATCTATAGCGATTGTATAAGTGGGGGTCAATGTCCACTTAAGCCAATCGTGTAGGTGGAGGGTTAATGTCCACCTAGAGCTAGTTCATCAACTAGTATGTCCAAATAAGTTGTTCAAGTTTGTTTATCAAAAACGTGTACGACCCGTTGGTGAAAGTTTGTAATAATAATTCGTTAAGACATTATTATTAGGATGATGTTATACTTTCATATGTATAGTATGTTTCATGAGTTATAGCATTGCATTGTATAAGTATTAACGTTACTTGAAGTTTAACACTTAGTGAGAAAACTAGTTTTTAAAGATTCTGTTTCATGCGACACTTCATGCGTCACTTGCTAGTTAGGGGCGGCACTTAGGAAGTGCCGCATAATATGCGTTTTCAGATTTAAATAGCGTCACTTAAGAAGTGTCGGATACGGGGCGTCACTAAGGCATGGCGGCACTAAGGGTAAGTGCCGCTAATGTAATAGTTCAGTCACTTCAGGCGTCACTTAGGTAGTGTCGGTATTAATAAAGTTTTTATAACAAAGGCGTCACTTATCGAGTGTCGCTATAAATCCTGGGGTCATGCGTCACTTAAGTCTGTTTGGATTTTGCTAAGTCAAAAACGTGGTCAACTATGACGGTTTGACCCGAACTTTTTACCCAAGTCATATTTCAGTAAATAAAGCTTATAAAAGGTGTCGGTTCGTGTCGGAGTCATTCGAGATGTCGGTTTTTAATACGCATGTCAAAACTTAAGATTTTCATGTTTTCGGTTTTTGTCGGTTTACTTCGGCACTCGATTTTAACATGTTCTAATCTGAATTTGATTCCAAAATTTTTTACCAGATGTTCATGAGTGTGTCTAGTTTATAACCTGATTTTTCCAAGATCTATAATGTCCATTTAGATAGATAATAAATTTTACGAAAGAACCGTACTCGGTTTTCGGCAAATATCAGGCAGTCGCAAAGATCAGAATATATACAAAAATAAGTACGGATCTGGAAAAAGTGCAAAACACGAAAGTTGTAGCTCTTTTCAATACGCAAATTTTAAAAGAAAATGCATCTCCTAACTCTCAGTATTTGATTTTATACGAATATTTTTGTAAACTGTCGATTTTTAGGCAGATTTCATGCATGTTCTTGTATGTGTTATAAAAACGATTTTTAACAACAATCTTGGACATATTCATGTTAGATGAACATTTTAACATCATAATCAGTAGATTAAAAGTAAAATAAGTAAAAGGTTTGATGATTTATACCAAGCAAATGATGAAGAATAAGGAGAGATGATGATGGTGTAGTTCCTAGTTTCCTTCTTGTGGTTTCTTCTCTTAAATTTGTGGTGATTTTAATGGTGATTGAAATGGTTTTTGGGACTGATTTTTCTCCAGAAAATGAGAGAGAAATGAGTGTGTTTTTGGTAAGGAAAATGAAGAAATGGAGAGAGTTATGCATGTAAGTTGAGTGGGGAAGTGATTAAAAGAGAAATCATCATATTGCATGAATGCATGAAGTTGGTATGGGTTTGGAGGAAGGTGGGCACATGGGGGCAGCAAGGGGGCCGGCCAAGGGGGTCCCACCCAAGGGTATTTTGGTCATTTTACATTTCTAGCTTAAATAGTTGCGTTTCTCGTTCGTTTACCCGATTGTTTAAACGTTTATTTATACTTTAAATGTTTTATACGCGTTTTTAAGTGACGACTTTTGATTTCGATATTTTAAGTTGAAATATTTTATCAAGATGCTTGAAAACATTTATAAAAATGTTCCGTTAATTTGTCGGCCTCGATTTGCGTGTTTGTTCTACGACGGTTTAATCGCGTAACGCTATTTTGAGTCGTTTTAATTAACGAAATATTTTGGGTAAATTTCCATTGAAGTATTATTTAAAATACTAATTTATGTTGCCAAATTAATTATTGACGTTTATTTGGTTGTCGAACTAAATTCGCGCGTTACCGTTGCGGTTGAGACGTTTAAATCGAAACGTCTAGGTTTTTCGTGTATTATTTTAACAAAATAATAAATATTAAATAAATAACTTCTAAAAATAGATTAAAGTTATTTAGAGAAATGTTTTCACCAACGTCGTATTTAAACTGTGTCGGACTCCGTCCGGTTGTTATGCACAATTTCACCAAATTGCGTAAGCGTAATTACAACTAATTACGTAAGCGTAATATATATCAATTACGGGAGTGTATATTCACATAAATATACAAATAGTTACAAGTAATTACAAGTATTTAGCCTAATATTAAACTAAACACACGTAATTAGGGTTTCAAGTAGGATTATCAGTAACCCTAAATCGTCGGGTGTCACAATATCTCTCTGAACCCTCTTGGTAAACAAAGTCTTGTCAATAGTACCTCTCTTGAATCCATTCTTGAGAAGATACTCGGATAGTGTATCATACCATGCTCTTGGTGCTTGATGTAGCCCATACAACGCTTTCTTCAATCTGCACACTCTATCTGGATATGTTGGATCTTCAAACCCTGGTGGTTGGCATACATACACCTCATCATCAATTAGACCATGAAGAAAAGCACTCTTCACATCCATTTGATAAACTTTGAAATCCTGATAAGATGCATAAGCTAAAAATAACCTAATAGCTTCTATTCTAGCAACAGGAGCAAAAACATCATCATAATCTATGCCTTCTTCCTGTGTATACCCTTGTGCTACCAGCCTTGCTTTATTCTTTATCACTATACCTCTTTCATCTCTCTTGTTCTTGAAGATCCACCTTGTGCCTATAGCCCTCTTTCCTTTTGGTAGATCAACCAAATCCCATACATCTTGCAGTTTAAACTGCAACAATTCTTCTTGCATTGACTCTATCCAACTTGGATCTTTGAGAGCTTCCACTACCTTCTTTGGTTCCATCTGAGAAAGAAAACAAACATATAATGAAGTATGTAAATCTTCTTCTCTTACCTTTGACTGCTGTCTGGTCAGAACAGATGAATTAATATCACCAATGACCAAATCCAAAGAATGATCTTTGTGAACCAGATACTTAGATGTTGATGTATCAAGCAGTTCTCTTTCCAAATTTGGACCCAAAAGATTATCCATTTCAGATTCTGAGTAAGAATCTCTTTCTTCTCTTTCTTGTGAAGGCTTTGGAGTTGCTTCAGAATCTGACAAAGAAGTCCTTTCCAAAACTTGAAATGGAGGACTTTGTTCAACAAATTTTGGAGAATCGGGCTCTCCTTCTGAATCATGCTCTGAAACTATATGAGAACCCTTTGAAGTAAATGGTTGATTTTCTGTTGGAATTGAACCATCTTCATCCTTTGAACCATTTTTGCTACTTGACCCACTTGAATCATCTGAAGGTTCATCTTGCTCTAACTGGAATGCTTCTGGAGGATCTGGAGACCAAATAGGAAACAATACATACTGCAAGTCATCCTTTTTAGTCTGACTTGTGCTTGAAAGCCCATCTTTACCTGCATCATTACCTGCATCTGTACCTGCATCTGTATCTGCACTGGATATCTAAAAGCATGGGTTAGTGCATCAATATCAAACAAAACTTCTGGACCTTTTCCTTCTACATTTGATGTATGTTCATTAAAGGTCACATCCATGGTCTCATCTATGATCCTAGTCCTTTTGTTAAATACTCTATAAGCCTTGCTTTGAATAGAGTATCCAACAAATACACCCTCATCTACCTTACTCTGAAACTTACCAAGATGATCTCTGGTATTTAAGACAGTACAAGGACATCCAAATGGTTTTAAAAAGCTAACCAAAGGTTTTCTCTTAAAGAATAACTCATAGGGTGTCTTGTTATGAGGTTTAATAATCAAAATCCTATTCAAAACATAACAAGCAGTGCTAACTGCCTCTGCCCAAAAGGACATTGGAAGTTTAGCATCTGCTAGCATGCTTCTAGCAGCCTCAATTAGTGTCCTATTCCTCCTCTCAGCTACTCCATTTTGTTGTGGAGTCCTAGGTGCACTATACTGTCTTTCTATACCTTTATCCTCACAGAACTTATTTATCTCATGATTCTTAAATTCTGTCCCATTATCACACCTGATGATCTTAACCTTTTGATTAGTTGAATTCTCAATCCTAGTTATGAATGATCTAAGTATTTCACCTGTCTCATCCTTAGTCCTAAGAAAGAACACCCAACTCATTCTAGAGTAATCATCAGTTATTACCAAACAGTAAGATTTCTTCCCTTGACTAGCTACATTGGTAGGGCCAAACAAATCCATATGTAACAGGTGTAAGGGAGTGGTATTGGTATTCACAAGCTTGGTCTTATAAGAGGTCTTGTGTTGCTTGCCTTTGAGACATGCTACACAGTGGTCACTACATTCAAATAACTTTTCAGGTAAGCCTCTCACTAGCTTATTCCTAACAAGTTTATTCATGGTCTTGAAATTCAAGTGACACATCCTCCTATGCCATAGTTCAGATTCAGATACAGTAGCTTTAGAAATGAGACAGTTAACATTTTGAGATTCCATCTTGTTTAAATCACTACAGTATACATTATCCTTTCTTGGAACTCTCATTAAAATCTTATCTTCAGGTATTTTGAGTTTTTCAGAAAGTATAAGGCATTCTGTGTCAGTGAAATATACAGGATTTTGCTTATCTGTGATTTGACTCACACTAAGCAAATTGTATCTCAATTGCTCAACATAATAAACATCATTGAAAGTGAGCTTACTGCTTTTTACCTTACCTTTACCTGTGATTTTACCTCCTTTAGGATTGCTTCCAAATGCTACATCTCCTCCATCAAACGCTTTAAAGTCCTGTAGCTTTTTCCTGTCTCCAGTCATGTGTCTTGAACAGCCAGAATCAATATGCCATAAGCTTGGTGGCTTGCCCTGCACATATATGAGAAAAACAATTAGTTTTTCTTGGGAACCCAAACCAATTTGGCTTTGGGTTTCCCATGAGCACCTTTGACATCAACCCTTTTGACAGTGATTGATCTCAGTGCTGCATTGGTTTTGGACACTTCAGATTTACACTCATTTTTATGTCTCCAAAAACAATCAATTTTTGACCTAACAGGGGCAATAAGCTTAACAGTGGTCACTTTCAAATTGGTATTGATAAGCCTGGCAGTGGTAGCTCTACTTGGTGTAAACATTCTTTTGGAATGCTTAACACTAGCAGAGGTAGCATGCCTAGCAGTGGCCAAGCCTTCCCCTGTTCTGTTCATGCCTCTGTTAGCCTTATACAGTGGCACTGCTGCATCATTAACAGTGGTTGCAGCCTTGCCTCTGTTTGGCTTGTTTTTCAACAATGGACTTGTACCTCTGTTCCTATTATTATTAGGATTGAAGTAGCAGTCCTGTTGAGTATGGTTGTACCTGCCACATATATAACATGCCTTTCTTTTCATACATTCAAACCCATTACCCAACCTTTGTGAAACCAATTGGTTCCAATTTCTCTGATTACCCCTGGAAATGGATCTAGTTGCATTATTTGCAGAAATTAAATCAGACCTGTTTGATTTACATGCACACTTTTCACATTCAGATTTATCTTTTGACTTATCTTTTGATTCAGGATTAACTCTTTTGTGCACATAACCTAAACCAGATCTAGATTTATTGGATTTTCTAACTTGATCTAACTGAGCCTTTGCCTTCTCAACAAACATCTTTTTACCCTCTTCTAGTTTAGTACTATTTAGTTCAGAAACTAGACCAGTAATAGGCTTAACACAATCATCCACAGAATTACCACTAGATGAGCTATCACTATCACTCTCATCTTCCTCAGTCCAATCAGATACCTCAACTTTATCAAAATTCACATTATCAGCACAATTAACAACTGGATCTACCTTTTTAACCTCCTCAGACACACCTACCTTAAGTTTTTCTAAGTCAAACTCAAGCTTAGATGGGAAGTAAGTATGATTATAAGGTGGGGGTACATCATTAAGGTTGTAACCTAATCCAAGTTTTAATTTATCATGAATTTGAGACTTGATTAAGTTTTGAACACCTTTTGAAGCATTTTCCAATTCATCAACTTTCAATTTTATTGACTCTTTATCAGAAATTGCCTCAGCCAACTTTGCACTTAGCATATCAACTTTTGTTTGTAAAGCTTTCTTTTCCCAATTCAGATATTTAATATCTAAGTGAAATTGTGATTCATTCTTTTCAAAAGCTTTTATCTGTCTTTCTAAGTTTTCAATGGCTAAAGTTGAATGTTGACTCTTTTCCACACAAGCTTTTAATTCATTACACACAACCAGATTATGATCCCTATAAAATTTAACCATTTTCTTACATGCAGGAGAACATAATTTAGATTGTACCTCATATGGAATGTCTGAAGGCTCTGGTTCTTCTGTGACAGCCATCAAAGCTTGATTCTGAACTACAAGCTCTTCTTGGTCACTCCAGTCAAATCCTCCCATCCCATCTTGTGCAACCAATGAATCAGAAGTGGTGTTCTGAACAGGTACCAATCTTCTTTGTGGAGCAGAACTATTTCTCATAATACCATTCTGAGATCCTCCAGCCTGTGTGCTCTTGCATTCTCTAGCAAAGTGTCCCATCTTGTGACAGTTGAAGCACTCCACCTTGCTCTTGTCAAATCCAGCTACACCATCTCTCTTGTAAGTGAAGTTTCTGTTCCCAGACCTCTGCATAAACCATTTTGCCCGGATAGTAATCATAGCCATCTGCCATCTCAAATCCATCTCTTCAAGATCTTCTTCATTAACCTGTTCCAAATCCTCTGTTGTTAATGATGAATTAACATGACTCGCAAAGAAGGCTTCCAAGATATTATCATTAGCACCAGATGTGCTACAGCTACCAGATTCACCAACAGACACAAAAGCAGCATTGTTAGAGCTACTATTGGACTGTTTCAGAGCCATCACCTCAGGCTCAAAGTTCCTCAGATCATTGTATAGATCTTCAATCTCCTTTTCTTCAAGATCTGCACTTTGTCTAAGTCCCACAGTATACATATTCCAATCTGTGCCTAATGATCTTAGAAACTTCCTATTCAAATCATCTTTATCAACCTTAACATTGTGATTCTCAAGATCACCCACAAGCTTTTGAAATCTATCAAAAGTCTGAGTCAGAGTTTCAGACTTTACACCTGCAAAGTTTTCAAACTGTTGTTTGAGAAGAGATCTCTTATTCTTCTTGGTGTTATCATTACCACCAAATCTCTTAACAATTGCTTGCATAAGAACCTGAGCATCTTCACAGTTTTCAAACTTCCTTTGATACTCATTAGGAATAGACAAAAGTAGAGTACTTAATGCCTTCCACTCTGTTGCTCTTTCTTTTCTCTCTGCATCAGTCTTTGGTGGTGGTCTTTCTTCCTTTTTACCATCTGCATCCTTAGTATAAACTGGTCCATTAGTAACCACCTCCCACATCATATAATCAGTCAGCAACATGTATTGTCTAATCCTAGTCTGCCATTGCTCAAACTCATCGGGTTTGAGCATGGGGATTTTTGTAGCTTGAATACCTTCCATTGTTTCAGTAGACATGTTGTTGTTTGTTGAAAAAGCTGCAAAATTTAATTACCTTCTTCAAGATCAAAGTAATACCAAGCTCTGATACCACTTGATGATCCCAGCTAGAGATCTTAGTATGTATTACTTTGATTGATTATTAATAAGCTTGCGGAATAGTTTATTAATAACTTGAAGAACAAACTTGTATATAACAGAATATCTAACCAAAAGCTTCAATATTATTAACAATAATACGAACACACAATTTGTGTTAGGGTTTACAACCTTGAAGCTAATAACTAGAATGAATTCGTCACGCTCTAGGGTTTTACAGGATCTCTATTTATAACATATAGAGTCCTTTACAGAATCAAACTATTATGGAATCATATATATTCCATAATTCTCTCTATTCAACTATATCTAACCAACAGTGGTTATCTATATCACTAACAGGGGTAGTACTCGTATATTATCAACAGTGGTTGAGTACTTAATACAAAATACAAACTACACACTAACAGTGGCACTGTTAGACAAACTACTTGACAGCGGCAGCTACTAACTAGCAGTGGCAACTACTAACAGTGGTAGTACTTCTAACAGCGGCACAATACTTGTATTCTGAGCAAATCTAGCAGTGTCTCAGTTCTCAACAACAGAAGTGTGTATATGTATGTGTTGGTATGGTCAATTTAGGTTTCAAATTTCAAAATTTTTATCTTTGTCTCTCTGTTTAGGTATATGTTTACATGATTTTGTGAGTTCAGAACTTGTTAATTAAGTTGTCGATCTGTTGTTTATATGGTGTATGATCTGTTGTGAGTTCATGTTGGTTTGAGCTTTTAGATGGTTGTAAGGGGTGGAAATTGAAGATATGAAAATGGTGATGTTTAAGAGTTGAAGATAATGAAGATGAATGATCGATCATACATTCATATGTGCATCGTTAATTAAAATCAAAGGTATTCTAGCTAAAAAATAAATTAATATATGCTTACAAACATTACTTCTGGTTTTTTCATAATATATTTATTCATGATTAATATATCATCTTCGGTCATACACATATATTTATTTATTCTGATTCTGATAAAAAATATACTGAAGTCAAATTTTTTTCAGTCAAATATACTGATAAAAAATTATTTATTCATGATTAATTGTTCTCAGTTTGACTGCAGAACACATTGAGTAGATATGTTAAAATTGAAAACATCAAACAAAATGAAAATAAATATTTTAATAAAAAGATTAAACATGTATCATGTTCGGACTTCGGAGTATTAAAGTGTATACTTGCACTATTTTAGTGAATGTTGGCGTGTCTTGCTTCACTTCAGTTCAAAAAGTACAACATGGGTGGGTGATGTTTACTATTTTGGTGCATGAGAGTTGGTATTGAGTTGGTATTTACGGAGTAAACTTTGCAACATGTGGTCTTTTCAACCGGAGTATAAAATTTGTTTATTTGTACATGAGATCTTTTTAGTCATATGGTGATAAGTTATCCTTATCATTAGTATTCTTATTCTTATACACATAGAATATATATATATATATTAAAGGTGACAATTTTAGATCCATTGATTTTTTTATGGGTCAAGTTGGGTAATATTTATGAGATGATGGATTTTGTTGGGTCTCTCAATGTTTTTTTATATGGGTCTAAATGAGCATCTAATATAAGTCATATAACCATTTAACTAACAGGTCTGCGGGTAAATATTTTTTTTTAACAACTCATTTCATTTTCACTCAAATAAAATTAAGTTTTGGGGAAACCTGATGGGTCAACCCAACTCGAGACCCGTTTGACCCGAAACCGTTAAACTCGCCCTCCTAAATGATCCATCTAGATTCGGACCCGTTTAGATCCAAATGCATCTATACCTGTGACTCATCCTAAATGATTCATCTACATCCGGACCCGTTTAGATCCAAACGCATCTATACCTGTGACTCAATTTGACCCCGACCCACTCATTTTGCTACTTATTGTATATGTGTAAGAATATGTAAACTTAACCAAAATTCAAAACATTATAAGATACTCCGTACCAAGTATGGTCATTGTTTTGAGACAACCAAAAACGAAATGAAGGCATTTAAAATGGGACCAAGTTAATTGGATGATAACATTATGCATCTTTTTTTATTAGTGTTAATTTTTTTATAATATTTCCATTTGTCATTTTGAAAACGTATCTATTTGCCTTGGTATTTGTAACGGTATAGCTACAACTTTACATGTTTCAAATTGTAAGTTAAAAATTAGCGTTTACAAACCTGGGATGTGCTACGCACAGCCATAAAGGCCTACTAGTATATATATAAAAGAATACCCTTATTTACTGTATCCATCTTTAGATAATTCCACATAGGAAGTGAACAATCCAACACTATTCAATCAAAGAAAAAAAAAACCACATACATGATCTTGGTGTATCTTCACCCCATCCCTCTGCAGTAATTAATGTTTGATGTCCAAGCAAGATAATTTCCCCATCTCTCTTTATTTCTTCTTTTTTGTATGCAAACTCACCATTTCTATCATCTATGTCCTCTCAAAACTCTCCCTCTAACATGTTTCCTTTCATCCACTATATTCTTCAAAACAGCCTGCCAAACTCATCGAAAAACAATTGAGTACCGACTCTAACGGTTAGTTCTACTTTATTTTTCTGCCCATTGTCTTCTTTTTTTTATTCTTAGTTACTGATTTTTTGGATGTCTCGTTTAGGCAAATTTTGTGTCGCTGGGACTTCTTGTTGGACGCAAGTTACCATTGTTGCAAAAGTGAAGGAAAATGTTAGTAGCATGAGCATGTAAAGGTCTCCAACGGCAAGATATATATGGCTATGCATTTTTAATTCTTTGGACTTTTATCTTCTTCCATATCTTAAGGGTCTCATTATGGATGATGATCGAGGGTTTGGGACATAAGGTTGATGGTGGAGCTTTGTGCGTCTTGTACTGATAATGGTGTAAGTAACAATATGCATGTTTTTCCATATTTTTGAAGGGAGTTTGTATATCATTAATTTTCAGCTTCAAAGAGTAGTATTTGGCAACATCGGTTATGAAGGAAGTTTATGTGAGTGTACGTAGTGACGAATTTGTTGGAGAAATTAACAAAA
This sequence comes from Helichrysum umbraculigerum, assembly GCA_949592205.1. NCBI lineage: Eukaryota > Viridiplantae > Streptophyta > Magnoliopsida > Asterales > Asteraceae > Helichrysum > Helichrysum umbraculigerum. The sequence goes on along the minus strand of CATIUR010000003.1, from coordinate 10,513,575 downwards.
GAATGAAGGGAGATGCACTGTAGTGTCAAGATCATATGTGGGAATGTCGTGCATGCATCTATTCAGAAGCATTTTATGAATGCTTTTGCAAATAAAGTATGTAAAATTGTAAAACAACAAACACTTTTATATTGTAGGAGAACTTTTGATCAAATTCGTATAATATATATTCATCTAATCTAATCTAATTGTTTTATATTTGTGGTCTGAAATTTAAATTGTAATCGATCAATTAATTTTCATCAGTCTTTTTTTTACTTATAAAAGTTAGTGTGAAAGTTTTACATAAAAAATACGTTTAACGACTTGTGCAATTTGATGGATATATACTTACTTTATGGTAATATACGAAATACATTGAGGGCGGTAGATTAATTATTTGCCTATCATTTGTTAAATGCTTTTGAATCATACATTGTGTATTTATTTAGTTAGTCTATTTGAAGCTACTGATAAAGTCTTTGTTATGGAGTAGAATGTATTAAGGGTCTAGGGTAGGGTTCAAATGAGAATAGGAATTTGTGTGAGAATGAGGGAACCAATGATATCAAGCCATGTGTACAAAGAGAATGTTCCACATGTACAAAACCCATTTACCCCCAACATCAATTATCTCACAAACGACAAATCGAAAAATTATGAAAATTGCACCATTAAATTCGTCGTTTTCTCCTCTTCGATTTGCAGTCCCTCAAGACATACTTTCGAAAAGTTTTTTTTTTTTTCATTTTTTTGGTGGGTTTCACATTTACTAACACATGTGTTAAAGTGTTGCGTTTAGGGTTTAGGGTTTGGGGTTTAGGGGTTAGGGTTTACCTCAAACCCTAAACCCTAAACCCTAACCCCTAAACCCCAAACCCTAAACCCTAAACGCAACACTTTAACACATGTATTAGTAAATGTGAAACCCACCAAAAAAATGAAAAAAAAAACGCTAAACCCTAAATCTTTCTAAACCCTAAACCTTGAACCCCTTCTAAACCCTAAACCCTTATAAACCCTAAACCATAAACCCTACTAAACCCTAAACCTAACCCTAAACCCTAACCACAAATTAAATGTACAACTAATCACTAACACATGTGTTACTAATTTGTGAAACCCACCAAAAAATGAGAAAAAAAAAAAGTTGTCAAAAGTATGTCTTGAGGGACGGCAAATCGAAGAGGAGAAAACGCTGAATTTTATGGTGTAATTTTTATGATTTTTCGACTTACCGTTTGTGAGATATTTAATTTTTAAAAATGTGGAGGAGAGAGAATAAAGTGTGGAGGAGAGAGAATAAAGTGACACATGACAGAAATCTGTTGGTTCCCTCATTCTCACTCAAAATTGGTGTACTCATTTGAACCTTACTCTAAGGGTCTATATATATATGTACATGATAACCAAACATGTTAAAAGAAGTAATTTCAAATTAAAAGATATGGTGTATTTGATGCAATGTGTGAAGACTGAATATTTTTTAATATTAGAGCATTTTGAATGATAATTTTTTTTAAAGGTTTTTGTGTAAGAAATTTTTTGAGAAGTTCATTTTATCATTGCAGTAAAAAATAAAAAAGGTAAAGTTTTATAAGTCTCAAGTGTTTAAGTAAAAGCTTTATTGAAAGTTTGTGTGTAGATTTTAAAGTGAAAGCTTTCTTCATTGAACACAAAACTTTGTAAAAAAATTTTTTTTTTACTAAAATATCATAAATTGTAAAAACAAAAAAAAACAAAAAAAATTTGTAGAACTTTTTATCAATATGAAGGTTCCTCCTACATTTGAGAACCTGGCCTCTTAGAGGTCAGGGGTTCGAACCCTGCTCTGGGTAAACATTTATCATGTTGGTACCAGTCGCTTATGATGCAGGGCCCATGCATATGAAGACCAATTGAATACAAGGTCATGAGTTCGGATCAATCGGGCTCTATATATGCTTGGGTGCCGGTGGAGGCGCTTTAAAGGTACGAAGCTCTTGCTGGGTGGGTGACGTAGCTACCAATATGATAGACAAGGTTACTGGTTTCCTTGCCACAATAAACCTTTTGAATATGATGACCGACTGCTAGATGCAATCATATACGGAGTAGTTATTTTGTAATGATGTATACAATTAACCAATTATGCGACAATGTGCCGTTGTTAATTAGGTATTTCATATTAGCCTATAAATATGTTATGCTTACAAACAATTTATGCAAAAGTTATAAACTGATGTAGTTTTTTTTAGAAAAGCTTTGATAAAAATGCATTATAAATATCTATAAAAGGGAGTGATTATTGGGTACGCTCTTAGATGTAAGTTTCTAACCTTCATACATCCTCATAAAAGTAGAATTATAACTGAACTTACGTAGTAGTGGGTTGTGCTATGCACAACCATAGAAACCACCTAGTATTATTATACAAAAGATAACACCAAAATACTGTAACATCCTTTAAAATCATCCAAATCAACATGTAATAGTCTTCAACTGTATAACACCATACCTCCTTTCTTCTTATGATGTCCATTAGACTTTGGGTATGCACTATGCACCGGTTGTTCACCCACTCTTCCAACCAACCCATAACCTTTCTAATATTTTATGACCCAAGGACATTACCAATCATAGTCATATATACACATTTCGCTTCAACTTGATATACATCTAAAAGATTATATCTTTGGGGTTATCATTTCTTTGTCATCAGTTTTCTCTTGAATCTTTGGAAGACTTTGATGTAAGTTTCTTCTCTACTTATTTGGGCTTATTTTTCAATTATTTGTAATTTTCTGCTTTTAATGTTTGGTTACACCTTTTTTTCCTTTTGGTTTTGCAGCTATTTCTTTTGGAGTTGGGAAGTGTGGGTTATAACGTGTGATTAGAGGGAGGAGGTGGTGAATGCTCGTAGGTGGTAACCCCATATTTTAGCTTTGTTTTTCTCTTTCACTTTTTCAGCTTTGGTGAGTTTCTATTACCCATTTTGTTTGGGTCATTAGGCTTGGATATTGATGTATAACACTAATTTCATTTATGGTACGTGTGCATATTTCATTTAGTTAATCACTTTGAGCCTAGAAATAGATTCAGCTTCAAATTTGAGTACTCGATCAGCGTTGCTGAGACTGTTGATATGGTAAAAGAATTAGTTCTATTATACTTGGTAATAGTAATACTAGCTTTTTTTGTATATAAACATTCAATTAGTTATGCCTTTTTACAGATACTCGGGTTGCGAAATGTAATGAAAGGAACAAGAGAATGATGATGTACGGATAAACTATGAAGATGTCGCAATGTATTATGCTGAAGGAAGTCCATGCTATATGCAAGACACAAAAAGTCAAAAATATGCCAAGTTTTTATGATTGAAAAATTACTTTCTCAAACAAGGTTTGAACTTTTCATTGGGTGTATACAATGGAATACTGGATAGTGTAAATAGTTCAGTTGGTATTGATCGATAGATAGACTTTGTGACCAACTGGATAGTGTAAATAGTTCACTGAAAAGTGTTCTGATTCATGTAACACAAGAAAGCCACTATTCCAAACGTTACGTTGTCCTCCTAAAGTTACTTGATAATTCATTTACTTCATTGTTCATATATTTACCCTTACGGTTCACTTTCCTTTGTTAAAAAATTTAAATTATTACAATTTCTACAAACTATGTTAACCCGAAACTAGATTTAGAAAGTCAGATACAATTGACAAACAAGATCCATCACCATACCCACCTATATTTCTTTCAATTGCAATTGTTGTTTATATATGAGAAATAAAATAGATCGCATGGGTCGTGCTTAGCACGGCCTAATATAGTACCTAGTCTAAAATACAAAAAGAACTTTTTTTTTACTGTGGTTTAACTAAAAAATGCCACATCAGCAGATATATAGTTGCAAACTATTCCATATTTGAAAATAAAGATCATTCAATCTTCTTACACAAAACCATACTTACACTTTTCCTCCATGTTTTCTGGTTTCTTTACCAACCAATGTAGGAGTCATACCACATCTCTTACTCTTTTTCATCATATAGTTGAAAATGCTTACCTCTCTTCATTTACCCTTTTTATTAGATTTGTGTTTGAGCTTTTCTCCTTGAACAATGGTGTTTCAGTATAATGTTCTAAGAGAGCTTTTCATGGTCGAATTTTTGTTCCAATTTTGGATTTATATATGCATCATAGTTCATTGTCACTGATTTCATCTAGATTTGTAGTAGTTTGTTGCATTGTTGTGGTTGAAGTCTCATCTTTTTTATTTTGATTTTGATTTAATATCTTTGCTTCTTTTTGTTATTAGCATGGATAAGTACATGTGTATTGTTGTATGCTGACAGAGAAAAGAAGACGATGATAACCTTCCTCAAAATAAGCACATGTGGACTGTTTTTAGTAAGCTACAAGAAGAAGAAGGTGATCCTTCTTTGTTTCTTTGATAGGTTTGATGATCACTGATTTTTTTCTCCTTATATTTCACGTAATTGGTTTTGTTTTTGCTTTTATACTGTCCGGTTTTGTATATACAGAGTATATAACTAACAGATTTTTGTTGGGACATGTGATTGTAACAACAGATCTAGCTTGTAATAGGACTAGTGATAATTGTAATCAAGTTTGTACAATTGGTTTTGAATTGTAATGGAAAATATTGATTGGTAAACATTTTAGAGTTACTTGCAAAACGCTGAAAAATGTTGACTTAGTTAGACCGCAGGTCTGCGAGAAGAGACTCGCTGGGCCAACTGGGCTACGAGATGAGTTCAACTCGCAGAGCCCATTCGGCTGCGAGATGAGACGTGCTGAAACCTATAAATAGGTTATTAGGTTTAAACGTAAAAGAACTTTTGCCCTACGAATTTCCAGAGCTCTTTGTGCTATTCTAAGCATTCCTAAGGCTAGGTATTGATCGACTAACATTCGTTATAATCAATACAAAGCTATTTGATTACCTATTCGCTAATATTTACGAAACAAACCGTTTACAATCCGTAAACTAAGTATTAAGGGATTTCGCACCTTAATACCTAAAGATAACCTCGTTATCGATCCTAATACATACGGACTTACAATTTTCCTACTAGAAGTTATCTTACTAAACTATTCATCTAAATCTTATCGAGGAAGAAGTAAGCATTTAACAGGTATCATATATACTCGTGGTCAAGATGCTTGAGTAGCAAGGTCCATAGACTTGAGAAACAAGTTTGCGTGTAAAATTTATATTGATCTCTTTCGGTTAATCATTCGTAGTATTGGCGTAAACTAAATGTTAGTATTTGAATGATTTTATCAAATATGTGTCCGTAAATGTGTGAGCCTTTGGGAACGCACGCATCGATATTGAGATATTGCTTATTTGCTAAAGTTATTAATTATTAAAGTTAAATGTTAAAATTAATAATTAAGTAACTAGAGGGATTATTGTGTAAATTATAAACTTGGGGACCAAGTTTTACCTATCTATAAATACACCTTTATGAATTAGGGTTAGGGTGAATCATAAGAATAATCACAAAATCTCCTACCCTCTCCTCTCTTGGTATTCGGCCGAACCCCATAAACCCTAGGGGTTTTCGATTTTTGATTTTTAAGCAAGAGGAAGCAAGTCAAGCTAGTTGACTAGATCGGCAAGTACTAGCATACAAGCATATTGATAAAGACGGTGTCGTGTACGTGACCAAGGAAAGATCTTGAACTTAGATCTAAAGGTTTTCTTACAAACAATTCAAGGCAATAAGGTATAACTTAATCCGATTTAATTATTCCTATGTGATCCTATTTTCCGCTGCCATGTATTGTTTGACAATATGATTCGTGTTGTTTACCTATACTAAATCCATATTTGTAAAAATGGAGTAATAAACAGTAGAATAAATTTTGTTAATTTTGTATAGGTATCAATTTTAACTGCAGTAGTTCTCTGTTTTTTAAACGTGCTCAAGAGGGTGTGTTTTGATTTTGAGGACACAAGAAAAACACTCAAAGACAATAGGAGCTTCGTACCAATTGCTTTACCTGATGATCTACAAATTTTCTCCTGAAGTTTCAAGATAAACTTGTAAGTTATACTTTTCGATTCTATTTATTTACAATTTATTATTATGTGTTTTTGATATTTTATTTATGTAACATGTGATTCAGATCTGTAGCAGGGCTTTTCAATGGCAAACCTATGTGGTTCTCTGGATCTTTGTATGCGTACATACCTAGAGAAAAGATTGTAGTGTAGCATACTTTCAAACTCTTTTTATGGCCGTATGTATGGTGCTAAAAAATCCTCCTTGGACATCTCAAGTTTTCAACCAGATAAATGACTTTTCTTCAGTTCGTGAATCGTAGTAGCTAAATTGAAGACCGTCTAGCTTGAACAATCTAAAAAGGGTAAATAGTATACTAGTTTTTGAAAGAAATAAACTTTAATGTGACTAAAGAATTATGTAACGGATTTAATAAAACGTGTGATTGGTAACTCATAATTAAATGCACATCCTCAGTGTATAATTCCCAACTAGGCTCACCTACATAAAGGACGATGTCTAGGAAAGTTATGCGGATGTATTCTATTCCAAATGAGGTCAGGTTTTAAGTGATGCTTTGTCGTCCCCTACCCTCACAAGCTTTCCTGGTCGTACCTTTTGTAGAGCTACCAAAAGGGTTTTATGATAACGATGGTACATTTGGTTATTATATACACTTGGTGTATAGGAATTAGGCAATCATAGAAACACGTTTAAAAACCAGTAATAAAAAACGTTTTGTATTTAAAACACCAAAATTATGTAACGAAGTTGTATGCATGCCTCTTCGTACATATATATTTTGTCACCCATGGAATTAAGTCATATTGCTATCCATATTGCTTAGACAACTTGCACTTGCTCATCATTCTGCGTGAGACGTGGGTGAAGGGTATCCAAGGTGGATTACCACTCATCGTGAGACGGTGGTGGACTATCTGCAGTCTTCAGTTGGACGACTTAAATCGGGTTATGCAGTGAGACTGTAAATGCCTATGGCAATAAGATGCGACGAAACATGATTAATGTCACGATCACCATTTTTGATGCTTGATCGAGCCATAACATTAAGTCCCATAATCTAGGAGTTGCATCGGTAAATGCAATTACTGAACGTCACTTACCTTTTGAGTATCATTTAGTTCCTAGCAGATCAACTGATGGAACGGTGATATGTCATTTGGATCCTAGACTTAATGGAAAGTAAACCATGGGTTTTACATTTCTGTTAAGATATTATATGTCGAAAGTACTAACAAGAACTTTCTTTTGGTTTTGTAGAAATGGCACAAAAATCCACTACTGATGAGATTTTAAATGAAACCAAAACAGCGTTAAGAAGCAATAAGCTTTCTGGACCAAACTTTAATGATTGGTATCGATCACTGAGGATTGTCCTAAGAGTGATGGAAAGACTTGATATCGTTACTACACCTATGATCGTTGAGCCAAATGCCACTGCTTCTCAAGCAGAGCGTGATCAGTATAAGGCAACTTATAAGGTTCACAATGAAGTTGCTTGTCTCATGCTAAGCAGTATGACTCCTGAGTTATGTAAGCAATTCGAGAATAAATGACCCGATCAGATGATCACTGAGCTGAGTGCATTGTATGAGAAACAAGCTGGCCTTGAGCTAAACGACTTGATTCGAGATGTACATGCATGTAAGCATGTATCTGGAACACCAGTGGGGACTCATGTTCTAGTCATGAAAAGCTTGTTTGATCGCTTGGATAGAATGCAATACTCGTATCATGACCCTGTGGCTGTAAGCATTGTCCTCAATTCTCTTTCACCGGAGTTTGATGAGTTTACACGCAACTATAACATGCAGGGTATGAAAAAGTCAATTAACGAACTCCATGCTATGCTAGTGGAATTCGAAAAGAGCATTTCCAGGAATAAGGTGAATGACAACCAAATCCTTGCGATTGGTGGTGGTCAGGCCCAGAAAAAGAAGAAAAGGCAACCGCTACAAGCTAAGGGAAAAATTGCAAAGAGTAGTAAAAATAAGCAAGCTATTGTTTATTCTTCCAAGCCTAAGCAAACCCCTCCAGCTAAAAAGGTGCAGGTCGCAAAAGATGATGGGTGTCACCATTGTGGTCAGATGAGACACTGGAAGAGGAATTGTCCTAAGTATTTATCCGAGGTGCAAGAAAAGAAGAGAGTCGGCAAGGCCGGATCTTCTGGTATCTTGACTATCGAATTATTTTCTTTCTCTAAAAAAAATACTTGGGTATATGACACTGGCTGTGGTACTCATATTTGTAATTCCTTGCAGGGGTTTAGAGCAAAGAAGAAGCTGAAGAATGGATCCTTGTATGTGTACGTCGGCAACGGCATACGTGTAGCAGTGGAAGCCATCGGAAGTTATGACTTACATTTACCTTCGGGCATAATTCTAGTACTAGACAATTGTCATTATGTTCCTTCTATTGTTAGGGGAATTGTTTCAGTTTCAGTATTGAAAGATAGTGGTTTTAAGAATACATTTACAGATTTTGGTATTTCAGTTTCAAAGAATAATGTTCATTATTTTAATAGTATTGCTATTAATGGAATTTTTGAAATTGATATGCATGATCGTCTTTCACATACTAATAATTCAATGTTAAATATAAGCACTAAACGAGCCAAGTCTAACTTGGACTCATCCTACCTATGGCATTGTCGTCTTGCACACATAGGCAGACACCGTATTGAAAGGTTTCAACGTGAAGGACTTTTGAAATCAAGTGATGATTCATTTGATAAGTGTGAGTCTTGTGTATCGGGCAAAATGGCAAGGAAACCCTTCTCTCATGAGAATCAAAGGGCAACCGACCTACTAGGAATCATACATAGTGATGTATGTAGTCCCTTTAGGCATATGTCTAGGAAAGGAGCTTACTACTTCGTAACATTTACGGATGATTTCAGCCGTTATGGTTATGTTTATTTACTTAAACATAAACATGAGGTGTTTGAAACATTCAAAATGTTTCAAAACAAGGTAGAAAATCAACTCGAAAAAACCATCAAGATTCTCCGATCGGATCGAGGTGGTGAATACTTAAGCCTAGAGTTTAAGGATCATCTAAAAGCGCGTGGAATTGTCCAACGGCTTACTCCTCCCTATACACCACAACATAATGGTGTATCGGAAAGGAGAAATCGAACCTTGCTTGATATGGTACGATCTATGATGAACCTTACAACTTTACCATTATCCTTTTGGGACTACGCCTTAGAGACTGCTGTACGCATTCTCAACATGGTTCCCACTAAGAAGGTTGATAAGACACCATATGAAATATGGCATGGGAAAGCCCCTAATCTGTCTTACTTAAAGGTCTGGGGATGTGAGGCACTCGTTAAGCGCGATACGCCTGACAAACTCGAGCAAAGATCTGTTAAGTGTATTTTCGTAGGATACCCAACGGAAACGGTGGGTTGCTACTTCTATAATCCTTCTGAGAATATCTGTGAAAGTTGCTCGGTATGCTGAGTTTTTCGAAACCAGGCTTATCGGTCACGGAAATAGTGGGAGGGTTGTGGAACTTGACGAGGTTCAAGAGGAAGATACATCACCTTCTACTCACACTGGGGATCAACAATTTGGGGGGGATAGAATTGAGCCTAAAATCATGCCTCAATCTGATTCTCAAGTTGCGATTGAGCCTCATGATATGCCTCAGTCTCAAACTCAAATTGCTGATGCTCCAATTCGTAGGTCCGAAAGGACGATACGTGCACCTAATAGATTGAACTTAAACGTTAATCTAGAGGAGGATGGCGTATCAGGGGATCTTAATGAACCTCGAACCTTGAAAGCTGCATTATCAGGTCCTGATGCTGAAAAATGGCTTCAAGCTGCGAATATGAAGATGCAATCCATGAAAGACAATAAAGTTTAAACTTTGGAGGATAAACCCCAAAATGCTAAAACTGTCGATTGCAAATGGCTCTTTAAGATAAAGACCGACATGGATGGCAATATACACATCTATAAAGCTCGTCTCGTGGCAAAAGGATTTACTCAAGTTTATGGAATAGACTATGAAGAAACCTTTTTCCCAGTGGCAGATATTAGGGCTATTAGAATTCTCTTAGCCATAGCGGCGTTCTATGACTATGAGATATGGCAAATGGATGTCAAGACAGCCTTCTTGAATGGTTATCTAGACGAAGACGTCTATATGAATCAGCCAGAAGGTTTTATTGATCCATTACATCCCAACAAAGTGTGCAAGCTTAAAAAATCCATTTATGGACTTAAGCAAGCATCACGGAGTTGGAATAAAAGATTTGATGAAGAAATCAAAAAGTTTGGTTTCGTTCAGAATCTTGATGAGCCATGTGTATATCAAAAAGCGAGTGGGAGTAATGTTACTTTCCTAGTCTTATATGTAAATGACATATTGCTAATGGGAAACAACATTCCAATGCTTGAAGATGTAAAATCTTATCTTGGAAAATGTTTTGACATGAAAGACTTGGGAGAGGCAACATTTATTTTGGGAATCAAGATCTCGAGAGATAGATCTAAGAGGTTGATAGAGTTAAGTCAGAATGCTTACATTGATAAAATACTGAAGCGTTTTAATATGGAAAATTCCAAGCGTGGATAATTACCAATGCAAGATGGACTTAAACTTAGCATCAAGGATTGTGCTTCTACACCTCAAGAGGTGGAGCATATGCAAAGGATACCTTATGCTTCGGCAGTAGGGTCTATTATGTATGCGGTAAGATGTACAAGACCTGATGTTGTTTTTGCTCAAAACATTGTTAGCAGATTTCAACAGAATCCAGGTGAAAGACACTGGATTGCTGTAAAGAACATACTGAAGTACCTTAGGGCTACTAAAGACATGGTTCTAGTGTATGGTGGAAATCCTGAGGCTGAACTAAAAGTTATTGGTTATTGTGACGTCGGATTTCAGACTGATCATGATGACACCAAATCTCAAACTGGATATGTGTTCACCATGAATGGAGGAGCTGTAGTTTGGAAAAGCAAGAAGCAATCCACTATAGCCATGTCTGCAATAGAATCAGAGTACATAGCAGCTGCTGAAGCTGCAATGGAAGCTGTTTGGATCCGAAAACTTATTTCTGGACTTGGTGTTGTTCCCACAGCCAAGTCTCCTATGGATATGTATTGTGACAACACTGGTGCAATTATCATAGCCAACGAACCTTGTGTTCAGAAAGGAGCTAGACACTTTCAGAGGAAATTTCACTACGTTCGTGAGCAAGTCACTCAAGGTGAAATTCTAGTACTCAAAGTTCACACGGATGATAACTTAGCAGATCCCTTTACGAAGGCTCTGCCAAAGACGAAGCTAACTCACTTAATAGAGGGCATAGGACTTCATTTGTCTAGTAATCACATGTAAATCCGTGAATTTAGTATTTGGATATATGGATGTAATAAACAATTTTATTTATTAATGAAATTTTTATTGTGATATTTTATTTTCATAAATCTTATTTTTCATGTTTTATCCTTGAATAATGTTGTGTAATATTATTCTAAATATCCGTTGTCGGTTGATCATATGGGAATATGATTGAATTAAGACAATATCTGAGTGTTTAGTCAGCTTGGCTCACTAACTCACATGGTATTTATTCTGATGCATATTTGAAAGTCCCTTTAGCCTTGGATCTAGATGACTGATAACTCTTATTGATTGGCGGAATCAATCAATTGCAAAAACAAGTAATAAACTCAAACCGAAAACAACGAATCAATCAAAGTAAACGAGTATATTAGCTTGTAAATCGTATTGGAACTGTTTACAGAAGTGCTTAGTCGACAAATGGTGCTAGGGTTTCGTCAACCCTAGCCGAAAACCCGTAGGTTTGTATTTATACTAAAACTAAATCGGCAGACATGCGTCACTTGGGAAGTGTCGCATGTCGCCGCCCTCATGCGTCACTTACCTAAGTGACGCTATGCGACACTAAGGCAAGTGTCGCCTAACACAGAAGCTAAGTGTCGCTATATACTAAAATGACTTTTCTATTACAATCAACTAACGACACTTACAACTCGATAGACCAACTGACAGACACACTAAAATGCATCAGCAAACTCCCCCGTGTCTTCAGCTTGGTCTTCAAAACATCTTTAGTTCAAACCCAACCTGGTGGAAATACTCCACCAGCATGAATACCAACTCGAACACAAATCTCGACCACCTTCTCGAACTTTGAAGCCTCTTCTTGATCAAAACGATGATACTCCATTTTGCTTTTGTGAAGAGCTTTCAAATCTTTCTATGTCAGATTAATAAGGCTGATCGGATCAAAAACACGAAGAGTTCGTCCATACTTTGTTGATAGATTCCAATTACCCTTCTTGATCACCGGATCTTCATCTGAAAGATATTCAATAACCGCTTCTTGAGTAACGGAATCAAACCACCAATATCGTAATCGTATGAGACAATCAAGTGGCAAAGACCGTAGTGGCACAGTTTTCTGACTAGCATCTGGAGGATAATGATATTTCACAATCGGTTGCTGAGTTCTTGAATCCAACTTTTTCTTGTATGAATAACGAACTCCCAGCTCTGGTCTAACCCACAAATACTTCTTGCTGTAGATATCTTTTCTGAGAATCTTCTGAAACAAGTTACCACGAAAATCATCAGTGTGGTTAACGATGTTCAGTTGAGCAAGACGATTCAACTCTTCCTTCGGCAGTGTGCTAATACAGTTGAATCTCGGCCGAAAATACTGTACGCCATCTCTTCGTTTAATAAGAATCAGAAAGTTGTCTTCATAAAATTTCCAACTTCTGATCAAACCAGTCAAATCACCTCGAACCTGATAAGTTTTACAAATCTTCAACTCAGGTTTAAGCTTTCGAAACATAGGACGATCTGAAGATGTAGACGGTTGTGCTTGTTCAGGAACTGATTCAGCAGTTGGTTGTTCCTGAGTAGTATCAGTTGGAGGTTCTTGTTCATCATCAGAATCATCGGACTCAACGATTAGTGTATCAAAATCATACGGTTGAGCCGGTTGTTTCTGAATAGGTTCCGGTTCTCGCTCAGGCTCCGGTTCCTGATTCGGATTATCCACATACTCTTCATCTGACCCTGAAACCTCCGCATCCATCTCGATATCATCCGGATCGACTGATCTATCTTCTTCATCACCCGGATTTATCAAACTCTGTAGATATGTGAGATTAACGTTTGAATAATCAACCGAAATGGGTCTCGGTTGTCCTGGAACATCAATAAAATAATCCAAAGCAATGTTATCATTAATAGAATCTGGATTTACATTTTCGGGTTCTGGGGGAGGGGTTACATTTGTTTCCAAGGTTCTCTGACCTTCCTCCCCCGAAACAACAGTAACCGCTTCCAACTCTAACAATCTAGACTTAACGTCCGTCAATTCAAGCTTCAATTCCTACACCTGAGCTGCCTTGATCTCCAAATCTTTTATTTGATCAGCTTGAGCTTCAATCACTGCAGTCTGATCATCGAAACGCTTATTCATTTCAGCCATCTGATCAAGAAACTGCTGAAGCATTGCAGGCGAAGGTTGTTGTTGTTGTTGAGCTTGCTGACCAGATTCTTGAATACTGATTCCTGTTCGCTGGCGTCTCCTATGTGGTAGATCAGCATATGAAGGAGAAGACCCAGCTGGTCGCTTGCCCAAATTTGGAGGTACATGAACCCTCCCTGCAGAAATCCTTCGCAAAATACGCTTAAAGCATCTAGGATCTGCTAACTGAATCCCATCCAATGCATTCTGAGGTGGCACATCACCTGGAGAGTCAGGTGGTGTCGGACCACCGTCAGAATCCTCAGCTACCACTTCTTCAACCTGCTTAATATATTCCAAGTCTTGAGCAACGACAGCATCAACCAAATCAGCTTCATTCACCGGAGGTACAACAATATCCTCATAAGCATCCCCAGGCGGCGCAACGTAGTTTTCGTTCACTACGTGCCCGAACAGCTCGCGATCAGGCAAAATTGCAGAATCTTTCGGTGGCAGCTTACAGTCGTTGAAAACACGCAGAAGCATTGGCGTCGGTTGTAGTAACGACCTCTGATCCGGAGCGATTCCCAAATCCAAATCATTTAACAGCAGCTGAAGAAAACGTGGATAAAGCAACCACTTATCTTTACCAGCTCGAACATTTTCAACCATATTTCCAAAAATATAACCGCTGAAGTTATACGGTTTGTTATAAACTAACACCAGCATCAAAGATAAAGTCATGTGACTTGCAGCATCATATCCACCTTTCCGCGGAGATAAACACACAATGACGATATGAGCTAAGTATCTCCAAACCCTGCACAGATACTGTTTTCTGAAATCCGTAAGCTGATCGGCCGGATAACCCATTCGCTGAAGACCCCCATAGATAAAGGCGGTCTCAAATGCAGTCGGCATATTGTGCGTGTCATTAAACTGCAAAACACGACGAATCGACTCCTCAGTAATCTCAATCTCACGACCAAACATAGTAGAAACGATCCTCGGAGTGTCGTTTTCAGTTCTGATAAACGCATGATCATAGAACTCCTCAATTTGATTCATATACACTGGTGTAGACGCGGTAATAGCATAATGAATCCTGGATCTGCGAAGAAATGAAATCATTGGCCTGAATGGAAGAGAGTTCTTGTGCGTGGAATCCATAAACGCAACAATATTATGCCTGGTGTTTGTTCGGCGATAATAATCCTGAAGATTCTCCATCTGTAACTATAAACAGTAAAAGAACACGAGAAAAATCGTTACAGAATAAGCTCAAATACATAATTAATAAATTCTGATTTTATAGCGTCACTAAGGAAGTGACGCCCTAAGCATAACCGACACTTAAGGAGTTCCGTAATAAAATCAGAAATCAGAAGGGTGCGTCACTTGAGGTAAGTGACGCATGGCAAGCGTCACTGGTGTAAGTGACGTTGCCACAACATGTATCATTCAAGCGGTACTAAACAAGTGACGGGTATGCGTCAGTTACTAAGTGACGGGTAAGGGTAGCGGCACTAATAGCGTCAGTTAAAGAAGTGACGTTATAAGTGAAAAAGTATTAGAGTGACGCATAAAGGCGTCACTAAGCTAGTGACGGTCTAAGTGACGCAACGATGAAGATCATCGTGCCACTGTTCAAACCCAGAAATCACGAAGAACACAAATTGGGGTTTTTGCAAACGGAGTTAACCACAAGGTGCGGACAGCATAAACGAGTAAAACACACCAGTTAATAACACAAAATATTAACAAATTGGTCCCCAATTTTTGCGATTTCGTAAACCCTAAAAACCGTAACCTATAACCAATGATTAAATCATGAATACGCAATGATAGATGATAAAAATTGTACCTAATGATGCGTATGAGTGAGAGGAACAAAGTCACGGTGGCCGATTACACGTAAAACGCTTGATAATCCACAGATCGATCCAAAAGCGCAAACAGTCGAAGTGACGCAACGAAAGGGAAGTGACGCTAGAGCAGTGGAAGTGACGCGTAATGAATAGGTGGTGAAAATGAGTGCCGGATACGGAACTATTTATACCAAAACCCTAATCTGCGTCACTTAGAATGACTCTTAATGCGTCACTTACTGCGTCACTAGCAGCGTCACTTAAGGAGTGATGCATATCGACAGTTTGTGAAAATTTTTAAAATTTTGTCGATCTTTTGCGTAGTGCTCAATTTGACAGTAAATGTGACTTGGGTAAAAATAAAAATAAAATTAAAATAAAATAAATAAACACAAAATTACAAATATAAAACCAAACTAAATACATTCTTTTTGGTGACGGAGTTGATTGAGTCTGGTTAGGGATCATATCGGAATAACATGCAATTATGAGGAATAGTAAGTGTTATTTCGATCATCAGTATATTTGTCCACTTTAAATTTACGTGGCACATTTAAAACACCTTTTATAAAAGTTATTTCAAGACGATTATTGGTATTGTTTGTCCACCTAAACATGTTACATCCGTGTCTGTGAGTTAACCTTTTATTGTTAGTATGAATATTTCACCGTGGTCCCCATCATAGATATACCCCTGTAACCCAGACATGAACATAGTTTCCAAATTCAGAAAGAATATAAGAGAATCAATTTTAAGAATCAAGCCAGCGGTGACAGGTCTGTTCTTGCATACAACAGAGCAACATACACTTGATTCAGGTTTAAGCAAAAGCGATCGCAGTCAAACCAAACTTGTTTTTATTCAATTGGCGACCTTGATCAGTATCTTAGAATTTAAGACTTTGCAAGTACATTGACTTACGTTTGCTTAGTTTTGAGAGTAAGCTGAATTGAGACCAGGTCTGCACTTACGTACAACAGAGGAAACAATCAGCATACTCCCCCAAAAGATCTCAGATATACGATCCAAAAATAGAAGTATGTCAAGCTACGCTAAGGAATTAAGACTTAGAGTCGTACATCACAAGGTGTTTACCACAGGATCATAGACATGTAATTAAATTATTTCTTAATAATTCAGAGACCGGTGTGTATCATGCCTACCAACACATCGTATGATGAAGCTAATTTTTATAGAAACTGTTTTAAATATGTCAGATAAACCTACTGACACATCCAAGATAAACCTTAAAATTCCATTTTGTGCATGTCACCCGATGTACTATCATATCCCAAGTTGTTTACAGACATAACTCAACGTCTATTTTAAAAATGTAGCAACCGTGCATTTCTTATATACTAAATAGTAAAAAGAGTGGCTGTTGCCAATATTTTTTTTTTCTTTTTTTTTTTAACACACATAAAAGCAAATAAAGTTGACTATCCAAGTCACACATTACTTTTTAGACCCAAAGAATCTTAAACCGGTCATGTTGACCAGTTCATCAAATCGAGCACGTGAAAAAGCTTTGGTGAATAGGTCGGTATTTTACTTAAGGGTGTCTATGTGGACCAGGTCTATCAAATGTTTTTCATAGCAATCCCGTATGAAGTGGAACCTAAGTTCTATGTGTTTGGTCTTAGAGTGCTGTACGGGATTGCGTGTGATAGATATGGCAGCAGTGTTATCTATGTGAATAGGAGTCATAGTAAGAAGTAACCCATAATCGCGTAGTTGGTGCTGAATCCAGAGAACTTGGGCACAACAGCTAGCAGCAGCAACATACTCAGCCTCTGCTGTAGAAAGAGAGACAGTAGTCTGCTTCTTGCACTGCCAAGAAACCAAACGCGATCCCAGAAATTGACATCCACCAGTTGTTGACTTCTTATCGATACTGCAACCTCCATGATCCGAATCTGAATAGGCTGTAAGAGCGAAAGTCTTCTCATTTGAATACCAAAGACCAAGAGTATGTCTAGCTCTGAGATAGCCAAAAATTCGCTTTACTGCCTTCATATGAGACACCTTTGGTTTAGCCTGATAGCGTGAGCAGATTGACATGGCAAATATGATGTCCGGCCTAGAGGCAGTCAAATACATAAGAGAACCTATCATTGAACGATAGTCCCTCTCCTTGCAATCTTCGTCTTCCTCAGCAAGTCTAAGATTGTGATTAAGCTTGATAGGAGTCCCATAGGTTTTACAATTGAGCAGGTCATACCTAGTCAACATGTCATTGACATATTTTGACTGATGTATATAAATACCTTTTGCAAGCTGCTTAACTTGTACACTTAAAAAGAATGTGAGCTCCCCCATCGCGCTCATCTCAAACTCAGACTTCATGATTTTCTCAAAGTTCTTGCACATTGCCTCATTTGTAGAACCGAAGATAATATCGTCCACGTAAACCTGCACAAGTAGCATATCTTCCCTATCCTCTGACTGTTCATGAAGAATGAATAGCGTGCTATCTATGTTGCCTCTCACAAAACCATGCTTAATCAGATGTGTAGTTAGCCTCTCATACCAAAGTCTTGGTGCTTGGTGAAGACCATACAACGCCTTGTTCAATTTACAGACGTATTCAGGATGAGCAGGGTCTTCAAAACCAGGAGGCTGCTTAACGTACACATCAGTTTCAACTTGTCCATACAGAAATGCACTTTTCACATCAAGTTGATTGACGCGAAATCCCTTGAAAGACGCGTATGCCACAAAAATGCGTATGGATTCCAATCGAGCAACAGGGGCAAATACATCATCATAGTCCAAACCCTCAATTTGGCTGAAGCCTTGAACTACTAGACGTGCTTTATTACAAATCACAACGCCCCTATCATCCATCTTATTACGATAAACCCAACGAGTGCCAGTCAAGTGGGCACCCTTGGGCAATGGAACTACTTCCCAGACTTGCAACTTTTCAAATTGCTGCAGTTCCTCTTGCATGGCCTCGATCCAGGATGGATCTTTTAAGGCCTCTTCAACTTTATTGGGTTCAATCTGCCAAAGATAACATGAATTGATATTGGATACCAGACCCAAAAGTTGCTCAGTATCAGTCTGCTTTGCTTGATGTCTTGTTTGAACAGGAGCATGAGGGTCACCAATGATATTATCAATGGGGTGATCCTTATGTATCCGAGTAACTGGAATTTGATCTGGCACAAGATTCTGTTCCAAGTTGTTTAAATCTCCCTCAGTTATGGGAGTGTTCAGTGAAGCATCATCATCTTCATCTCCTTGAGAATAGAAATGAGAAGAATTCATATTTTGTGCTTCCTCTCCCTCATCATCTACCTCATCCTCTCCTCCTTCCTCTAATGATGGCATGTTTGGATCATAAGGAAGCTCCTCTGTGTAGTTATAAACTGTTTTAGAAGGAGCAGCCGAAGATGGTGGAGTAGGAGATGGTTTATTTTTAGGTGTAGGTGAGGGTGTAGATGTAGATGCAGATGCAGGTGTTGGACTTGATGTTGTGGTAGGTGCGGTAGTGGGTGTTGGAGTGGTAGTGGATGTTGAAGTAGATGGTTGGGTTGATGCCGATTTAGGGTTTGGGTCCAATGGTTGAACGGAAGAATCAGGAGTTTCTTGAGACAGACTGATTCCATGTAACAGTGTTACCAACTCTTCCTCTATATCATCTTCCGGAAGATTAAAAGAATCAAAGACCTTTTCATAGTTGAAAAACCATTCTGGACCTGTCCCTTGAGGAGGATCCGTGTAGCGTAAACACTTCACTTCAAAATGTTCCTCAATCCTGTTGGTTGACTTGTTAAAGACTCGTTTATTTGGCGAATTGACAGAAAATCCAAGGAAGATACCCTCAGTAGTCTTTTCACCAAACTTGGAGACCTTATCCTTCGTAATCATGATTAAACAGGGACACCCAAAAGGCTCTAGAAACTGCAGATTTGGCTTACGGTTATTGAACAACTCATAACAAGTCTTATTTCTTTTCTTGACCATAAGAACCTGATTCAGAACATAACATGCCGTGTTAACAGCCTCAGCCCAGAAAATTATCGGCAACTTAGAATCAGCTAACATTGTTCTGGCAGTCTCGATGATCGTTCTATTCTTTCTTTCAGCAACTCCATTCTGTTGTGGAGTCCTTGGAGCACTAAATTGATGCTCTATCCCTTTTGAAGCACAGTACATCTCGAGAGTTGAATTTCTGAATTCAGTTCCATTATCGCTTCGTAGTCTCTTAATACTAATTCCACTCAAATTTGCTAACTTATCAAACAGATTTACTAAGATATCCGCAGCTTCATCCTTAGTAGCAAGAAAATACACCCAGGAAAATCGGGAGTAATCATCAGTAATTACTAGACAGTACGATTTTCCACCAATACTCCTTGTAGAAATTGGCCCAAACATATCCATATGAAGTAGCTCCAACGGTGCATCAATGGAATTCACCTGCTTAGACTTATGGGACTTCTTACGTAGCTTTCCTTTGTGGCAAGAGATACAATCATCCTTTAGAGCGAATGACTATTTTGGAACTCCTAGCACCAGATCATTTTTGGTCAAGAAATTCATTTTTCGGAAATGAATGTGTCCCATTCGTCTGTGCCAAAGCAGTGAATCCTTTTCAGAAGCCTTAGACAAGAGACACGTATATTCATTCGTAGTCTCAACAGTTCTCATGTTCAGAATGTATGTGTCATTCTTTCTTGGTGCTCTCAACAACACCCATTCTTCCGGAATGACATACCCAGGCTTCAGTATCACACACTCCGTCTTTGTAAACGCAGTGGTATAATCCTTATCACAGACCTGTGAAACACTTAGCAAATTGTGCGTAAGCTGTTCCACGTAGTTCACATTTTCAAAACTAACATTGCCGTTAGTTAGCGTTCCTCTTCCAGAAATGGTTCCTCCAGTATCTCCAGCAAAGGCAACATATCTTCCTGCTTATGGTTTAATATCCACAAGAAGAGATACATCGCCTGTCATATGTCACGAGCAGCCGCTATCCAAATACCATTCACTATCTTTAACACGTTCTGACTGCTACAACACACAAACGAAAGGAGATTAGTGAGAAACGGTGACCCAAGCCTTTACAGACTTAGGTCGACCGTGGTCGTCAACAATAAGCACGTCAGATAGGATTTTATCTTTAAACAAATTAGAATTTTTATCTGATGTGTTATTGTTGACGACTGAAGAGTCAACATCAGACTCTTTTCGTTTCCAAACTTTAGAAGGTTCAGAATTGATATTAGAAGTAACGTTGGGCTTTTGAATTGGCAAAGGTTTTTGCTCAACATTACTTGGCTTCAAAACAGGCTTGGGAGAGTTTGAGTAACGCCTAGGTGGAGATCTCGAAAAAGAATTTCTATAAACAGATGTCCTAGGCATCTCTCTCCCATAGCGCTGATTTGACAGCTTGGGACAGTCATGGATTAAATGTCTTTGTCTCTTACAGTAGAAACAAGAACGATGCTCAACAAACGGTTGAGGGTGAGGACTAACTGATTCAGGTCTTTTAAAATCAGCACTTCTTGAACATGAACACTGGTGTGAGCAAGTTGCAGAAGGTACTTGCTTTGGTTGATGGTTTGAAGTGGATGGTTTGTTAGTTAAAAAATTTTCTTGTTCATTTCTCTTCAAAAGTTTCACAGGGGAAAGTGATTTTAACGAAGATTTTTCTTCCAAAACCTTTTCTTTAAGCTTTTTGTTTTGAACCTGAATGATGGGTTCATTTGTCAAAATGACATTTTCAGCTTTTACATCAACCTTTTTGAGCGTAGGATATTCCTGTTCAGTTACATCCTCTACCTAAACGACCTCCACATTACTAACAGGAGGTGAATTCTCAGACTTAACAAAAATAGGCAAAGGATACTCTGGCCGTTTAGTTTTCTCCTTTGCCTCCCTCTTTGGCTTTGCTTCTTTATTATTAGTAGCTGACCAAGATGAGTAGTCAGCTAAAACTTCTTTGGTTCCTTCCTTAACAGGCTTAGGATAATAGTTAGTGGGAGGTGGATATCCAATTCCCGCTTTACCTATTGGCCTTGGCTTGTCAACGATTTCATCAAAGATTTTATGAGAATTTGCAAAACTTGTGACTCCCCTTTTAAAATTGTCAGACTCAGATTTTAACTCAGAAAGCTCTTTATTTAATAACTCAATTTCTGTTAAATAGCTCTTAATGGCATCTTGTTGACTGAAAACTTTAGCTTTATATTTCTCAGTGTCAAACTTATGAGCCTCAACTTCCTTTTCATAAAGTATTTCATTAGCTTTTAGAAACTTGTTTGATTCAGTTAGTTTAACAACTTTTTCTCGCAAGTCCATATTATCTATTTGACAGCGTTTTAAAGAAGCATCCAAAGCAATACAAGAAATACAACTTAAAGGTTCCTCAGGTTCATTTTGTACCTCAGGAATGATGTGAGCCATGAGACCTAGCTGATATTGCTCAGCTTGTGCACTCCAATCAGTGTTTGTAGGCTCAAACACCACAAGAGCATCCGTTGCTCTTACCTTAGCTTTCTCCTTTGGAGGGGTCTTGGGAGGATCAGGCTTTGTGAGACCAGAAGGAGGCATTTTTGGCTTTTCACATTCACGAGCAAAATGTCCCAAATTCTGACAGTTGTAACATCGGACCTTGCTCTTATCAAATCCAAAGCTTGATTTTCCATTTCCATCTAAACTCTTGCGCCCTGTCCTTTGCAAGAATTTCTGCACTCTCCTGGAGATCATAGCTATGCTCCAGTTCAAATCCATCTGTTCGAGATCATCATCGTCCAGCTGTCCGTAATCCTCTTTAGTCAGTGCCAAAGTAGTGTTTGGTTGTGAAACCAAATCTTTGTAAGAACTAAGAAAGGCTGTATAGATTGCAGCCTGTTCCTCAATGGCCGGTGTTATGGCAACTTGCTGGGTTTGAGAACCCTGTGAAGTTCCAGCTGAATAAACTGATGGATTAGTTCCTGCTGAACTAGATGACTAGTTGATATCAGACACGAAAGCAATGCTACCAAAATTCTTCCCAGTAGAACTCCCTTTTCCACTATAAAGTGACGGATCTTGAACAAAACCCCCGGACTTACATTCTTTCTTCTTCAGCTCCATTGCATATGCTTGAAGAATCCCAATTAATCTATCCAACTTCATAGTTTCCAATTCTCCACCTTCTTTTAAAAATTGAACCTTTATATCCCATTCTTTATGTAGAGAATCCAAGAGTTTCTTATTAACTTCACTGTCAGTCAGAGTATAACCACCCTCCTTCAACTCATTAACTATCTGTGAGTATCAAGTGAACAACCTTGGTGATGTCTCATCAGGCAGGATATCAAACAGATCATATTGTTTCTTGACTAACTCCAGCTTGGCTTCTTTGTAATCTTCATTTCCACCACATCTGGTTTCTATAGCTTTCCAGAGATCATAAGTCCTTTCATGATGTTTAAATAACCTTAAGACATCAGGAAGTAAGCACATACATATAGAGGAATGTGCTTTTCTTTCAATTAAGTACTCTTTACGTTCATCCGGAGTCATTGCCTTAAAGGATTTAGGAGGAGGGACTGGTCGGTGAGTACCCTCAGCGACAGGATGATTATATCTTTCCAAAATCGGTCCCCATAATTCTGGGCAATGAAAGTCTATGTATTGTTCATATCTTGTTCGCCAGTAAAGATAATCCATATCAGCAGCAAAAAGAGGAGGTTTACTACTGGTACCCACATCATTGCTGTGTCTCATCATCTCTTTAAAGCTTTGAAAACTTTCCTTATCAGACATTGTTGAAATGAACCTGTAAAATCAACTTAAAACAAAACTAGAAAGCTGATTAGTAACAAAGGCGTCACTTGGTAAGTGACGCACCTAAGTGTCGCAAAGAGTAGCGGCACTGGGTAAGTGACGCTATCAAGTGACAAATAAATGAACACAGCGACACTAGAGATTAGTGTCGTATAATCAAGAAGTGACGCACTCAAGTGACGGATAACCAATAAGTGTCGTCCCAAATGACGCAATTAAGTGTCGGAATCAACAGTAGGCGTCACTAATATAAGTGACGGATAATCCTCAAGTGACGTTACTGAGTGACGTACTTGAGTGTCGTTAAAAACCTAATTGCACCTTACAGAAGTGTCGCTCGAAGTGCCGCAAAAGTGACGAAGTGACGCTTCGAGTGATGCAGAAACGGCTGTGAACGCCCAAAAACCCCAAAAAGTCGAATTTTCGTAAACCTAATGAAAATTCTTGAATCCCAGTCGAACGAAACCTGTAATACTTGATTCAAAACGTAATAATTCACCAAATCAATCCAAATATTGCTAGAATATCTATGATCTTCACACAATCGAACTGAAAAGCTTTCAATACACGAACACACGTCGATCAAATCACCTAATGGCTCTGATACCAGTTGAAAGTCCCTTTAGCCTTGGATCTAGATGACTGATAACTCTTATTGATTGGCGGAATCAATCAATTGCAAAAACAAGTAATAAACTCAAACCGAAAACAACGAATCAATCAAAGTAAACGAGTATATTAGCTTGTAAATCGTATTGGAACTGTCTACAGAAGTGCTTAGTCGACAAATGGTGCTAGGGTTTCGTCAACCCTAGCCGAAAACCCGTAGGTTTGTATTTATACTAAAACTAAATCGGCAGACATGCGTCACTTGGGAAGTGTCGCATGTCGCCGCCCTCATGCGTCACTTACCTAAGTGACGCTATGCGACACTAAGGCAAGTGTCGCCTAACACAGAAGCTAAGTGTCGCTATATACTAAAATGACTTTTCTATTACAATCAACTAACGACACTTACAACTCGATAGACCAACTGACAGACACACTAAAAGGCATCAACAATATTGGATTATCCCACATGAATTATTACTTATTGATCTTTGTCATTAAGTATAATTCATAAAGTTTGTTGTCCTTAGACTTGAGATGCAAGTTGCTACTCATGTACATAGTGCATTATTTGATCATAGTCAATACTACTCCTGGATAAGGGTGGCAAAAAGGCTATTTTTGGTAATGTTGCGAAATACGATGACTACCAGTTGTATTCAATAAAGGATTTGTTCCTTCAGTGGAAAACTGAAGTTAGATACTTACTGGGCCACTCATGAATACTTAAGATGTTTGTCTGGCCAGACCCTGATAAGTCCAGAAATGTCTCGACTGTATTCGGTAATCTTAAGTGATTCGCGAAATGAGAAACAGAAGTTAAAATGAAATGACTTTGATCCATCTCCAAGTTTTAACTAGAGTATCTGTAACAAAAGGATATAAACTGAACATAGACTCACAGTGACTTTGGTGAAACTTCACTCGTGCATTTATGGGAACATTGATATATTGCTAGACATTAATCAATGTTATCATATTTGTTTGAAAATTATTCAAAAGTGGGAGCTGTTAGTATTTGAATGATTTTATCAAATATGTGTCCGTAAATGTGTGAGCCTTTGGGAACGCACACATCGACATTGAGATATTGCTTATTTGCCTAAAGTTATTAATTATTAAAGTTAAATGTTAAAATTAATAATTAAGTAACTAGAGGGATTATTATGTAAATTATAAACTTGGGGACCAAGTTTTACCTATCTATAAATACACCTTTATGAATTAGGGTTAGGGTGAATCCTAAGAATAATCACAAAATCTCCTACCCTCTCCTCTCTTGGTATTCGGCCGAACCCCATAAACCCTAGGGGTTTTCGATTTTTGATTTTTAAGCAAGAGGAAGCAAGTCAAGCTAGTTGACTAGATTGGCAAGTACTAGCATACAAGCATATTGATAAAGACGGTGTCGTGTACGTGACCAAGGAAAGATCTTGAACTTAGATCTAAAGGTTTTCTTACAAACAATTCAAGGCAATAAGGTATAACTTAATCCGATTTAATTATTCCTATGTGATCCTATTTTCCGCTGCCATGTATTGTTTGACAATATGATTCGTGTTGTTTACCTATACTAAATCCATATTTGTAAAAATGGAGTAATAAACAGTAGAATAAATTTTGTTAATTTTGTATAGGTATCAATTTTAACTGCAGTAGTTCTCTGTTTTTTAAACGTGCTCAAGAGGGTGTGTTTTGATTTTGAGGACACAAGAAAAACACTCAAAGACAATAGGAGCTTCGTACCAATTGCTTTACCTGATGATCTCCAAATTTTCTCCTGAAGTTTCAAGATAAACTTGTAAGTTATACTTTTCGATTCTATTTATTTACAATTTATTATTATGTGTTTTTGATATTTTATTTATGTAACATGTGATTCAGATCTGTAGCAGGGCTTTTCAATGGCAAACCTATGTGGTTCTCTAGATTTTTGTATGCGTACATACCTAGAGAAAAGATTGTAGTGTAGCATACTTTCAAACTTTTTTTATGGCCGTATTTATGGTGCTAAAAAATCCTCCTTGGACATCTCAAGTTTTCAACCAGATAAATGACTTTTCTTCAGTTCGTGAACCGTAGTAGCCAAATTGAAGACCGTCTAGCTTGAACAATCTAAAAAGGGTAAATTGTATACTGGTTTTTGAAAGAAATAAACTTTAATGTGAGTAAAGAATTATGTAACGGATTTAATAAAACGTGTGATTGGTAACTCATAATTAAATGCACATCCTCAGTGTATAATTCCCAACTAGGCTCACCTACATAAAGGACGATGTCTAGGAAAGTTTTGCGGATGTATTCTACTCCAAATGAGGTCAGGTTTTAAGTGATGCTTTGTCGTCCCCTACCCTCACAAGCTTTCCTGGTCGTACCTTTTGTAGAGCTACCGAAAGGGTTTTATGATAACGATGGTACATTTGGTTATTATATACACTTGGTGTATAGGAATTAGGCAATCATAGAAACACGTTTAAAAACCAGTAATAAAAAACGTTTTGTATTTAAAACACCAAAATTATGTAACGAAGTTGTATGCATGCCTCTTCGTACATATATATTTTGTCACCCATGGAATTAAGTCATATTGCTATCCATATTGCTTAGACAACTTGTACTTGCTCATCATTCTGCGTGAGACGTGGGTGAAGGGTATCCAAGGTGGATTACCACTCATCGTGAGACGGTGGTGGACTATCTGCAGTCTTCAGTTGGACGACTTAAATCGGGTTATGCAGTGAGACTGTAAATGCCGATGGCAATAAGATGCGACGAAACATGATTAATGTCACGATCACCATTTTTGATGCTTGATCGAGCCATAACATTAAGTCCCATAATCTAGGAATTGCATCGGTAAATGCAATTACTGAACGTCACTTACCTTTTGAGTATCATTTAGTTCCTAGCAGATCAACTGATGGAACGGTGATATGTCATTTGGATCCTAGACTTAATGGAAAGTAAACCATGGGTTTTACATTTCTGTTAAGATATTATATGTCGAAAGTACTAACAAGAACTTTCTTTTGGTTTTGTAGAAATGGCACAAAAATCCACTACTGATGAGATTTTAAATGAAACCAAAACAGCGTTAAGAAGCAATAAGCTTTCTGGACCAAACTTTAACGATTGGTATCGATCACTGAGGATTGTCCTAAGAGTGATGGAAAGACTTGATATCCTTACTACACCTATGATCGTTGAGCCAAATGCCACTGCTTCTCAAGCAGAGCGTGATCAGTATAAGGCAACTTATAAGGTTCACAATGAAGTTGATTGTCTCATGCTAAGCAGTATGACTCCTGAGTTATGTAAGCAATTCGAGAATAAATGGCCCGATCAGATGATCACTGAGCTGAGTGCATTGTATGAGAAACAAGCCGGCCTTGAGCTAAACGACTTGATTCGAGATGTACATGCATGCAAGCATGTATCTGGAACACCAGTGGGGACTCATGTTCTAGTCATGAAAAGCTTGTTTGATCGCTTGGATAGAATGCAATACTCGTATCATGACCCTGTGGCTGTAAGCATTGTCCTCAATTCTCTTTCACATGAGTTTGATGAGTTTACACGCAACTATAACATGCAGGGTATGAAAAAGTCAATTAACGAACTCCATGCTATGCTAGTGGAATTCGAAAAGAGCATTTCCAGGAATAAGGTGAATGACAACCAAATCCTTACGATTGGTGGTGGTCAGGCCCAGAAAAAGAAGAAAAGGCAACCGCTACAAGCTAAGGGAAAAATTGCAAAGAGTAGTAAAAATAAGCAAGCTATTGTTTATTCTTCCAAGCCTAAGCAAACCCCTCCAGCTAAAAAGGTGCAGGTCGCAAAAGATGATGGGTGTCACCATTGTGGTCAGATGGGACACTGGAAGAGGAATTGTCCTAAGTATTTATCCGGGGTGCAAGAAAAGAAGAGAGTCGGCAATGCCGGATCTTCAGGTATGGAGACTTGATTAGGTAGGGGATGGTGATGAGGTGATGTCACCATCTATGTCAAATTCTACCAATCTACCATCAATTATATTACTTTTATACTAACCTAAAAAAAACTTATATCCTCATTTTCTAGACATATAGTATAAGGGTTAAGTTAATTTGAGAACCCTGCGGATGACACATTTACTCATAGCCATAGCCAAATAGTTTATAATAAGTATATTATTTGACAAAGATTTGACATGGCGGAAGTTGAAAATAGACATAAACATGAAGAAAGGGCATGTTTATTTGGCATGATACTTTTGATGGAATTATTAAAAATTGTTAAAAGAATTGTACTCTTAATATAAAGGAATTAGAATTCTATATTTAGATTTTGTAGTCGCCAAAAAGGCTATAATTATGTCATTTAATTCTTACTTTTAACCATTTATTTTTGATAAAATAATATGAAAAATATAAATTAATAAGATTAAATATATATACAACACTACTTTATATAATGATTATATATCGCGTCGATGCACATTCACATGTACATTATTTTCGTAACTTATTAGAAGTTGTTCTTAAAAAACATGAATTGTCACGGCCATAAATACTCCCTAGCTATAAAGATATTATCACATAAACTAACTCTATATAATTCATATTTTACTACGTAGTACTATTTAATGTGATTGATAACTTAATATTAATATATAACTAGGAATTTTGGCCCGTGCGATCACAGGTCATGTTAACTTAACAATTGTCTATTCTTTGTGACTAACCATCTAGTCATTACTTTGACGTACGACTTCAAACTTGGTCATAAAAGTTAATAACTAAATAATACCGAGTTATATATCGTTTATCCAACCAAAAATCTATTTTCTAAACTATATTTATTGATCGTCACATATTACATGAAATGTAACTAAACTTAAAAAGAGTAAAATAAATAACCATCATATGATTTATATTGTACAGAGCTCAACTTTTATTTCATCTATTTACTAATTTATAATTAGTAGGCACTATTTATTATATGAAATTACGGGTCTTGTTACACGTTATTTAATTATTAACATAAGTTAAATGATAACCGAAACAATGAAAAACCTTATGTAATTCTATATTTTTAAAGTTTTGTTATACTTTATAAGAGTTGAGTTCAAATGAGTACAACTTTTTTGGTGAGAATGGAGGAACCAATGGTATTTCTTGTAAATTTAAATGCGATTTAAATTTGTTATATGTATTGTGATAATTGAAAATAATAGGTCAAACAGTTATATGACTTTTTGTGAATAGTAAATTATTAACCGTTTTAAATTTATTTAGTTGACGGTAAAATAAAATTGTATTCCCCGCAAATGGTTTTTAAGTTCCAGACAATAATAAATACGGGGAATGAAAACTAACACTTATATGGTATATTATGTGGATGGGTCGGTTTTTATTTCCCTCCACACATACATACATACGTACGTATACACGCACACACATTTAACACAATCAATCCACAAAATCTTGAAGAAATCATCAAATTGGAGCTTCTAAACACGAATTCAAGCTTCCTTAATCATCACAAACAAGGTATGATCATGTGTTCTTGATTTTATAAACCCTAGAAATTGGGGGTTTTGATGTTCTTGATTTAAATCCGAAATTAGGGTTTCAAAAGTGTGAATTGATGTTAATTAAGCTTCAATAACATGTTATAATCATTCTAGCATCATCTTAATCATGTTATATGTGTTAATTTCGTGTTTGATATAACCCTAGAAATTGGGGTTTTGGGTATTTGTTTAATTGGTATGATTAATCTTGAAATAAAACTTGTAGTCATGTTAGAAGGGTTAGTTAGTGCTTAATTTGTGATTATAACCTAAGCCCTAACTTGGAAATTAAGAATTTGATTAAGTGTTCATAATGTGCTTGGAGAAAAAATGGATGATTGTGATGAACTTGAAATTAGTAGTAGTTATGAATACTTAATTAGTAATCAAAGAGTAAAGTTGGCACTCATGGGAATAAGAATTTATAAAACTTAGCCTTGAGGTTTTGATGAATTTGTGATAATTTAGGTTAATGACCTTGTAATGATTTAATCATGCTACTTAGTGATAAGTAAATGGATTAAAGAGATGTTGTGATCATAATGATCATGAATTGAGAAGTGACTGTGAATTAATAAGGATAATGCGATTATTCGTAAGCTTGAAATGATTAATGAAAGGTTGATGATCATAGGTAATTAACTATGAAGTTGTAGTTACTAAATGTGTGATATATTGATAATGAGTTTGAAACAAAGGCCTATAATGATTAGAGTAATAACTCACTGAAATTGAGTTTATGAATCAAGTTGTACTACTTTAACATGAGTTGATTGTTATGGACGAGTTACTAACTTGTTATTTAATTGAATTCTCAGATATGGAGAAGACTCAGTGACATTAGACTACTGAGTGGGCGACTATGATTGTCGGTGAGTGGATCTTGGACTTTCAGTCTAAGTTAGTTGTAACAACATGGTTACAACGGGAAAACTTGGTTTATTGCAATGATTGCTTTAATATTAAATTGCCATGATGGCTAACCTTTGATTGATTATTGGCGTCCATTGTGCTATGATAGTTGTGGACTATTTGATTTGGTGGGGGTCAACTAATGTGTTGGGTTTGGATACTATTACTAGGACTTCGCAAGTGCCTTGTACATGTGTTGGACACTGAAATTGCGTCGTGTGTAGTAATAGTACCAAACTATCGGTTTAACCTCTGATTTGGCCGTCAGTTGGTTTTAAGTGTTACTTGGGGAACCATCCGTGGCATGAGGGTACCTCAAGGACCACCGATCCTTCTATGTTGCTTGTGCATTGCTTGGTTATAGGCATGTGTTAAGCTGAGTTAGATTGATAGCTTGGGATCTATTCACTTAGCTTCGTGCTAACCCCTCATTACTTCTTGCAGGTTTACTTTTGTTTGTGGGTGGGCAAGAAGTACATATGGAATGGAATGTTTGACAAGCTCACTCTGTTTTTGTTAATCATGTTAATGATTCGGCATTATGTTGTGGATTTCTATAACACTAAACCTATTGTATGTAATGTCTAGGATAATCTGGTTTGAAAGATTGCACTTATTCGGATTGCCATTTTGAAATGTTTATATGCAATCCAATGGTTTGTATTTAACCTTGCGCTTCCTTAAAAATATATATATATATATATATATATATATATATATATATATATATATATATATATATATATATATATCATTGTATTTCGAGTTGGGTGTTATATTATTAGCCGTTACCACATGTGGTACTCGTAGATACCACATGTGGTACCAGCCGCTACCACATGCGGTACCAGCCGGTACCACATTTGTTACCGCCGGTATTACGTGTGGTACTCGGTTTTCAAACCCATCTAAAAACGAAAAAAAAAAGTTCGTCGAAAGTATACCTTATCACATCTCTAATTGAAGAGAATTCAATGCTGATTATTATGGTGCAACTTTTGTGATTTTTTGATTAACCGTTTGAGAGATATTCATTTTTTAAAAATGTGGAGGAGAAAGAAAAAAAATGACACATGTCACATTTCCATTGGTTCCTCCATTCTCACTAAAAAAGCTGTACTCATCTGAACTTTTGTCTACTTTATAATCATTATTATTATCTTATCTTCTTATTATTAAATACTAGATTTAAAACCCGCGACAGCGCCAGCAACTCAAATGTAATTACTAATAAAATTAAATAGTTGCAAATATCCACGTTCATAATGAAGTTGAAAGAATCCGACCGCCATTATATTTTCCATCATATCTTATCATGTAGTAATCACGTAAGATCCTAATAGTGAGTTGGATACTTGTGGTATCTCTATAAGTGTATATCGTATAATAAAAGAGGAGTAGTTATGTAGTTATATCACTTATATTTATAAATTTATAATCTTCAAGTACGTAACATATTCTTCGAATTTGATCCGTTGATCAATACTATTATTGGGCCAGCAGTGTCATCAATTGTTGAAATATATTATGTTGTACAATCTTGTTGCAAAATCATTTCAAATGGTGTAATCTAACTTGTGAAATGGTTTTTATTGAGATAAATTGTTAACAGATTTAAGTGAAATTGTTCTAACAGTTGTACGTATATGTGATTGTGTGCATGAATATATATTAAGAATGTAACGTAGTATCTTTATAGTATTCTATTTTTCTTATAATAATATGTTTTTTTAATATTTTTTGCCATTTATTTTGACTATTCAATATTGTTTGCCGTTTTTTTCTAAATTCTTCTAATGACTTTAATATTAATTTTAATTATTAATATCAATGTATTATTTTATTTTTAATTATAAACCGTATCTTTTTATTTTGCATGAATATTTTATTTTACTTTAATTAATCTATTAATATTAATTAATAATTTAGGGGGATTAGGGGGTTAAATGAAAAAAGCTAGACTGTTAGATCGCAAAACAAATTAAGGGCTGAGATTGTCCCAAGCTATTTTGCTTTAAGTATATATTATAGATTATTATAGATAATAAAAGATTCACATTTATAATGTCATCAATTTTGAAATTTTAATTTGACAATTAAGTCCCTTTACTTACTTATAATCTAATTACAAATTTTAATTTAAGAATTGATATTTAACTAAATTATATTTGAATTACAACTACTAAGAGTTACGGTACTAACTCAAAATACATTAAAAAAACAAATGGAATTTTTATTAGGAAAGGACTATGTACAAATTATGCAATATCGATAATGGAACCGTGGATCATGATTTTAAATCATGTTATTTTAGAGTTCGTTTGTGCAAAATATAATTATTAAGTTATTCGTTTATCCTTTTATCTAATGTTGTACATATTTGTATTGCATTGTGTAATTTTTAATTTAATAATATCCCTTTATTTGACTAAATTATATTTGAATTACAACAACTAAGATTTACTACATTAAATTGAGGTGTCTTAATAATTATGTTTGGAAAGTTGTATCATTCGTATCAACTAAAGGATATTAACAATCACCTATTAATTAATTTATCAGTTTACTTTTTTGATTTAAAATATAAAAAATTGTTTTGTTAAAAAATTTTAAGAAAAAAAAAATTGTACTTATCAAACTTAAATTACGTGAAGAGCTTTACCAAATAAATCTTGCCTTTTAATTTCCAATAATAGAAAAAGAAAAAAAAATGGAGTTTAGTAATGGTAAAAAAACAACTTGTGATTTATAATAGGGTATTGCTAACGTGTGTCATGTGGCACACGATAAAGTGCATTTAATCAAGTCAAAAATTTCCTTAAATATTAACATTTGCATTTAATACTCACCAAGTCAATCTAATATTTACCTTCTTATTTATATATATAGAGTATTAATTAAAAATTTTGTTATTTAAAAATTACGGGTTCATTAAATGCCGTTTAATGTGTGCCACACGAGCACACGTTAACAAAATAATAATAATAATAACATCATTTGTAAAACACTATATAATTTTTTACAAAAACTATAATCTCACTCAATGTTTATACTTTATTTTGCAGTTCATTGTATTTGTTGAAATCCGTATATGATAACCTATATAGAAAAATTAACTTTATACATGTGTTAATATTACAATCTAAAACTAAATATTTATAATAATATTATTTGATGTATATTACATACTTAAGATACAAATGAAAATCAAAGTGACATTCAACGACACATGTGTAAACCCGAGTGTGAAAAACTAATCGTCTATGTGTTATATAAAATTTAATTATAAACATATATATAATTGATCTATTTTTCGTTTTCATGTGCTTTCATAAATTTGGCTAAAAATTGGTGTTTTTTATGTAGGTTTTGACCAAATTTAAGGGAGCACATGAAAATGAAAAATAGATCAATTATAGATGTTGTTTAGGATAGATTAGAGGTATTAACAAGTTTAGGATACAAATCGACATCAAAAATTATAGTTTTATGCTTGAAGTGGGCGTTTTGGTGTAGCTAAGTTATTCCCTATATATATATATATATATATATATATATATAATTATTACCAAGTTTTACTTTACGTTAAATTAAACCATGTTGAAAAGGAAACGGTGAATAAAAATGTGAGTTATATTCAATGTTAACTACTATGATTGGCAACACATGTTACATATAATTTAGACATGTTACTTTGAAGGCAAAGCGATAGGAGACGATTGGTTAAACGACTTCTTGCTCTCCAAAATTATAGAAGAGGAGAAAACATTTCAGTTCATATATACTTTGTGAGAAATTCCCGTTAACCTTAACAATCTTTATATTTGCACGAGATAATAAATGGAACGAAAGCACTTGATCACCAAACCACATGCTCACACTCACAAAAGGTGTTCCGGTAATATTACTTCAGAACATTGATCACTCCAACGGATATGCAATGGAGCAAGAGTACAAATTAGTAAGGCTTGGTGAAAATGTTATCGAAGCGATAATCATTTCAGGGACACGTAACTTATATTCCAAGGATGTGATTAATGCCGTGAGCCACATCAGGCACATAACCTTTCAGATTGTTAACTTCTAATTTGTCCTCTATACTACCGATTTCGTTATTTATAAGAAGATTCATCTACGATTCAATGCTCTTTGACGTATTATGAATGCTATCCTAAACAAACCTAGCTACTATCTACTCACTCAAATTAGTACCACCGACAGACTATATATACACACTATCTAAAATAATTTAATTTACAACTTGCATATCTTTTTCACATATAAAAGGATATAACTTTATCATATACAAAATGTTCCTACTTATAAAAACCAATTACATATTTAAAGGCCCGTATGCGTATATGGGTTTTAGGTCTAGTTATAGTATAAATAAATCACTTCATTTAGTTTAATCACCGTGTAAGTCGTGCAAACCTTGATAACTTTTGCACCAATTGGGTTTTAGAATGAAGCATCCATATAGAGCACATTGACATATATACATGTATTAAAAAGGAAAACAAAGCCACCATATACAAAGTAACATAAGGTGAGTTTCTATAATCAACTTCAATCTGACGTAGATCAGCCTTCATATTAATTGGTATATAATGTGAGAAAATTTTCTTATATTGATATAAAACTTTCGTTATATTATATTACTTAACCAAAAAATAATTCATATTCATAGTAGTAAATACATCCATAAGAAATAGCTGAACTCTCTTAGCTTATTTACCAAATTCTTTTTCAATCTAGTTTTACTATATAAGATAAAATCTTAATTTGCATCATTCCGCTAACTTTCTTATACGATTAAATCAAAACACACGCTATGCAATGATTAATAAAAGAGTTCATTGCGTTTATAAAACATAATCAAATGTCCGACTAAAAGTACATGACGTACTAATGAAAACACAAGAAACATGTAAAAAAAATAACGCTACCTAACGCGCGTTTGTATAATCTCTACAAATAAATTCTAACATTTGCATTTGTATTCTTAGATATGCATAATTTTCATCTAAGATAACTCACGACATATCATCCGACTTGATCAAGTTCTTCAAAACTCAATAAACGAAACTATCTACCATATAACGATTGAGGAGTACATGAATCGACTACGGTTGATAAATTTATCCCAACCATCGATTGTGAGAGCTACACAATTTATGGAGACTCCAAGTAAAAGAACGGAAGAGACCGAAACTCTTGATCACAGTCAAGGAATCTCCATTCAACAATTTGAGGGGATGGACAATCAAATCGATAAGTATCTTCAATTCTCTAAATCCTTATTTTCTAACGAAATTTTTAGTGAATTTAAACAAGAAGAGGTATGGAGGTAGATTGGTCGATTTTGCCAAGGTTTGATTACCATGATTCTGATGAGGAATCGTTTTTGTTACTTGATTGTAATGAAGAGGAGAACTTTAAATTGGGAAACCAGAATGGGGTTATGACGGAAGAAGAAATAATGACGATTATGGATTATTTTATGACATTATACCCGGAGGTGGAACAATTAAAGGAAGATGATCAAGCAATGGTAAGGATTGGAGAAGAAACCGAAAACAGAACTTGCGGTAATCAAACATCAACCGGCGGTTGGATTAAAACCCAGTCGGCGGTTGAAATCCAAACCGTGGTTCAATCGTCTCAACTCGCAAATGGAGTGTCTATAAGCAAAGGTTTGTTGTTTTATAAATATGAAGATCCTTTTTGGCAAATCGAGCGGAAGGAGAGTTTGTCACAGTTTCTGGAAGATCATGGAATATCTCAGGAAAAACATTTACTTGCACTACATGATAAGTATTTTTATTCTTTTATTATAATAATTTTACATTTTTGGATTACTTATTGATATTATCATCCATGCTTAACGCTAAGTGTGGGGAAAGTCACCAGATTTTCAAGTAAGTAAGGTTGGAGTCAAGCTAGTGACTCGAACAAAAACAAGCGCTTCTCGGGAGGCAACCCGTGTTTGTACATTTTATGTATTTTTCTGTATTTATAATTATTAAGTAGGTTTAATTTATTTTATTTTATTTTTAGAAGGAACCATAATTATTGTCACTAGGTACACGTAAGTTTAGTTAAAAAAAAATTGGGCCAGTCACGTTTGTGATTAAACATTGGGCTAAAATGATTTTGTAAATAATTTTTGATAAAAAAAAAATTATAATCAAATTAAATTGTTATTGTTAATTCTCTCTCATGAAAATCATTTCTTTTTAAAAATTATTCTTTCTGCTTGAATCTAATCAAACATTACATAAAACCCATTTACCGTATGTAGATGATTACATAATTTTAGTCATCAAAATCAAACAATAAGTTTATTTATTTTTAAAAGGCAATAAATATATTACTACTTGTTGAAACATCGATCTACCTTTAACAATAAACTTTTATTTAAAAACACCTCAACCAAAAACTGGAAGAGGGATGATACAAAAGAAGATGGATCTCAAGCCACCAAAACAATCGCAACAAAATGAGCAAAACTAATACACTCAACCAACTTCATCATCAAAGAGACGAAATGACGACTCGATCAGTTAGGTTACGAATCCATTGATTTTGTATATTCAGACTGAGAGTTGCAAATTCGAAAAATGACCAACCTTACATTTTCTTAACACGAATTGTTACAACAACTACAGATATATATATTATGTGAATGTGTTGCTAACCGGCATATATATTATCGAACATATATCATATTATCCGTCGTTAGCATATTGGTCGGGTAAGATGCCGTTAGGACTTTTTAAAAGAAGCAAACGATTTCTTGACTTTGTGCGCTTCAGATGGCAACTTAACGTTGGTGGCTAACCCTACTGTTTCGAGAAATCTTATGATGTACCAACAAAAGTCGATTTGCCACCATTCTAACCCATGTCGAGCTGAATACTCGAACGCATGATGATTATTATGCCAACCTTCTCCAAAAGTAATCAATGCTACCCACCTGTACGTATCATCGATCATGTAGATAATAACTATCGATACTATAATTATATTGGCTATTACGTACGTATGCATATATCATGAGAACATATATTTATATATATTTTTTTATATAAATTTACCAATTATTTTTGGAGAGATCACCGGTGTTCCAAGTTTGATTACCCCATATGTGACATGCTGATCGAGTTCACTAGAAATGTAATGTGATATCCCCATACAGTTTTTACTCCCTACATATATTTAATTATAAAATAAACATAAAATAAATTTCGTACATCTTCACATAATAACAATAAACATAAGATAATGTTTGTTGGTACTTTATTGTGAATTATTAAAAATAATTTAAGTTCAAATAAATTAAATAAAATCAGAATTTTGAAAGAGTTATCTCTTATCTATGACTTGTTCCACAGTGACTAAGTAGTCATGATCCTCTGCTGATTTTTCTCCCCATGACCTAGTTTATTAACCCACGTTTAGATCAGAATTTTCTCATTCTGTTAGCCCACAACGGCTGTATCTTCTTCTATATAAACCAGGTTCAAGCTATGAAGAAAAACACATCTCTCTTATAGTTTTCACATCAAAATTCTTCCTGAAATTTCCTAGCAGTAATAAGGGTGTAGTTCTTTCGAGTCTCTATTGTCCAGTAGAGATTCACACAGTTGGAACTGGGCTGTTTTATCTAGGGGGCGTCGAGGTTGATAGTCTGCTAGCACAACTCCGGGCAGTGCCTCGAACGTCTTAAAGAAAGCGACCTTGTCCACGACTCAACCCAGAAGTTCTTCGGTTATCTTGTTACTGGTTATATCTTGCTCCAACAATTTTAAGACGTTCGAATTTCAACCATGTCTACCGATGAAATTTCTGGTGTTGCTACTCTTGATCTCAATAAGTCATTTCGCTTTGAGGGTGTTCACTTCAAGCGATAGAAGCAAAAGATGTTCTTTCTTACCATGAAGAAGGTTAACTCGGTTTTGACAACCGAAAAGACTAATGTTGCTGAGTCTTCAGAACAAGCAGAGAAGGAGAAACAAACTAAGGCTTTAGAAACATGGGTTGAGAATGATTTTCTGTGCAAGAATTTCATTCTTAATGGGCTGTCAAATGAACTCTATGACTACTACAATTCTGATGATTTGACTGCTCAAAAACTATGGGAGGCGTTGCAAAAAAAGTACGACACTAAAGAGGCTGGAACAAAGAAGTATGCTGTGAGCCGCTATCTTAAATTCTCTATGACTGATGACAAGTCAGTGGAGGCGCAATCCCATGAGCTTCAGAAAATAGCCCATGAAATCATCTCTGAAGGTATGTTTCTAGACGAACAATTCCAAATTGCTGTGATTATTGATAAATTACCCCCTTCGTGGAAGGATTTTAAAAATTGTAACAACCGCTAAATTAGGACTAGCAAATAGTGCCTAATTCTTTATTAATACATGTAATTAGTTCTGTGTTAGGCTAATTGATGTATCGAAATATATATTGTTAAATATATACGAAAATGCGATTTGATTAAATCGTACGCAAATTTAAATCGAATGTATTTCGGTTCCATAAATATGGACGTTGGTGACATAATTTATATTTAAGTATAAAACATTATCTGAACACATTACTGGGTCCAAACTACTGTTTAAATTTTATTCCCAAAGTTGTCCCGCTTCGTACAATTGAAACTTACCAAATTAACAACAAAATACACAAATTATTTAAATCACATTTTTAAATCTTTAAATTATTATATAATTGGTAAAACAATTTAATTAAATTATTAAACAAAATTCGTATTTTAAAATGAATAATTAACACGTGAAATATTTATTAAAACGTTAAATGACGGAGAAAACGAACACCACGCGGAGCGCGGGGCGAAAACTGAAAAGTGGGGGACTTAACCTCCCACTTTCCATCTCGTTTTCTCATTCTTTCTTATCTCTCTCTCTCTCTTACTCTCTTTTTCTTCTTTTTCTCCAACATCACCAACCCACCACATTCACAAAAATCGCAAAATAATACCCGTATACGCACTCGGATCACCAAGATTTTTAGAGATTCACGACCACCTCGCAACGATCTACACTTCTATCTTTCCGGATTTCCATTTCGCCATTTTGTAAGTTTTCAACAAAATCCCGAAAACTCTCGATTCTTTGTATTTTCACTTGTTAGTGTTTATATAACTTATATATGTCCATTACAAAGAGTAAAACATGGTTTTATAGCTTAAAAACGAGTTTAAATTGGGTTTTGGCCAGAAAAATCTCGGCAGTCGAAACTTTCTGGGTTGATGTTCTTCAATGCGACACAAGCCTTGTGTCGCATGTAGTGTCGTATTTTACCTGTTTTGTCGCACCCAGTGTCGTATAAATCCTTTTGTGTCGTACCCTTTACGACACAACGTTGTGCCGCATCTTATGTCGTATTTTTCATACGACACAATCACTATGTCGCTGTTGAATCAGCATCTCGAATCTATATGACACAACCCTTGTGTCGTATAGGTATTGTGTCGCATTTCTATGCGACACAACCCTTGTGTCGCATGACAACTTTTGTGCCGCATGATTGTGTCGCAGAAAACAGCAGGTTTTCAAACTAAATTTCACTAAGTGTCGAACCTATATAACCTCAAACACTTATACGATACGACTTATAAAACACATTGGAACACACTTGTAAGTGCAAAACACCAATAACATGATAATAATACTTAAAGTTATTATTTCAAATCCATCACCAACGGGCCGTACACATTTTCAAACACTTAACAAATCAACCAAATCGTAGTAATTTGGACATATATATAGTTGTGTAACAACTAAAAGGGTGATCTTTTGAGATACCCAATCATGTTTATAACCATCGCGTGTCGTGGACACCCTCAGGTTACAAGTCTTTGGACTTCATCACTCGGCTAATCAACTTACGTTTATTTAAACGCTTTCAGACTCAGGTGAGTCTCATAGCCCCTCTTTTTACTGTTTTACTCAGGGGTGTGATATATTGCTCATTTTTAACATGTGAACGCAAGTACAAACATTTTCATATACTACATGAGTTTTTCACAACTAATCATTTAAAGTCCTCCGTCAGCATAGTTGTTAATACGTTGTAGCGTGAATATTAGTATATGGTACCATATAGGATTGACCCTCCTCGTTCGGGTTAGCAAGCACTAACCGGGTAAACGGAGGTACTAATATTTGGGAAGACGAATGTTGATTAGGCATTCGTGGAGGCACCTCGCCCGGAATTCTCTATAGGGGACCCGGCCCTCGAGTTAAGCTCAACTATGTGCTCATGGCTGTATACACGATTACTATCATTTTATTTGCTGGAAGCAAATCATCATTAAATCTTGCGGTTCATACTATATTACTTGATTTCAAACCTGTGAGCTCACCAGCTTTAGCTGACCCATTTAGCATGTATCGCAGGTACCAAGCAGTAGGTTGTTTCGGCTTCAGGACTTTTAGCTCGAGTCAGCATACAGACGTTTGAGATTTTCTTGCATTATTATATTTTGTACAAGTACTTATGTGCTGAAATCTCCTTTTATTTAACCTCGAGCTATGTAAAGATATAAATGTTGTAAACATGTCAATATTAATATATTTTGTTAAAACGACGCATATAGAGTCGTTTACTATATATCTTTGCGCTTTGTTATTGATTAGTAACACCCAAATCGTGCTTCCGCAAATCATTAAATTTGGGGGTGTTACAGATTGGTATCAGAGCCTAAGGTATAGTGAACTAGGTTGCATTTAGTAGGCCTAGACTATGACCATTAGGCAGTATTCCTTATTAGCTATAACTGGTTCAGTGATTACGTCATACGCGTTTAATTTAACATAGCCTGATCAACTATGTACAATTAAACAAAGATGATGTAAGATCTGAAGGTAGTTATGGCTGAACAGGGTACACTAGAAGACTCTGACCTCTAGAGAACCGAGACTTAAACATGTTTGTGCTAGACACTCAATAGGCTATATTATATAGGAACTATATGAATATAGGCCTCACTCTTACTAACGCTTTGTCTCAGAAATGGCAAACACACCACCCAATTCATCGCGCTCTCAATCCGGGTCGCAGAACCCAAGGGTAGCAAGGAGGAACACCAGGTTGCCTCGAACTGGCCCGTACCCCACCCACTTCACATTGACGGCCTTAGCCGCTAGGGTGAACCAACACGAGCAGCGACTTCACACCATGGATGTCGTGTTGCAAGAAACAAACGAAAACTGGAGACTTACATCTCTCGAACGCATCGAACAAGTCTCCGAGGATCACGAAACCACCGTTAACAATGTAGATGTTCTTTTCAACAAAGTAGTGGAAATGAGCGTAGAAACCGCCCTTTTGAAACACCGGCTTGAAGAGTGTGAGCAACGCTCACTGGAAACGGAAGAATATGCCCGTGGATTGGTACAGCGACTAGCATTGGCTGAAGACAATGCCCGACAGGCTAGCAGGCTTGCAAACACTGTGGATCGCCTCATTGAAATGATGAAACAGATTAATCTACGTTGAGACTAGAGTAGTCTTTGTCTTGTAATCTATCTAGTAATCTAATGACTATCTAGCTTTACTCTATAAATTAGTCGGATGTAACAATTCCCGACACCTTTTGTAATATCTCTGTAGGATGTAACCTTTGAAATCGTATTATCTATCAAATATCCCTTGCTGATTCTACCCATACCAATTGCCATTTTCTGTTTCATATTGATGTTATGTATTACCGCCTTTATACATGTACATCTAAGATAAATACAATTTTCTTACAAAATCTCATGTATCTTCATTTCTTTTATTGAAGAAGCATGCCGCCAAAGACAAGACCATACACCGATGCTCAGCTTACGTTACTCATAACCCAGGCTGTGACTGAAGCCTTGGCTCGGAATACTCCACAGAATTCCTCTAGGAACAGCGATGCTGCTGAAACCCCCGCTACTAAACCTTGTTCTTACAAGGACTTTCAGAGCTGCAAACCCTCAAGCTTCAAGGGTACTGAGGGAGCCATCAGACTAATTAGATGGTTCGAAAAGATGGAAACTGTCTTCCGTGTCAGCAAATGCGCGGAGAACGACAAAGTAAACTTCGCCACCTGCTCTCTCGAAGATGATGCCCACTCTTGGTGGAACTCATATACCCAATCAGTGGGTGCTGACACTGCCTACCAACTCTCTTGGGAGGACTTGAAAGTAAAACTCACCGCCAAATACTGCCCAATCGCCAAACTCCAGAAGCTGGACGAGGAGTTATGGAACCTGAAGGTTCAGGGTGGTGATATCGATGGTTACACCACCAGATTCCAGCAACTCGCTGCCCTCCGCCCAGCCATGGTAAGCACAGAATCTGATAAAATCAGGAAGTACATCCTTGGTCTTCCTGAGCCTGTTCGGGGGCACGTTGCCACTTCAAACCAAGCCACCATTGACGGTGCAATCCTACTAGCCCAAGACCTCATGGCTATGAGCCAAGATTCTGAACCACCCACTTCATCCTCCCACAACAACAAAAGAAAGTGGTCCGACTACCACCACAACCACCCAAACCAACAAAACAAGAAATCCGACACCATCAAA
Source organism: Helichrysum umbraculigerum (assembly GCA_949592205.1). Lineage (NCBI taxonomy): Eukaryota > Viridiplantae > Streptophyta > Magnoliopsida > Asterales > Asteraceae > Helichrysum > Helichrysum umbraculigerum. The sequence goes on along the minus strand of CATIUR010000003.1, from coordinate 10,470,762 downwards.
GCCTACAACACCACCACAGACATCAAACGGGGCTACACTGGGAGCAAACTCTATTGTTCCAAGTGCAGCCGTCATCATGAAGGTTCCTGTGGTCCCTTTTGCAACAATTGCAAGAGGTACGGCCACCTCACCAAAGATTGCCACTCTCCTACCAACAACAACCCTAACAACACCAGAACACCCAAAGTCTGCTTTGAGTGTGGGAACCCCGGGCACTTCAGGGACACGTGCCCAAAGCTGAAGAATAACAGCAACAACAACAACACCCGAAGCAGAGCCTTCATCGTCAACTCCGGGGACGCCCGCCAAGACCCGAATGTGGTCTCGGGTATGTTCCTCCTCAACAACTTAACTGCTTCCGTTTTATTTGATACTGGGGCTGATAGAAGCTTTATCTCCGATGACTTTTGCTCATTACTTGACATCACTCCTGTTGCCTTAGATGTTAAGTACACTGTAGAACTAGCAAATGGGAAACTTATAGAAACCAATAGTGTGATACCTAATTGCACTTTAAATCTAGCTGACGAAACCTTTTTAATCGACCTTGTACCCGTTGAAATCGGAAGTTTCGACGTCATCGTTGGAATAGACTGGTTGTCCAAACACCGAGCCGAAATTGTTTGTTACGATAAGATCGTCCATATCCCACTCGCCGTCGGTAGAACCTTGATCATACAGGGGGAGACCGGTGGGACGAGACTCAATATAATCTCTTGCTTAAAAACCCGAAAATTCCTAAGAAAGGGTTATCCTGCAATACTCGCGCACATCACAGAGAAGAAGTCGGAGGAGAAACGACTTGAGGATGTGCCAATTGTTAGAGACTTTCCCGAAGTCTTTCCGGAAGAACTACCTGGTTTACCTCCACCTAGACAGGTTGAGTTCTCAATCGATCTCGTGCCGGGTGCCGCACCGGTGGCCCGCGCACCGTACCGTTTAGCCCCATCCGAACTTCAGGAGTTGTCCACCCTGTTACAGGAACTCCTGGATAGAGGATTCATCAGACCGAGTTCTTCACCTTGGGGAGCTCCGGTCTTATTTGTTAAAAAGAAGGACGGTTCATTCCGAATGTGCATCGACTATCGAGAGTTGAACAAATTGACCGTCAAAAACCGATACCCACTTCCTCGCATTGATGATCTATTCGATCAACTTCAGGGTTCAAGTTTCTACTCAAAAATCGACCTGCGATCAAGATATCATCAGTTACGGGTTCGCGACACCGATATTCCAAAAACTGCTTTCAGAACTCGTTACGGGCACTACGAATTCCAAGTGATGCCCTTCGGTCTAACCAACGCACCGGCTGTATTTATGGACCTCATGAACCGGGTGTGTAAACCTTATCTCGACAAGTTTGTTATTGTCTTTATCGATGACATACTCATTTACTCGCGCAACGAGCAAGAACATGCGCAACACCTCAAAACCATCCTTGAACTACTTAGACACGAGGAGCTTTACGCCAAATTCTCTAAGTGTGAGTTCTGGATAAAAACCGTTCAATTCCTTGGTCACGTGATCGACAGTCAGGGAATTCACGTTGACCCATCAAAAATCGAGGCTATCAAAGACTGGCAAGCACCCACCACTGTAACTGAAGTGCGTCAGTTCTTGGGTCTTGCTGGGTACTATCGGCGATTTATCGAAAATTTCTCCAAAATTGCTCAACCACTCACGGTACTGACTCAGAAGGACAAAAGGTTCGATTGGACCGATAAACAAGAGTCAGCGTTCCAACTTCTGAAACAAAAGCTTTGCAGTGCTCCAATTCTATCCTTACCCGAAGGCACCGATGACTTCGTGGTATACTGCGATGCTTCCCACCAAGGTCTCGGTTGTGTACTGATGCAACGAGACAAAGTCATTGCCTATGCCTCACGACAGCTGAAAATTCACAAAAAGAACTACACCACTCATGACCTTGAACTTGGAGCTGTCGTTTTTGCTCTCAAAGACTGGAGACATTATCTCTACGGCACTAAGTGCACAATCTTTACCGATCATAAAAGTCTCCAGCACATATTCGATCAGAAGGATCTCAACATGAGGCAACGTCGATGGGTCGAGTTGCTTACCGATTATGACTGCGAACTTAAATATCATCCAGGCAAAGCAAATGTTGTTGCCGATGCCCTCAGTCGAAAAGAAAGGTCGAAACCACTTCGAGTCCGAGCCCTCAGTATGACCATTCACAACGATCTTACCATTCAGATTCATACCGCTCTGATCGAAGCCCTGAAACCTGAAAACATCAAAAACGAAGCCTTACGGGGTATTGACAAACAATTCGAAATCAGACCTAACGGGATTAGGTATTTCTTAAACCGAATCTGGTTGCCAAATTTCGGGAACCTACGAGACTTGGTGATGGATGAAGCTCACAAGTCCAAATACTCTATCCATCCGGGATCCGATAAGATGTACCACAGAGTCAAGGAATTTTATTGGTGGCCAAACATGAAAGCCGAAATCGCCACTTATGTCAGCAAGTCTCTTACTTGCTCGAAGGTCAAAACCGAACATCAGAAACCTTCCGGCTTACTTCAACAACCTGAAATCCCTGAATGGAAATGGGAACAAATTGCTATGGATTTCATAACCAAATTACCCAAGTCGTCGAACGGTTGCGATACCATTTGGGTGATCGTTGACCGCCTCACCAAATCTGCTCATTTCCTGGCAATCAAGGAAAGCTATAAAATGGAACGCCTCGCACAAATCTACATCAAGGAAATCGTTTCTCAACATGGTGTTCCAATCTCGATCATCTCTGACAGAGATGCCCGCTTCACCTCTCACGTTTGGCAATCATTTCAAAAAGCAATGGGTACCCGTCTCGATATGAGTACCGCGTACCATCCTTAAACCGATGGCCAAAGTGAACGAACCATTCAGACACTGGAAGATATGCTACGCTCCTGCGTAGTTGATTTCGATACAAACTGGGAAAGACATTTACCGTTGTGCGAATTCTCGTACAATAACAGCTATCATGCTAGCATTAAGGCTGCACCTTTTGAGGCACCGTACGGTCGTAAGTGCCGATCACCGATCTGTTGGACTGAAGTGGGAGACAGTCAACTCACTGGTCCTGAACTCATACACGCCACCACTTAGAAAATTGTGGAAATCCAAAACAGACTCAAAGCCGCACGTGATCGTCAGAAAAGTTATGCTGACGTGAGACGCAAACCACTCGAGTTCCAAGTTGGGGATCGAGTACTCTTAAAAGTATCGCCATGGAAAGGCGTCATCCGTTTTGGCAAACGCGGAAAGTTAAATCCCAGGTACATCGGGCCTTTTGAGATCCTCGAACGGATTGGCCCCGTAGCTTATCGATTGCAGCTGCCATCCGAACTCAGCAGCGTGCACCCTACTTTTCACATTTCTAACTTGAAGAAATGTCTGTCTGATGAGACGCTATTTATTCCACTCGATGAAATTCGTGTTGATGACAAACTTCATTTCGTTGAGGAACCAGCCGAAATCATGGACCGTGAGGTCAAACAACTAAAACAAAGTCGTATTCCCATCGTCAAAGTCAGATGGAATTCGCGGCGCGGTCCGGAATTCACTTGGGAATGGGTAGACCAAATGCGACTCAAGTATCCTCAGCTATTCACCGATTCTTCACAAAACACGACCTCAACTTAAATTTCGGGACAAAATTCTTCTAACAGGGGGAGAATGTAACAACCGCTAAATTAGGACTAGCAAATAGTGCCTAATTCTTTATTAATACATGTAATTAGTTCTGTGTTAGGCTAATTGATGTATCGAAATATATATTGTTAAATATATACGAAAATGCGATTTGATTAAATCGTACGCAAACTTAAATCGAATGTATTTCGGTTCCATAAATATGGACGTTGGTGACATAATTTATATTTAAGTATAAAACATTATCTGAACACATTACTGGGTCCAAACTACTGTTTAAATTTTATTCCCAAAGTTGTCCCGCTTCGTACAATTGAAACTTACCAAATTAACAACAAAATACACAAATTATTTAAATCACATTTTTAAATCTTTAAATTATTAGATAATTGGTAAAACAATTTAATTAAATTATTAAACAAAATTCGTATTTTAAAATGAATAATTAGCGCGTGAAATATTTATTAAAACGTTAAATGACGGAGAAAACGAACACCACGCGGAGCGCGGAGCGAAGACTGAAAAGTGGGGGACTTAACCTCCCACTTTCCATCTCTTTTTCTCATTCTTTCTTATCTCTCTCTCTCTCTCTCTTACTCTCTTTTTCTTCTTTTTCTCCAACATCACCAACCCACCACATTCACAAAAATCGCAAAATAACACCCGTATACGCACTCGGATCACCAAGATTTTTAGAGATTCACGACCACCTCGCAACGATCTACACTTCTATCTTTCCAGATTTCCATTTCGCCATTTTGTAAGTTTCCTACAAAATCCCGAAAACTCTCGATTCTTTGTATTTTCACTTGTTAGTGTTTATATAACTTATATATGTCCATTACAAATAGTAGAACATGGTTTTATAGCTTAAAAACGAGTTTAAATTGGGTTTTGGCCGGAAAAATCTCGGCAGTCGAAACTTTCTGGGCTGATGTTCTTCAATGCGACACAAGCCTTGTGTCGCATGTAGTGTCGTATTTTGTCTAATCTGTTGCACCCAGTGTCGTATAAATCCTTTTGTGTCGTACCCTTTACGACACAACGTTGTGCCGCATCTTATGTCGTATTTTTCATACGACACAATCACTATGTCGCTGTTGAATCAGCATCTCGAATCTGTACGACACAACCCTTGTGTCGTATAGGTATTGTGTCTCATTTCTATGCGACACAACCCTTGTGTCGCATGACAAACTTTTGTGTCGCATGATTGTGTCGCAGAAAACAGCAGGTTTTCAAACTAAATTTCACTAAGTGTCGAACCTATATATCCTCAAACACTTATACGATACGACTTATAAAACACATTGGAACATACTTGTAAGTGCAAAACACCAATAACATGATAATAATACTTAAAGTAATTATTTCAAATCCATCACCAACGGGCCGTACACGTTTTCAAACACTTAACAAATCAACCAAATCGTAGTAATTTGGACATATATATAGTTGTGTAACAACTACAAGGGTGATCTTTTGAGATACCCAATCATGTTTATAACCATCGCGTGTCGTGGACACCCTCAGGTTACAAGTCTTTGGACTTCATCACTCGGCTAATCAACTTACGTTTATTTAAACGCTTTCAGACTCAGGTGAGTCTCATAGCCCCTCTTTTTACTGTTTTACTCAGGGGTGTGATATATTGCTCATTTTTAACATGTGAACGCAAGTACAAACATTTTCATATACTACATGAGTTTTTCACAACTAATCATTTAAAGTCCTCCGTCAGCATAGTTGTTAATATGTTGTAGCGTGAATATTAGTATATGGTACCATATAGGATTAACCCTCCTCGTTCGGGTTAGCAAGTACTAACCGGGTAAACGGACATACTAATATTTGGGAAGACGAATGTTGATTAGGCATTCGTGGAGGCACCTCGCCCGGAATTCTCTATAGGGGACCCGGCCCTCGAGTTAAGCTCAACTATGTGCTCATGGCTGTATACACGATTACTATCATTTTATTTGCTGGGTGCAAATCATCATTAAATCTTGCGGTTCATACTATATTACTTGATTTCAAACCTGTGAGCTCACCAGCTTTAGCTGACCCATTTAGCATGTATCGCAGGTATCAAGCAGTAGGTTGTTTCGGCTTCAGGACTTTTAGCTCGAGTCAGCATACAGACGTTTGAGATTTTCTTTCTTTAGTATATTTTGTACAAGTACTTATGTACTGAAATCTCCTTTTATTTAACCTCGAGCTATGTAAAGATATAAATGTTGTAAACATGTCAATATTAATATATTTTGTTAAAACGACGCATATAGAGTCGTTTACTATATATCTTTGCGCTTTGTTATTGATTAGTAACACCCAAATCGTGCTTCCGCAAATCATTAAATTTGGGGGTGTTACAAAAATACTCTCAGGCACAAAACAAAAAAAATTTCATTGGAAAGTCTGATCACTCGTCTTCGCATTGAGGAGGAAGCTCGTAAACAAGACCAGAAAGAGGAAGTGTTGGTTATTTCTACTAACAACAACACTAACAAAAAATCTAATGCGGTTCTGAAACCTAATGGGAAAAACTTCAAGAATCAAAATCGCAAGTCGACCCAAACCCGCAACAATCATCCTCGCGGGAACTATTAGAATTGGAATCCAAAACGGAACCAAAATAAGCAGCAACCCCCTATACAGAATGACTCGGAACCATTTCTCTGCTTCAACTGTGGCAAACCGGGTCATATGGCACGCAAGTGTCGGAACAGGCCAAACACTACTCCTGGTGCCAACCTGACTGAAGAGTTTCCAATGGCAGCTATGATTTCTGAGATTAACCTTATAGGTCGATCAGAAGGGTGGTGGGTAGACTCGGGTGCTTCGCGCCATGTCTGCAATGATCGAAGTATGTTCAAAACATACACTGCTACTACCGAGGATAAGAAAGTGTTGTTGGGTGATACTTACACCACTAATGTTGCTGGTATGGGAAACGTTGAACTAAAGTTTACCTCTGGAAAAACTTTGATCCTTAAAGATGTCTTGCATACTCCAGAGATAAGGAAGAATCTGGTCTCGGGCTACCTTCTCAACAAGGCGGGGTTTACACAGATTACGGGGGCTAATATTTTTACTTTAACTAAAAATGGAATGTTTGTAGGAAAAGGTTATGCTACTGAGGGTATGTTTAAATTGAATGTTGAAGTCAATAAAGTAAATGTTTCTGCTTACATGTTGTGCACTTTTAATATCTGGCATGCTAGACTTTGTCATGTAAACAAACGACTAATTAAAAACATGAGTAGCTTAGGTTTAATTCCTAAACTATCTTTGAACGAATTTGAAAAATGTGAGTACTGTAGTCAAGCCAAAATCACAAAAACTCCTCATAAATCAGTAGCTAAAGTAACTGAGCCCTTAGAATTGATACACTCTGACATTTGTGAGCTTGATGGAACTTTAACAAGAAATGGAAAGCGTTATTTTATCACTTTTATTGATGATTGTACTGACTATACTTGGGTGTATCTGATGAAAAACAAAAGTGATGCTTTTGATTTGTTTAAAGTTTTTATTACTGAAATTGAGAATCAATTTAGTAGAAAAATAAAAAGGTTTCGTAGTGATAGAGGAACCGAATACGATTCAAGCTCATTTAATGAATTTTATAGAACACGTGGAATTATACATGAAAAAACAGCACCTTACTCACCTGAAATGAATGGAAAAGCTGAGCGAAAAAATAGAACGTGTACTGAATTAGTTGTTGCTATTTTACTGAATTCCGGGGCTGCTTCTTATTGGTGGGGAGAAGTACTTTTAACAGTGTGTTATGTACTTAATAGAGTTCCTAAGTCTAAAAGCAAAACTTCACCATACGAGATTTTAAAAAATAGAACTCCAAATCTATCATACTTTAGAACTTGGGGCTGTTTAGCATATGTAAGAATTCCTGATCCAAAAAGAGTTAAACTAGCTAGTAGAGCATATGAATGTGTGTTTATTGGCTATGCTATTAATAGCAAAGCATACCGATTCTTTGACCTGAATGCACGAGTTATAATAGAGTCTAATGATGCTGATTTTTTCGAAGATAAGTTTCCTTTTAAGTCGGGAAATAGTGGGGGTGCTTCATCTAGTGGGGGTGCTTCATCTAGTAACTTGTCTGTAATTAGAGAGAATGAAAGTAATGAAGACTTAAACATTGAACCTAGAAGGAGTAAGAGAGCTAAGATCACTAAAAGCTTTGGTTCTGATTTTTCTGTTTACACACTAGAAGAGGATCCATCTAGTATCCATGAAGCCTTAACTTCATTAGATGCTGATATGTGGCAAGAAGCTATTAATGATGAAATGGAATCACTTGAGTCTAATAAAACATGGCATCTAGTTGATTTACCACCAGGTTGCAAAACAATAGGATGTAAATGGGTCCTTAAAAAGAAATTAAAACCCGATGGCACAATTGATAAATTTAAGGCATGTTTAATTGCAAAAGGGTTTAGACAAAGAGAAAATGTTGATTTCTTTGATACATACTCACCCGCTACTCGAATTACATCTATTCATGTTCTTATAGCACTTGCTTCCTTACATGATCTTGTTGTGCATCAAATGGATGTTAGAACTGCATTTTTAAATGGTGAATTGGATGAAGAGATTTATATGGATCAACCCGAAGGATTTGTAATTCCTGGTCAAGAACATAAAGTGTGTAAATTAGATAAATCTTTATATGGCTTGAACAGGCTCCTAAGCAATGGCATGAAAAATTCGATAATATTGTGGTTACACATGAGTTTAGTGTAAATGAAAGTGACAAGTGCATATATTATAAATCTGAAAATGGAATTTGTAATATAATATGCTTATACGTGGATGATTTGCTGATTTTTGGGTCTAATATTTATGTTGTGAATAATGTGAAATCTTTGCTTTGTAAGAACATTGACATGAAAGATTTAGGAGAGGCGAATGTAATACTCAGTATAAAAATCACCAGGTCTGAAAAGGGAATTTCTTTTGATCAATCTCACTATATTGAGAAGATCTTGAAGAAATATAATTACTTTAACTGTAAACCTGCTTGTACACCTTTTGATTCATGTGTCAAATTGTTCAAGAACACTGGCGATAGTGTAAGACAATCTGATTATGCGAGCATCATTGCCAGCCTTCGATATGCCATTGATTGTACAAGACCCGACATTGCCTATGTCGTGGGATTATAATGCAGGTTTACTAGTAGACCCGGTGTTGAGCATTGGAATGCTATTGAACGGGTTATGAGGGATCTTAAACGAACCATGAACCTTGGATTACATTATCACAAGTTTCCCTCTGTCCTTGAAGGATATTGTGACAACCGTAAAAATTAGGACTAGTTTTTAGTTCCTAATCATTTAGAAATACGTGTAATTAGTTCTATGTATTAGGCTAATTGTATGTATCATTATGTGTATTTTATAAATATACGCATTTAAACGATTAAGTTTAATCGTGCATTATTATATCGGCCGAACTCCGATACACTTTCATACGGACGTTGGTGAAACTTTTTAATAAATAACATAAATCTATTTGATAATTAAATAGTAGTTATTTACATTATATTATTATGTATTAATAATATACGAAACAATGTACGTTTTGTTTAAAACGTAACCGACACGAATAAAACGCGCGAGGCGCGTCCGACAAACGAATAAAGTTCAAGATATGTGTTCATAACTCCAAATAAAGTATTTTGATTAAATACTTCAATCAAAAATATTGAGAATTAAATCGTTACTTAAAATACAAACGATAAACGTTTAACGTACATATAAACGTCGAAACGAACGGGTAAACGAACACGAAGCTTAACGCAAATTGGGGAACAAGAAAATAACACACCACACCCCATAAGGTACCCACTAGAACCAGCCACATGAGGGAGTATGGTGCTCCATACTCCTTGTTGTTGCTTCTTTAACAATAAGTCACCAAACACCCACCCTCAATCATTCATCAACTACCATCTCTCTCTCTCTACTCTCTCTCCCTCCCTTATCCACGTTTTTGATCAGCCACAAGACAACCACCATCATCCACCACAAGCCACCATACTCATCTCCATCATCCACCATCGGTTTTCGAAGATTGAAGCAAGGAAACGGAGCACGGAAGCAAACCGAGTAGCATTTCCCCATCTTCACCTTTAGATCATCATTTCTTGTAAGAACACATCCTTTTATCTCTCTAGAAATACTTGCTTATTGATATATAACATGCTTAGTAGCTCATCTAACAATAAAATGTCCAAAAACAAAGCTTAAAATACGTTTTTGTAACACATATATGTTAACAGCTTTTCTGACCAGAAAAATGACCTCACTAAAACGACTATAACTTGAGTTGTAGGATGAATCAACGCATGAACTTTATACCGAAATCTTCGTGTGAATGTCTTATAAAAAAAAAGTTCTTCTATGGCCACCTCTGAAAATACACGGTTTTTAGTGTAGAGGCTAATCTTTGAGCCGAGGCCTGTTTTGAACCGAAACCGACCACTCCTCATGTTTATTTTTGTTAAAAATAGTAAATGAGCTTATAAAATCTCCATAAAGTGCAGATTTACACTAGATTCTTAGGTGAATAAGTGTGATTTTTGGTTAGACTTGAATCGGTCTAGAAGTTGGTTAAATAGAGTGTTCATCGAGTTAAAAATCTAGAAACTATAACCTTCGGCAGAAACTATAACCTTCGGCAGAAACTATAACCTTCGGCAGAAACGATAACCTTCGGCAGAAACTATAACCTTCGGCAGAAACTATAACCTTCGGCAGAAACTATAACCTTCGGCAGAAACTATAACCTTCGGCAGAAACCTTAACCTTCGGTAGAAACTATTCGGCAGAAACCATAACTTTCGGCAGAAACCTATTACTAGCAGTTTTAACTATAACAATTTAAATACGATACAACAATCAAAGTATAATAATAATAGTTGAGATTATTATTACCAAAAACTCACCAACGGGCCGTACACATCTTTCAAAAACTCAAATCTAATCAGTTAAACCAAATCATTTGGACATTACTAGTTGGATGAACAACTAGCATAGATGATATGATAAGACATCTAATCATTTTAAAACCTTGCGCGTTTAATACGCCCGGCAGGTTCAATATCTAATCATTATCAAAACCTTGCGCGTCTAAGACGCCCTGCAGGTTCAGTCGTTGTAACGACATCAAATCATTGTGAATCATTATAATTGTTGGCTAACAATTCATCAGACTCAGGTGAGTCTCATAGCCCCTTTTTAAATGCTTTTACCTAGGGGTGAGATACATGCTCGTTTTGTTTTACATGTGAACGCAAGTATCAAATTATCATGTATGATGCATGAGTTGTTTTCATCTAATCAATCAAAGTCCTCTGAAGCATAGTTCTGTTAATATGATTTAGCGTGAATGTTAGTGTATGGTACCATATGGGATTGACAATCCCCGTCCGAGTTAGCAAGCACTAACCTGTCAAACGGACGCATTATCATTTGTTCAAACGTATGTTGATTAGGCATACGCATAGAGGCACCCTCGATCAGGCACTTGATAGTGATCCTGACCCCTCAGTTAAGCTCAGACTATGTGCTCATGTTAGTTGTATCAATCTTTACTTATTTGTTTAATTACAAATATTCATGTGATACCCATCAATCAATTATTTACATGCTTTGTAAATCGAATCATTAAATCTTGCGGTTCACAAATCATATATTATCATATCAAACCTGTGAGCTCACCAGCTTTATAGCTGACCTTTTAGCATGTTATCTCAGGTACTCAGCAGTAAGTTGGACTGCCCATCAGGATACTGTAGCTCGAGTCGCATGCAATCATCTAATCATCAAGAGATTTCCTTGCATTTCTATATTTTGTATAAATTAGATATGTATTAGAATCTCTCAAATATCTATGCGAACTCATCTTTTGTAAACCATATGTAGACTCTTACGTTAATCAATGTAATTGTAAAACGACTCATGTAGTGGTCGTTCATTATGTATCTTATGTGCTTTGTGTATTGATTAGTAGCACCCCAATGTATGCTTCCGCGAACAGTAAATTTGGGGGTGTTACAGATTGGTATCAGAGCCTAAGGTTATAGTGAACTAGGTTGCATTAGTGGGCCTAGACTATAACCGTTAGGCAGTATTTGCTGTTAAGTGTGATTGGTTCAAGAGTTACGTCATACAAGTTTAATTTAACATAGCTTGATCAACTATGTACAATTAAATAAAGATGATGTAAGGCTTGAAATGGTTATGCTGGAATAGGAATACATTAGTTGACTCTGACCTCGAGAGAAACCGGGACTCATAATTGTTTATGCGAGACACTCATAAGACTATTATGTGATATAAGTATATATACATAGTTAGTCATCGATCAAGCACAGTACGCTAGTCTATTATATATTATATATATAGACACTCACATATTCAAACACTTTGTCATAGAGATGGCAACACACACCCACCGAAACATCTTCTATTTCATCCCGCTCTCGACAACATCTCTTGTAATCACGAAACTCATAGGTAGCTAGGAGGACCACCGAGTCACTTCGAGCGAGACCTTACCCAACTCAAAACAATTCAAACAACCAGGCTAGTTAGCACGTAGTTGCTAGTCAGTAGAGATGGTTATTCAACTCCTCTTGATTGTTCTATAATGTTGATTGTCATATTGTGATGTTGTATATTACCGCATTTGTATATGTACATCTATGATAATCATCATTTATGGACAATCTCTCACGAACCCTATCATTCTATTCTCAGGAAAATCATGCCGCCAAAGTCAAGGACTTACACTGATGCCCAGATGGCATCTATCATCTCTCAGGCTGTGACTGAAGCCTTGGCGCGACATTCGTCAGAGACCCCCGAAAGGAATAGTGGTACTGCCAATACCCCTCCCACTACCAAGCCTTGTTTCTACAAGGATTTCCAAAACTGCAAACCCCTGAGCTTTAAAGGAACTGAAGGAGCCATCGGCCTAATCAGATGGGTTGAGAAGATGGAATCCGTCTTTCGCATTAGCAAATGTGCGGAAGGGGATAGAGTTCAGTTTTCCACATGCACCCTTGCTGACGGTGCCCTCACCTGGTGGAACTCGTATACCCAGTCTGTGGGTATAGATACCGCCTATCTACTTCCCTGGGAAGATCTGAAGAAAATGCTCACAGATGAGTATTGCCCATCTGAAGAACTCGAGAAGCTAGATGAGGAGTTCTGGCATCTCAAGGTTCAAGGAACCGACATTGTTGGTTATACCACTAGGTTCCAACAACTGGCAACCCTCCGCCCAGCCTTAGTAAGCACTGAGACCGACAAGGTCAAGAGGTACATTCGCGGTCTTCCGGAACCTGTCCGGGGGAACGTCGCTTCTTCCGGCAAAACCACCATTCAGGGAGTAATTCGATTAGCTCATGAGCTCATGGCTATGCAAGAGAGCCAAGGAAACCCTGTCTCATCTTCTGGGAACAACAACAAGAGAAAGTGGTCTGGAAATCAGAACCAGCAGACCTTCAAAAGGACTGAGACTGTCAAGAATGACACATCAGGTTCTGGAGAGAGGAAAGGGTACACTGGAAGTAAACCTTATTGTTCAAAGTGCAATCGTCATCATGATGGTCCTTGTAGTACACCCTGTAACAACTGTAAGAAATATGGACATCTTACCAAAGACTGTCGAGCACCAGCAACCAACCTCACTACCAACACCAACAACAACCAACCCCGAGCATGCTATGAGTGTGGAAACACTGGACACTTCAGGAATGCGTGTCCAAAGTTGAAGAACAAAGGGAACAACAACAACAATGCTAGGGGCAGAGCTTTTGTGCTGAATGCTGGAGAGGCCCGTGAAGACCCTAATGTGGTCACGGGTATGTTTCTTCTCAACAATTTAACTGCTTCAATTTTGTTTGATACTGGTGCTGATAAGAGTTTTATATCTGAGGAATTTAGCCCACTATTAGACATTTCCCCTGTTGCCTTAGAAGCTAAGTACACTGTAGAGTTAGCTAATGGCAAATTGATTGAGGCCGATAGTATAATACCAAATTGCACCCTAAACCTCGCAAATGAACTATTTCCCATAAACCTCATACCTATCGAGATTGGAAGTTTTGACATAGTAGTAGGCATGGATTGGCTATCCAAGCATCGAGCTGAAGTTGTATGTCATGACAAGATCGTTCGTATTCCTCTCGTCACTGGTAGTACTTTGATCATACAAGGGGAGACTAGTGGGACGAGATTGAATATCATATCCTGCATGAAGACTCGCAAGTACCTTAGGAAAGGGTATCAGGCAATCCTCGCTCATGTTATTGAGAAAAAGTCGGAAGAAAAGCGACTTGAGGATGTGCCCATCATCAGAGACTTTCCAGAAGTCTTTCCTGAAGAATTGCCTGGTCTTCCACCACCAAGGCAAGTTGAGTTCTCAATAGACCTTGTGCCTAGGGCAACACCCGTGGCACGAGCACCATATCGTTCAGCCCCTTCAGAACTTCAGGAGTTGTCTGTTCAGTTACAGGAACTCCTGGATAAGGGATTCATTAGACCGAGTTCTTCACCATGGGGAGCTCCGGTCCTGTTTGTGAAAAAGAAGGACGGTTCATTCAGGATGTGTATCGACTACAGAGAGTTGAACAAATTAACCATCAAGAACCGTTATCCACTTCCCAGTATTGATGACCTGTTCGACCAACTCCAAGGGTCAAGCATCTATTCAAAAATAGATCTACGATCGGGTTATCATCAGTTACGAGTTCGCGATGAAGATATTCCGAAAACTGCTTTCCGAACTCGCTATGGTCATTACGAGTTTCAGGTTATGGCCTTTGGTTTGACTAACGCACCGGCAGTATTCATGGATCTTATGAACCGAGTGTGCAAACCATATCTCGACAAGTTTGTCATTGTCTTCATCGACGACATTCTTATCTACTCGCGCAACAAGGAGGAACATGCGCAGCATCTCAAAGTCATTCTAGAACTTCTCAGACACGAAGAGTTATATGCTAAGTTCTCCAAGTGTGAGTTCTGGATGCAAACTGTTCAATTCCTTGGTCATGTGATTGACAGTCATGGAATTCATGTTGATCCCTCAAAGATTGAGGCTATCAAGTGCTGGCAAGCACCGTCAACGCTGACAGAAGTACGCCAATTTTTAGGATTGGCTGGTTACTATCGACGCTTCATTGAGAATTTCTCCAAGATAGCACAACCACTCACAACACTGACTCAGAAAGAGAAGAAGTTCAATTGGACCGATAAGCAGGAGTCAGCGTTCCAGTTATTAAAGCAAAAGTTTTGCAGTGCGCCCATCCTATCACTACCCGAAGGTAACGTGGACTTCGTGGTATACTGCGATGCTTCGCATCAGGGACTTGGTTGCGTATTGATGCAACGAGAGAAAGTCATAGCTTACGCCTCCCGACAACTCAAAGTTCACGAGAAGAACTACACAACCCATGATCTCGAATTAGGAGCCGTAGTGTTCGCTCTCAAAATCTGGAGACATTATCTGTATGGCACGAAATGTACCATCTTCACTGATCATAAAAGTCTTCAGCATATATTTGATCAGAAGGATCTCAATATGAGGCAACGATGATGGGTCGAGTTGCTCACCGATTATGACTGCGAGATCAAGTATCATCCGGGTAAAGCAAATGTAGTTGCAGATGCCCTAAGTCGAAAAGAGCGCACCAAACCTCTTCGAGTCCGAGCCCTCAGTATTATCATTCATAATGATCTAATCATTCAAATCCTCACTGCTCAACTCGAAGCATTGAAACCTGAAAACATCAAGGAAGAGGCCTTGCGAAATATGGAGAATCAATTTGAAACCAAACCCAATGGAGTCAAGTACTTCGCAAACCGAATCTGGTTACCCAAGTTTGGGAATCTTCGAGACTTTGTGATGGATGAAGCTCACAAGTCCAAATACTCTATACATCCTGGATCGGACAAGATGTATCATGGCATCAAGGGACTGTACTGGTGGCCGAACATGAAAGCAGAGATTGCCACGTACGTCAGCAAATGCCTCACATGTTCTAAGGTTAAAGCCGAATATCAGAAACCCTCCGGCTTACTCCAGCAACCGGAAATCCCTCAATGGAAATGGGAGCAAATCTCCATGGATTTCATCACTAAACTCCCGAAAACATCAAGTGGTTGCGATACTATATGGGTAATAGTTGATCGTCTAACCAAATCTGCTCACTTCCTTGCCATGAAGGAAACCGACAAAATGGAACGTCTCACACGAATCTATATGAAGGAGATCGTAACAAGGCACGGCGTTCCAATCTCAATTATCTCTGATAGAGACAGCCGATTCACATCTAACTTTTGGCAATCATTACAAAAGTCATTGGGTACTCGTTTAGATATGAGTACAGCCTATCATCCACAAACCGACGGCCAAAGTGAAAGGACAATTCAAACACTGGAAGATATGTTACGCGCCTGCGTAATTGACTTCGGTGCGAATTGGGAACAGCATTTACCATTGTGTGAATTCTCATACAACAACAGCTACCACACCAGTATTGGAGCTGCACCTTTTGAGGCACTGTACGGTCGTAAGTGCCGATCGCCTATTTGTTGGACAGAAGTTGGAGATAGCCAACTCACTGGTCCTGAAATCATTCATGAAACCACCGAGAAGATCGTTGGTATCCAGCAACGGCTAAAGGCCGCACGTGATCGTCAGAAGAGTTATGCTGACGTGAGACGAAAGCATCTCGAGTTCCAGGTTGGGGATCGAGTAATGCTCAAAGTATCACCTTGGAAAGGTGTCATCCATTTTGGTAAACGTGGGAAGTTAAACCCTAGATACATCGGACCTTTTGAGATCCTTGAAAGGATTGGTCCAGTAGCTTATCGATTGCAGCTACCTCCAGAGCTCAGTAGCGTGCATCCCACATTTCACATTTCTAATCTTAAGAAATGTCTGTCCGACGAGACACTCATTATTCCGCTCGAGGAAATTCAAATCGATGACAAACTTCATTTTGTCGAGACGCCAGTGGAGGTCATGGACCGTGAGGTCAAACAGCTTAAGCAAAGTCGTATCCCAATTGTCAAGGTTCGGTGGAATTCGCGGCGTGGTCCGGAATTCACCTGGGAACAGAAAGACCAGATGCGACTCAAATATCCACATCTATTTTCAGACTCCACTCACACGCCAACTTCGAGTTAAATTTCGGGACGAAATTCTCTTAACAAGGGGAGAATGTGACAACCGTAAAAATTAGGACAAGTTTTTAGTTCCTAATCATTTAGAAATACGTGTAATTAGTTCTATGTATTAGGCTAATTGTATGTATCATTACGTGTATTTTATAAATATACGCATTTAAACGATTAAGTTTAATCGTGCATTATTATATCGGCCGAACTCCGATACACTTTCATACGGACGTTGGTGAAACTTTTTAATAAATAACATAAATCTATTTGATAATTAAATAGTAGTTATTTACATTATATTATTATGTATTAATAATATACGAAACAATGTACGTTTTGTTTAAAACGTAACCGACACAAATAAAACGCGCGAGGCGCGTCCGACAAACGAATAAAGTTCAAGATATGTGTTCATAACTCCAAATAAAGTATTTTGATTAAATACTTCAATCAAAAATATCGAGAATTAAATCGTTACTTAAAACACAAACGATAAACGTTTAACGTACATATAAAGGTCGAAACGAACGGGTAAACGAACACGAAGCTTAACGCAAATTGGGGAACAAGAAAATAACACACCACACCCCATAAGGGACCCACTAGAACCAGCCACATGAGGGAGTATGGTGCTCCATACTCCTTGTTGTTGCTTCTTTAACAATAAGTCACCAAACACCCACCCTAAATCATTCATCAACTACCATCTCTCTCTCTCTACTCTCTCTCCCTCCCTTTGTCACACCCCGCTAAAGCGGAAACACGAGGTGTAACAGTACCGGGTAACAAAAGCACAAGATATAGAAGTAATACCATACATAATTTAGCAAAAGTATTACAAGTTACCACAAGTTCAAAACATAATTCCAAAGGTGATTACAACAAGTTCATAAAAGTTTCCAAAAGTTAGTCATAATCCAAATTAAAGCAAACGCATGCGAGAATGCATCCACACAAAAGTACTCCTAGAATGCGTCTTACTGTCGATCTCCTGAAAAGCATGATAAACAAACGGTCAACTATGGTCATAGTTGGTGAGTTCACAGGTTTAATGTTATAGATAAATGAATCAAAAGCTTTGTTCATCAAGTATATAAATATAAATGATTGGTTGTAATTATTGCGAATAGGAAAGTAGTATATACGAATGTTAATGCAATGAGGCCACTACTAAACCGATTAGACCGACACATGCCCCAAGCTCCATGTTCTATCGGTAACATGAGTAAAAGTAATACTATGCACCCACGTTACAGTGTGAGTGAGGGATGGTCTACCCTAAATAGCGCTATCCATAAATATTAACGGCTCGTCTGGCTCTCGGACGAGTTAATAAGTAGTGTAAAGGTATTTCCGGGGACTTTAGCACGATAGTACTCAAGCATAACAATAGTATACACACCAATTCGCATAAGTAGCATGGCAAAGATTTAACAAGTTCATGAATGTACAACCAATTTAGTAAAAATTTAGAATTATGCTTTTCACCCCAAAATATTAAACAAGTGAAAAAGGGGCTGTGAGAACTCACTGTTGAGTGTAAGCGTGAATCGACGGATGTAACACGTGTGCTTGACGAGTATGACTCCTATCCAAGTCCTATGAACACGAGGTCTCTAGTTAGATTCTTGGTAAATTGGTTTGTTAAGATTGCTTAGTTAAAAATCTAGATTACAAAGTGCCTTTTTGGTTTGATTGGTTTGAAGTTTGTTAATGTCCGATTATCGCGTTTGTGTACAATAATGAATACTAATATATTACACAAAAAAAAATTGTCGAACGTCTCATACAAGTCGTATAATGTCACGTGATTGTAATGTTCATATTTCATATTGTTTTGAGTGTTGGAACATTGGTTCCTTACAATTTTATGTTTATTAAACCCATAACCCGATTATGCCACATAAGACACCCCATAACCTTCTTGTTAGCATTATTTCCGAAAATAGTAAGTTTTCCGTCTCTGAAACCGAGACTCATTTTTTGTTGACTCGGTCAAAACTCCTCGATTTGACCCGAGACTTATTCCCAACCCTTAAACATGTTCATAAGTCATAAAAAGTTATTCTTTCCCTAAATAACAAGTCCGCAAGTGTCGGTTTTTCAATTTTACCAAAATCAGTCAACATTCTTATTTTCAGAATTTTATTTCTGTTTGTTGTATTTATTAAAAATACTTCTGATTTGAAATCAAATATAGAAAAAATCACAGATTATCCCCAATATGTTATATAGTTACTGTAATTTTTCCAATATTTAAAAATTAGTGCAAATATTTTTAATATTTTCTTTTATTTTCTGTGTCCAATTAGGGACACATGCATGCAATCATTACATCTGAGTAAAATACATTGGGTTCCAGAAAAAGTGATCAACAGAAACGTTGTAACCAACAAAATTTGTAAACTTTTGGCGTTGGTTTCAAGTTATTTGGAGGTGTGAGGCTCTAGATATGATTAAAATACCAAGATAAAAGTTTCTGACCCTTTTCAACAGTTTGTATATCTTTTGTCCCACAAATTATTAAAAATATCAAACAAACTCAAATCAATATGAGGTTTACGGGGTTGGGAAGCTAACTTCCAGAACTTGAATTTAGACTATAAAAACGTCCATTTTCATGAATAAATGATTTTTAGAAAAATCGTGGAAGTAGATGAAAGTTTCTGGACAGAAGCATTCCAGACTCATAATGGGTGTTTTGTTCATAGCGAAGAACACCAATCATGAAATAAAAGAAGTTTTTGATCCTTTGACCTTTAAATCTATGTTCTAACACATGCATGGTATTAAAATACATCCATGATGTGCTAGAGGTGATTATTATCATAAAAACAAGATTTCTACATACTAAGAACAATATATCAACAAGTTTACAAACAATAATCAATTTTTACTTGATTTTCGGTTTGATCATGGGTTATCCTTTCTATTAACACCTAAAAGGTGTTTTAAGGTGTAACCTACAAACATCAAGAGTTTATATGGGGATTTTAGCCATGGAAAAAGCATAAAATCCGAAATTTTTGAAGGAAACATATGAAGAAATGATAGATAGCAAGATTAAATGTTGTAGTTTACCTTTCTTGTTAATATTTGGTGATGAACACCTTTAAATTCTTGGATTTCTCTTGAATGTTTGCTGGAATTTTAGAGAGAAGATGGAGGAGATGTGTGTGTGTTTTTAGAGAGAGATGAGGAAGTGTAAGTAAATGGGTTTTGGGAAAAATGAAAGAAATAATGAGGTTTTTGGAAAATGAAATGAATTTGAAATCAAAGAGGGGGGGGGCCGGTTTTTGGAGGGTATTTTGGTCATTATATATATATTTTTTTTGTTAAATAAAGTGTATAAAAGTTATCTAATTAATTTGTATTAATTTGGTATAAATATATGTATTTTATGAGGTTTATTTTGTGATGTTTTGGTGATTAAAATTTGAGTTTTGAAAAGTGAGAAATTTTAAGTTCTTGACTTAAGTTATGATACACTTAATTTGTCTATTTTTAATGTCCATGTATTATTCATCCGATTAAGTTTGCGTTGTCGAGTTACGAAAATTTCAGTTTTGTGAACCGTTAAGGGTTTTATTAAAGCATCAAGGGATGAACTTTTCTTTGATTAATTTGGCACTTAGTAACCTATTATAACATCTCTAAAAGAACTTATGGTTCACTAAGCAATCTCTAAGTCGTTCTATGGCTTAATAAGCTTGCGAAGTCGTAACCTAGGAATTTCACTCGGATTTAAGGAATGCGGTAAATGTAATTTACGATTCTAGTGTGATAATGACCTGAGGTTTGACGGTTGTCACAATATCCCACCGTTGAAATGAATTTCGTCCCGAAATTCAACTCGTCCCATTGTGCTACGAAGCACTCGAGAATAGATGCGGATACTTGCGTCGGAATTGATCCTCGCGCTCCCAAGTGAATTCAGGACCCCGTCGCGAATTCCACCGGACTTTAACTATGGGAATTCGGCTTCGCTTCAATCTCTTGACTTCGCGGTCTATGATTTCGAGTGGTTCTTCTATGAAGTGTAGTTTATCGTCAATTCGAACTTCCTCGAGAGGGACAACGAGTGTTTCATCAAATAAGCATTTCTTTAGGTTAGAAACATGGAATGTGTCGTGGATGCCACTGAGCTCTTGCGGCAGTTTGAGTCGGTAAGCTACCGGACCAATCCTTTGCAGTACCTCGAAAGGTCCAATATATCTCGGGCTTAGTTTTCCTCGCTTTCCAAAGCGGATAACGCCTTTCCACGGTGACACCTTTAGGAGTACTTTATCACCGATTTGAAATTCTAGAGGTTTCCTACGGTTATCTGCGTAGCTTTTCTGACGACTTCTGGCTGTCTTCAGTCTTTCCCTGATAGTCGTGATCTTGTCAGTTGTTTCTTGTATGATGTCGAGTCTCGTCAACTGTCTGTCACCTGCCTCCAACCAACAAAGCGGTGAACGACATTTACGCCCATACAAGGCTTCAAATGGAGCACACTCAATGCTAGTGTGATAACTGTTGTTATAGGAAAACTCCACTAAAGGTAAGTGAGTATCCCAGCTTCCTCCGAAGTCAATCACGCAGGCTCGTAACATGTCTTCCAAAGTTTGTATGGTTCGCTCACTTTGCCCGTCAGTTTGGGGGTGATAGGCAGTACTTAAGTTCAGTTGAGTACCTAGGGTTTTCTGGAGTAATTGCCAAAAGCGCGACGTGAATCGACTATCCCTATCAGAAATTATGGAAAGAGGTATTCCGTGACGTGCAACAATTTCATTAATATAGACCTGTGCGAGCTTTTCCATCTTGTAGTCTTCTCGGATCGGAAGAAAATGTGCGGATTTCGTCAACCGATCCACTATAACCCAAATCGAGTCATGTCCCCTTGCCGTCCTGGGCAACTTGGTTATAAAATCCATTGATATTTGCTCCCACTTCCATTGGGGAATTTCCGGCTGTTGTAACAAACCGGATGGTTTCTGGTACTCTGCTTTGACCTTAGAACATGTTAAACATTTCCCAACATACAGGGCAATATCTTTCTTCATCCCCGGCCACCAATAGTATTCCATTAAATCCCTGTACATCTTATCAGCTCCCGGGTGGATTGAATACCTGGATCTATGGGCTTCATCCATGATGACATCCCTTAGATTGTCGGTTCTCGGAATCCATGCCCTCTCCTTGAAGTAACGAACTCCATCAGTCTTAATTTCAAATTTCTGGTCTAGGTTGTGTAGAGTCTCGTTCTTTATATTTTCAGGTCTCATTGCTTCTCTTTGAGCGTCAAGGATTCGAGTTTTTAAACTTGTTTGAACCATCATTCCCAATGCTCGTACTCGTGAGGGTCTTAACCTTTCCTTCCTACTTAAAGCATCTGCTACCACATTCGCTTTGCCTGGATGATACTTGATCTCACAATCGTAGTCACTAAGCAATTCTACCCATCTCCTTTGCCTCATGTTGAGCATTTTCTGGTCAAAGATATGTTGAAGACTCTTATGGTCAGTAAACACAGTGCACTTTGTACCATACAGATAGTGTCTCCAGATCTTAAGGGCAAAGACTACAGCTCCTAGCTCCAAGTCGTGTGTTGTGTAGTTCTTCTCATGCTCCTTGAGCTGCCTCGATGCATAAGCGATGACCTTATTCTTTTGCATCAGCACACATCCCAATCCCTGGTGTGACGCATCACAGTATACGACAAAATCCTCTGTTCCCTCGGGTAACGCCAAGATTGGTGCATCGCATAGCCTATGCTTCAGTGTTTGGAATGCTTCCTCCTGCATTTTCCCCCAAACAAACTCCTTCGCCCTTTGGGTCAATTCTGTTAAAGGCTTAGCGATTTTTGAAAAGTTCTCAATGAATCTCCGGTAGTAACCAGCCAATCCCAGAAATTGACGAATTTCTGTAGGGGTTCTCGGAGCCTCCCACTTTTTAATTGCTTCAATCTTAGCTGGGTCCACTTGGATTCCTTTTTCGTTGACTACGTGACCAAGGAAGTGTACCTCTCGGAGCCAAAATTCGCACTTTGAGAACTTAGCATACAATTTTTGGTCCTTGGGTAGTTCTAGTATCAACTTCAAATGATGTTCGTGATCTTCCTTATTCCGTGAGTAAATCAATATGTCGTCGATGAACACTATCACGAACTTATCTAGGTATGGTCTGCATACCCTATTCATCAAATCCATGAAAACTGCAGGTGCGTTTGTTAGTCCGAAGGGCATTACCAAGAACTCGTAGTGTCCATATCGAGTTCTAAAGGCTGTCTTAGGAACGTCTTCCTCGCGCACACCCACTTGATGGTATCCAGATCGTAGATCAATTTTTGAAAAGTAGGATGCGCCTTGTAGCTGATCAAATAGATCATCTATTCGGGGAAGAGGGTAACGATTCTTAATAGTCAACTTGTTTAGTTCTCTATAATCAATACACATCCGGAATGACCCATCTTTCTTTTTGACGAAGAGAACGGGAGCTCCCCAGGGCGATGAGCTTGGCCGAATCAAACCTTTGCTCAGAAGTTCTTGTAATTGTTCTGATAGCTCCTGCATCTCAGCCGGTGCCAAGCGATATGGTGCTTTAGCTACAGGTGCTGCCCCGGGAACTAGATCAATTCGAAATTCGACTTGCCTTGGCGGGGGAAGTCCAGGTAAATCTTCCGGGAAAACTTCGGGGTGATCTCTAACTACAGGTATATCTTGGATACGCTTCTCCTTCGGTTTCTTTTCCACCACGTGAGCCAGAAATGCACGGCACTCTTTCTCCAGATACTTATGCATCTTTATAGTAGACACAATTTTGAGCTCTCGATCGGGTTTATCTCCTTGCACAGCAAGAGTTTCTCCGTCTTTGAGAGGTATTCGGATAACTTTTTCAAAACAGACAATCTCCGCTCGGACCTTGGTGAGCCAGTCCATACCCACCACTACATCGAAACTTTTTAGTTCGATTGGAATTAGGTCGATATTAAATGACTTATCAGCTAGGTTCAAGGTACAACCTAAAATTATGTCCCTAGCCTGAAATTCATGACCATTAGCATACTCGATAATATAGATCTCCTTTAGTTTGTCTGGCTTTAAATTAATCAGTGGCCTAAACTCTAGTGAGACAAAACTTCTTTCTGCTCCAGAGTCAAACAGTACAGACGCGTAGTGATTGTTTAAGAGGAATGTACCTGTCACAGCGTTCGGATCCTGCCTTGCTTCCTCAGTTCCAATGACAAATGCCCGTCCTCGTGCTGGGCCCCTTTGATTTCCAGCATTGTTATTAGGGGCTCTATTCAGCCTAGGGCAAGTGTTCTTGAGATGGTCCAGGCTTCCACACTCGAAGCATGCTGCTTTTTGCCCATTGTTCCCATTACCACTCTTGCAGTACTTGGAATAGTGGCCCGTCCGTTTACACTTGTCGCACACCGGACAATTTCCAGAATGGTGATAGTTGCACTTGTTACACTTTGGATGCGGCCCGGTGTATTGCTTCTGTCCTTGGGCAACCACACCAAAATTTTTCGCCACCATCTGTTTCTTATCTGGGTTACCACCACCCCTGTTCCTTGGTTGGTTCTCCTGCTTCCTCTTTCCATTATCTTTCCCTTTCGATGATCCACCTGATCTAATCACATCATTTGTCAGGCGGTTAGCCAAGACTACAGCCGCCTGAATGGTTGATGGGTTTGCCGAGGTAACCATCTCTCGTATTTCTGGAGCTAAACCCCATATGTACATGTCCACTCTTTTCTCCTCTGGGGTAACCATGTGGGGTACTAGCCTTGCAAGCTCATGAAATCGGGCAGTGTACTTATCGATGTCAGTTCCAGTCATGGCGTGATTCCAGAATTCAGATTCCAATTTCTGAAGTGCATCTTTTGGACAGTACTCTTCGATCAACATCCTCTTCAATTCCTCCCATGAAAGGTTATACGCAGCTTCGCGACCTCTGGTTTGAATTTGGTTATTCCACCAAGTCAATGCTCTTCCCTGAAACATGCATGACGCATATTCAACTTGGCTTTCAGGTGAGCATTTGCTGATGTGGAGCACTGACTCCATGCTTTCAATCCAGGATAACAGCCCAACAGCACCTTCTGTCCCGAAGAACTCCTTGGGACGGCATGACATGAAGGTTTTGTAGCTGCATCCTTGATTGTTGTTAGTAGGTTGTCCTCCCGGGTTCCCTTGAGCTGCATTGATACCCGCGGTGATTTGAGCAACGAGGTTAGGTAGTGCCGCGTTAAGTTCTTGTGCTACTCGTTCAGCTACGTTGTCTGTGTTTCTCCTCGGAGGCATGATTCTAAGTCAGGTAAAAGCTATTGGTTAGTGCTTGTATTGTATATTTGTATCATTAAAACTTTAATATTTTAGTAATCAATTGAAACTAAGCTGCAGTAAAAGTTTTACATTCAAGTAAGTGTGTAAGTAATTGCCATGGTCATATAAAATAAACAAGGTAAGGTTTTTCCATTAATAAACCAGGATTTGAAAATTTGGATCAACCATTACATTACAATTTTTCATAATTAACTGAAACAAAAGACATTCACTAGAATTGGAAAGTTGACACATACAACAAGCACTACGTCCTAAACCAAACTACCCACATAAGCATTGTAGCTAAAAGAAACGTGAGTCCTGCCAACACTCTGAACCAAAATATCGCTGTACTTGCTGTGTCCCTGGCATCATTTGCACGATAAATTAACCGGTCTGTTAGGTATGCTATGTTACCCAACATCTGTCCATGTTGGGCAAGGCCAGTCCTATGAGCATGAAGTTCATGACTTATTTCATCTACCCTGCGTGCTATCCAATAAGTCATGTTGGGATCTCGTGAAATTGGGATCCCAGAAACAGTCTCAGGAGGTACAGTTCCTGAAGGTCCAGTCCCTGGAGGGAAGTCTCGTACTGCAAATCTGACAGGTGGGGCAACGCTCATACGAGCAGTGGCCCTCAAGCGCACACCATTCTGAGGTGGCTGAGGTGAGATGGGTGTCGGGGTCACCCTCGTATTCTCTCGGGTGACCTCTCGGCTACTAACTTCGTTTTCTGACTCATGGTCCTCATAGGGGGCTTCCTCTGGCTCAGAATCCTCATAGGGGGCCTCCTCTGGCTCGGAACTCAAGGTGTTGTCGCGAGGGCGACCAGTGTAGTAGCCAGAATCGTCAGCCGATCCAAGAGCGTGAAGTGATGAGTGTGACATGGTAAGTCTGTATAAAAAGGAGAACTTAGTTCCTAAAGATATACTTAGTTACTAATAGTGCTACTATGGATGCCTACGATATGCAATGCACACACACAACGTTTGCTTTCCAAAGGTTTAAACAGGAAAGAAAAATCAACATAATCGTAGTATACATATTCCGTGTCTCGCATAATCTTACCTAAATTAAACATAGGTGATCAGGCTATGCCTAATTGAGGTCCAATAATGCAACACATGGTTTAGTTATACTAGTACTATGCTCGGTTTAGTTTAATTGGTAATACCTTTGGAGTTTTAAGAAAATATTTTAAAGAAAAATGTTGGTTATAGTTGGGGTTTTTGTTTGGGAAAACCGGCATTCTCTATAACCTTAGGCTCTGATACCAAATATGTCACACCCCGCTAAAGCGGAAACACGAGGTGTAACAGTACCGGGTAACAAAAGCACAAGATATAGAAGTAATACCATACATAATTTAGCAAAAGTATTACAAGTTACCACAAGTTCAAAACATAATTCCAAAGGTGATTACAACAAGTTCATAAAAGTTTCCAAAAGTTAGTCATAATCCAAATTAAAGCAAACGCATGCGAGAATGCATCCACACAAAAGTACTCCTAGAATGCGTCTTACTGTCGATCTCCTGAAAAGCATGATAAACAAACGGTCAACTATGGTCATAGTTGGTGAGTTCACAGGTTTAATGTTATAGATAAATGAATCAAAAGCTTTGTTCATCAAGTATATAAATATAAATGATTGGTTGTAATTATTGCGAATAGGAAAGTAGTATATACGAATGTTAATGCAATGAGGCCACTACTAAACCGATTAGACCGACACATGCCCCAAGCTCCATGTTCTATCGGTAACATGAGTAAATCTGTCGCACCCCCAAAACGCGTGGCAGTGGAAACATGAGGTGTCCTGGGGGCTACGACCAAATCAAATATCACAACACAAAGATTTAAGCAAACGACCTCTATATGAGACGTTTGAAAACGTTACATTTCATAAATAAAAGTTTACATAAGATTCTAAAGCTCGCAAACATAGTCTAGAGATTTATAATACATAATCGTTGATACAAAATGTCGTAATGCAATTTAAATCTCCTGTTTGAAAATATGCGACTCGAGCTATGCTTTCCAAAAGCATCCTACTGTCCTGTTTCCTGTGGGTAGTCCTACTGCGTCTGTAAAACCTGAGAATACATACTAAAAGGTCAACATAAAGTTGGTGAGTTCATAGGTTTAATCTGTAAAGTATTCATGTGAACACCATGTTTTCTGTTTGTAAAATAAGTTCTGTATCATAGTGATCCTGTATAAGTAAGTTCTATAAAACATAGTTATGTAAAAATAGATTTTCTGAGTAAATCAACTTCTGCATGGATCCAGTTCTGTAAAAATAGAGTTTCTGAGTAAATCAAGTTCTGCATGGATCCAGTTCTGTAAAAATAGAGTTTCTGAGTAAATCAAGTTCTGCATGGATCCAGTTCTGTAAAAATAGAGTTTCTGAGTAAATCAAGTTCTGCATGGATCCAGTTCTGTAAAAATAGAGTTTCTGAGTAAATCAAGTTCTGCATGGATCCAGTTCTGTATAACAGAGTTTCTGTGTAAAATCAAATTCTGCATAACAAAGTTTCTGTATAATAAAGATTATGTATACTATAGTATTGTATACTATAGTCCTGTTTACTATTGCCATGAGCTCATGTATTCGAAGCTTAACAAATTCTGCTGCCTCTATGTGTCTAATCCGGGACACATCCTGAATCAAATAATTATGCGCCCGTGGGTTAGCTGGAGCGACCAGCTCGGACGGGATTGTCAATCCCAAATAGATCTATTCACAATTATTCGCGCTTTATGAAATTAACGAACCATGAAATTGAGGTCTTATTGGTGGATTAGTTCTGCTACTCATGCAACTAGTATATGTTCTGTTTTCTGTTTCTGTTTCTGTTTCTAGCAATCATAAGTAAAAATCTGTAAAAGGTTCTGTTTCTGTTTCAAACAATCATAAGTAAAATCTGAAAAGTTTCTGTGTGTATGTATTCTCACCCCAAAACAGTTCAAAAACAAGTAAAAAGGGGGCTATGAAACTCACCTGAGTTCTAGCAAATAGTAAGCAAGCAATATCAAATAGCAAGCAAGGTGTGATCCAATGTGCAACCTTCTAACGTCCTAAACGTATAAGGTTGTGTAAGTAGATGTCTCAAAAGACCATCTATAGCGATTGTATAAGTGGGGGTCAATGTCCACTTAAGCCAATCGTGTAGGTGGAGGGTTAATGTCAACCTAAGGCTAGTTCATCAACTAGTATGTCCAAATAAGTTGTTCAAGTTCGTTTATTAAAAACATGTACGACCCGTTGGTGAAAGTTTGTAATAATAATTCATTTAGACATTATTATTAAGTTTGTTTTGTTGTATAATATTTATTAGTACATATCGTGTGTTGCGAACAGATTATTTTAGCTTGTATAAGCCTTAAACCGTAGGTCAAAGTTGGTCAACTCGTTGATCAAAGCTGGCCAAACTGGTCAAAATTGGTCAAACCTAGTCAAACTGGTCAAGGTTGGTCAAACTTGGTCAAACTAGTCAAGGTTGGTCAAACTTGGTCAAACTAGTCAAGGTTGGTCAAACCTAGTCAAACTAGTCAAGGTTGGTCAAACCTAGTCAAACTAGTCAAGGTTGGTCAAACTTGGTCAATATATGAGTCACTTCTCAATCTATGAGTCACTTATTGATTTTATGAGTCACTTACTGATTTTATGAGTCACTTCTCAATTTATGAGTCACTTACTGATTTTATGAGTCACTTACTGATTTTATGAGTCACTTCTCAATTTATGAGTCACTTACTGATTTTATGAGTCACTTCTCAATTTATGAGTCACTTACTGATTTATAGAGTCACTTACCAATTGATAGAGTCACTTACCAATTTATAGAGTCACTTACCGATTTATAGAGTCACTTACCAATTGATAGAGTCACTTACCGATTTATAGAGTCACTTACCGATTTAAGTGTCGGTTTCTAATTTGGGAAACTTTTCAAGTCTCGTTTCTGGTCAAGGACAATAATTAAGCCATCCTAACACATTTTTGTTACCACTTTCCAAAAATAGTAAGTTTTGTCATTTTTAGCCACCTAGCCGTTTTTGTTGACTTAGTCAAACCTACTCGGTTTGACCCGAAACTTTTACCCAACCCATACATCAGTTTATAGAGTCAAAATAATTTATCGGTTCGTGTCGGAGTTCACCCAAAGTGTTGGTTCTTAACATGCAACCTAAGATTTCAAGATTTCATATTTTTCGACTTTTGTCGGTTTGGTTCGCCATTTTATTTCTACCACTTATGGTCCAAACTAGGGTCTTAGATTTTTACCAACTGATCATGTATGTATCTAGTCTAACATATAATTTTTACAGCAACCATAGTGTCCATTTACATATTAAACAAATTCGCGTATGAACCGTACTCATTTTCCGAAAACTTCCAGACCAGACTCAAAGAACAGTTTATAGCCAAAAATACGTACGGATCTGGAAAAAGTGTAAAACACGAAAGTTGTAGATCTTTTCAATACGCAACTTTTAAAAAAAAATTCGTTGTCTAGTTCTTCATACAACTTCAGATATGCTCGTTTTTGTAAACTGATTTTTCTGGGACAGATTCTGTGTTTTTGTATATGTTTGGTAAAAACGTATTTTAACAAGGATTTTGGACATAAACAAGTTAGATGAACTATAAAACATGTATATAAACCACATGGAATCAGTTTTAGGGAGAGAAAGTGTTGGTATCCTTACAATGAAGATTGTGAAAGTAGGAAGAAGATGAAGATGAACTTGCTTCCTTCCTCTTGGTTCTCCTTGCTAGATGATGATGATGATGTATGGTGGTTTTTGGGTGGTGGTATGGTGGTATTATGACTGATTTTTCAGTTGTAGAGAGAGAGAGAGTGAAGTGTTCTTAGAGAGATATTAGAGAGAAAATAGAAAAGAGTGAAGTGTGAAATGATCCCCTAGCATGTGCTTGCATGGGTTTTTAGTGGGGAAGGGGTCAAGTAGCATGTGCTTGCACATGGGAAGGGGAAAAGGGGGCTGGCCATGGGGGGCCTACCCAGGGTTATTTTGGTCATTTTCTCATTTCCCATTTAATTCGTTGCGTTTCCCGTTCGTTTACCCGATTGTTTGGACGTTTATTTATACGTTAAACGGTTAATACACACGTTTAAGTAACGGTTTAGATTCCAATATTTTCACTTGAAATATTTTATCTAGATCCTTGAAAACATTTATAAAAATGTTCCGTTAATTTATCGGCCTCGATTTGCGTGCACGTTTTACGGAGGTTTAATCGCGTAACGTTTTTATTAGACGTTTTTCATTATTAACATCAAATGAGATATTTTAAATGAAAGTTTTACTCTAAATGATATATTTTAAATTCTTAAAATATATTTTGGTTTTCGTTCGATTGTCGGGCGCGTTCCGCGCGTTTCTGTTGCGTTTGAGACGTTTTAGCCAAAACGCCTAGGTTTTTCGTATATTATTTTAAATAAAATAATAAATAATGATAATAACTTCTAAAAATAGATTTAAGTTATTTATAGAAAGTTTTTCACCAACGTCCGTATTTATACTGTGTCGGACTCCGTCCGGTTGTTTTGCACAATTTCACCAAATTGCGTAAGCATAATTACAACTAATCACGTAAGCGTAATGTAAAACAATTATGGGGGTGTATATTCACTTAAATATACAAATAGTTACAAATAATTACAAGTATTTAGCCTAATACTAAACTAAACACACGTAATTAGGGTTTCTAGCAGGTTAATCAGTAACCCTAAATCGCCGGGTGTCACATTCTCCCCCTGTTAGGAGAATTTCGTCCCGAAATTAGTTTTTAGTTACGGTCTATGTGGGGACTGTGAGTAAGTGGGTGGTTCTAGTGTATCTGAGTTTCTTATTTACAAGTGAATTCGGACCTCGTCTTGAGATTCACCGGGCCTGGTTGATGGGTAAGCCATCAGGGTCTAAGTTCCTGGTTTTCTGTTGTAAGGTTTCTGTAAGTTTCTTAACGAAATAATTCTTGTTTTATCTTTTCTCCCCTCGTTAGATCGATGTTCTACTGGTAACAGTAAGAATACAATAGGTTTCTCATGGCAACTATTCGGCTGAGATCCTTAGACGGCATCGAGAAAGGAAATAGAATGGAAATTCCGATGGTTTATTATGTCTAGGGAGAAAAGTTTTGTCTGCTAAGTTCAAAATGAGGTTCTGATTTACGATTTCACGGCTAAAATCAATATGTAATTTATGCGTTATTCTTAGCTTCTAAGTTTGTGGGGCGCGATCGCGTAATTTAGTACCGAATAAGATTGAAAATAGTCAAGTTATTGAGAGGTAACTTACCCGTAACAATGTTATGGGTTCTGTCGAGCGTTGTTGTTCTGATTGTTATTTCGTGATGTAAACACATCCGTTCGTATACGTTTGGAAAAATTTCCCCGTGTACTATAAGTAGGACAAGTATTCCTAAATAGTCGGTCATAGTAAGGTCATTTATTATAGGGTTCGTAGTAGGAAAACATTCCTATGTGGTTCGTTGTAGGAATCGTAGTAGGAAGCGTGTATTATGTCTCGGGTATTGGGTAATTCGTTGACGTACAAGTCAAAGTAGTGGTCAAATCTTGATAAAAGAAAAATGAAAGTAGTAATTGGATTCCAATAAATAGTTTGTTAAAACTGTCAATAAACCAGTTTGTAAACAATTCGCAAGTTATGAGTAATTCGTTGGATCACATCCAATATAAATAGTTGTAAACGTATTTTCAATATGTAAATCGTTAGAAGACCAGCAGGTGTTTCAAAGTATAAGTCGTTATCGTTCGTTAGAAAACATAGATCTTTGAGAAAAATTAAGTGAAAATCAAGTGTTTGTCTATAGGTACGGTTTTTATTTGTTAAAAATGTCATCATAATATCTGTTAAAAACTTTAATGTCAATCAAAATACGTTGGAAACTCTTGTCAGCACGTTGAAAGACTCTGTTTCGCAAAAATTCGTTGAAAGCTCTAGTTATTGAAAAGTGTTGAAAATTTTGTTTTGTCAAAAATCCGTTGAAAGTTTACGTCTGTGAAAAATCCATATCATCTATTCTATTCTCGTGGCGGCGTAGTCTAACAGCTAGTACCAGAACGGCATGATGAGCGGGTTCCTATGCGTATGGGGGGGTATTCATGTCGGAAGATTCTCCGCGTCTCAAGAGTTGTAAATAGCCAAATCGTAGTTTCAAAAGGTAGTCATGACAATGACCGAGTAGTGTTCTTGAAATAGTCAATCATGACTATGTTATTGTTTCGAAATGAACGAATGCTTGATAAAGGTGTTCGGAGCATTCAAAGTCGCGAATCAAGTTATGGGTAAATCGTTTAACGAACGTGTCAAAATAGTGACCTAACGAGATCAAGTAGAAATAGTATGAATAGGATAAGGTCTAGTCCGAGGAGGTCTATTAGTCAGTCCCTCTAGTGGTGTAAAACACACGCGATTCATATGTCTAGGTCGAGAGCGGGTGGAGAAAGTGAAGTGGCGGAAGTAGGTATAGTCCGTCTAAGTGACGAAGTATCGTAAAGTTTAAGTTCTATACGTGTTCCCGAGTTATTTGGTTGCAAGCGGAAAGAAGTGGGTGAAGTAGATGTGACTTGTTTGGTTGGCGAATCCTAAAGTAGATTCTTCTCAAGTGAGTCCTATTCGATTATGTAGTTACCCTATGCGGTTGGGCAAGTGGTACCGTGGAAGTCTCCTCAGCGGTAAATAAGAGTTGAGTCTCATTTTCTATGTCGGGTGACGTAGTTGTGGGAGTGGTTGCCGTAAAGGGTGGCAAGTAAGTTTAGTGTACGTAAGGTTATACATATATATACACATAAAAGCCTAGCACATAAGCACATATAAAGGTTGGTCCCATTCTATCCTCGGTCTACGTCTTCTACTGTACTCTCATTCACTATAACCCTTTCAGGTCTTACATCGAATCTCCTTTAATTGTACATAGTTGATCAGGCTATGTTAAATTAAATTCAAATGATGCAATCGCTGAACCAGTCATACTAAACAAAGAATACTAACCTAACGGTTATAGTCTAGGTCACTAATGCAATCCTAGTTCGCTATAACCTTAGGCTCTGATACCAATCTGTCGCACCCCCAAAACGCGTGGCAGTGGAAACATGAGGTGTCCTGGGGGCTACGACCAAATCAAATATCACAACACAAAGATTTAAGCAAACGACCTCTATATGAGACGTTTGAAAACGTTACATTTCATAAATAAAAGTTTACATAAGATTCTAAAGCTCGCAAACATAGTCTAGAGATTTATAATACATAATCGTTGATACAAAATGTCGTAATGCAATTTAAATCTCCTGTTTGAAAATATGCGACTCGAGCTATGCTTTCCAAAAGCATCCTACTGTCCTGTTTCCTGTGGGTAGTCCTACTGCGTCTGTAAAACCTGAGAATACATACTAAAAGGTCAACATAAAGTTGGTGAGTTCATAGGTTTAATCTGTAAAGTATTCATGTGAACACCATGTTTTCTGTTTGTAAAATAAGTTCTGTATCATAGTGATCCTGTATAAGTAAGTTCTATAAAACATAGTTATGTAAAAATAGATTTTCTGAGTAAATCAACTTCTGCATGGATCCAGTTCTGTAAAAATAGAGTTTCTGAGTAAATCAAGTTCTGCATGGATCCAGTTCTGTAAAAATAGAGTTTCTGAGTAAATCAAGTTCTGCATGGATCCAGTTCTGTAAAAATAGAGTTTCTGAGTAAATCAAGTTCTGCATGGATCCAGTTCTGTAAAAATAGAGTTTCTGAGTA
This sequence comes from Helichrysum umbraculigerum, assembly GCA_949592205.1. Classification (NCBI taxonomy): domain Eukaryota; kingdom Viridiplantae; phylum Streptophyta; class Magnoliopsida; order Asterales; family Asteraceae; genus Helichrysum; species Helichrysum umbraculigerum. The sequence continues at coordinate 10,436,757 of CATIUR010000003.1, read as the reverse complement.
AATCAAGTTCTGCATGGATCCAGTTCTGTATAACAGAGTTTCTGTGTAAAATCAAATTCTGCATAACAAAGTTTCTGTATAATAAAGATTATGTATACTATAGTATTGTATACTATAGTCCTGTTTACTATTGCCATGAGCTCATGTATTCGAAGCTTAACAAATTCTGCTGCCTCTATGTGTCTAATCCGGGACACATCCTGAATCAAATAATTATGCGCCCGTGGGTTAGCTGGAGCGACCAGCTCGGACGGGATTGTCAATCCCAAATAGATCTATTCACAATTATTCGCGCTTTATGAAATTAACGAACCATGAAATTGAGGTCTTATTGGTGGATTAGTTCTGCTACTCATGCAACTAGTATATGTTCTGTTTTCTGTTTCTGTTTCTGTTTCTAGCAATCATAAGTAAAAATCTGTAAAAGGTTCTGTTTCTGTTTCAAACAATCATAAGTAAAATCTGAAAAGTTTCTGTGTGTATGTATTCTCACCCCAAAACAGTTCAAAAACAAGTAAAAAGGGGGCTATGAAACTCACCTGAGTTCTAGCAAATAGTAAGCAAGCAATATCAAATAGCAAGCAAGGTGTGATCCAATGTGCAACCTTCTAACGTCCTAAACGTATAAGGTTGTGTAAGTAGATGTCTCAAAAGACCATCTATAGCGATTGTATAAGTGGGGGTCAATGTCCACTTAAGCCAATCGTGTAGGTGGAGGGTTAATGTCAACCTAAGGCTAGTTCATCAACTAGTATGTCCAAATAAGTTGTTCAAGTTCGTTTATTAAAAACATGTACGACCCGTTGGTGAAAGTTTGTAATAATAATTCATTTAGACATTATTATTAAGTTTGTTTTGTTGTATAATATTTATTAGTACATATCGTGTGTTGCGAACAGATTATTTTAGCTTGTATAAGCCTTAAACCGTAGGTCAAAGTTGGTCAACTCGTTGATCAAAGCTGGCCAAACTGGTCAAAATTGGTCAAACCTAGTCAAACTGGTCAAGGTTGGTCAAACTTGGTCAAACTAGTCAAGGTTGGTCAAACTTGGTCAAACTAGTCAAGGTTGGTCAAACCTAGTCAAACTAGTCAAGGTTGGTCAAACCTAGTCAAACTAGTCAAGGTTGGTCAAACTTGGTCAATATATGAGTCACTTCTCAATCTATGAGTCACTTATTGATTTTATGAGTCACTTACTGATTTTATGAGTCACTTCTCAATTTATGAGTCACTTACTGATTTTATGAGTCACTTACTGATTTTATGAGTCACTTCTCAATTTATGAGTCACTTACTGATTTTATGAGTCACTTCTCAATTTATGAGTCACTTACTGATTTATAGAGTCACTTACCAATTGATAGAGTCACTTACCAATTTATAGAGTCACTTACCGATTTATAGAGTCACTTACCAATTGATAGAGTCACTTACCGATTTATAGAGTCACTTACCGATTTAAGTGTCGGTTTCTAATTTGGGAAACTTTTCAAGTCTCGTTTCTGGTCAAGGACAATAATTAAGCCATCCTAACACATTTTTGTTACCACTTTCCAAAAATAGTAAGTTTTGTCATTTTTAGCCACCTAGCCGTTTTTGTTGACTTAGTCAAACCTACTCGGTTTGACCCGAAACTTTTACCCAACCCATACATCAGTTTATAGAGTCAAAATAATTTATCGGTTCGTGTCGGAGTTCACCCAAAGTGTTGGTTCTTAACATGCAACCTAAGATTTCAAGATTTCATATTTTTCGACTTTTGTCGGTTTGGTTCGCCATTTTATTTCTACCACTTATGGTCCAAACTAGGGTCTTAGATTTTTACCAACTGATCATGTATGTATCTAGTCTAACATATAATTTTTACAGCAACCATAGTGTCCATTTACATATTAAACAAATTCGCGTATGAACCGTACTCATTTTCCGAAAACTTCCAGACCAGACTCAAAGAACAGTTTATAGCCAAAAATACGTACGGATCTGGAAAAAGTGTAAAACACGAAAGTTGTAGATCTTTTCAATACGCAACTTTTAAAAAAAAATTCGTTGTCTAGTTCTTCATACAACTTCAGATATGCTCGTTTTTGTAAACTGATTTTTCTGGGACAGATTCTGTGTTTTTGTATATGTTTGGTAAAAACGTATTTTAACAAGGATTTTGGACATAAACAAGTTAGATGAACTATAAAACATGTATATAAACCACATGGAATCAGTTTTAGGGAGAGAAAGTGTTGGTATCCTTACAATGAAGATTGTGAAAGTATGAAGAAGATGAAGATGAACTTGCTTCCTTCCTCTTGGTTCTCCTTGCTAGATGATGATGATGATGTATGGTGGTTTTTGGGTGGTGGTATGGTGGTATTATGACTGATTTTTCAGTTGTAGAGAGAGAGAGAGTGAAGTGTTCTTAGAGAGATATTAGAGAGAAAATAGAAAAGAGTGAAGTGTGAAATGATCCCCTAGCATGTGCTTGCATGGGTTTTTAGTGGGGAAGGGGTCAAGTAGCATGTGCTTGCACATGGGAAGGGGAAAAGGGGGCTGGCCATGGGGGGCCTACCCAGGGGTATTTTGGTCATTTTCTCATTTCCATTTAATTCGTTGCGTTTCCCGTTCGTTTACCCGATTGTTTGGACGTTTATTTATACGTTAAACGGTTAATACACACGTTTAAGTAACGGTTTAGATTCCAATATTTTCACTTGAAATATTTTATCTAGATCCTTGAAAACATTTATAAAAATGTTCCGTTAATTTATCGGCCTCGATTTGCGTGCACGTTTTACGGAGGTTTAATCGCGTAACGTTTTTATTAGACGTTTTTCATTATTAACATCAAATGAGATATTTTAAATGAAAGTTTTACTCTAAATGATATATTTTAAATTCTTAAAATATATTTTGGTTTTCGTTCGATTGTCGGGCGCGTTCCGCGCGTTTCTGTTGCGTTTGAGACGTTTTAGCCAAAACGCCTAGGTTTTTCGTATATTATTTTAAATAAAATAATAAATAATGATAATAACTTCTAAAAATAGATTTAAGTTATTTATAGAAAGTTTTTCACCAACGTCCGTATTTATACTGTGTCGGACTCCGTCCGGTTGTTTTGCACAATTTCACCAAATTGCGTAAGCATAATTACAACTAATCACGTAAGCGTAATGTAAAACAATTATGGGGGTGTATATTCACTTAAATATACAAATAGTTACAAATAATTACAAGTATTTAGCCTAATACTAAACTAAACACACGTAATTAGGGTTTCTAGCAGGTTAATCAGTAACCCTAAATCGCCGGGTGTCACAAAAAGTAATACTATGCACCCACGTTACAGTGTGAGTGAGGGATGGTCTACCCTAAATAGCGCTATCCATAAATATTAACGGCTCGTCTGGCTCTCGGACGAGTTAATAAGTAGTGTAAAGGTATTTCCGGGGACTTTAGCACGATAGTACTCAAGCATAACAATAGTATACACACCAATTCGCATAAGTAGCATGGCAAAGATTTAACAAGTTCATGAATATACAACCAATTTAGTAAAAATTTAGAATTATGCTTTTCACCCCAAAATATTAAACAAGTGAAAAAGGGGCTGTGAGAACTCACTGTTGAGCGTAAGCGTGAATCGACGGATGTAACACGTGTGCTTGACGAGTATGACTCCTATCCAAGTCCTATGAACACGAGGTCTCTAGTTAGATTCTTGGTAAATTGGTTTGTTAAGATTGCTTAGTTAAAAATCTAGATTACAAAGTGCCTTTTTGGTTTGATTGGTTTGAAGTTTGTTAATGTCCGATTATCGCGTTTGTGTACAATAATGAATACTAATATATTACACAAAAAAAAAATTGTCGAACGTCTCATACAAGTCGTATAATGTCACGTGATTGTAATGTTCATATTTCATATTGTTTTGAGTGTTGGAACATTGGTTCCTTACAATTTTATGTTTATTAAACCCATAACCCGATTATGCCACATAAGACACCCCATAACCTTCTTGTTAGCATTATTTCCGAAAATAGTAAGTTTTCCGTCTCTGAAACCGAGACTCATTTTTTGTTGACTCGGTCAAAACTCCTCGATTTGACCCGAGACTTATTCCCAACCCTTAAACATGTTCATAAGTCATAAAAAGTTATTCTTTCCCTAAATAACAAGTCCGCAAGTGTCGGTTTTTCAATTTTACCAAAATCGGTCAACATTCTTATTTTTAGAATTTTATTTCTGTTTGTTGTATTTATTAAAAATACTTCTGATTTGAAATCAAATATAGAAAAAATCACAGATTATCCCCAATATGTTATATAGTTACTGTAATTTTTCCAATATTTAAAAATTAGTGCAAATATTTTTAATATTTTCTTTTATTTTCTGTGTCCAATTAGGGACACATGCATGCAATCATTACATCTGAGTAAAATACATTGGGTTCCAGAAAAAGTGATCAACAGAAACGTTGTAACCAACAAAATTTGTAAACTTTTGGCGTTGGTTTCAAGTTATTTGGAGGTGTGAGGCTCTAGATATGATTAAAATACCAAGATAAAAGTTTCTGACCCTTTTCAACAGTTTGTATATCTTTTGTCCCACAAATTATTAAAAATATCAAACAAACTCAAATCAATATGAGGTTTACGGGGTTGGGAAGCTAACTTCCAGATCTTGAATTTAGACTATAAAAACGTCCATTTTCATGAATAAATGATTTTTAGAAAAATCGTGGAAGTAGATGAAAGTTTCTGGACAGAAGCATTCCAGACTCATAATGGGTGTTTTGTTCATAGCGAAGAACACCAATCATGAAATAAAAGAAGTTTTTGATCCTTTGACCTTTAAATCTATGTTCTAACACATGCATGGTATTAAAATACATCCATGATGTGCTAGAGGTGATTATTATCATAAAAACAAGATTTCTACATACTAAGAACAATATATCAACAAGTTTACAAACAATAATCAATTTTTACTTGATTTTCGGTTTGATCATGGGTTATCCTTTCTATTAACACCTAAAAGGTGTTTTAAGGTGTAACCTACAAACATCAAGAGTTTATATGGGGATTTTAGCCATGGAAAAAGCATAAAATCCGAAATTTTTGAAGGAAACATATGAAGAAATGATAGATAGCAAGATTAAATGTTGTAGTTTACCTTTCTTGTTAATATTTGGTGATGAACACCTTTAAATTCTTGGATTTCTCTTGAATGTTTGCTGGAATTTTAGAGAGAAGATGGAGGAGATGTGTGTGTGTTTTTAGAGAGAGATGAGGAAGTGTAAGTAAATGGGTTTTGGGAAAAATGAAAGAAATAATGAGGTTTTTGGAAAATGAAATGAATTTGAAATCAAAGAGGGGGGGGGGGGCGGTTTTTGGAGGGTATTTTGGTCATTATATATATATTTTTTTTGTTAAATAAAGTGTATAAAAGTTATCTAATTAATTTGTAATAATTTGGTATAAATATATGTATTTTATGAGGTTTATTTTGTGATGTTTTGGTGATTAAAATTTGAGTTTTGAAAAGTGAGAAATTTTAAGTTCTTGACTTAAGTTATGATACACTTAATTTGTCTATTTTTAATGTCCATGTATTATTCATCCGATTAAGTTTGCGTTGTCGAGTTACGAAAATTTCAGTTTTGTGAACCGTTAAGGGTTTTATTAAAGCATCAAGGGATGAACTTTTCTTTGATTAATTTGGCACTTAGTAACCTATTATAACATCTCTAAAAGAACTTATGGTTCACTAAGCAATCTCTAAGTCGTTCTATGGCTTAATAAGCTTGCGAAGTCGTAACCTAGGAATTTCACTCGGATTTAAGGAATGCGGTAAATGTAATTTACGATTCTAGTGTGATAATGACCTGAGGTTTGACGGTTGTCACACCCTTATCCACGTTTTTGATCAGCCACAAGACAACCACCATCATCCACCACAAGCCACCATACTCATCTCCATCATCCACCATCGGTTTTCGAAGATTGAAGCAAGGAAACGGAGCACGGAAGCAAACCGAGTAGCATTTCCCCATCTTCACCTTTAGATCATCATTTCTTGTAAGAACACATCCTTTTATCTCTCTATAAATACTTGCTTATTGATATATAACATGCTTAGTAGCTCATCTAACAATAAAATGTCCAAAAACAAAGCTTAAAATACGTTTTTGTAACACATATATGTTAACAGCTTTTCTGACCAGAAAAATGACCTCACTAAAACGACTATAACTTGAGTTGTAGGATGAATCAACGCATGAACTTTATACCGAAATCTTCGTGTGAATGTCTTATAAAAAAAAGTTCTTCTATGGCCACCTCTGAAAATACACGGTTTTTAGTGTAGAGGCTAATCTTTGAGCCGAGGCCTGTTTTGAACCGAAACCGACCACTCCTCATGTTTATTTTTGTTAAAAATAGTAAATGAGCTTATAAAATCTCCATAAAGTGCAGATTTACACTAGATTCTTAGGTGAATAAGTATGATTTTTGGTTAGACTTGAATCGGTCTAGAAGTTGGTTAAATAGAGTGTTCATCGAGTTAAAAATCTAGAAACTATAACCTTCGGCAGAAACTATAACCTTCGGCAGAAACTATAACCTTCGGCAGAAACTATAACCTTCGGCAGAAACTATAACCTTCGGCAGAAACTATAACCTTCGGCAGAAACCTTAACCTTCGGTAGAAACTATTCGGCAGAAACCATAACTTTCGGCAGAAACCTATAACTAGCAGTTTTAACTATAAAAATTTAAATACGATACAACAATCAAAGTATAATAATAATAGTTGAGATTATTATTACCAAAAACTCACCAACGGGCCGTACACATCTTTCAAAAACTCAAATCTAATCAGTTAAACCAAATCATTTCGACATTACTAGTTGGATGAACAACTAGCATAGATGATATGATAAGACATCTAATCATTTTAAAACCTTGCGCGTTTAATACGCCCGGCAGGTTCAATATCTAATCATTATCAAAACCTTGCGCGTCTAAGACGCCCTGCAGGTTCAGTCGTTGTAACGACATCAAATCATTGTGAATCATTATAATTGTTGGCTAACAATTCATCAGACTCAGGTGAGTCTCATAGCCCCTTTTTAAATGCTTTTACCTAGGGGTGAGATACATGCTCGTTTTGTTTTACATGTGAACGCAAGTATCAAATTATTACGTATGCTGCATGAGTTGTTTTCATCTAATCAATCAAAGTCCTCTGAAGCATAGTTCTGTTAATATGATTTAGCGTGAATGTTAGTGTATGGTACCATATGGGATTGACAATCCCCGTCCGAGTTAGCAAGCACTAACCTGTCAAACGGACGCATTATCATTTGTTCAAACGTATGTTGATTAGGCATACGCATAGAGGCACCCTCGATCAGGCACTTGATAGTGATCCTGACCCCTCAGTTAAGCTCAGACTATGTGCTCATGTTAGTTGTATCAATATTTACTTATTTGTTTAATTACAAATATTCATGTGATACCCATCAATCAATTATTTACATGCTTTGTAAATCGAATCATTAAATCTTGCGGTTCACAAATCATATATTATCATATCAAACCTGTGAGCTCACCAGCTTTATAGCTGACCTTTTAGCATGTTATCTCAGGTACTCAGCAGTAAGTTGGACTGCCCATCAGGATACTGTAGCTCGAGTCGCATGCAATCATATAATCATCAAGAGATTTCCTTCCATTTCTATATTTTGTATAAATTAGATATGTATTAGAATCTCTCAAATATCTATGCGAACTCATCTTTTGTAAACCATATGTAGACTCTTACGTTAATCAATGTAATTGTAAAACGACTCATGTAGTGGTCGTTCATTATGTATCTTATGTGCTTTGTGTATTGATTAGTAGCACCCCAATGTATGCTTCCGCGAACAGTAAATTTGGGGGTGTTACATATATAGCGATGCTGATTGGAATACATTATCTGATGATTCCGAAGCTACTAGCGGCTATATTTTTAGCATAGCTGGTGGAGCCATTTCTTGGAAATCAAAGAAACAGACTATTTTAGCTCAATCAACTATGGAGTCAGAAATGATAGCATTAGCCACGGCTAGTGAAGAAGCAGGTTGGTTGAGAAGTTTGTTAGGTAAGATTCCTCTTTGGGAAAAACCAATACTGGCTGTGTTGATTCATTGCGATAGTACCGCGGCTATTGCTAAAGTTCAGAACCGTTACTACAACGGTAAAAGATGACAAATACGTCGAAAACATAGCACAATCAGAGACTTCCTTTCTACAGGAGCTGTTAGAGTGGATCATGTACACACCGATGAGAATCTAGCTGATCCTTTGACGAAAGGACTAGCTAGAGAGAAAGTCTTTAAAACCTCTAAAGGAATGGGACTTATGCCTATTGAATGAAGAATCACACATGATAGTAACCCGACCTATAGACTGGAGATCCCATGAAGTAGGTTCAATGGGTAATAACAAGTTATGATGTGATATGAGGATGATCATGCTATTATTACTTTGAAGCATGAATTCCTGTAGCTACAGTAGGATGAGTTAATAGAAGCACTTAATGAGATTTATACTCTAATTGGAGTGGAGTACCTAGCTACAGGAGTACTCTTGATAAACTCACCTATGTGAATGTGGAAGTGAGGCCGCTTCCTATGAAATTGAGGCAGGTTTCTAGAGCGTTCACTATACTGGGATAGACGTGCAAGGCCATTAACGCACGCGCTTTCAAACGACACCCTGAAAAGGTTGTGCGTGATACAGTGTTGGAGATAGAGTTCAAGACCACGTGTCACTCTAGTTCATTCTAAACTACTTTCACTACGCGAAGGTTCAAGTCAAAAGATACCTTTGTTTATGCTCAGTCTTATACATGGTTTTTTGAGTTACTGCTTAATGGAAATATTTTTAAAAATTCAAGTGGGGGATTGTTGAAACTTTATTGTGAATTATTAAAAATAATTTAAGTTCAAATAAATTAAATAAAATCAGAATTTTGAAAGAGTTATCTCTTATCTATGACTTGTTCCATAATGACTAAGTAGTCATGATCCTCTGCTGATTTTTCTCCCCATGACCTAGTTTATTAACCCACGTTAAATCAGAATTTTCTCATTCTGTTAGCCCACAACGGCTGTATCTTCTTCTATATAAACCAGGTTCAAGCTATGAAGAAAAACACATCTCTCTTATAGTTTTCACATCAAAATTCTTCCTGAAATTTCCTAGCAGTAATAAGGGTGTAGTTCTTTCGAGTCTCTATAGTGCAGTAGAGATTCACACAGTTGGAACTGGGCTGTTTTATCCTAGGGGCGTCAAGGTTGATAGTCTGCTAGCACAACTCTAGGCAGTGCCTCGAACGTCTTAAAGAAAGCGACCTTGTCCGCGACTCAACCCAGAAGTTCTTCGATTATCTTGTTACTGGTTATATCTTGCTCCAACAATGTTGTAGGGTAATATTAAGCAATAAATACTAAAGAGAATAAGTAAGAAAATTGTTACCACAACCCAAACAAGGTAGGTAAATCCACCAAAAGCGTAAACGAGGACTGCTTGTCCAAGTGCATGAAATATATAGGTTTTCTTATAGATTACTTGTTTCTTCAAATCCTCTACGTTTTTACGTTCTTAATACTGCAAAAAATTAATATATTAGAATTAATCAACTTACCTTTCAATTCATATCATATTAGGCTGGTTTATCTGTGAAATTAACATGCCCATATCGAACCTTTTCAAGTATGTAGCCGCTATCAAAGAGCCAACCCATATGACTATACCAAAATCCGAAGATGGGAGACTGTGCATCTTTCTCCGAATCGACGTATTGGTGATGATATCTATGAATACTCACCCAAAATATCGGATCCCTCGATGATCATATCAATGTACATTCAGTTTGAGATTTGATCAGATAACTCATAATAATTGAAGTTTACATGAATGCAATAAATTTATTAACGAATACGTATAGTAGTAATAAACAACGACGTATATATAGTATGTACGAACCTGGTAACATAGGACTCCTAGATAAGCAAAGGTATACTCGAGCCATTTGGGCAGCTTGAGACTATGGTGTGCTAGGTAACGATGATAACATAGGGTTATTCCAAAAATTCCACACAAGACGTGGGTGAAAAATGCAGCCCAAAACGCACCCTAAGTGAACGTAAATGGCGCGAAAAGTGCAAGCAAATGAATAGCTAACATCCCTAGCTACACCCATTTGAACGTCAATGGTCCGCCATTTACGACCCATGAAGACGTTTCTCTTCTTCGTAACCTTCACATCAGAGAGCAGTATTTTGCCATATATTGAATCCTTTACTCCTTTTAAAATAATGATCAAATCTCTCATCTTTGAATTGTGAAGAGAATGAGTGTATAGTAGGAATACTAGCTAGCTTGGTTTATATATGTGATGATACTTTTGATATACTTTCGAAGGGTATATTAATATACAACATATATTTATTTGGGAATTTAGGTTTTATGCAGGGCCGGCAAATGAATTCGGGAGGCCCCGTGCGATATCAGAAAAGGGGCCTCGAATAGACAAAACAAAAATTCAATAGAAAAATGCCCTATTACTACGAGAATTATATAAAGATACAAAAATACGAAATCATTATCTAACAATTTGGAAAAACTTATTATTTTCATTGTTCATTAAAAAGAGCTATTCTCCGAGCATTTTTCGAAGCAACGTTGTGTTGAGATATGAAAATCGTACAAGAATTAAAATTAAAAGTTGGTAAATGGAAGAATTATTCACTTGGTTAACGTAACCTCATTCTCAAGAATTAAATGAATGGGTAGTGCAATTCTCACGTGGGCCGTGGTTAGTGAAATTCTCACATGGGCCGTTTACAGAAAGAAGTTGGCGACGGATTAATTGTTCTCGCAAGTGAATTACCTGGCGGCCATATTTTTTGTTTTAGCCGACTTATTTTTCATTCGTTTTTTCATATATATTATTAACCCTATCATTGTATAAACCCTAAGCTACGAAAATAATACACAAAACTCTCTAGTTGACCGTGGACTAAAGCGATCACCCCGATCGCATATAACCACGTTAATTCCTCGTGTCGATTTACTTTTCCGCATTACTTTTATCCGTTTGTTGATTTGTGTGGTTACAATTGTTCAATTGTTTGTGTTGTTTGGGCTCATAATACTTAACAACTGGTATCAGAGCTTCAAGGTTTGAAATTTTGGGATCAATGGCGGACGAAGGTAAGTTTAAAATTGACAGATTTGATGGGAAGGATTTTGGGTTTTGGAAGATGCAAATAGAGGATTATTTGTATCAGAAGAAACTACATCAACCCTTGTTAGAGCATAAGCCAGAAAGTGTCAAAGCTGAGGATTGGGCACTTTTAGATCGTCAAGCTTTAGGTGTGATTCGATTATCACTCGCGAAGAACGTTGCATACAACGTTGTGAATGAGAAGACAACTTTTAATTGTCTTAAGGCTCTCTCTAACATGTATGAGAAACCTAATGCTGCAAATAAGGTTTATTTGATTCGTCAGTTAGTTAATACGAAGATGAAGGAAGGGGCAGATGCAACTGATCATATTAATGAGTTCAACAATATTTTGTCGAGACTGGTTTCGGTAAATATTGAGTTTGAGGATGAGGTGCAAGCACTTCTATTGTTGTCTTCATTGCCTGAAAGTTGGTCGGGTACAGTTACAGCAGTTAGTAGTTCATCTGGGACTACTGCACTCACGTTTGATGGGATTCGAGACTTGATTCTAGGGGAGGATATCCGAAGGCGGAATTCTGGTGAATCGTCGAGTTCTTTATTGAGTACAGACAACCGGGGCAGGAAAACTGAAAGAGGGTCAAATCAGAAGGGTAGATCAAGATCCAAGAAGAGGAATAACTCTAAGAACAGGAAGGATGTCACTTGTTGGAATTGTAATCAGAAGGGTCACTATCAATCTCAGTGTAAGAACCCTACTGTTGAGAAGGCTAAGGACGTGAATTTGGCTACCGATGAGACGGATGACGCATTAGTTTGTTCTGTTGAGAATGCGGCTGAGTCTTGGATTATGGATTCAGGAGCTTCGTTTCATGCCAACCCATATAAGGATACGATGAAGAATTTCAGGCCGTATCGTGGTAAGGTCCGATTAGCTGATGACAAGAGACTGGATATTAGAGGCATTGGAGATGTGGTATTAAGGACTTCCCTTGGTACTAACTGGACTTTGAAGGATGTGAGATACATTCCGGATCTTAGACGAAAGCTTATCTCCATTGGTCAGTTAGATGAAGAAGGTAGTGATGTAACCTTTGGAAATCGCCAATGACGTGTGGTTAAGGGAAATCGTGTGATAGCTCGTGGACATAAGAGGGGAACACTTTATATGGTTGAGGAACCTAATGATGAGAATGGGGTACATGCTACAGTTGATGTAGGGGTCGAATCTACTCTATGGCACCGACGGCTCGGGCATATGAGTGAGAAAGGTATGAAGATGCTTGTTTCTAGTGGGAGGATTCCGGATTTGAAAAAAGTTGAAGTTGGCTTTTGTGAACCATGTGTCTATGGGAAGCAAAAGAAGGTTACTTTTGGTAAATTGGGATCTACACCGAAGATGGAGAAGCTTGAGCTAGTTCATACGGATGTTTATGGACCTACATCGGTTGAGTCTATTGGTGGTTCTCGGTATTATGTCACCTTCATTGATGATTCCACTAGAAAGGTATGGGTTTATTTTCTTAAATATAAATCTGATGTTTTTGCTACCTTTAAGAAGTGGAAAGCTGCTGTTGAGAATGAAACTAACTTGAAGGTTAAGTGTTTGAAATCTGACAATGGAGGTGAATACAGCAGTAAGGAGTTTATTGATTATTGTGCTGAGATTGGTATTAGGATGTTAAAAACAGTTCCTGAAACACCTCAGTAGAATGGTGTTGCTGAACGCATGAACAGGACTTTGAATGAGAGGGCAAAGAGTATGAGGTTGCATGCAGGTTTGCCTAAGATGTTCTGGGCCGATGCGGTTAATACTGCAGCATATTTGATTAACAGGGAACCCTCAACACCGTTGGGTTTTAGAATTCCGGAGGAGTTATGGCTTGGCAAGAAGGTAATCTACACACACCTTAGAGTTTTCGGGTGTAATGTTTATGTGAAAACTAAGGATGTGAACAGGGATAAGCTTGATGCAAAATCAAGGAAATGCACATTTATTGGGTATGGTTCGGATGATATGGGTTACAGATGTTGGGATGATGAGTCTAAGAAGATTATCCGCAGCAGAGATGTCACTTTTGATGAGAGTGCGGTTTATAGTGGCAAGGTAACGGAAACTTCGAAACATGATTATGTTGTATATGATGATATTCCTGTTGATGATCTTGCAGGTCCTAGTGGGAGTTCTGGAAACCATGAATTGCCGAATAATGGTGAGGTGTCAGGTGATGGAGAAAGTTCAGAGACTGGAGAAAGATCTGAAGTGAGTGGGAGCTCAAGTAATGTGGATGACAGTGGCACGGATGAGCCTGTCACACCTACACTTCCTACTTTGAGACGTTCCACTAGAACGCCCAAACCTGTAAAAAGGTTCTCTCCATCAGCAAACTATCTACTTTTAACAGAAAATGGTGAACCGGAAAATTATTCTGAAGCAATGCGATTGAAAGAATCCATACAGTGGGAGCTTGCTATGAAAGAAGAGATGAGTTCACTTGAGAAGAACAAGACCTGATCGTTAGTAAATCTACCTCGTGATAAAAAGGTTTTGCATAATAAATGGGTGTACAGGATCAAAGAAGAACTTGATGGTAAAAGGAGATACAAAGCAAGGTTAGTGGTCAAGGGTTTCCAACAGAAAGAGGGAGTTGACTATAATGAGATCTTCTCGCCGGTTGTGAAGATGACTACTATTAGATTGGTGCTTAGTATTGTTACTGCTGAAGACTTACATCTAGAGCAGCTAGATGTGAAGACTGCGTTCTTACATGGGGATCTTGATGAAGACATTTATATGGCTCAACCTGAGGGCTTTGAGGTAGTGGGTAAAGAGAGGATGGTTTGCAAATTGAAGAAAAGTCTATATGGGTTGAAACAAGCGCCACGGCAATGGTACTTGAAGTTTGATGACTTTATGAAGAGGAGTGGATACATAAGATGTGACATGGATCATTGCTGCTACTTGAAGAAATTCAAGTCCTCCTATATCATATTGTTACTTTATGTTGATGACATGTTACTTGCAGGTTCTGACATGGCGGAGATCAACAGGTTAAAGAGACAACTGTCTAAGGAATTCGAGATGAAAGAATTAGGAGCTGCAAGGCAAATTCTTGGTATTAGTATCGTGAGAGATAGAGTTAAAGGTTCTCTAAAGTTGTCTCAAGAAAAGTATATTGAAAAAGTGTTAGAGAAATTCAGCATGAAAGATGCCAAGACACGTAATACGTCTTTGGGTAGCGTCCTAAAATTATCTGAAGATCAATCACCAAAGAACGATGAAGACAAGGCAGAGATGGCTAAAGTTCCGTATGCATCGGCAGTTGGGAGTTTAATGTATGCGATGGTCTGTACGAGACCGGATATTGCTCATGCAGTGGGAGTTGTTAGCAGGTTTATGTCGAATCCGGGCAGAGAGCATTGGGAAGCGGTCAAGTGGCTCTTGCGTTACTTGAAAGGTACTTCTAATATGACATTGTGTTTTACTAAGAAGAGTGTCATTTTAAGAGGTTATGCGGATGCTAATTTGGGTGGTTGTGATGATTCGGGTAAGAGCACTACGGGGTATGTTTTCACAGTTGGTAAAACGGCAGTTAGTTGGATGTCTAGACTTCAGAAAAGTGTAGCTTTGTCAACCACGGAAGCTGAGTATATGGCTGTAGCGGAAGCTAGTAAAGAGCTTATTTGGTTGAAGAATTTTCTGGAAGAGTTGGGCAAGAAACAGGATGATTGTGTTTTATACTGTGATAATCAGAGTGTTGTACATCTCGGAAAGAATCCGGTGTTTCATAGTCGTACGAAACACATTAATTTAAGGTATCATTTTATTCGTGATCTTGTGAATGATGGTACACTGTTGTTGAGTAAAATCCTTGGTTCGAAGAACCCTGCAGATATGTTTACTAAGGTGGTCACAACAGAAAAGTTGAAGCTTTGCATAGCTTCAACTGGCCTTCTAATGAACTGATGATAGAAGGTGTCGACTAGAGAGTTAGAGGGTTTTTATTTTGGTTCCAGATTTCAATAGATGTAGTTGAAGGGTCTTTTATCGAAAGTCTATCTGATTCGTGTTTAATCAGTGTGCGTGTCCCAATTGGTATTGGCGGTATGGAGAGACGGATTCGACTTGGTTGAAAGGGAATTATTGAGGGTTTAAATTTTATTGGGTTTGTCCGATCTTCAAGTGGGAGATTGTTGAGATATGAAAATCATACAAGAATTAAAATTAAAATTTGGTAAATGGAAGAATTATTCACTTGGTTAACGTAACCTCATTCTCAAGAATTAAATGAATGGGTAGTGCAATTCTCACGTGAGCCGTGGTTAGTGAAATTCTCACATGGGCCGTTTATAGAAAGAAGTTGGCGACGGATTAATTGTTCTCGCAAGTGAATTACCTGGCGGCCATATTTTTTGTTTTAGCCGACTTATTTTTCATTCGTTTTTTCATATATATTATTAACCCTATCATTGTATAAACCCTAAGCTACGAAAATAATACACAAAACTCTCTAGTTGGCCGTGGACTAAAGCGATCACCCCGATCGCATATAACCACGTTAATTCCTCGTGTCGATTTACTTTTCCGCATTACTTTTATCCGTTTGTTGATTTGTGTGGTTACAATTGTTCAATTGTTTGTGTTGTTTGGGCTCATAATACTTAACACGTTGTTGTTTAAACCTCTATAATCAATACTCTCTAGTAGATTATTATCAATCGATTCTCTTGTGACATTGTTGAACGCAATTTAAATATGACTTCAACAATTCAGGTTTTGAAAAACTTCTTTTCGCGGTTGCTACAGTTATGAGAATAGTTAACGATACTCTATATGCAATAATCGGACCCGTTTTAGATAATTGAGAATTTAATAGGTTCTATATTTACACAAGGAAAGAAATTTTAAGCAATTTGAACTCTACATAGAGTTCACTTCCATCAATATCAGATTGTCTACTCTTCGTAAATGTCTTTTCAAAATAACTACAGCAAGAACTAAGAGTCTTGTGATAAATGGAGTGCAACTTGTTAGAAGCAAGAAACCAAAAGTCTTGTCATACTCTTTGTATTGTTCGAATCTTTTTTAGGAGAAACAATTGTTTGATCAATAACACACAAAAAATAATTGAACCTATACTAGTTATATCAACTCTCGTAAAATTTGGAGGCCCTCAAATTTTGGTGGCCCTGTGCGATGACACATACAGCACATACCAATATCCTCCACTGGTTTTATGAGGTTTGGTGAGAGTCGTTGAGCTGTGAAATGTATGAAATTAATGAAATCTAGCCAAGGCACACACTTCCAAAAACTGCCCATTAATTGATTTTATTTACTATCGTGGGACATAGAAAATCACATTAAATGCAGTTTTGATCTTAGTATAATGACAACTTTAACCCTCAATCATTAATTAAATTGTTTACTTCGAGGTATGTGTAGTTTTAAAGTTAGGGGTAATATGAGAAATCTAATCATTAATGTATATTTATTTTTAGAAGTGGACAATTATTTTGGGACAAATATAAATAGTAAGATGGACAAATAATTTGTGACGCGGGGAGTAAGAGTTTTCTTTGGAAAAAAGCTTTTGTTTCATTGATAAAAATTATACATCTATAAAAAAACTACTAAATTTGTGAAATTTTACGTAAACACGTTTCTAACTTGATTACAAATGAAAAGTAAGTCGATTGTTGACATGTAGTAGCTTTTTGTTGGTTGATTGTTCACATGTTTTTTCTTGGCCAAATTTAACCACTTTTAATGACATTTCCGCTGTACATGAATTATGAGCTTGGTTGTATTCAGATTATTTTCTTCGTGAATCTGTTGTACAAATTTCTCTAGATAAGGAAGAGTTTCATATATGCCTTGTTAAAGTGCACGAACCTGGGCTTAGTCCCGGCCAGAAAAAGTCCATAAAAGCATGGCCTGACCCAAAAATCCTAACCAAGCCCAAAGTTTGAAAGCCTTTATTCGGGCTTTTCTAAAAGAGCCCATCCTTTTTGATGTAACTTTTCTATTCTATGAAATTTTTTTACTAGCCGATTATTTTCAACATTCAATTTGATAAATTCATCACAATTTGTTAGTGCATAATAATGGTAGATTTATCAAATTTGATGGGTTTATCACCACCCTTTTTACTATCTCATATAGATTATTATAATCTACGAGTGGAATATATTAAAATTATAGTAACGATGAAGTTTTGGGTTTATAGTTTGAAAGTGTATCAAACTTTACACATTTTACTATTATATGCATTCAACTTTGAAGCATCATATTTTAAATATTTAAAGTTTTAAAACCATCTATCGGATGTTTTTGGCTACATAAGTAACGTATATTTTTTGTAAGTTCTATACATAGAATAGCAAAGTTAATTTTATACATACAATAGAACGAACAACACATACATTAGAATTACTTCGACTGTATAGTTCTGATCTTACACAAAATCCTTTCATATTAATTGGATAACAACTAGAATTATCATGCGGTGCTATCATATGTATTTGACATCTTATAACTTGCATGTAACTTGACACCATGGTTGAAGTTGGATCAATACAACGCAATATCTATTTATAAATTTCGATACATTTTGAAACACTTAGAACCTCTTTTTCATCTCCTGGTTATTCCAGCAACTTCTACTATGATGTGCTACAGAGGAAAGAAAATATGATACTCCGTATTTGAGAATGACATGTTGCTAACGAAATGCTATGGAACGCATATTACTAGTTGGTGTTGCATTTCATGTTGGGGTAACATGTCAGTACTTTTTAGAAGAAGCAAACGACTTCTTATTTTTGTGATTCGCAGTCGGTAATTTAACATTGGTGGCTAGCCCTACTACTTCGAGAAACCTTATCATATACCAGCAAAAGTCGATTTGCCACCATTCTAATCCATGCCGAGCTGAATACTCGAATGCATGGTGATTATTATGCCAACCTTCTCCAAAAGTGATCAATGCTACTAACCTGTATATATGCATTATAACGTGTAAATTCAGAATAGTACTAATAAAACATAAACTATATATATACTTTAATCACATGAATATTTGAGTTCTTTTTAAAGTTAATTACGTACCAATTATTCTTGGAGAGATCACCGGTGTTCCAAGCTTGATTTCCCCATATATGACAAGCTGAGTTGACTAAAAAAGTCACATGATATCCCCATGTAGTTGCAACTCCCTGCATATGATGAGCTCGCAGTTTAAAAATGTCATTAATTGAACTTCTTGTAGACAAGAGAAATGATAAAGTCACAAAAAAATTTACAAAATTATAACCACAAAATGAGTTGTACCAATGAGAAATGAAAGAGAAAATAAATTCGAACATGATTGGTCCACATCAATTGCCACGTCATTTTGTGTATTTTCCTTTCTAAAATTTATGTGAGTGTAGCATTGCTCGAAAAAGATAAGTCAATTCAACTTCCAAAATTTGTACAGTTCGGTTTGAGGATAATTTATGTAACGTACGAAAATGTTACTGGGTTCAGTAAAGACGGGCCGGTCACATGTAAAATGTTACATGTCCATATTGATAACAAAATGTTCCGACTAATTCAACGGCCCGCTAAAGATAGTGTTCGTGCATACTGTAAAATTTGGCATTTGCACATGATGACTTTCGATCATGTAAGAACGTAAGAACTTATGGTTTAACATTACGACTAGATAATTTTTATCTTACCAGAACCCACACAAAAACAGAGCAAGTAAAAACAGAGTAAGTAAAATCTTACCAAAACCCACACAAGGTAGGTAAATCCACCGATAGCATAAACGGTGGTTGCAAATGCAAATGTTTGGCATAGATACGTTCTTTTGATAAACCTATAGAATGCCTGATTCTTTAGGTCCTCTACATTTTTACGTTCTTGATACTGCAAAACATATACGTAAATCGAAGATAAGATGAAAGATGAAGTTTTTTATGGAACATAACAGACTCGACCTTTGTTCGACTTATTTAGGCTAAATTTAAACTCGGTTGGATAGCTCGACTAGCTAGCCTTTCAGGATGCATACTTAACTTTAATAAAAGGTCGAGTTCAACTTGAGCTCATGTTGTTTAATAAAAGCTGGCGACTCATTTGCAACACCAAAACATAACATAAGAATTACCTTTTCAAGAAGGTAGCCACTATCAAACAACCAACCCATATGACTAAACCAAAATCCAAAGGTCGGTGAGTGTGGATCTTTCTCGGAGTCAACGTACTGATGGTGATATCTATGCATGCTCACCCAAAATATTGGATCCCTCTGTGATCAACCATTTAAATATATTTGAAGATTTCATTAAGTAAAGAATGCATGCATGAAATGAAAGAAACAAGAAATAATGAACCTGCAAGGATAGGACTCCAAAATAAGCGAATGTGTATTCAAGCCACTTTGGTAGCTTGAGACTATGGTGTGCTAGGTTACGATGATACGAGAGAGTTACACCTAAGATCCCACACAACACGTATGTGATAAATGCAGCCCAAAATGCACCCCAAGTAAAATAAAATGGCGCGCAAAGTGCAAGCAAATGTATAGATAAGTTCCCTACAGCCATTTTGATGTCAAGGGTCCTCCAATTACGACCCATAAAGAGGTTTCTCTTTCTCGTAACCATGACATCGGAGAGAAGTATTTTGCCATATTCTGCTTCCTTTACACCTCCGGCCGAAACTGTCATCAAATTTACCATTTTTGAATGGTGAATAAGATGAGTGTAGGCCTTGTTACGTTCTATAGCTAGTATATATGATAGTTTAGTTATATGCTCGAAGGCTTTACATATATTTATAAGCAAAAGTTGTTATGCTTTATGAGGGTCGGTGATGGTTGTTGAAATATGAAATGTATGAAATTAATGAAATCTAGCGAAGGCACACACTTCCATAAACTGCCCATTAATTGATTTTATTTATCGTGGGATAAAGAGTATTTAATTGCACATTCTGTTTTAGGTATGTTAATTCAAACATTGCCTACGGTGTATGTGGATCGACCGATCGAAAACGGGGTTCTAATAATTCTACACTTTTTCGTAGTGGAGTTGACCAATCAAGTTTTATAATTCTTACACCCACAACTACCATCTAATTTTTAGCCTAATAACACACCTTAACCAAATCTTTGAACATTCACACCAATGTCATTTTACGATAATTTTACTCCATCCGTCTCAATTTTAATTGTCCATCTACGGGTTGAAATAAACCCAAAGCCACACCGAGGGGAAAACGCCGACGATATTCTATATTGAGATGTTCCAAATTTATGGTACACTTTTAATTTCAACCAATCAGAAAGAGTTTTTGTGGGTAGATATTAAATTCTATTGGTTGACATCAATATTAAAATGATGCAGGAGTTTTTCTAAGCTATACATTTATATAAAACTATTAAATTAATCTGTTTAATTTCACATAAAACACCTTCCTAATTTAATTACAAAATGAAAGTAGGTTGATTGTTGACAATATTCGAATATTTTCTTTTGGATCTTTAGATTGGATTATATATGTTATTTCAAATCCATCAAGGAACCTTTTGGGTCAATTAAATATTCACAACTTCACATGTTTTTTTGTTGGCAAATTTTACCACTTTTAATGACATTTCAATTGTAAAAGAGTTATGAGTTTGGTTGGACTCAGACTATTTCTTTGACAATCGACAAGTTAATCTGTTGTACAAGTTTTTCTAAATAAAGAAGAGTTTCATATATGCCTTGTTAAAGTGCACGAACCTGGGTTTAGTCCCGGCCAGGAAAAGTCCAGAAAAGCATGGCCTGACCCAAATATCCTAACCAAGCCTATACTACTGAGATTAGGCCGTGCTGGGCTAAGCCTGAAGCCTGAGATATCCCCACAAAAAGCCCAAAGTTTGAAAGCCTGTATTCGGGCTTTTCTAGAAAAGGTCCATCCTTTTTGATGTAATTTTTCTTTTTCATGTAGATTCAAGTTTTTATTGTCTCATATAGATTATTATTATATAGTCTACGAGTGGAATATATAAATTAATAGTCATGAAGTTTTGGGTTTATAGTTTTAAACTGTATCAAACTTTACATAGTTTACTATTATAAGTATACAATTTTGAAACATCATACCGTCTATTGTATGTATTTTGCTACATAAGTAACATTTTTTGTAGGTTATATGCATAAATTAGCAAAGTTTTATACATACAAAAGAACTGGCAACACATTTATTCTTTGGGTGTATAGTTCTGATCTTACACCACTTTCTTTAGGGAAATTAAAAAAAAATACCATTTTATTTTTAAGTATATATGGATTTGCCATCCCCGAAAAAAAATTGACGATATACCACACGAAATCGCAAATCGCAAATTTGCGATTTGCGATCCAGCGTCTTGCTTTTGCGACCCGTTCACCGAGCGAGTCGTGGCCGGGATGTACGTGCGGAGGTAAATCGCAAAGGGCAAGCTTGTGATTTGCGATTTGCCTATGCCCGAGTCATGAACCAATTCCTGAGTCGTGAACGAGCCGTGCACTAGTCGTGTGCGGAGGTAAATTGCAAAGGGCAAGCTTGCGATTTGCGATTTGCCTATACCCGAGTCGTGAACCAATTCCTGAGTCGTGAACGAGCCGTGCACTAGTCGTGTGCGGAGGTAAATCGCAAAGGGCAAGCTTGCGATTTGCGATTTGCCTATGCCCGAGTCGTGAACCAATTCCTGAGTCGTGAACGAGCCGTGCACTAGTCGTGTGCGGAGGTAAATCGCAAAGGGCAAGCTTGCGATTTGCGATTTGCCTATGCCCGAGTCGTGAACGAGCCGTTCACCAAACGGCTCGCTCGGTGAACGGGTCGCAAAAGCAAGACGCGGGGGTCGCAAATCGCAAATTTGCGATTTGCGATTTCGTGTGGTATATCGTCAACTTTTTTTCCGGGATGGCAAATCCATATATAATTCAAAAAAAAAGTGGTATTTTTTTTAATTTCCCATTCCCCTTTCTTTATATTAATTGAATAACAACTAGAATTATCATGCTCGTGCTATTGTATGTATTTGACATCTTATAACTTGCACGTAACTTGACACCCATGGTTGTTGGATCAATACAAACACAATATCTATTTATAAACTTTCGATACATTTTGAAACACTTAGAACCTCTTTTTCAAGTCCTGGTTATTCCAGCAAACCTCTTTTTCAACTCGTAGTTATTCCAGCTACTTCTAATATGAGGTGCTATAAAAGAAAGAAAATATGATACTTCGTATTTGAGAATGACATGTTGGTAACGAAATGCTATGGAACGCATATTACTTGTTGGTGTTGCATTTCATGTTGGGGTAACATGTCAGTACTTTTTAGAAGAAGCAAACGACTTCTTAATTTTGTGATTCGCAGTAGGTAATTTAACATTGGTGGCTAGCCCTACTACTTCGAGAAACCTTATCATATACCAGCAAAAGTCGATTTGCCACCATTCTAATCCATGCCGAGCTGAATACTCGAATGCATGGTGATTATTATGCCAACCTTCTCCAAAGGTGATCAGTGCTACTAACCTGCATATATGCATAATAACATGTAAATACAGAATAGTACTAATAAAATAAAACATAAACTATATACTTCAATTACATGAATATTTGGGTTCTTTTTAAAGTTAATTACCAATTATTCTTGGAGAGATCACCGGTGTTCCAAGCTTGATTTCCCCATATATGACAAGCTGAGTTGACTAAAAAAGTCACATGATATCCCCATGTAATTGCAACTCCCTGCATACGATGAGCTCACAGTTTAAAAATGTCATTAATTGAACTTGTAGATGGAAAAATAATTTATCACAAATTAAGAAAGATAAGTAGTAAATTCAACTACCAAAATTTGTACTGTTCGGTTTGAGGATAATTTATGTAACGTACGAATAAGTTAATGAGTTCAGTAAAGATGGGGCCGGTCACATGTAAAATGTTACAGGTCCATAGACCCCTCAAGGACAAGATTAATAACAGAATGTTCCGAATAATTCAACGGCCCGCTAAACACAGTGTCCGTGGATACTGTAAACTTTGAGCGTTTTCGCATTATGAATTTTGATCACCTTATATACGCCTAGTCGTTTAGATCTTTAATTATGTAATCTTAATTAAACGTACGAACTTATGATATAACAATACGAGCTGATAATAATTTACTACTTGATCGGGTTTTTATGCACATAATCATTTTATTTATACTTTTCAAACCAATCGGGCATTGCCCAAGTGGTACCGCCACCGTAAACGCCCAGACCCCATGTATGTGACATATAGGTAAGGGTTCGAATCTGTATCTCAGCATATGTGGGTGATCTGTGGACAAATGATTTGTCTGCCGTTAATGCTCCATGTAGGTGGGGCGGATGCGTAACATTGAAATGTAGTACGGGGTCAGGATACCCTTCAAATTACCCTTTTCTTTATAGTTTTCAATGAAACACTGTTTATATAGAACTGGACGTACAAGATCTGAAACTGAAAACAGAGTAATTAAGTAAAATCTTACCAGAACCCACACAAGGTAGGTAAATCCGCCGACAGCATAAACGGTGGTTGCAAATGCAAATGTATGGCATAGATAGGTTTTTTTAATAAACCTATAGAATGCCTGATTCCTTAGGTCCTCCACATTTTTACGTTCTTGATACTGCAAATTATAAATGTATATATGTAAATCTAAAATAAGAAAAAAGATGAAGTTTTCTATGGAACATAAGAGACTCGAGCATTGTTCAACTCATTTATGCTTTTTCTAAAATCGGAAAGATAGCTTGACTAGCTAGCGTTTCAGGCTGCAAGGTTAACCTTAATTGTCTCGAAAATGATTTAAGGAGGCTCGAGCTCGGCTAAAATATATAACTATTACGGTAGAAAACAAATGACCATTGTTGAGGCATGATAGTTTATGATGGCACGGGTAAATTAAAAGAGTACATAGCATACGGAGTGGTATTGAAAAATAGCGTTCTCAACTAAGTTTTGGTTCTAGAACACTGTAAAATAGTGTTCTCCCACTCCCCCTACAATGTCCTCAATAGTGTTCTGGTGAACAGCGTCCAATACTAGACGATGCTTTCACTCTTTTTTTTTTTCTTTTTTGTTTTCTCACACACAAATAATAATTTTTTAATAAAAAAATAAATCTTGAGAACAGTGTAAAATCAATATCCTCCACTCCACTTTTTGAGCATCGATGTTCTCGCGAGAACACTGTAAATATAGTGTCGCTACTCCTTGTACTCTTGGAATATAATAATGATATCGCCATTTCCAAATTCAAAGTACACATATACTTATGACTTCATGTACACACATACATATCACGTATTGAAAAGCTAAATAATAGCTCGAGTCAGCCTTATATAAAAGTTCAATTTTCAAACTCGAATTCATGAAAAATCTTGACTTGATCAAGGTCGAGCTTAAGTTGTTTAATAAAAGCTAGCGACTCAATTGCAACACCAAAACATAACATAAGAAATTACCTTTTCAAGAAGGTAGCCACTATCAAACAACCAACCCATATGACTAAACCAAAATCCGAAGGTCGGTGAGTGTGGATCTTTCTCGGAGTCAACGTATTGATGGTGATATCTATGCATGCTCACCCAAAATATTGGATCCCTCTGTAAACATTAACCATTTAAATATAATTGAAGATTTCATTAAGTAAAGAATGCATGCATGAAATTGAAGAAATAAGAAATAATGAACCTGAAAGGATAGGACACCAAAATAAGCGAATGTGTATTCAAGCCACTTTGGTAGCTTGAGACTATGGTGTGCTAGGTTACGATGATATGAGAGAGTTACACCTAAGATCCCACACAACACGTATGTGATAACTGCAGCCCAAAATGCACCCCAAGTAAAATAAAATGGCGCGTAAAGTGCAAGCAAATGTATAGATAAGATCGCTACAGCCATTTTGATGTCAACGGTCCTCCAATTACGACCCATAAAGAGGTTTCTCTTTCTCGTAACCATGACATCGGAG
The DNA here is from genome assembly GCA_949592205.1 of Helichrysum umbraculigerum. NCBI lineage: Eukaryota > Viridiplantae > Streptophyta > Magnoliopsida > Asterales > Asteraceae > Helichrysum > Helichrysum umbraculigerum. The sequence goes on along the minus strand of CATIUR010000003.1, from coordinate 10,411,479 downwards.
AGAAGTATTTTGCTATATTCTGCTTCCTTTCCACCTCCGGCCGAAACTGCGATCAAATTTACCATTTTTGAATGGTGAATAAGATGAGTGTAGGCCTTGTTCTGTAGCTAGTATATATGATAGTTTAGTTATATGCTCGAAGGCTTTACATATATTTATAAGCAAGAGTTGTTATGTTTCATGAGGGTTAATTGGTGATGGTTGTTGAAATGTTAAATGTATGAAATGAAATCTAGCAAAGTGCAAAGTACCAATAATACCTATGTGATTAATTACTGCCATTTAATTGATTTTAGCTATTATGGGGGATAAAGAGAGAATTTATTTTCTAAGTGTTTGACCGGAAATATTAGTTTAAAAAGTGGCTATGCGTATCAATTGACGATCCTTGTTCTGGTAAGTGTTGTGTTGAAACTTCTCAATTGATATCGGTTGAATGACAAAGGTTGAGAGAGAAGTGTTTCATTGAGTAATATGATTGGTTGATTTTTTCGCTTTCTGAATTTCATCCAATCAATTTATTAAATCCATCAATCATATTGTTAGGTCTATGTTTAGTCACACTACTTTAGATACACCAATCATTTTCCTTAATTGCGCGTCTTTGGCAACGCGAGGAGATGAATTTAATATCATCAAACAAAAATAACTTGTAGAATACGTGTAATTTAATTGTTAAATACGTGTAACTTTTATTCATACTCAATCTATCTATAATATATACTTAAAGCAAAATAGCTTGGGGTAATCTGGACCATAGATTATGTTCCATGATCCTACGATTAAAATTATTTCCTACATCTATTTTAATTTTTTAAAAGGTGTACCCATAACTATTGTGAATTAGCACTTTCAGTACTTTCTTAATTCTTTTCAGCCCTTATAGTTTAAGTACTATGATGTTATAAACAGTAATTTATAAATAAACCCTTAATATTGAATTTTTTTTTTACTATATTGATTAATAACATGATTTATTTTTATCAAAAGTATAACACTAAAAATTGATCGTCCATATTGCCATACAACCTTAATATACAATGAATACGTTAAAGTCGTAACTATAATATTTTATGGTTTGTAACTAATAATCTTTTAGTTAATACTTAATATACATTGAGCTAAACAATATACAAACATATGTGATATTCCGCCATATTAACATCGTTCTATTTTCTTTTTGTGATCCATGGGTTTTGTTTTTCTAAATTTGAATCATTGTTAATAACAACTTCAGTCGTGATATAAAACTGATTTCTTATCTTACAACGGGCTATTTAAACTTTCAAGACAAAGACCATGTCTATTAATTCTTTATTTAATTTTATAGGTGTAAATTTACATTAACAATAATATGGTTAATAGCGAACAATGTGAAGATCTAACGTTCCACAATATGTCTCTTTACATCGATTAGTCTATTTCTTTTTTCTCATATAACATTTTCTACATTATGTTTCTTTTCGATTTAATTGTTAACTCTTAAAACTCAAATGTGTTATCCCGCGTTCTCGCGGGTCAATAAACTAGTTATAGTTATAGGGTAAGGTTCAAATGAGACTAAAAATTTGTGTGAGAATGGAGGAACCAATGATATGATGCCATGTGTACAAAGAGAATACAAAACCCATTTACCCCTTAAGTTAAATATCTCACAAACGACAAATCGAAAAATTATGAAAATTGCACCATTAGATTGAGCGTTTGATCCCAATGTTTTAAAAACCGGTTCGAACCGGCCGGTTTGACCGGTTCGACCGGATCCGGGGGAAGTGCCGAGTTAGAATGGACCGGTTTTGACCTTAAGTTGACCAGTCAACGAACCGGGGGTTCGACCGGAAACCGGACGGTTCGACCGGAAACCGGCCGGTTCAACCGGTTTTTTTTTTTTTTTTTTAAATAATGGTGACGTGGCCGGTTTTGGGGGTGGTTGGACCGGACCGGTTGAACCGGTTCGACCGGAATCGGTGGAGTTTCCGAGTCGATAAAAAAACCGGTTTTTAAAACATTGTTTGATCCTCTTCGATTTGCCGTCCATTAAGGCATACTTTCGACGAGTTTTTTTTTTATTATTTTTGGTGGGTTTCACATTACTAACACGTGTGTTACAGTGTTGCGTTTAGGGTTTAGGGTTTAGGGGTTAGGGTTTAGGGTTTAGGGTTAGGAGTTCCCCAAACCCTAAACCCTAAACGCTTTATAAAACTCTAAACCCTAAATCACACTAAACCCTAAACCCTGCTAAACCCTAACTCTAAACCCTAACCCTAAACCCTAAATCAAATAAACAATCAATCACTAACACATGTGTTACTAATATATAAAACCCACCAAAAAATGAAAAAAAAAAAAGTTCGTCGGAAGTATGCCTTGATGGACGGCAAATCGAAGAGGATAAAACGCTGAAAAATATGGTGCAATTTTCATGATTTTTTGACTTGTCATTTGTGAGATATTTAATTTTTAAAAACGTGGATGAGAAAGAAAAAAGTGACACGTGGCATATTGTGGTTGGTTCCCCCATTCTCACACAAAATAAATGGTCTCAATTGAACTCTTCTCTATAGTTATAACATTCATATTTTTTAGCCTATCAACCCTTACAACATATTCTATATGCGTATAATTCATAGGGTAGGGTTCAAATGAGAATAGGAATTTGTGTGAGAATGAGGGAACCAATGATATCAAGCCATGTGTACAAAGAGAATGTTCCACATGTACAAAACCCATTTACCCCCAACATCAATTATCTCACAAACGACAAATCGAAAAATTATGAAAATTGCACCATTAAATTCGTCGTTTTCTCCTCTTCGATTTGCCGTCCCTCAAGACATACTTTCGAAAAGTTTTTTTTTTTTCATTTTTTTGGTGGGTTTCACATTTACTAACACATGTGTTAAAGTGTTGCGTTTAGGGTTTGGGGTTTATGGGTTAGGGTTTAGGGTTTAGGGTTTAGGGTTTGAGGTTTGGGGTTTCTGGGAGAAACCCCAAACCTCAAACCCTAAACCCTAACCCCAAACCCTAAACCCTAAACGCTTTACAAAACGCTAAACCCTAAATCTTTTTAAACCCTAAACCTTGAACCCCTTCTAAACCCTAAACCCTTATAAACCCTAAACCATAAACCCTACTAAACCCTAAACCTAACCCTAAACCCTAACCTTAACCACAAATTAAATGTACAACCAATCACTAACACATGTGTTACTAATTTGTGAAACCACCAAAAAATGAGAAAAAAAAAAGTTGTCAAAAGTATGCCTTGAGGGACGGCAAATCGAAGAGGAGAAAACGCTGAATTTTATGGTGCAATTTTCATGATTTTTCGACTTACCGTTTGTGAGATATTTAATTTTTAAAAATGTGGAGGAGAGAGAATAAAGTGTGGAGGAGAAAGAATAAAGTGACACATGGCAGAAATCTGTTGGTTCCCTCATTCTCACTCAAAATTGGTGTACTCATTTGAACCTTACTCATAATTCATATTAATATATGCCTTTCATATATTTGTATATGTTCCTATATCATTTCATTATCATTATCATTATCATTAGTTTTTATATAAAAAGAACACTTTCATTTATAAGAGGACACATAGTCACTTTATATTGTGACATGTGTCCTCTTAATTTTATTAATATTTCATCCTTAACTTTTTAAAATATAGTTTATTTATCATTTAAATCTTAATATAAATATTAAAGTTTCATTAACATGCACCTTACACAATCAACTTAAAATAAAACTAAAAAACCTCATTAACACCTATATAACACCTATACATGAACATATGCATACTATAAAAATGAATAAATTAACAACTCTTGAACTCTAAGTGTATTTTCTTTGCAAATTTAACTAAAACCAAAAAAAATTAAATGTAAATTCATTTTGTATATTTTAACAACCAAGTTAACTAACTTTTCTAACTATGTATATAATCTAATTAATAAAGGAATTTATTAATCTTCATGCAACAATAAATTTAACAATAATTAATATTTCAACATTACTACAACTTGATTTGTTAAAAGTACAAGGAAAGATAATTTACTACAATATTCAAATGAGGTAAGATGTAGGATAATAAAATCATTCAAAGTTTTCCTAGAGAATTTAATATCTTAAGAAAAAAAAACACTTTGTGAATTATGGCGTCTGAACATATCATAGGATCGATCGATTTCTACTTGATTAAATTTAAAATGATTGAACCGAACAATCATTTCTATAAACGTCAATTTTCAAGATGATCAACAAGTATGTGTTTCATATCCGTAAACATCGTGGGCCGTGCTTAGCACGGCCACGAGCTTAACTAGTATTCATATAAAGATGCATATTCTTACGACCCGCCATAACACACGTGGTGAAAAATACTCGTTTACTAACAAACACGAATTTTGTTGTAAAACAAACATAGACATGTCAGAAAAGGAGTTCCTAATGAAATCATTAAAAGATGATAAACTGAAAATATAGTGAGTACATGATAAACTCATTATAACTTGATAAGTTTAATATGTATAGTGTAATTTATCGGGCGATCGAGTTACTTTACAAATTGAATGGAAGGTATATATATTTAAATAAGATGTTAAATCTAGAATGTAGTTTTGATTTAAAATATATACTTTACTAGGTATTAAGCCCTTGCGATGCACGGCCGTTTGAAAAGTGCAGTTATATAGTAATTTGTAAGTAGCCGAATATATTAATGGGCATATAATCATTGTTATCGATAGCACAATTAATTTGTGGTGTTGACCAATTACTTTACGTTTACTTCAATATGTTTCATATATATCATTCTTTTACTTTTCAGCAAAAAGTTATAAACCAAACTTCTTTGCAAACAATGTTCAAGAGTTTGTAAATTAATAACACGTAATCGTTAACTAAAATAATACGCTCTAATAGTTAATTAAAAAACTTTGTTTTATATATAAAAACTAAGCATTGAGCCCGTGCGATGCACGACTATTTATATAATACCATTATATTAGTGTGTATGTTATTATGTTTACGTTTGAATACATAATACAATTAAATTGATTTTTAAGTTATTATGTTAAGTTTTAATACATTTGTTGAGCCTATGCAATGCAAAGTAATTAAAAAAATAAAAATTAATCATATGTTTTTTAGTTTTTTAACAGTATCTTAATATTATTGAAAGTTTAAAATTTATTACTAAAATTCAATAGTAATATATACCAAAATGTACAGAAAATAATCAATTTCAAAAATCTTTATTAAAACTAATTTTCTTAAAACATGGTAGTTGATAATGATAATATTTATTAATTGCAATGTATAAGATATGGATTAGAAAATAAATTTTTTATTATGTAGGTAAAAATTGTTATATATTAAGAAATGTATTATAGGAATTTTAAAGGCTATTATAATAATGTATATTTGATAAATAATAGTCTTAGTAATTATTAATTAAGGTTTTAAAGGAAAAAATAATATGATGATGTGACAAGTTAGGAGGCTCTAAAGAAAATGAAAAGTTATAATGTCGCATGTCTAAAAATCAAGGAAAAATGTTTGTTTTATATAGATAGATAGATAGATGGAATAAAATATAACAAGATGAAAAGAAAAATTAAGGTGGATGTATGAGAATAAAAGAAGGAATTGAACCTATCGTTTTTATGGTTCCCTAAACCCATTTTTATATATAAAAATTTAAACAAACTCATATTAAAAAGGAAGAATAAAAGGGGTAAAAAAAGAAAAAGAAGAAGAAAAAAAACCACAATCACTATATATGATTATGCATTCGATCATACACATTTTTTAATTTCCCCAAACACTAACAAACACAATTGACTCATAATTCCATGTGTTTCGTCCATTATTTTTCAGTGGCTTGTCGATTTTTGTTACATAGGATTATTATTCATCATTTAATATGAAAGAAAGTGTTGTAAGATATGGTTGTTAACGGTTCCTATCAAATTCTAAATATCAAGTACATCCTATTAACTAAGAGTAACGTGTAATGTCATGAGTTTCAACTGTTTTGTCATCAACGACAATTTCATACCACGGTAAAAAAAAAAAAAAGGGGGAGTGGGATTTTTTATAGCGGTGTTCTAGAATCAGGGTCAACCCGGCCGGTTGGACCGTGGTTAGAGGTAGGGGTGTTCAATATTTGGTTTAAAATTGTTTAATTCGAATATCGAACTGAATTTGAATTCTATTTCGGTTTTTTATTTTTTCGAATTCAGTTAAATTGAAAACCGAATTCGATTTAATAGATATATTTTTATTTATATATTAATATATATATATGTGTGTGTGTGTGTGTGTGTGTGTGTGTGTGTGTGTGTGTGTGTGTGTGTGTGTGTGTGTGTGTGATTTTTCAAATCCGATTCAAGACTTGAAGAGTTTAACATTTTGAAAACTTAAATTTTTTAGCTACTATGTGTTTTTGAAAAATAAATGTTTTGTTTGGATATACACCGACAGTTATATGATTTCTAAACTCGAATTTAACTAACAAATAACAATTATTAATAGTTAGATTTATATAATTTGTATTCTATAATCGTGCATATTTCGTAGTTTTGTATGTTGTAGGGTGTTTTTGAAAAAATGATAATTTTGTTTGTTTTTCGGTTTTAACCGAATTCAAATTGATTTTAGGTTCAGTTTTGAATGTGAATTCAGTGTTCGGTTCGGTTTTCGATTTTGCCCCCAAAAACTTCAAAATCGAATAAATCGAACCGATTAAACCGAGAAAAACGAAAAATGAACCGATGAACACCCCTAGTTTGAACACTCCAAAAAAAAGCTGGGTTGAACATAAATATAGAACCGGGTTGATGTGGGTGTGTTTTCGGTTGAACCGGTCATAGCTGGAGGATGGGCTCAACGACACACTCCGAAATCTTCTAAGTGGTTAATAATGTCACCTTTTGTACTAAAACTGTTACGTATTTTATATGATTCCACCTTTTGTACTAAAAGTATTGTTTTAATCAGTGGCGGATCCAGAAATTCAAGTGATCCGTAGCACAAAAATCTTCATAATATTAAATAGATAAATTTTTCATAAACATATATGATTTCATTAGAAATTAATAGTTTTTAGAGTAAATAACATACAAAATGAACTAATCATTTATCAAACCAGTAGCAGAACTTGTTTGCATCCGTAGCAATAGCAATAAAATCAATTATTTTTTAAAAAAAAATCTACACTTCTAGCAAGCGCTACTCCTAGTTTCTACGTGGCTCCACCCCTGGTTTTATTTAACAACTAGTTGCATTAAATTCGTTCTTCTAAATTGCGAGTAGTTTTTATTGAACAATAAAATTGGGTGACTGGGTCGGATATAGTAATAAATTCTATCATGAATAAGTTTAAACATAACATGTTCTTCGTTTCCTTTTTACATGTAGCTATGTAGAAAATAATAAGCAAGAAAATTAAATGTGGTACCGATGATTGGTGAGTTCATGTGAAAGAATTTATTGGAGTCATGATGGTGTACATGTTCAATCTCCCACTGTAGGTTGATGTAATCTATCTTCCAATATGGACGTACATATTGTATTAGTTCTAATCTTGTAACATTAACCAAAATATTAAGTATCGTGCAATGTTAGCATGTAAACCGCGTGGCGTAAATCGTTTATTAATTAGGGAAAACATATTTGTTCAACGTAGCATCGAATCCAACATATTTAGTTAGTGCCATAGTAATATTTTAAACCTTAATCGTTTAGAAATATAACAGATTTAGAAATTTTTTTTTTTTTTAATCCATAAATAATTAGATAAAAGTTGAAAGTACATACAACGAAGACATGAAACATAAAAACTTATATGTCGTATAAGAATGGACAAAACTAAAATCTACTTTATTTTTATCTTTTTGTTTTTGTTTTTACTATCAACATTTGGGGCGTCTTTAGTTACAGAAAAATTTCACCATTTTCTTTTTCCATTTCTCTAGAGAATGAGAAGTGTTTTATGTAACACTCCCAAATTCACTGTTTAGCGGAAGCAAGATTTGGGGTGCTACTAATCAAATATCACAGCACAAAGATAAAGCAAACGACATCTATATGCAACGTTTGTAAATTAGTTACATTCCCATAGATATAATGTTTGAAAACTTAATGTTTTCGTATACAAAAATGTAGTTTCCTAGAGTCCACGCGAATAGCGGGAGATTCTATTACATAATCGAAATATACAAAAGATAATGCTAAGAATCTCCGTTAATGCAGTTGTGTTGAAATCATGCGACTCTAGCTATGTCCTGGAGTAATCCTACATCGTCTGTGTACCTGAGAATACATGCTAAAAGGGGTCAACACGAATGTTGGTGAATCTCACAGGTTTGTAAGTAATATCAGTTTTGAACACAAGATTTCATCAGCAGTGCCCGTAGGCAAAAAATCAGTATTTGCAATCCAGCAAATGTAAAACCAGTATTTGCAATCCAGCAAATGTAAGTAAGTGAGTTATACCGTTGCCATGAGGCTCATAATCGAAGCTTAACCCGTAAGTAATAAGTTGCTCCCGTGACATCACTACTAGAAAAAATGCATATTCCAACGGGAAAATTCCGTTGGTGAACAAGTAAATTCTGTTGGTAATATCAATCATCAACGGGTTTACCAACGAACAAGGGGTGTGGCAAAAAAGCTCGTTGCTAATCGCATTTATCAACGGATTTCATTAATCTGTTGGTAAATAACCAACGGATATGCCGTGGATAATTGAAAATTTCCCATTGGTAATTATATTAACCAAAACCTCAAGTTCCGTTGTTAAATTGGTAAACCACCAACGGATATGACGTAGATGATTGAAAACTTACCGTTGGTAATCTTTATTGCCAAGAACTGAAGTTCCGTTGGTAAATCTATAACTATCAACGGATATGCCGTTGGTGAATGTAACACCTTCGGTTCTTTTATTTATGAATTACCAACGAGAAATTTGTAAATCTAACAACATGGTTTCAAATCCATGGGTGTTTTGGAAGCACTTCTAGCAACAAATGCTTCACGTCTATATATATATATATATATATATATATATATATATATATATAAAATGAATTTGAGATTAACCTAATTACACATTATTATGAATTAAAAGCTCAAACATGCATACTAAAATGAATATCCAATTTTTACCAAACAAAGCCAACTTACTACTATTCATCAACATTCAAAGAACTTGAAAACATCAAATACAAAATACTTAATAACTAGCAAAGTCTTGCAAGTTGCCATCAGCAGACCTCATTCAACTTCGAAAAATTCTCAATTACACATTTGTCTCATTTTTTCTTCCATCTTGGCACGCATTCTATCTTCATCAGCATACATCTATCACTGCATATATAAGAGTAGAAACAATATGTATACGAGAGTCAATGTCAACAATAGAATAATAAGATGCCTAGAACTTTGGCATCAAGAATGAATTTTTAATTAACATTCAATCAAACATGCCGAGAGTTTACATGATAATAAAGATGCTAGACCATGACAACCACAGTCCACATGAACTTTTAACCCCTGCAAATCTAGAGTTTAGTAGGATACCCACTCACTTTTAATAAAGTGATAATACCTACAAATTAAAAGGTTAATTCCAAATTTAATCTAAAGATAACATACAAGCTACCTATTATGTTATACCTTTTGTAAGGCAATTAATCTAGAGATCACCTCTGGAAGAGAAAAACAAGGTTGGCGTGGATATAGCCATATGTTTTATCTTGATTCTTCTCTGACTTCACCGGGTGTTCCCCTGTATGCAAAGTCTATAAGATTATTCATATTCATAATATAACTAACAGAAATATGAAAGCATCTACTGTAATATTAATGCGTCAAAAACAATTAGGGTTTCAGAATAAAAAAAAGGGTAGCTGGAGGGTACCCCTGACCCCAGATCTCTTTGAGATCCGCAGCATCCCACCCGCAAGAGACATCTGCCCGGCAAAGCACCTGGCCACAGTTAGCCCACGAAATTATACCGGCAGTCCTTTATCGAACTCGAACCCGGGTGTGCCCTGTGAATTTGCGGTGGTGGTACCTAACATGCTAAATGTTTACCCAGGGTAGGATCGAACCCCTGACCTCTAGGAAGCCTGGGGAAGATCCTACCACTAGGCCATCTTCAATTGAGTCTTATTCATTGTCGATCTCCCGAAATCTACACAACAATTAATTTTGAAGGATAATCAATCTGCATATTTCACACATCCTAGAAATCAAATGTTTGATGATAAACACTATCGTATAAAATATTACCTTATTAACGGCCCAATATCCTTCATCGTAAAAGCAAACATAAATTACACAAATATGTAAACCATAAAAGACTAAAAGACATCAAAATGGTGGTGGTGGTTCTGCAATGAAAGTAAAGATCGAATTGAAATTGATGTGGTGCTGTGGTGGGTGGCGGTCTATGAATGGAGTGGAAGTAGTGATGTTCAGGTTAATGGCGGTGGTTTTAGGGTTAATTGGTTAGAGAGAAATTTGAAATTTCCTTAAATATCAGAATTCGTAATTAATATTTGTATAAAAAAGGTAAATATTAGATTGAATTAATGAGTATTAAATGCAAATGATAATTTTTAAGGAAATTTAGACTTCATTAAATGCTGCTTAACGTGTGCCATGGGGGCACACGTTAGCAAAACCCTTTTATAAAGAGTTTTGCTAACGTGTGCCCCCATGGCACACGTTAAATCACATTTAATAAAGTTGAAATTTCCTTAAATATCAGAATTCGTAATTAATATTTGTATAAAAAAGGTAAATATTAGATTGAATTAATGAGTATTAAATGCAAATGATAATTTTTAAGGAAATTTAGACTTCATTAAATGCGGCTTAACGTGTGCCATGGGGGCACACGTTAGCAAAACCCTTTTATAAAGAGTTTTGCTAACGTGTGCCCCCATGGCACACGTTAAATCACATTTAATAAAGTTGAAATTTCCTTAAATATCAGAATTCGTAATTAATATTTGTATAAAAAATGTAAATATTAGATTGAATTAATGAGTATTAAATGCAAATGATAATTTTTAAGGAAATTTAGACTTCATTAAATGCGGCTTAACGTGTGCCATGGGGGCACACGTTAGCAAAACCCTTTTAAAAAATGGAAGAATTAAATAACTAGATGGGCTTAAAAATTTTGAAATGCTAAGGGTGCGTTTAGATGCAGGAAAACATTGAGGGTGTGTTTAGTTGTGGAAAAAATGGGGTGTTTTCTAGAAAATTTTTTCAAGAAAAGTGGAAAAGTGGAAAACGCGTTCAAAATGAATTTTTATGAGAAAATTTTTCAAGAAAATGGAAAATCCACTTTTCCAAAATATAACTTGGAGGTGGAAAAAAACACCTCCCCCACACTTTTCCAAATTTTCCTTTATACAATTCCCCCACACTTTTCCAAAATTTCCAAGATATAACTAATTTTTCCAAAATCCAATTTTCCAACATTTGAACGCGTTTTCTAATTTTTCAACACTTTTCTGGAGAATGATTTTCTATAGAAATTTGGAAAAGGAAAATTTTCCACAACTAAACACACCCTGAGTTTTTCAGAAAATTTTTCTAAGAAATGTGGAAAAGTAGAAAATATGTTCAAAATGGGGTTTTTCTAGAAAAGTTTTCATAGAAAATAGAAAACTCATTTTCCATGTTATAAGGGGGAATTGGAAAATCACCCACCCCCACTTTTCTAAAATTTTCCACTTTTTTCCTTTATTATACCACATTCATTTTTCTAAAATTTTCCAAACCCTTCTAACCTTAACTAGTTTTTCAAAATAGAAAATACAACAACATTTGAACACATTTTCTAAATTTTCATCACTTTTCTAGAAAATAAAAACTCTTTTCATTTCTTAGAAAATTTGAGATGAAAAATTGTGGAAAATTTTCCACAACTAAACGCACCCTACAAGTTAGGCGCCCATTTAATGTTTTGAGAGATTATATCCCGCCTAATTAGAAAAAGTAGGGACGATTTCTTTGTTAATTGATGATATAAATTTCATATCTACTCTGTTTACATTATGAGTAGTTTATTATCTTGAAAGCTAAAACTATAAAACTATACCATTGTATAGAATAATTGGTGAGCACTCCCACTTTGGATCTTTACGTCGTTAGTTCAAATCCATGTTTTTGATAGTTTTTTAATAATTTTTGAATTCAACATCTCATTAATAACATAACAATAACAATTATTATTATAATCATTTTTTTTATTAGGTTTTAATTTTAACTTAACTAAAATAGATAAACTTATTTGATTAATTAAATTTCATTTTAATTGAAAATGTCATAACATCACTTCCTATATTATAGTTAATATATTTATACCTTATAAACAATTATAGTTATAAGGGCTGTTAATGAGTTGAGGAACTGATGAGCTACTTGAGTTCAATCTCATTCAACTCAAATTTCTGCTTGAGGATATTCAAGCTCGAACAATAATACTACTAGTTCGGTCCAAGTCAAATTGTCCACTTTGACTTTGCATACAGTTTTAGGATTATCCACTGACTACACTTTTAATCAATCAAAAATATTATCTACCCACCAAAGTCTCTTTCGATTGGTTGGAACATGAAAGTGGACAATTAACTGGGACAACCCAAAATATTAATGTGGACACTTGTGGTGGGACAGAGGGATTACTCGACTAGTTTAACGAGCCGAGTTTAAAATAGTATGATTCGACTCAATTCACTCAAAAAACTCATTTTAATTTCAATTCGAACGAAGTAATCGGGTTTAACGAGTCGAATGAACTAGTTTATATATTTGATACCTAAAATAGAAGTAACCAATAAATATGTACTTATTAGAACTCGATCTCGATCAATCAAACGAGTTTATCTAGCTCGAGCGAGTATGCAAACATGAAACTTGAACTTGAAATTAATTCGTTAAAGAAAATACATTCAATAACTAAACGAGAATCGAATTCGAGCTAGAATAATAAAAAAAAGTTACACGAATTAGAGTTTAAACATAATTTTTAACATTTACTCGAGTTCAAATTCCAGTCAAGTAATAAATAAACAAGCTAAATACAGTGTTTTTAAAGTCATTTATATGTTCCCACGATATTTTCCCTTATCATTCCCACTTCATATTGTACATCCACATCTTTGAATATATCGCGGGTTCTAAGCAGATTATCTAATTACTACAAATAAAAAAATATTATATATTCATACCTATATTTATATCTATATCTCTAAGTTAAAAAAAAATATTTAAAATAAATCCTATATAATCTATGTGCCAATCCTATACATAGACAATTTTTCCAACATAAGTACACGTTACAAATAATTATAATCAATAAAACACATTAATCGGTTCAAACATAAATAAAAATAAGAATATACTAAATCACCTATTATGACTCCTTATATTATTAATTAGTTCTATATTATCAAGCACTTATATCTTAATAAAACTCTACGTTAATCCTAATATATCAAAGCATTAAAGCTTTATCTCAAAACGTTGAGAGTGTCGTTAGTTAGAGAATTACGGAATATGATTCTTGTATTAATTCTAAATAATTTTGTTTTTATGTTACTCCGAAATAAAGTAGAGAGACCTGTTTGTATGTAGTCAACGGTCTATGTTCAACCACCAAAAATTCACATAGACCTCTTGTTATGTGGCGGGTCCATATTTTACCATCTTAAGGGCATGTTGCTTTGTATTTCTATCAAACTGGTTTATTTCTTAAAACATGTTACTTTGAAATATTTGTAGCAGTGGTAGTTATTATAACAATTTAACAACTATAAATAATAAATTCTCTCTTAGTTAGTTTTGGAGAGACTTATCTCTCAAGATAAGTAAAGTAAAAATTATCATTGGAAATATAAAAAAAATCGTTTGCTAAACCGCGATACAAAAATTCCTTGCAAAAGAGGATCCGTTACCAATGGAAAATGACAAAAATGTTGTTGCAAAAAGAAGCGCTAAAATTCCCTCCAAAAGAGGATATGTTCCAAACGGAAATATCAACACAAAAGTATTGCAAACACATGGCACCAAAATTTTCCTCGAAAAACCCGAATTTTACAACGGACTCATCAACATTAGCAACGGAATTTAAAAAATAACTAACGGTCCAATTATGTTGTTAATTTCATGTTTCTAATTTACCAACGGAAACTTTACGTTGGTACTTATTATAACAATTTAGCAACTGTAAAATCACAAAATATCTCGTTGGTAGTTTTGGAGGGAAATTTTTCATCTAGATAAGCAAATTTGTCAACGGAAAACAAAAAAAAAATTCTGTTGCTAAATTGTGATACAAAAATTCCTTCTAATAGAAAATCCATTACCAACAGAAATAATGAAAATGTCGTTGCTAATATTAGCGCCAAAATTCCCTCCAAAAAATGGAATGTTACCAACGGAAACGTCAACGGAAAAGTAGAAAATTCCCGTTGCAAACAAATGGCCCCAAATTTCTCTCCAAAAACTAGAAATTTACAACGGAATCTCCAACGGAAATCCATTGTTGAATTCTTAAACTCTTTTTGGTGTTGTTCCGTTGTTAACTCCGTTGGTAATACCCGCTATTACCAACGGATTATTTAGTTGTTGAAAAAATTCCGTTGCTATTTGCAACTTTTCTAGTAGTGCATGCTCGTAACTGTGACAATCCTCCATTTAGGGTATTAATCCTTTCTTAATTGCATGCATTACCTAGAGTAATTCCCTGATTAGTGAATTCAAAACAATTTTTTTTGTGTTAAGTTTTGTGAAACTTACTATGTGATACGTGATGTATTAGACTTGTAGTTATATGTGTATATAATTACGTATGAAATGAACATATTAAACTCGACAAACTGAATACAATATAGTTGGTGATACGAAATAATTAATAATTCAAAAATTATTAATTACAAATATTAGATATTTATATTATTAAAATAATATAATAACTAATACGTTTTATATAAAACGTATCAAACGCGAATCATAAAGTTCCAAAAAGAACTTCAAAATACTGTTGAATAATTTTTATTTGAAAGTATTATAGAAAAGTATTAGAACAAAAATAAAACGGGAACCTTTAGACTGCTATTTAGGACGCGTTATACACGAACAGAAACAATTATAAAACGTACCTAAATGTCGAAAATAATAAAAGTATTTATTTTTCCGTTACTGTTTTAGTATTTGAAACATTACTTCAAAATATAATTACGAAAATGGAAAGAAAATTGGTACACAATTGGACTCGTACACGAAACAAACGAGTCAAATACCATTTAATCACCACCAAAATATCTATGGGACAAATTGATGTCATGGCCATGCTTTAGCCCTTGCTCCTACCGAGATTTTCAAACCCCAAAACATCTCAAATCTTTGACTATATGTACATACATGCATACATTAATCTCATCATTCACCACCCTCAATTATTTCCTTCCCTCTCCTTTCCTTTCTTTATTTCGGCTGTGAACAGCCTTGAAGCATCACCATAACATCATCATCCATCACCATTCACTATCATCATAAGAAATCATCTTCAAGGGTTGAACTAAAAACAAGAAGAAGAAACAAGTAAATCATCATCGCCAATCATCATCATCATCATCATCATCATAATTTTTATCACCGTGAGGTTCAAAACTTAAATTGCTTATATATTTCTTTGATTATAATTAGTTATAATTTGTATGTAATGTATGTAAACTATTTATAACTTGGTTAAACATAACTATTGTGGTTGATTTCAAGCTAATATGAGTGATTTGGTTAACAAAATTCTCAAAGATGGATAGCCGAAAGGCTAAGTTTTGGGCCACGCACACATAAGCATAGCATATTAAGTATGGTCACTTTCTATATATAGACATTTATATATGACATTTATATATATAGAAAGTATCTGTTAAATTATGTCATCAATTGATTTTAATTTATGTTTAGGTTAATTTCATTTAATTAAGTTAAATACGATATAACTCGTACGATTTTATATTTTCAAAATATACGACACTAAATTTGGTACTAAAATTGTACACGACCGCGGGACAATATTTTGACACAAATAATTAACGATATAACTTTTTGGTCCAAACGGGTCGAACATATAATGGGCCAAAATAAATTAGTTAATATATTTGGGTCATATAAATTGAGCCACATTATTTGGGTTTTGTTATTGGGCCGAACAAGTGGGCCAAGCCCAATGGGTCAAGTAGTTTTAAAACGCAAATTTAAACCGGAACGATATATATATTCGTGACAAGTTGAATGAAACGAATAATTTTAGTACCGCGACAAATGGATTATATATATGTATATATATATACAAACGACAATCATTTAATATATAGATACGAAACATTGACGAACATATGTATTTATATATATACAAAGGAACAAAGTTATTTTATAACAAATATACTTATGTTTTTCAAACATAAACGACAACGATAAACTATATATATATATATATATATATATATATATATATATATATATATATATATATATATATATACGCGACATTAACAAATGAATAATGTATATATATATATATATATATATATATATATATATATATATATATATACGACAAAGACAATTGATATATATATATATATATACTAATATATATATTTAACTAATAAGTATATATAGATATATACTTACACGCGCGCAATGTTTAACACATGTATCACCAACCAACTAAAATTGTACAAATACTTCAATGTAACGAATAATCCGGGTACTTATATTAAGTATATTATTTGCGTCTAGGTATTTGAGGGACGCATTTGGACTACTGTATTAATAGTGTTATTCGCTGAAGACTTGCTACCAGTGAGTTCACAGCCCCTACCTTTTACTTGTTTTAAATGTTTTTTAAAACTAGGGGTGGAAAACATAGAACAATGTGCTGCTATATGCTACTTGATTTATATAATTGCTTACATGTTTTTATATTTAACTATCTATGTAAATGCTTAATATGCTTTTATACACAACTGTTTAACATGAACGCTTTCATACTATGATATTTGAACTGAATATATGAAATGATTTTCATAACTACTTTGGGAATTAAGACAAAACAAATCTTGGTACGAACCTAGGTTTACGTGAGGTAGTTGTAGTGCACATAAGTCCTAGTGCTTACAACCTATAACCATTAGCTAGGTGACTCTAGCCACTGAGTATACAGATAGTACTATCGATTTGACAACTGTTGCGCCGTCAGAGTGCTGACTCGGCCGCGGTCGTTTTCCAAGGGGGGGCTGGCACGGCGGTCCTGCAGGCAACGACGCAACAACGCGTGAACGTGTTAGGTTTTAAATTTATATAAGCTGGGGCTCAAACTATAAGTACTACCTACTTTTGGGGAGTAAGCAGTAAGTATAACTCGAGTGTCGTTCTTAAAATCGGAGCGAATGGAACTTAAAGGGACTTACCGTAAATGAGCTTTCTGATAGTATGAGTTTATAAAAGTAGGTAGGTTTTGGTTGGTTATCTAAGCTAATACTAAATAAAACAAGTAAATTAAAAAGAGAGTAGGCAACAGGTAGAGCGTGATTGCTGAAACTTCGATAATTAGGGTTTCTTGGATGATATTCATTAGACAGATGATTGGAGACTACCTTGGGCAAAACATCAGACGGACAGTCGGTGTAAACACTAGGACCCTATGTTTTAGTCTAAAAGCCTAAAAGCATATGTCACTGAATCCTAGGTTATCCTGATGCTGATCAGAAACAGGTTGTTCAAACCCCCCTCACTTGCCTTGTAAGACTAAGCGACCTCTACGGATGATATATCCTGGGTGTAGGCATAAGGTAACAAACTGCAATTTTCTATCTGACCTTTCTTAACACCTAAATCTATCTGAGTTTATCTAGGTAAGTACTAATTGTATGTTGTATATGTTGAGCTGTCGGTTATGTTGAGTTAAGCGGTTTAAGCATCTTGTATTACAGCCGAATACTTGCTTTCTTTTCAAAACTCATTTATTACTGGTTTAAGCATAATTAACTCCGTCATGAATTAGACCCTCCTTTGCTATCAGGCGTTCATCCCTAGGAATACTCACGGTGTACAGTGCATTTGGCATATCCACAGTGTTCCGGACTCAAGGTATACTCACGGTGTACAGTGCATTTGGCATATCCACAGTGTTCCAGACTCAAGGCATACTAACGGTGTACTGTACGTTAAAGTAGTTCCACAGCTGTATGTTAACCTTGGTGTACTAACGGTGTACGGTGCAGCGAGCATTTCCACAGCTGTATTTGAACCTTGGTGTACTAACGGTGTACGGTGCAACGAGCATTTCCACAGCTTTATTGTTCCTAGACCCATATTCTAAAAGGGTGACTTCTAGGTATTCCACGATGAAATAAACCTACGGCAGTTCCTTAGCTTTTCCCACGTATTTAAACGTTATACGAAGTACTGTGCCGTTTTACGGAATATTCATAGCTTCATACTGTAATATGAGATAACTATATCTACGTAGTATTAGGGTTGATCAGATCCTATCCTAAGGCAATAGTCACGTGAAAGACTGGAAAGGGTGGACACTGAATTAAGTCTATATTCATGTAAAACTCAACCAGATACACAACAAAACAATCACCAATCATAATACTGGGGACATTATTCCATAACGGATTGTGCCCATGACTTTCATAGCTTCCACGTTCCGTACTACACACATTCGTGATGATTCCGGCGCTATACAAATGAAAGATGTATAACGTTACTTCCGTTATTTCATAATGTTTATCCAACTGAATTAAATATCATCCATAATCCTAATATCTACATTTCAACAATCACAGTATTAAACTACGTAAATAGCATGGCAATATTCGCAACACAAACAAAGATATCATGCAAACAAAACATAATAACCGTAAGTAAAGGAATAAGTAATAACCAGTATTTAAGCAGCGTAACACTGAGTAGTACAAGCTAGAATCTTGAAAACTTCAATACAATAAAATTCCCAAGCTACAGCTATCTTCCCCACTCGAACCGTGCCTACATCTCTCTAGTTCTCTAGAGAGAGAAACTAGAGAGAGAAGCTAACCTAATCTAATTCTCCTCTAACTCCTAAGAGTAGTGCTAGAGAGAGAATGTGTGTGAGAGAGAAAGTGAGAAAATTCTATGAAGAATGGTGTGTGAAATGAGGTGAATGAGGTCTTCTATTTATAGGCAAGCCTTGGATCCAAGAGTACAAGTCCACAAGCACACGTACAAGCCAAAGAAGCAAGGAAGAGGCCGTGTGAGAACAAAGTAGGCCGTACACGGCCCTATACAGGCTGTACACGGCTATGTATAGGCCGTACACGGTCACATCAAGGCCGTACACGGCCTGGTGGTGGCCGTGTGCTAGGCCGTGTGATTTTTCCGACTTTTCTCGCATCTTCGGAAGGCCGTATCTTCTTCGTTTCGCGTCCGATTGACTTGATTCTTTCGCCTACGGCTTCGTAATTCCGTTACGCTTCTAATGATGCCAATTTGGTAGAAATTGGATGTATGGGGCCCGGGCGTGTTCAGAATACATTTTGTAGCTTTCGGCTGCGCTGTAACTTGCATAACTTTCTCGTCCTTGATCCGTTCTGAGCAATCCTTATATCCACGTTCTCGTAATCTTCATAGCTACAAAGTAAGACTATTATTAGGCTCTGGTATGAAGTTTACAGTAGAATTAGGGTTGGGCTCAGAATAGTGCCTATTTAGGTCAGTTTTCTGCCCTTTTTGCTTGATTTTCAAAAGACCGACAAGTTTATACCTTTCTAACAAAAGTTAATGAATAATTATGATTTTAAGATGTTTTTGTTAGAAAAGAGCTAAATATGGGGCAATTAATGCATGTAAAAACGTGACTTTTTGCGATACATCAAATATCCCACACTTAAGCTTTTGCTTGT
The DNA here is from genome assembly GCA_949592205.1 of Helichrysum umbraculigerum. Lineage (NCBI taxonomy): Eukaryota > Viridiplantae > Streptophyta > Magnoliopsida > Asterales > Asteraceae > Helichrysum > Helichrysum umbraculigerum. The sequence goes on along the minus strand of CATIUR010000003.1, from coordinate 10,391,488 downwards.
CCTCAAGCAAACCTCATTTGGAAAATAGTTTTTGAAAAATTATTTTGGATGCTTAGAGCATCTTTTGCAGAAAGTCACTTTCTTCAAAGTAGATAAATCTTTTCGGAAAGCAAGCATCAACAAAAGTTAACTATACTTAAACATAAAATTGATTAACCCTTTTTGGCATGCTTTGCAACTCTCGAGACGTAGATGTACATGACTGGGCGATTCTCACAAGTGGGTCACTCAATTCACTCAAAGTGTATCGGGTTACCTATAATCTATAGAAACGAAATCGCTCATTGCCAGTCATGCAGTGCTTATCGTCATAGGCTTGGTCGAGAATCGAATCTCCACCACTCCTTTGAGAACGGTGCTAATTATCCCAAGGCATTTTAGTGGGTTGTGTGAGTAAGGGTAAGGTAGGTAAGGATAGGGGTAGTTTGGTCAATGGTTTTAGGGTTTTGGAACTTCAGACTCGGAGCTTTCAAAGATAAAAGCAAGTTTCACTTGAGATAACTTCTAGAGTAGACTCATCTCCTAGAGGAATAATCTCTTCTCTTGATGTTTCTTTTGAGTTCTGATAGATTTTTCTTCTTTGGAGAGTAGTCTTCTTCTTCTAGGAGCTCTCCAAGGTCTACTTTTCTTTTCTTTCTTTTTTCTTTTTCTTTTCTTTTTCTTATTTTTATGACCTTGGAGATCCTTCATATAGTGAGACATCTTTGACCTCTCTTTTGACAAGTACCAATTTTTCGTACTGTCTTTGGCGGATAATATCTTCGTGATGAGTAATACTTCGCTTTTGTACCGTATCTTCATTTTGGATTTCTTTCTTTAAACTCTTGATAGGTACGGAGAGATGTTTGAAGATGAGACACAAATAGAAAGATACCTCAAGCAGCCCTCACTTATGATCTATGGAGTTTCACGAGCTGGAATGGTGTTTGGTGGGAAAGTGTTTGTGTTGTGGGGAAGTGTTTTAGGGTTTGGAAATGAAATAAGCTAAGGCTCAAAGGGTTTTCTAATTGGATCATCAACAATCTTTTAAAAAGAAAGTTGGAAGGGTTGGCTTGAAAAGATATGAAAGAAATGGGTTAATCCTAGTAAATGCCAAGATCATCTAATTGCACCTATACCGCGTACGGCACTCATTGGTATGGTCTCGAAACGCATTCAGGAGCAAGTTCTAATTCAAAGACACATGCATCGGCGCACACTCAGAAAATGAAAGTGAAGCATTAAAAGTGAATGCTTATTAAAGGCTCAAGTACCTCACAATCAAAGGGTTATATGCACCAAGTCATGCGATGCCTAGAGGATTTCCCAATTTTCAGTTTAAGATACGTTCTTATCTTTGCCTTATCTTACTTTCCAAAGCAATTTATTTATTTTGACAGAAGGTTTATCTCTTTAAAAGAATATTCTAAGACTAAAATCTTTTGAAAATATTCGAAATCAACCGAATGGATGTCGAACACCGTCGAGGTTGGGTTTTCGAATGTTTTGGTGATTAAAAATCTCAATCTTTTGGGTTGGTTTTTGCGAAAAAATTTTGAAAAAGTTTGAATGAAAACGGAGGTATTACTTTGGACAGGCAAATATAAACTTGCGGTATATATATACCGTGTATCCCACACTTAAAACAACATTGTCCTCAACGTTCATTGCTAAGACGTAGGATTTTTCTTCGGGAAAAATCCCACACTTAGGTTTTGAAATAGTGGAACAATTTTTAAGTGTTTTGAAAAATTTGGTGGGATGGAATCCCACACTTAGAATTTAGGCATATTTGGATATGTGGTAATGGTGAAAATCATGACAAAAAGAAAGGAACTTCCCTACGATAGAGACGGGGAGATGGTTTTAAGAGAGAAGCGGCGGTCTGCAGGTGATTGAAATTCCTTGGTTGAATCCATGCAGAAAGCAGTTTCTTCGTGAATGATCGGCATCTCCTTTCCTCAATTCTCATTTGCACAAACACAATTCACTTATTCTAACTAAGAAGAAAAACAGAAATAAAAACATAATAAGTAAACTAAATAACTGAATACTAAAAGATAAAGAAACTAAACAGACTATGTCTGATAGTTCATGTTCCAAAAATATAACAAAGTAAAGTTCCACAACCACACAACAAGTCAAAAGTATGGAATAGAGGAAATAGTAAGTATGTAGATATGGGTGCACAGATCTAGGGTGCTGGAGAACCCTGATCAGAGTCCTGAACAGAAGGCTGAACCGGTGGAGGAACTGAGGAAGGTCCGGCAACTGACTGCTGACCACTGGAGACTCTCTGCTCCTCTGACCTCACCTGCCTATACTGCATCAATACATCTCTAAGGGAGCAAGCAGGTAACTTCATCGGATCATCTAATGCCAACTGTCTGAAATCCTCAAAAGTCATCCCCTCTCGCTCCATCTTGGATCTGTAGATGTGCCTAAGTATCTCCTCTGTAGGAAGCTGATCAGAAGGTATAGGGTCTAATGCCAACAATCCCTGAAACTCTGATAAGGTGAATGGATCAGTGCCCAAATGAACAACATCTGGTCGGTAGGAACCAACAGCCTCTCCTCCTGCGGACTGCTGAGAAGAACGGGCTCTACGGGCTGACATAGTAGGATGTGGGAATGCAGCATCAACCGATAAACAATGCTCGACTGACTGTGTGGGTGGAATGGTAGTGGTAGGTGGTATGTGGGTAGTGTATGGTGGTATGGTAGTAGGTGGTGGAATGGTAGTAGATGGTGGAGCTGGTGGTAGTGGCACACACTCGTACAGGAGCGGCTCGGGAGCTGGAATACCTAAAGCCCTAGCTATAAGTGCCTGATGCGCGTTGTTGGCAGCCAACGCGTGCAATATGAAGTACTGGGTCAAGGGAGTGACTGGATCTGTATGTCGTATCTGAGCTCGGGGACCTGATGTCCCAACCCCAGCATCCCTGACTGGTGCCGGTACTCTATCCATTCTATCAACAACCGGAGTCTCAACATCCTCCTCTCTAACCCTCTTCCTGGTCATGAAACATCCAGGGATATGCTCATCAGTGTCCTTCCAGTAACACTGCCTCTCAGAACCCTCAGTGATCAAATGGATCTGCTTGCAGTAGTCCAAGTCACATGGTAATGAAGTGGAAGACACTCTATACTCGGCCTCATGACTCTTTTTCAAGAGTCGCAACCCTCTCAACAATCTGGTGATGAAAGCTCCCATAAACACATGCTTCGTCAGGTCCAAGTTCTTCTCCTTCGCCATCCTCTCAGCAATAATGCAAGCCACATTGATATTCTGGCGGCTCATGATAGCATCAATGATATATAGCTCATCCCCATTTATCGGCCCGGTCTCCTTCTTTCCCATAATAGATGTAACAATCAGCTTGTGTAGGAGACGTAGCTGAGGTAGAATCAAAGCTGAGGACTTGGCACCACAAGTATAATGTGTGCCCGTCAGCTCACTCCAAATGACTCTATGACTCCTCTCGGGATGATGAGGAATCGTCTGATGACTATGTAAGAACCAATCTGAGCTAATCTGATCCGCTGAATATAATCCCAAATGTCTAGCTAAGCCTGAAATAGAAACACTCTGGCTCTTCCCTCGGTATCTGAATGATATCTTCTTGTCATCTCCAATCCCTAACTCTGGGTTAAGCTCAAATGTCATCATAAACTCAGTGACAACCTCGGGGTATATGGGCTCACGAATGCTAAAAATTTGGATCCACGAGTCGAACTTATGTTCCTGAACCTCATATCCTATCAAATTCCTCAACCTGTCCTCGATTCCAAGTTTCCCCATGTCTTCCCAAACTATGTACCGATTACTTCCAAATGTCCTCTTTAGCCATTTCCGAATCAAAGTCTTTTCTTGTGTAGTCTTGGCCAAATAAGCTAGAGTAGGTGGAATCGGGTCCATCTGTTTAAGAAAAACAAGGAAACAAATCATATAGCAATAATTGGACAATATAATATTTATTCCAAATTTTCAGAAAAAATTTGAAATGTAGGCTTTAGATTTTTGCAATTATCCCATTATTATTTTTATGAATACCCTAAAAACCGCAATCATCAATCCGCAATTTATCCAAATAAACAAAACCGCAACTTTCCTATTTTTTCTAAGATTACTTAAAGATGAATATTTCTAAACATGCTAAGTAATCAAATAATCAAGCAAGCATCATGATCATAAATCATATAATTACCTTACTATGATTAAAACAAGCAAGCAAAGCGATTTTATTTACCATCCATCATTTTGTTTAAGCATAAGACTTTTAATTAGAGGATAATTAATTCGAAATCTCACTAACTTTATTAATTAAAGTAGTGCTACTCCAAATATATTTAATTGCATTTTCATGAAGCAAATTATACAAAGTTTAAAATAAATACCATTTTAAAAGATAATGATTTTAATTAAAGAAATGGTTTTTAAATAGTTTTGTATAAAAAGCCTTACTTTAATTCATAAGCATGCAATCAAATTAATCCTCTAATCTTTAATAATCAATTACTCATGTAAACTAATCATTTTAAGCGCAAATTAATCACCGAAAAGTCAATCATAAGCAAATAATCATTCAAGAAAGTCAAAATTACTAAAACCCTAACAAAAAGTCAACATTCAAAATCAAAACATCAAATCTAGCCATGGAAACCTCAAATTACTTCCGCAAACATGTTAACAATCAAGCATATAGCACTTTGCAAGCAAAAAGCATGGAACTTGATGATTAAAATCCAAGATCTAAGCATAAACCCTAACTTTATAAAAATGTTTAAAATGATGATTTTTGGTTAGAATCATACATCAACCTTGATGTAAAGATGTTCTAGATGCAAAAGAGATGAAGATATGGAAGATTTGAAGCTTGATTTGAAGAAAAATGATGAAAAAAATGGAGAAATGGAGATGGTGAAGGTGGGTGACGGTTTTGAAAGGAGAAGGAGGAAGAAGAAGTTGCTTTTTACTTTTTGTAAAAAGTGGTGGAAGCTTCCTTTGCTTTATGTATTTTTAAATTGCATTTTTAAAATGCAATTTCAACTTAAATGCGAACGAAACGAAACGTATACTTGGGTTTTTAAAGTTAAAATATATTTTTTTATGAAAATCAACCAAAATACGCACGAAACTTTCGTATTTAAATTCGTATATTAAAAACGTAACATTAATTCGCGTGCGAAAACATTTTCGTTTTTAAATACGTTTATTAAATCTTTTTGACTTCTTTAAAATTCAAAACCAATCCAAATAAAATTTTCCAAAATTTAAATTAAAACTTTGTCAAATTTCTGAAACGTTTGGACCGTTCGCGAAAATTCGTTTAAAAACTTACGCGTTTAAACTCTAAAGAACGTTTTTCTTTGTTTTTATAAAAGTAAATTAAAAGAAAATCTAATTAAAATTATTTTTTTGTCCTAATTAACGAAATATTCAAACCTATTTACATCAGACCATCACCATTTATCTGTCAGTGCTTGTGACGGCACTTTCAGATAAGCCTGAAACATGCGAGAAAGTGTGGCGAAGAACGAACGTACCTTGAAGCGCTTTAATGATACTATGAATTAGGTCAGCGGGATTTATATAATAACGCTCAAATTCTCGTAAGAATTCTTTTTCTTCTTGACCTAATGCTAGTAACGCATCGATGAATTGGTTAAATGCTCGTCTTACCTTTCTCGGATTCGAAATACCATCCCTGAATCCTGTGTCTATAAAACATAGATCAAAGAGCAATTCTCCGATAACATGCTGAAATTCCTTTTCTTCTTCTGAATCAGGGTTTCCAGAAGTAGAGTGAACTACTCGTGAAATCTTTCTGATGTAAATCCTTTGTTGCTCAGTAAAAGGGAATTTAGATGTTAGTAACAACTGAGTAAGCTTAACATGGATTTCTTTTCTCTTTTGAAAGAAAGCAGAATCCATGGCTTCCTCAGTAGAATTAGGAAAAATTGATCTCAGTTCATTAATCAGATAAGTGGCAGGATCAACAAAGAACAGTTTAACGCATGGAATCAAAGTATAAGTGATAGGGGCTCTTTCAATCCAAAATTCGAGCTCGTCAATCAGGGCAGCAACATAACGATTAATCTTAATCTGTGAAACAGATGGATACTCGGTGCTAGCTATTAGATCCATTAGTAGGTCTAACTCTGATTTCAGTGATAACTCGTCTTTTTGATTGTAATTAGCACGTAGACATGTTATTATCCTATCGATCACTACAAAGGTCTTCCTCTGCTCAGTTGAAAAGGGAAAATCGGATATCTTAAGGTTTCTAAGAAAATCAGCACAGATATCTATTCTCCTACTGGGCTTGTGAAAGTTTTCTAAGTGATGCTTATTACTTGATTCTGGTGGGTTGTTACTTGGTTCAGTGTTGGGCAAGGTTGGTGGTTCTAGTTCAGGATCCTCCGGACACTGGAGACGCTCATCCACTTCTACACTTTGGAAAAGAGTAGTGGGGTAGGCTCGCAATATATCTGGAAGATCAAGCCTGAAGTATTCATCTAAGCAATGAAGTCGCTCATTTAAATCCAACCAAGGCATTGGTGGATAGAAGAAAACTTCAATACCGAAAGGAACGTCTTCTGGTAGGGTGGCAGGTCTAAGGTAATGTGGATATCTAGATAAGATTGATAAAATCTCAGGGTCAAGTGTGGGTTGACCACTTAATTCAACAGTGACAGAAGGTGGAATCTTCTGCTGAGATATATCAAAACCTAGGTCTAAGGATGAATATTCATCAATCTCAACTTCCTGGTTAACACAGACCTCTTTGTGGGAAGACACAAAGAATTCCGCATCGTCCATGATCGTTATCTCATCCATGGGAGAAATAAGATTGGAAGGAGAATTAGGGTTTTTATGGTTTTCTAATTTTTTTGTATTTTCTCTAAATTAATTAACTACTAAAGCAAATAACTTCCTAAGTAATGAAAATCTTAAGGAAGGGTCTCCTAAAAGTCAACTATCTACGGTAATCTTAAAGTTCACTACGCTCAACCGATCCCCGGCAGCGGCGCCAAAAACCTGTTGCGCCGTCAGAGTGCTGACTCGGCCGCGGTCGTTTTCCAAGGGGGGGCTGGCACGGCGGTCCTGCAGGCAACGACGCAACAACGCGTGAACGTGTTAGGTTTTAAATTTATATGAGCTGGGGCTCAAACTATAAGTACTACCTACTTTTGGGGAGTAAGCAGTAAGTATAACTCGAGTGTCGTTCTTAAAATCGGAGCGAATGGAACTTAAAGGGACTTACCGTAAATGAGCTTTCTGATAGGATGAGTTTATAAAAGTAGGTAGGTTTTGGTTGGTTATCTAAGCTAATACTAAATAAAACAAGTAAATTAAAAAGAGAGTAGGCAACAGGTAGAGCGTGATTGCTGAAACTTCGATAATTAGGGTTTCTGGATGATATTCATTAGACAGATGATTGGAGACTACCTTGGGCAAAACATCAGACGGACAGTCGGTGTAAACACTAGGACCCTATGTTTTAGTCTAAAAGCCTAAAAGCATATGTCACTGAATCCTAGGTTATCCTGATGCTGATCAGAAACAGGTTGTTCAAACCCCCCTCACTTGCCTTGTAAGACTAAGCGACCTCTACGGATGATATATCCTGGGTGTAGGCATAAGGTAACAAACTGCAATTTTCTATCTGAACTTTCTTAACACCTAAATCTATCTGAGTTTATCTAGGTAAGTACTAATTGTATGTTGTATATGTTGAGCTGTCGGTTATGTTGAGTTAAGCGGTTTAAGCATCTTGTATTACAGCCGAATACTTGCTTTCTTTTCAAAACTCATTTATTACTGGTTTAAGCATAATTAACTCCGTCATGAATTAGACCCTCCTTTGCTATCAGGCGTTCATCCCTAGGAATACTCACGGTGTACAGTGCATTTGGCATATCCACAGTGTTCCGGACTCAAGGTATACTCACGGTGTACAGTGCATTTGGCATATCCACAGTGTTCCAGACTCAAGGCATACTAACGGTGTACTGTACGTTAAAGTAGTTCCACAGCTGTATGTTAACCTTGGTGTACTAACTGTGTACGGTGCAGCGAGCATTTCCACAGCTGTATTTGAACCTTGGTGTACTAACGGTGTACGGTGCAACGAGCATTTCCACAGCTTTATTGTTCCTAGACCCATATTCTAAAAGGGTGACTTCTAGGTATTCCACGATGAAATAAACCTACGGCAGTTCCTTAGCTTTTCCCACGTATTTAAACGTTATACGAAGTACTGTGCCGTTTTACGGAATATTCATAGCTTCATACTGTAATATGAGATAACTATATCTACGTAGTATTAGGGTTGATCAGATCCTATCCTAAGGCAATAGTCACGTGAAAGACTGGAAAGGGTGGACACTGAATTAAGTCTATATTCATGTAAAACTCAACCAGATACACAACAAAACAATCACCAATCATAATACTGGGGACATTATTCCATAACGGATTGTGCCCATGACTTTCATAGCTTCCACGTTCCGTACTACACACATTCGTGATGATTCCGGCGCTATACAAATGAAAGCTGTATAACGTTACTTCCGTTATTTCATAATGTTTATCCAACTGAATTAAATATCATCCATAATCCTAATATCTACATTTCAACAATCACAGTATTAAACTACGTAAATAGCATGGCAATATTCGCAACACAAACAAAGATATCATGCAAACAAAACATAATAACCGTAAGTAAAGGAATAAGTAATAACCAGTATTTAAGCAGCGTAACACTGAGTAGTACAAGCTAGAATCTTGAAAACTTCAATACAATAAAATTCCCAAGCTACAGCTATCTTCCCCACTCGAACCGTGCCTACATCTCTCTAGTTCTCTAGAGAGAGAAACTAGAGAGAGAAGCTAACCTAATCTAATTCTCCTCTAACTCCTAAGAGTAGTGCTAGAGAGAGAATGTGTGTGAGAGAGAAAGTGAGAAAATTCTATGAAGAATGGTGTGTGAAATGAGGTGAATGAGGTCTTCTATTTATAGGCAAGCCTTGGATCCAAGAGTACAAGTCCACAAGCACACGTACAAGCCAAAGAAGCAAGGAAGAGGCCGTGTGAGAACAAAGTAGGCCGTACACGGCCCTATACAGGCTGTACACGGCTATGTATAGGCCGTACACGGTCACATCAAGGCCGTACACGGCCTGGTGGTGGCCGTGTGCTAGGCCGTGTGATTTTTCCGACTTTTCTCGCATCTTCGGAAGGCCGTATCTTCTTCGTTTCGCGTCCGATTGACTTGATTCTTTCGCCTACGGCTTCGTAATTCCGTTACGCTTCTAATGATGCCAATTTGGTAGAAATTGGATGTGTGGGGCCCGGGCGTGTTCAGAATACGTTTTGTAGCTTTCGGCTGCGCTGTAACTTGCATAACTTTCTCGTCCTTGATCCGTTCTGAGCAATCTTTATATCCACGTTCTCGTAATCTTCATAGCTACAAAATAAGACTATTATTAGGCTCTGGTATGAAGTTTACAGTAGAATTAGGGTTGGGCTCAGAATAGTGCCTATTTAGGTCAGTTTTCTGCCCTTTTTACTTGATTTTCAAAAGACCGACAAGTTTATACCTTTCTAACAAAAGTTAATGAATAATTATGATTTTAAGATGTTTTTGTTAGAAAAGAGCTAAATATGGGGCAATTAATGCATGTAAAAACGTGACTTTTTGCGATACATCAACAACCCTCCCAGGATATAACTCGTTGGTCATTCCAACCACACGACGGCAGTCGTAACGAGGAGTGTATACTTACCGTGTTACTGAGGCAATAACAAAACAACTAGTCGTGGTTTGGTTATAGCACTAGGTGTCGTACTTTAACTCTAAAGGTTTAGCTCACCTTAGAGGGATCGCAGTCTATATTTCCCACTAAACAACAAAACAATTACAACTTGATTTGGAAAGGGTATTTCCTGTACAACTTGATTTGGAAAAGGTATTTCCTGTGCATACTTGATTTGGAAGGGGTACTTCCTGTGATACACGATTACTTTTAGGAAATGTTTACTTAATTGTTAAACCTGTATTTCCTACAAACTACTTGGATAGGAAATGTTTACTTGATTGTTAAACCTGTATTTCCTACAAACTATTTAAATGGAAATGTTTACTTGATTGTTAAACCTGTATTTCCTACAAACTATTTAAATGGAAATGTTTACTTAATTGTTAAACCTGTATTTCCTACAAACTATTTAAATGGAAATGTTTACTTAATTGTTAAACCTGTATTTCCTTCAAACTATCTAAATGGAAATGTTTACTTAATTGTTAAACCTGTATTTCCTACAAACTATTTGAATTGGAAATGTTTACTTGAATGTTAAACCTGTATTTCCTGTGATAACTAATAGGATAGATGTTCCTACACGATTGCTCTATTTTTAGAAATGTTTTCCTTGATTGGATAAACTTGTATTTCTTACAAAGTATTTAGGAATTGTTTATCCTATTTGAATAGACCTGTTTTCCTACTTAACGATTAACTTATATTAGCAACGATTATTACGCTACATACTTAGTTTGGAAATGGTATTTTCCTGAGTTTGCTTATTTGGAACTATAAAACTGATAGGAAATGTTTACTTTGATTAGTTAAACCCTTGTTTCCTGCAATTACTTATTAGGAAATGTTTATGATTAAACTTGTGTTTCCTACACAACTATTTACTTGTAGTAAGAATGATATTCTTACATTATATAGGAAATGTTTCTTTAACTAGAATAACTTGTATTTCCTACTAAACTTATGAACAATATGTTTTGCCGTAAATGAACGATTTATTCATAACTTGGTTTGACCACTATAAACTAAACCTGTAAATTCACTCAACATTCAATGTTGACGTTTTACTATGTTTTTCAGGGAATTAGGACTCAGGTATTGATGCATGCATAATGGGCGTAAGTTAACCACGACGAATTAGGATGCCACATTTGGGACAAATGTATTTTTACAATACTACTATTTCTATGACTTGACAAGTTATAGTTTTTGAAACTGCTTTTATATTAATGGCATCTTAATTTCTGTTCTGCAATGATCATAAGCTCTGATACGATGAATGCATACTGCTAACGTCAGCACCCCCGCTGTTTAACTAAATTGCTTCCGCTAATAATCAAATGCTTCCGCTAAGTATTCAATAAATACAATTACCGATTTTGGGGGTGTGACAGACTTGGTATCAGAGCCATTGGTTATAGCGAACTAGAAGTCTTTAAGTAACCTGAAAACCTTAGAGACCTAGACTATAGCCTTGACTTGAACACTCATGCATTCACACATTGCATAACTCTATTTCACTACGTAGTTACTAAATATATTATGAGTGTGATTAACGAACGTCCTATACACGTGATCGACTTCGTTGAGGAACTGTCCGAGCATGATCATAACGTCAATGTTGCGTCTGTCAATGAAAACTGAATGACTATGCCTGCTCCAACGTCCAACGTGACACCTAGTATAGATGAAACAACGAACTTCGATAACGAAACTACCCATGCTACCCTGCCCGAGAACAGATGCTAGAAGAGCGTTCTCGAGTGGCAGAGAGTGTAGCTGGGATCAGCTTGATGATGACTATATGAGGGTAGTTATAGGAACGTACTTATCCTATCTTCGTTAAACCTACGTATGGCAGGTTGTGCCTATGTTGTACTATTCTAAAACCTCTATTCAATGGATATATATAAATTCCATCACACTTTAGATAAACACTCTAGTATGAACCTGATCGTGTTAGGCGGTGATGAAAAGAAGTATGTATTTAACATCATATAATGACGCCTGGCCAACGTTATTATATTATACAAGGTACATATGGGTGTTTCAAAATCGTAAGATGCGTAATGGGGATAACAATAACCCTTCCTTATTCATTTAATAATTTAGCAACGAAATATCAGGAACAATCGATGAAACATCGCACTATCTGCGATTGAAGCTATAGAAGAAATCATTTAATGACGAGTAGCTAAAACTATTTCACGAGACGAGGCGAGTCTTACTTGCAACAACGCCACGAATGATAGTCGTACTGCTACAGTTGAAACTAATGGAAACCAAACTGAAGGAAAAGCTCAGGAAATGTGAGAAACATCACAATGGAGAGTGTACTCTCAGTGGTAACTGCGAGCAGTAGGGTCACCGAACCCAATATCGCTGAACCAACCCTCCTACTAGAGCTAAAGATGAGCGACAAAGCAATGGGTGTTTCGAGTGTGGTGACCCAAAACCACTACCGAAACCGGTGCCCAAAGCTCAACAATTGCAACAACAACAACAACCATTATGCCTCTATGATATTGATTCGGATGTCAATTTGAGTTTATGGCTAGTGAAGTTAGACCACTCTTAGACGTTGAATCCAGTAAGTTAGATAACAAGTGCACTATAGAACTAACCAATGGTAAGTTGATCGAATCAGGAAAAATAGTACCGGAATGTGCCCTAACGTTAGAGGGATATTTCTTCGAAGTAGACTTGCTATCGGTAGAGTTGGGAAATTTTGACATCGTAGTCCGTATGGACTAGTTGTCGAGGAATCTTGCAAAGATTGATGTTTTGATAGATTGGTACGTCTACCATTATCGACAGAAGAGAAACTTGGGAATACAAGGAGATAAGAGATAGAGTGCCGTAAAGATGATTACTTGCTTAAAAGCCACTAAATAATCTCCGAAAGAGATATCCAGTATTTTTGGCACACGTTGTGGAAGAGAAACTTGAGAAACGACGCATAGACAACGTGTCTGTAGTGCGAGATGATCTTCCAGGATTACCATCTCCGCGACAAGTCGAATTTCGCATCGATCTGGTGCCCCGAGTTGCACCAATTGCTTGCTCACCGTATCGTCTAGCTCCATCAGAGATGGCAAGAACTGTCTACACAGTTGTAGGAGCTTTTAGACTTAGGATTCATCCGACCGAGCTTTTCACCTCGGAGAGCTCCGGTTTTGCTTGACAAGAAGAAGGATGGATCCATGCGGATGTGCATTGACTACCCAGTAACTATCAAGAACCGATATCCGTTACCACGCATTGATGATCTGTTTGATCAAGTACAAGGATCGAGTTACTATTCAAAGATCGACCTTCATTTTGGTTACCGTCAACTGAAGGTTCGAGAAGAGGATGTACCGAAGACCGCGTTCAGGACTCGTTATGGTCATTATGAGTTCCTAATCATGCAGTTTGGATTGACTAACGCGCCGGCAGTATTCATGGATCTCATGAACCGAGTGTGCAAACCGTACCTAGATAAGTTTGTCATTGTGTTCATTGATGACATTTTGATTTACTCGAAAACGAAAGAGGATCACGAACAACACTTGAAACTTATCCTCAAACTACTCGAGAACGAGAGGCTTTATGCTAAGTTCTCCAAATGCGAATTTTGGATTAGAGAGGTTCATTTCCTTGGTCACGTGATAAATGATAAAGGAATTCATGTGGACCCATCCAAAATAGAAACGATCAAAAACTGGGAAGCTCCAAGAACCCCAACCGAGATTCGACAATTTCTTGGTCTGGCTGGCTATTACCATCGATTTATCGAGAACTTTTCCAAAATAACCCAGTCACTCACCACCTTAACTCAGAAGGATAAGAAATTCGAATGGGGCAAAAAAACAAGAGAACGCCTTCCAACTGTTGACACATAAATTGAGCACCGCACCAATCCTATCTTTACCCTAGGGAACAGAGAATTTTATCGTTTACTGTGATGCCTCACATCAAGGATTAGGTTACGTTCTCATGCAAAACGACAAAGTTATTGCTTACGCATCTCGTCAATTGAAGATTCACGAGAAGGATTATACAACTCATGACTTAGAGTTAGGAGCAGTCGTTTTTGCACTGAAGATCTGGAGACATTACCTATACGGTACAAAGTGTACGATCTTCACCGACCACAAGAGTCTACAACACATATTCGACCAGAAAGAGCTCAATATGAGACAACGACGTTGGGTCAAATTGCTGAACGATTACGACTGTGAGATTTAATATCATCCAGGCAAGGCTAATGTAGTAACGGATACCCTGAGTCGTAAGGAGAGCATTAAACCTCGCAGAGTTCGAGCTTTGGTATTGACAATCCACTCAAATCTCATTACTCAAATTCGTGATGCACAACGAATAGCTTTCACCGTCGAGCGCATGAAAGACGAATCCCTGAAGGGAATAGAGAAACAGCTCGAAACCAAAGAAAATGGAGTTTTATACTTCATGAATCGAATTTGGGTACCGTGCGACGACGAACTACGCAAACTGATTTTGGACGAAGCTCACAAGTCCAATTACTCAATTCATCCTGGTGCAGACAAAATGTACCAAAATGTGAAAGGTTTTTATTGGTGGCCAAACATGAAAAGAGACATCGCTACTTATGTCAGCAAATGTCTAACTTGTTCAAAGGTCAAGGTTGAATATCAAAAACCTTCAAGACTTTTGCAACAACCAGAGTTGCCACAATGAAAATGGGAACAGATAACGATGGACTTCATCACGTAGCTACCAAAGACATTAGCTGGAGCAGATTCGATTTGAGTGATTGTCGAACGACTGATAAAATCAACCCACTTTCTCGCCATCAAAGAGAACGAAAAGTTGGAGAAACTATCAAGGATCTATTTGAAAGAGATCGTTTCTCGACGCGGTGTGCCGTTATCCATTATCTCCGATAGAGATAGTAGGTTTACATCTCGTTTCTTGCAAACAATACAATGGCCATTAGGTACTCGATTTGACATGAGTACAACCTATCATCCACAAACCGACGGCCAGAGTGAACGAACGATTCAAATGCTCGAAGACTTATTGCGAGCGGGTGTGATTGACTTTGGAGGAAATTGGGATACTCATCTACCACTAGCAGAATTTTCCTATAACAACAGTTATCACACCAGTATACAAATGACACCATTTGAAGCACTCTGTAGACGCAAATGCCGATCACCACTCTGTTGGGCAGAGTTAGGTGACAGACAACTATCCGGGCCTGAGAGTGTCCAAGAAACCACGGACAAGATAGCTCACGTACTTAATCGACTGAAAGCGGCGCGTGACAAACAAAAGAGTTACGCCGATAATCGCCGTAAACCATTGGAATTTCAAATAGGTGACAAAGTCCTACTCAAAGTATCGCCCTGGAAAGGGATAGAACGATTAGGAAAATGAGGCAAACTGAACCCACGGTAGATAGGACCGTTTGAAATCCTTGCTAGGATTGGCCCTGTAGCTTATAGGCTCAAACTACCGCAAGAGCTTAGCAACATTCATGACACTTTTCACGTTAGTAACCTTAAGAAGTGTCTTTCCGACGAAACACTAATCATGCCTCCCGACGAAGTCTACATCAACTCGCGACTCAACTTTGTGGAGGAACTAATCGAAGTATCTGACTCGAAAATACAAAAGCTACGAAATAGTCGGATCAAAATAGGCAAAGTTCGTTGGAACACGAAGCGCGTTCCCAAGTAAACTAAACACATGGGATCATCTTTAGGTTAAACGCGAGGATGAAATGCGAAAGAAATACCCTCAACTTTTCAAAAACGTGACCGAGACTCACGACTCAACTTAAATCTCGGGACGAGATTTCGCTAACGGGGGGAGAATGTGACAATCCTCCATTTAGGGTATTAATCCTTTCTTAATTGCATGCATTACCTAGAGTAATTCCCTGATTAGTGAATTCAAAACGATTTTTTTTGTGTTAAGTTTTGTGAAACTTACTATGTGATACGTGATGTATTAGACTTGTAGTTATATGTGTATATAATTACGTATGAAATGAACATATTAAACTCGACAAACTGAATACAATATAGTTTGTGATACGAAATAATTAATAATTCAAAAATTATTAATTACAAATATTAGATATTTATATTATTAAAATAATATAATAACTTATACGTTTTATATAAAACGTATCAAACGCGAATCATAAAGTTCCAAAAAGAACTTCAAAATACTTTTGAATAATTTTTATTTGAAATTATTATAGAAAAGTATTAGAACAAAAATAAAACGGGAACCTTTAGACTGCTATTTAGGACGCGTTATACACGAACAGAAACAATTATAAAACGTACCTAAATGTCGAAAATAATAAAAGTATTTATTTTTCCATTACTGTTTTAGTATTTGAAACATTACTTCAAAATATAATTACGAAAATGGAAAGAAAATTGGTACACAATTGGACTCGTACACGAAACAAACGAGTCAAATACCATTTAATCACCACCAAAATATCTATGGGACAAATTGATGTCATGGCCATGCTTTAGCCCTTGCTCCTACCGAGATTTTCAAACCCCAAAACATCTCAAATCTTTGACTATATGTACATACATGCATACATTAATCTCATCATTCACCACCCTCAATTATTTCCTTCCCTCTCCTTTGCTTTCTTTATTTCGGCTGTGAACAGCCTTGAAGCATCACCATAACATCATCATCCATCACCATTCACTATCATCATAAGAAATCATCTTCAAGGGTTGAACTAAAAACAAGAAGAAGAAACAAGTAAATCATCATCGCCAATCATCATCATCATCATCATCATCATAATTTTTATCACCGTGAGGTTCAAAACTTAAATTGCTTATATATTTCTTCGATTATAATTAGTTATAATTTGTATGTAATGTATGTAAACTATTTATAACTTGGTTAAACATAACTATTGTGGTTGATTTCAAGCTAATATGAGTGATTTGGTTAACAAAATTCTCAAAGATGGATAGCCGAAAGGCTAAGTTTTGGGCCACGCACACATAAGCATAGCATATTAAGTATGGTCACTTTCTATATATAGACATTTATATATGACATTTATATATATAGAAAGTATCTGTTAAATTATGTCATCAATTGATTTTAATTTATGTTTAGGTTAATTTCATTTAATTAAGTTAAATACGATATAACTCGTACGATTTTATATTTTCAAAATATACGACACTAAATTTGATACTAAAATTGTACACGACCGCGGGACAATATTTTGACACAAATAATTAACGATATAACTTTTTGGTCAAAACGGGTCGAACATATAATGGGCCAAAATAAATTAGTTAATATATTTGGGTCATATAAATTGAGCCACATTATTTGGGTTTTGTTATTGGGCCGAACAAGTGGGCCAAGCCCAATGGGTCAAGTAGTTTTAAAACGCAAATTTAAACCGGAACGATATATATATTCGTGACAAGTTGAATGAAACGAATAATTTTAGTACCGCGACAAATGGATTATATATATGTATATATATATACAAACGACAATCATTTAATATATAGATACGAAACATTGACGAACATATGTATTTATATATATACAAAGGAACAAAGTTATTTTATAACAAATATACTTATGTTTTTCAAACATAAACGACAACGATAAACTATATATATATATATATATATATATATATATATATATATATATACGCGACATTAACAAATGAATAATGTATATATATATATATATATATATATATATATATATATATATATATATATATACGACAAAGACAATTGATATATATATATATATATACTAATATATATATTTAACTAATAAGTATATATAGATATATACTTACACGCGCGCAATGTTTAACACATGTATCACCAACCAACTAAAATTGTACAAATATTTCAATGTAACGAATAATCCGGGTACTTATATTAAGTATATTATTTGCGTCTAGGTATTTGAGGGACGCATTTGGACTACTGTATTAATAGCTGTTATTCGCTGAAGACTTGCTACCAGTGAGTTCACAGCCCCTACCTTTTACTTGTTTTAAATGTTTTTTAAAACTAGGGGTGGAAAACATAGAGCAATGTGCTGCTATATGCTACTTGATTTATATAATTGCTTACATGTTTTTATATTTAACTATCTATGTAAATGCTTAATATGCTTTTATACACAACTGTTTAACATGAACGCTTTCATACTATGATATTTGAACTGAATATATGAAATGATTTTCATAACTACTTTGGGAATTAAGACAAAACAAATCTTGGTACGAACCTAGGTTTACGTGAGGTAGTTGTAGTGCACATAAGTCCTAGTGCTTACAACCTATAACCATTAGCTAGGTGACTCTAGCCACTGAGTATACAGATAGTACTATCGATTTGACAACCCTCCCAGGATATAACTCGTTGGTCATTCCAACCACACGACGGCAGTCGTAACGAGGAGTGTATACTTACCGTGTTACTGAGGCAACAACAAAACAACTAGTCGTGATTTGGTTATAGCACTAGGTGTCGTACTTTAACTCTAAAGGTTTAGCTCACCTTATAGGGATCGCAATCTATATTTCCCACTAAACAACAAAACAATTACAACTTGATTTGGAAAGGGTATTTCCTGTACAACTTGATTTGGAAAAGGTATTTCCTGTGCATACTTGATTTGGAAGGGGTACTTCCTGTGATACACGATTACTTTTAGGAAATGTTTACTTAATTGTTAAACCTGTATTTCCTACAAACTACTTGGATAGGAAATGTTTACTTGATTGTTAAACCTGTATTTCCTACAAACTATTTAAATGGAAATGTTTACTTGATTGTTAAACCTGTATTTCCTACAAACTATTTAAATGGAAATGTTTACTTAATTGTTAAACCTGTATTTCCTACAAACTATTTAAATGGAAATGTTTACTTAATTGTTAAACCTGTATTTCCTTCAAACTATCTAAATGGAAATGTTTACTTAATTGTTAAACCTGTATTTCCTACAAACTATTTGAATTGGAAATGTTTACTTGAATGTTAAACCTGTATTTCCTGTGATAACTAATAGGATAGATGTTCCTACACGATTGCTCTATTTTTAGAAATGTTTTCCTTGATTGGATAAACTTGTATTTCTTACAAAGTATTTAGGAATTGTTTATCCTATTTGAATAGACCTGTTTTCCTACTTAACGATTAACTTATATTAGCAACGATTATTACGCTACATACTTAGTTTGGAAATGGTATTTTCCTGAGTTTGCTTATTTGGAACTATAAAACTGATAGGAAATGTTTACTTTGATTAGTTAAACCCTTGTTTCCTGCAATTACTTATTAGGAAATGTTTATGATTAAACTTGTGTTTCCTACACAACTATTTACTTGTAGTAAGAATGATATTCTTACATTATATAAGAAATGTTTCTTTAACTAGAATAACTTGTATTTCCTACTAAACTTATGAACAATATGTTTTGCCGTAAATGAACGATTTATTCATAACTTGGTTTGACCACTATAAACTAAACCTGTAAATTCACTCAACATTCAATGTTGACGTTTTACTATGTTTTTCAGGGAATTAGGACTCAGGTATTGATGCATGCATAATGGGCGTAAGTTAACCACGACGAATTAGGATGCCACATTTGGGACAAATGTATTTTTACAATACTACTATTTCTATGACTTGACAAGTTATACTTTTTGAAACTGCTTTTATATTAATGGCATCTTAATTTCTGTTCTGCAATGATCATAAGCTCTGATACGATGAATGCATACTGCTAACGTCAGCACCCCCGCTGTTTAACTAAATTGCTTCCGCTAATAATCAAATGCTTCCGCTAAGTATTCAATAAATACAATTACCGATTTTGGGGGTGTGACAGTAACTGAGCAAGCATAAGTAACGAATGATAGTCACCCGTTTATACAGAACGGTTCGTGGTAGCGCTACTACCCTGGGCGGGGAGGGTCATTTCCCTAATGGATCCATTAACTAGTGTTCGCGCTTAAGTCCATAACTAACTATATATGATGGAGAGACTTCTGTAAATAGTAAACAACTCATGCAATTCCGTTTGGTATAGTAAACAGTTTTAGTACTTGTGTTCAAGGAAAAGTAGTAGCATGTTTCTCCCCCAATAAGATAAAACAGTAAAAGTGGGGCCGTAAGACTCACCTGAGTCTTGTAGTAAGCAGTAGCAAATAGCAAGTAGTAAGTAAAGCATGTAGGTTCTCCGAACCCGTAACCTTCAAATGCCTAACATATGAGGTTATGTAAGTATGTGTCCCGCAAGACGTTTCGTTTAGTTGTACACAACTAGTATGTCCTATGTCTGTTTAAGTGTTCGTAATCGTTCATCTTTAGAAAACATGTTTGGCCCGTTGGTGACGGTTTGTAATCAAAATTCTAAAATGTTGACTTTGCTACAGTAAATGTGCTACAGTGAATTGCTACAGTAAAATTTGACTTTGCTATAGTAACTTTGACTTGCTATAGTGAAAATCCTTCAAAATTTCTGATTCTGCGACACAATTTGCGACACAAGGGTTTGGTATGCGACACAAGCGTTGTGTCGCATAGGAATGCGACACAAGAGCTTAGCGACACAAGGGTTGTGTCGCATAAGCGTTCGATGCTAAATCAATAGCGACATAAGGGTTGTGTCGTATTTGGTTTACGACACACGGTGCGACACAATGTACGACATAAGCTACGACACAAAATGCGACGCAAATGGATTTATGCGACATAAACTTGCAACACAACCTGCGACACAAGCGTTGTGTCGCAAAGATGAACACCAGCCCAGAAAGTTGCGACTGATGCGTTTTTCCGATCCAAAACCCAAATCTAACACATTTTTAGGCTGTAAAATCGTGTTCTATTCATACATATGGACAATACTAAGTTGTGTAAACATTATAACATCAAGATAATGCATCAAAATGAGTAAATCTAAGGATTTAGATATTTTCTTACAAATGCAAATCGAGACCAAACGGGGAAGAAAACGAGTATGGTGCCTTTGTAAATCTTGTTCCTCTCGTGATGGTGATTCCAAAAATATGAATTTCGCGGGTTGATTTGTAAGTCCGAAATTTTGGTGTGAATTGAGTTGAGAGAGTTTTGGTTTGTGTGTGTTTTGAAATAATGAAAATGAAATGAAGAAAGTAAAGTGTAGGTGGTGGTGGTGGCTGATTCCAAAAGGGAAGGAGGGAAAACACTTCCCAAAATATAGTATTTACTCCGTGTCCTCATTGATTAATCGTTCGTTTTTAGTGTTTAACCAAACAGTTATATTTTTAAAACGTGATTGGGGTATTTTGATAAAAATACCTTGAAATTAATTATAAAAACATTTGTCGAGGTATTTAAGTTTTTTGGTTCGCGTTTAATACGTTTTTGCTAATATACTTATAATGTTGTCGCGCTAATCTAATAGCGTCCGTTCGAATATGTATTTATACAGTAAAATACGTTCTCATTATTTAAGTAAGTTTTGTCACCAACGTCCAAGTAAAATATATCGGACTCTGTCCGGTTAATCCGTACGATTTATCCAAATCGCGTATGTACACACATATATATAAATCACCTTATATATACAAATAGCGTCTGTAATTAGTCCTATTACATACTAATTACAACTAGTTACAAATAATTGGGCATAATTAATTATCCTAATTAGGCAGGTGTTACATTCTTCCCTTGTTAAAGAAATTTCGTCCCGAAATTAGTTCGAGTGCACGGACGGTGCTTTGTCTGGGAAGAGATGTGGGTATTTCTGTCGCATTTGGTCTTCCCGTTCCCAGGTGAATTCAGGACCACGTCTAAAATTCCACCTGACTTTTACGATGGGAATACGACTCTGTTTCAATCGCTTGACCTCACGGTCCATGATTTCCATAGGTTCCTCGACAAAATGAAGTTTATCATCGATTTGGATTTCGTCGAGCGGTATTATTAGTGTCTCGTCAGACAGACATTTCTTCAGGTTAGAAATGTGAAAGGTGTTGTGAACGCTGCTAAGCTCAGCAGGAAGTTGCAGGCGGTATGCCACTGGACCAATCCTTTCAAGGATTTCGAATGGTCCGATGTATCTAGGGTTTAGTTTGCCTCGTTTTCCGAATCGAATGACACCCTTCCACGGTGCCACTTTGAGAAGTACCTTGTCCCCTACCTGGAACTCAAGGTGTTTGCGTCTCACGTCAGCATAGCTTTTCTGACGATCACGTGCGGCTTTCAGCCGGTTTTGAATACCAATGATTTTCTCAGTAGTTTCGTGAATGGTTTCCGGACCCGTGAGTTGGGAATCTCCTAACTCAGTCCAACAGATGGGTGATCGGCACTTACGCCCGTAGAGTGCCTCGAAGGGTGCAGCCTTAATGCTGGTATGGTAACTGTTGTTGTACGAGAACTCGCACAATGGTAAGTGGCTTTCCCAAGAAGTACCGAAGTCCACTACGCAGGCTCGTAGCATATCCTCCAGTGTTTGGGGTATTTTGATAAAAATACCTTGAAATTAATTATAAAAACATTTGTCGAGGTATTTAAGTTATTTGGTTCGCGTTTAATACGTTTTTGCTAATATACTTATAATGTTGTCGCGCTAATCTAATAGTGTCCGTTCGAATATGTATTTATACAGTAAAATACGTTCTCATTATTTAAGTAAGTTTTGTCACCAACGTCCAAGTAAAATGTATCGGACTCTGTCCGGTTAATCCGTACGATTTATCCAAATCGCGTATGTACACACATATATATAAATCACCTTATATATACAAATAGAGTCTGTAATTAGTCCTATTACATACTAATTACAACTAGTTACAAATAATTAGGCATAATTAATTATCCTAATTAGGCAGGTGTTACATTTTACTTCTCTAGAAATGCATGAAAAATCTAGAAAACGTGTTTAGTTGCAAGGGATGGAGTTTTCTTTTTCTAAAGAAGAGTAGAGATGGAAAACTTAGAAAACCATTAAAATCAGTTTTCAACTTTGTAGTTATAAAAAGGAAAATAAGAATTTTCCTTTTCTTTGAAAAGTTTGTTAGAAAACTTGAATTTGAACACGTTTTCTAATTTTCTTGTTTAAAAAAAAAAACAATTCCAGAAAAGTGAAGAGTTTTCTGTAACTAAACGCACCCTTATATTTTAATTGGTGTAGTTGATACGGGATGAAATAATGGAGCAGGCCCAAGTGCACCTTTATCTAGTCTACAAGACTACAAGGGTCAAAAGCCAATAACACGTTGGCATTGCAATTTTCATGTGTAGCAATTTGCATTCGAATTTGTCAAGAGTAGTTAGTGTTTAGTGTCCTAGTTAGTGGAAGAGCATACGGTATTGAC
Source organism: Helichrysum umbraculigerum (assembly GCA_949592205.1). NCBI lineage: Eukaryota > Viridiplantae > Streptophyta > Magnoliopsida > Asterales > Asteraceae > Helichrysum > Helichrysum umbraculigerum. The sequence continues at coordinate 10,368,305 of CATIUR010000003.1, read as the reverse complement.
AGCGTTTTAGAGCGTTTTGGACAAAGTTTTGGGTGGGAACATTGTGTTACAGTGTTCATCCACACCTACACAATGTTGTGGACGGCGTTTTGGACAAGGTTTTGGAATGGCGTGGGGAACTAAACGTTGATTCTTGCTCTCTTTTTTCTTTTTTTTTTTTCTTTTCCACACACATACACCTAATTAAAAAATAAAAATTAATAGCGAGAACACTGTCCAAAACACTGTCACCCATACCCCACTTTTTATGCAACAAAGTTAAATTATGCACATTATCAAAAACAATGTTACCACACATTGTGTAACACCCCCAAATTTATTGTTTAGCGGAAGCACGATTTGGGTGTTACGAATCAATAATCACAGCACAAAGATATATAATGAACGACCACTATATGCGTCGTTTTAATTTGTATTGATAAAAACGAAGTTTACATCAAAAATATAGTTACATTAGCTCGGTTGAAATTGAGAGATTTAAGTACATAATTAATCTATACAAAATATAATAATGCAGCTAAATCTCTGATTGTTTGCATGATGACTCGAGCTAATTGATCCTTACTTGAGCAGTCCAACCTACTGCTGGTCACCTGTGATACATGCTAAAATTGGTCAGCGAAACGCTGGTGAGCTCACAGGTTTGTATGTCAACACATATGTTTGTATGAACCGCAAGATTTAATAATTGAAATTAAAATGCAATTAAGCAAAATAAAAGTTATACAGCCATGAGCACATAGTCTGAGCTTAACTTGAGTTGTCAGGCCCACTTAAGGAAACCTAACTAGAAATGCCTCCTACGAGTGCCTAATCCACACTCGTCTTCCCAAATGCTAATACGTCCGTTTGACCAGTTAGTGCGTGCTAACCCGGACGAGGATTGTCAATCCTATATGATATCATATACTAACATTCACGCTACTACGTATTACCAGACTATGCTATGGAGGGCTTTAAATTGATTAGCTTGAAACTCATGTAGTATTTGATTTGATTTGTACTTGCGTTCAACTTGTAAAACAAAACGAGCAATAATATCACACCCCTGATTGAAAAGCAGTAAAATAGGGGCCATGAGACTCACCTGAGCCTTGTGTGTTTATGGAAATAAACTTGAATTGATTAGCTTGTGAATTGATGTCCGGAGACTTGTAACCTGAGGGCGTTCAATACGCGCGACGGTTATTAATTGAATAGGTATCTTAAAAGACTACCCTTGTAGTTGTTTGTCCAAATTACCCCGATTCGGTTGATTTGACTTGTCCAAATTACTACGATTTGGTTGATTGACTTAAGTTTCGAAAACGTGTACGGCCCGTTGGTGATTGTTTGTAATAATAATCTCGATATTATTATTTTGATTTTGAAGTGTTGTACTTAAACAGTGTTTACAAACTTTTAGGTGACGGGGGTCCGGGGGCAGCACCCCTGGTTAGCGGGGTTCCAAGGGTGGCAACCCCTAGCGGGGTCCAAGGGGCTGGCCCCTGGCTGGGGTCGAGATGCCAGGACAGCTCGAAAAATTTTTATTTCTATTAAATTGCTTTGGTGAAAAACACATCTGGACTTGAATTTGGGTGAAATCAAGTGATAAAATTTTGGTCTCGACACTTACTAAAAAGTTGCAAATATTCTGTTTTTGGCGACACTAAGATAGTGTCGCTACGGGCTTAGGCGACACTTAGTAAGTGTCGCTATATTTTTGATAGTTGGGCGACACTTGAGTAGTGTCGCTATGGCGACACTTATGAATTTTGGCATCACTAAGGGAGTGTCGCTAAGTTAAATTTGGTTAAGTAATTCAGCGACACTTAAGTAGTGACGCTATAGGGGCGACACTTAGGCATAGCGACACTTGGCTAGTGTCGCTACTACTGTTTTTGGCACACTAGCGACACTTCCAACTGTTCGCCGGATTTTGAGCCGAAAACGTGTTTTCCGGCTACCACTGGTTCCAAAACTTTTACCCAACCCTTATATGGACATTTTGGACAATTATAAACCATAAACATGTAAAAATGATCAAAAACGGAGAGTTTCGGGTTTTTGTCGGAAACTTACAAGGTGTCGAAACGAAAATCCGGAAAGATAGAAATGTAGATCGCGTCGAGGTGGTTCCTTTTCCGTAATTATTTTGATGATTTGATGTCGTTTTGTATGCTTATTTTGAAGATTTGTGAGGTGGTGGTGTGGTGAGAGTTGGGAGAAAAAGAAAAAAGAAGAAAGAGTAAGAGAGAGAGTGAGAAGTTGAGAATGAGGTGGGGATTTGATCCCCTCACCTCTTGTTGGCCGGTTTTGGTGGGGTCCACCAAGTGTGGGCTTCACCAAATTTTGCCCCGTGCGGTCGCGCTCCGTGCGGTGTTCGTTTTCCCGATCGTTTAAAACGTTAAATAATTAGTTTATACGTTTAATTATACGTTTTGAAAATACGAATATTTACTCGATATTTTTGTTGAAGTATTTCATAAAATACTTAATAATCGCGTTATAAAAATATAACGTTATCTCGTTTTGTTTGTTTGCGCGTTCACATTTAATTGCGTTGTTCTCGCTTGTACGATATGGAATGAATACGAAATATTATAAAAATAATATTATTGAGATATAATAGTTTCATTAAATAATCTTTATGTTATTTAATTAAATTGTTCACCAACGTCCGTATTAAATTGAACCGAATTACATTCGATTTGAAACTTGTACGATTTAATCAAATCGTATACTTGTATATATATATTCAACAATATATATTAGTTGATACACAAATTAGCCTAACACAGAACTAATTACATGTATTAAAATTTGATTAGGCACTAATTACTAGTCCCAATTTGACGGGTGTCACATTCTCCCCCTGTTAGAAGAATTTCGTCTCGAAATTTAAGTCGAAGTCGTGTTTGAAATAGCATCAGTGAAAAACTGAGGATACTTGAGTTTCATTTGATCTTCCCGTTCCCAAGTGAATTCCGGACCACGCCGCAAATTCCACCTAACCTTGACGATTGGAATACGACTTTGTTTGAGTTGTTTGACCTCACGGTCCATGATTTCGGCGGGTTCTTCAACGAAGTGAAGCTTGTCGTCAACTCGAATTTTATCGAGTGGAATGATAAGTGTCTCGTCAGACAGACACTTCTTTAAGTTTGAAATGTGAAAAGTGGGATGCACGCTGCTGAGCTCAGCCGGCAGCTGCAATCGATACGCAACCGGACCTATCCTCTCGAGGATCTCAAAAGGTCCAGTGTATCTTGGGTTTAGTTTACCGCGTTTGCCGAAACGAATCACACCTTTCCAAGGTGAAACTTTGAGTAGTACTCGATCCCCAACTTGGAACTCGAGTGGTTTGCGTCTCACGTCAGCATAACTTTTCTGACGATCACGTGCGGCTTTGAGTTTGTTTTGAATCTCAACTATTTTCTCGGTTGTTTCGTGAATGATTTCCGGACCCGTGAGTTGGCTATCCCCAACTTCGGTCCAACAGATAGGTGATCGGCACTTACGACCGTACAGTGCCTCGAACGGTGCAGCCTTAATGCTGGTGTGATAACTATTGTTGTACGAAAACTCGCACAATGGTAGGTGTCGTTCCCAGTTTACACCGAAGTCAACTACGCAGGCACCTAGCATGTCTTCAAGAGTTTGAATTGTTCGTTCACTTTGGCCGTCAGTTTGAGGATGGTATGCGGTACTCATGTCAAGACGGGTACCCAATGACTTTTGAAGTGACTGCCAAAATTGAGATGTGAAACGACTATCCCTGTCGGAGATAACCGAGATTGGAACACCGTGTCGGGTTACGATTTCTTTCAGATAGATTCGGGTAAGGCGTTCCATTTTGTCGGTTTCTTTGATTGCCAGGAAATGAGCAGATTTTGTGAGACGATCGACGATCACCCAAATGGTATCGCAACCGCTCGATGACTTTGGTAGTTTGGTTATGAAATCCATGGCAATTTGTTCCCATTTCCATTCAGGAATGTCGGGCTGTTGAAGTAAACCAGAAGGTTTTTGATATTCGGCTTTGACTTTCGAGCAAGTAAGACACTTGCTGACATATGTGGCGATTTCGGCTTTCATGTTCGGCCACCAATAAAAATCCTTGATGCCGTGATACATTTTGTCGGATCCCGGATGGATGGAATATTTAGACTTGTGAGCTTCATCCATCACCAAGTCTCGTAGGTTCCCAAAACTAGGCAACCAGATTCGGTTTGAGAAGCACCTAACTCCGTTAGGCTTGATTTCAAATTGTTTATCCATGCCTCGCAAGGCTTCGTTTTTGATGTTATCGGGTTTCAAGGCTTCGAGTTGAGCAGTGAGAATCTGAATGTTTAGATCATTGTGAATAGTCATACCGAGGGCTCGAACTCGAAGTGGTTTCGATCGTTCCTTTCGACTGAGGGCATCGGCAACAACATTTGCCTTCCCCGGATGGTATTTGATTTCGCAGTCGTAATCGGTAAGCAACTCGACCCATCGACGTTGCCTCATGTTGAAATCCTTTTGATCGAATATGTGTTGGAGACTTTTGTGGTCGGTGAAGATTGTGCACTTAGTTCCGTAAAGATAATGTCTCCAGATTTTGAGAGCAAAAACGACTGCTCCAAGTTCGAGGTCATGCGTAGTGTAGTTCTTTTCGTGGATTTTTAGTTGTCGTGAGGCGTAAGCAATGACCTTGTCTCGTTGCATCAACACACAACCGAGACCTTGATGTGAAGCATCGCAGTATACCACGAAGTCATCGGTGCCTTCGGGTAATGATAAGATTGGAGCACTGCAAAGCTTCTGTTTCAGAAGTTGAAATGCCGACTCTTGTTTTTCAGCCCAGTCGAACTTTTTGTCTTTCTGAGTCAGTGTCGTGAGTGGCAAGGCTATTTTTGAGAAGTTCTCGATGAATCGTCGGTAGTACCCGGCCAGTCCTAAAAACTGCCGTACTTCTGTTGGAGTTGTCGGCGATTGCCAATTTTTGATAGCCTCGATTTTTGATGGATCAACATGAATTCCTTGATTATCGATAACGTGCCCAAGGAATTGAACGGTTTGCATCAAGAACTCACACTTAGAAAATTTAGCATACAGCTCTTCGTGTCTAAGTAGCTCTAGGATGGTTTTGAGATGATGTGCGTGTTCTTGTTCTCTTCGCGAGTATATGAGGATGTCGTCAATGAAGACAATGACGAACTTGTCGAGATAAGGCTTGCACACCCGATTCATAAGGTCCATTAATACAGCCGGTGCATTGGTTAGACCGAATGGCATCACCTAAAATTCGTAATGCCCATAACGGGTTCTGAAGGCGGTTTTCGGAATATCGGCGTCGCGAACACGCAATTGATGATAACCTGACCGAAGATCAATCTTTGAATAACAACTCGATCCTTGAAGTTGGTCGAACAGGTCATCGATTCGAGGAAGTGGATATCGGTTCTTGACGGTCAATTTGTTTAACTCCCGATAGTCGATGCACATTCTGAAAGAACCATCTTTCTTTTTGACGAATAGGACCGGAGCTCCCTAAGGTGAAGAACTCGGCCTAATGAATCCTCTTTCCAGGAGCTCCTATAAATGGGTGGACAACTCCTGAAGTTCGGATGGAGCTAAACGGTATGGTGCTCGGGCCACAGGTGCAGCACCTGGCACAAGATCGATTGAGAACTCAACCTGTCTTGGTGGTGGCAGACCAGGTAGTTCTTCGGGAAAGACTTCTGGAAAGTCTCGAACGATTGGCACATCCTCAAGTCGCTTCTCCTTCGACTTTTTCTCCATGATGTGCGCGAGGATTGCAGGATAACCCTTTCTCAGAAATTTTCGGGTTTTCAAACAAGATATGATATTGAGTCTCGTCCCACCGGTCTCCCCCTGTATGACCAAAGTTCTACCGGCGGCGAGAGGGATTCGAACGACCTTGTCGTAGCAAACAATTTCAGCACGATGTTTGGACAACCAGTCCATACCAATGATGACGTCGAAACTTCCTATTTCAACAGGCATAAGATCGATTGAGAAGGTTTCGTCGGCTAGGGTTAAAGTGCAATTAGGTATCACACTATCGGTTTCTATGAGTTTACCATTTTCAAGTTCTACGGTGTACTTAACATCTAAGGCAACAGGGGTGATGTCAAGTAGTGGATAAAACTCATCAGAAATAAAGCTTCTATCAGCACCAGTATCAAACAGAACAGAAGCAGTTAAGTTGTTGAGGAGGAACATACCCGTGATCACATTCGGGTCCTGACGGGCATCCCGGGAGTTGAGAACGAATGCTCTTCCCTTGGCATTGTTGTTGTTGCCCTTGTCCTTTCGTTTGGGACATGCATCCCTGAAATGCCCCATCTCTCTGCATCCATAGCAGGATTTGGGTTGTTGGGTTTTGTTGTTGGAGGTGTTGTTGTTGGATTTGGGGGCTCGACAGTCTTTGGTCAAATGCCCGTACCTCCTACAGTTGTTGCAGGGAGTACTACATGGACCGTCATGGTGGTAGTTACACTTGGAACTGTATGGCCTGTCTCCAGTGTAGCTACGTTTGGTTTCAGTATTGGTGTTGTAAACTTGGGTGGTGTTGGTTTTCTTGTTGGGTTGGTTTTGGTGTTCAGAGGGTTTTCGCTTGTTGTTGGAGGAGGTATTGGGTGTCTCACGGCTGACAACCAGCGCCATGAGCTCATGTGCTAGCCGGATAGCACTTTCAGTAGTGGTTGGCTTAGATGAAGCGACGTTCCCCTGAATGCTCTCAGGGAGGCCGCGGATATATCTTTTGATGCTCTTCTCCTCCGGATCAACTAAACCCGGGTATAACAACGCAAACTGCTGGAATTTGGTGGTATACCCAGCAATGTCAGTTCCCTGCACCGTCAAATGCCAGAACTCTTCCTCTAAACGGTGCAGTTCTTCTTCGGGACAGTACTTCTCCCTCAACTTCTTCTTCAGCTCGGCCCAAGGTAGCAGATTAGCTATCTCAAGACCTACGGAGTTGGCGTGGGTATTCCACCACGTGAGTGCACCTTCTTGAAAGGTGTATGCAGCGAACTTGACTTTGTTATCCTCCGCACAGTTGCAGAGGTTGAAAACAGATTTCATCCGTTCTATCCAACGGATCAGCCCAATGGCACCTTCCGTGCCCTTGAAGTATAGTGGTTTGCAGCTCAGAAAATCCTTGTAAGAACAAGGCTTGATGACAGGGGTATTACTGGGAGCTTCACCAGTATTCCGGGAGTTTCGAGGCGAGTCCCGAGCAGCCAAAGCATCGGCCACAGCTCGAGAAACGATAGCATTGATTTCCGCATCACTGTAACTTTTCTTCTTGGGCGGCATGATTCTTCAAGAAAGAAAGAAACAAAAGGTACATAAGAAATTGTACCAGAACGAAAATTACAATAGATGTATATACGTAAAAGCGGTAACATACGACATCACAATGTAAAATCAATAATATAGAATAATCGAGGGGAATTGCCAATTAAATAATTAGTTTATATGTTTAATTATACGTTTTGAAAATACGAATATTTACTCGATATTTTTGTTGAAGTATTTCATAAAATACTTAATAATCGCGTTATAAAAATATAACGTTATCTCGTTTTGTTTGTTTGCGCGTTCACATTTAATCGCGTTGTTCTCGCTTGTACGATATGGAATGAAAACGAAATATTATAAAAATAATATTATTGAGATATAATAGTTTCATTAAATAATCTTTATGTTATTTAATTAAATTGTTCACCAACGTCCGTATTAAATTGAACCGAATTACATTCGATTTGAAACTTGTACGATTTAATCAAATCGTATACTTGTATATATATATTCAACAATATATATTAGTTGATACACAAATTAGCCTAACACAAAACTAATTACATGTATTAAAATTTGATTATGCACTAATTAGTAGTCCCAATTTGACGGGTGTCACACATTGTGCTCCAAATATCCTTAGTCTTAGGAGCGGTGACTTAGAATTTCCTATATGTAACCCTTATTAGTTTTGTAACTTTTGTTAAAAGGAGAAATAATATATTGTTTTTGAAAGTTGAATATTTTTTTCATTGTTTTTGAGTGATCGTCCATACCGGATCGGACTCTTATAACTAGTCTTACTGAAATTGATCTAATCAACTATTGATGAATCAAAATAAGAACAACAGATAAAAAATAATGCGGTTATAATATTGAAGAACGTGTAGGAAAATGATTAGTCAAAGTCATTTGATGATTAGGATTAAGAGACTTATTTATACCTAACCATCTTACATGATTAATTACGAAAATGCCTTCAAATATGTTACAAGTAATTACGAAAATGCCTTCAAATATGTTACAAGTAATAAAGTGCAAAGTACAAGTCATCCATGAAAATTCTCTAATAACACTAAACACTTGCAAAACGGGACATAACACCCATCATGTTGACATTTATATGAAAATAGTCCTTAATTGTTGTTTCGGCCCAAAATAAACAGATAAAAAAAAGATCTATGCGTGTTTTTAACTCCAATCAATTTCCATATCTCTGCAAAAATCAATTTCTTTTATAAAGTCGTAAATAAATATATCGAACCGGCTACAAAACCCGGCCGGTCTCTGCAAGTCCCACACATTGGATTTCTTTCAAGTCAATGGTCAAATATGTAATTGTTGGCATCGTTCTTCTATGCTAAATGCAACGTATGTAATTTACCGTTTAAGGAAATGAGTCAAGTTTTTCGAGGCATTTTAATATATCAATGCAAACAGGCAAGGTTATGATATTGGCATTGTACTAGCCTTTAAACCCGTGTATACACACAAGTTATGTAAGGTAAAATAATACATTGTGTTCTCATTGGTTAATTTGGTGATTAAAAGTAACGATATAATTGAAAGATGGAAAAATAAAATAATAATTTATATGCGATTATTGTTAAGAAAAAAATAGGAACCCTAAATATAGTTAAATTGCTCTCATCCTATATTTAATTATTATATTATTTATGACGTCGTTGTATCCTAAATTTTAGTTAATTGGAAAGAATTAAAGAATTTAATTGGCTAATTGATAATTTGATGACATCATGTGACGTTTCTTATATATAATTTAAGATTATTGCATCAAGTGATGCCTCGGCTTCAACACTTACCGGTGTAGGTCGGTGTCTCACGGCGACTTACTCACATTGGGTTCGGCAAAGATGAATCGGGGTGTGAATGCCCATTGTTTTTTCTTCTTTTTTTCAATGCTTTTTGTACACCTATAAAACAATTTAGTACATTATCTTAGTGATTAATTGGCAGTGGTTGAAAGCTATTAAGGTAAAAATGATATAAATTGATTTTGTACAAAACAAGTAAACAACCACTCGGCCTTAGGAGATTAAACCTTGAACACTTAATAAACTGCCTAAACGGTGCTAAAAGGAATCAACTAAGAATGAGTAATTAACATCCACGGTTAAATTAGCCAGATATGATACATGCTTCTCGTTTAATGATGACTTAATGACATCATATTGCATTTAAACTAAGGGTGTGTTTGGATGAGCGGCTTTTAGGGGCTTTTGAGGCTTGAGTTTCTATTTTTTATAAGCCCTAGCTATAAATCTTATTTGGCAACATAAAAAAAATGGGGCTTCTTGAAAAAATAAGTCGCTAGAAACCTTCAAACAATAAGCTTTTTGAAATTGTTTTTGAATAGAAGCTCCAGCTCCAGTCCTAGCTCCAGCCACAAGCTCCAGCCCGTTGTTGCCAAACACACCTTAAGTAGTAGTAATTATTGGAATTATATGAATAATTATAGTTGAATTTTGAAACTTTAATCACAAACTTTTGGTTGAATCAATGCGTAAAGTGAATTTGAAGAAACCAAGTAATAAAAAACAATAATCGGATAAGGTAATGCCTAGAGTAAGCAAGCATGGGTTCGCTATAAAAAAAATACTCCGTATAAAAGTATTCTCATGCTTCTTGCCAAACCAAGACCAATAGAATAATCGCAACAAAAGCTACTTTACTAAACCGCACACTTTTGTCATCCATTTTTGTTCTTTTATGATAAACATAATTAATTAAAATTTTATACTCGTGATCAGAAGGAGTATATAAAATTAACAGGTTTATTGTAAAAACATATTGCAGAAGGATAAGGTTTCGAGGGGAAAAACGAGCAGGCTGAATTTGCTTCATTTTAGGGTAAATTTGTAGATAACAAAATGCTTTCGAATTTTATAATTGTAAAATACATTGTTGTTTTGATTAAAAAAAAAAAAAATGCAAGCATTGGTAATATGTAGTGAATCTAAAGGTAGAATACAAATAAATTTGTCTTAAAATACAACAACTTTGACTTGCCCCTCCTTCCTCTTATTTAAGACCTTCTCCTCTCATTCTCCGTCATATATTAGGGGAAGAGAATTATTGTAAAATATTTAATAGGCCTAAAAACATGTCTAAGCTAACATCTATTATTTGAAATATGATTTTAATTTATTTATTTTTGCACTTTATATTTATCAATCATTCTGTATTTATACCAATTAATTCATTTTTAGGTTATGATACACTGGTTTAGTACTTTGGTGCATCACTATATAGCATGTGAACTTTGTCTTATTTCACTTATAGTGTCATACTCATAATTTTTTTAAACATATACTTTAATGGCATAATAAGTTAACAAGTACCGTTTAATAAAAATTACTATTGATATTCATGAATTAAATCAAATAATATTTACCTTTTTAAGATTATTTTTAACTCTAACAAGGAGTTAACTCTAAAGACACAAATCAGCAAAATGATGTTATCATATATTCAGTATTCAATGTAAACAATTTTTTCACATTATATAAGATTAAAAATGTGTATATTAATATTCGAATCTTAATCCGAAAATGAAATAAATCGGTTGTAGACTTGAAAATCTTTATGGCCGTTCTTGGTTGTTTATGTTTTTTCGCACTAGAAAATCAAGATATTTTGGTATGTTAAACATTTTGATAGCCGTTTAATTATTTGAATATCAAATTTTCACAACTTAGAACAATAATGTTATGCTCTTACAACTTGCAATCTATAGTATCATACTATCATGTAATGATTATTATAAGCTTCATAATCATAAGTTTATTTTCTACAAAAAAATGGAATTTAATTGTCTCTAATTGAAAAGAATTGATTTTAGATTAAATAAATAATAAAAATAAATAAATGTAGAAAGGTGGCGCAGTGGCAGTAGGTGTTGGCCACTTTATGGTATGGTATGGGTACGTGACCGAGTGTGAGGTGACATTAGCGGCTGCAGAGGCTTGTCGCACCCTGCCTATTTTTATGCACGCGGCTAACCTCTTCTAGTTTGTGCCTATTTCTTTCTACAAAACACACACCATAACCACCTTAGATTAATTAAAAATTTAAATTTAAATATATTTTATTTATTTTTGTAACATATATACTTGTACATTGTCTAGCTTATGGCCAACATTCTCATCGATTTTACTAACACATTCCCTTTACAAATCATGTCTACCTTTTCCACCATTCCAATTTTTTAATTTATTTTCTTCAAAAACTTTGTACTCTTTTAAGTTTTCATATCTCTTTTATTTTTTCATGAAATTAAATAATATAATACATATCATTAACTTGTATGTATATAACTTTCATCAAATTCCAAGTAGATGTAGTTGTTAAATTACTCTTAGTCAAATATACTTAGTGTGTCGAAGTTAAAGTGTCTATTTTTAACTATGCACACAGTTTCAAGATTCTTCATTAACTACACTCTTAACCAATCAAATAAAATATCTACCCACTAGAGTTTCTTTTGATTGGTTGAAATATGGATACTTGTTGTGAGATGTGTGATTATATGAATACATGCATGTATTTCATGTCAAAAAAGAGACCCGTCATTTGTACATCATGTCTTTGACGAGTTTGATTATCCTCATGAGTAGTAAGAGATGTAAGGATTGGTACATAAAATTCTACTCATTTCATTCCAATTTAATTATTAACTATGAATTTTCACACAATTTTGAAAAAGCACAATAATTATATTGTTGACCAACAAGGATTAATCATGCATTCTCTACTTAAACACTTTCTGATTAATTGAAATTGAAGTAGATAATATTTTTAGACATCTAAAAAAATATAGACAACAGAATTGTGACGGGGATAGTATTTATTTAATTGATAATCATACAGAGCGTGAGAAAGTTTTGCCATCCGCATCAATTAAAGATTAAATGCACTAAATGTGTTAAATTATGCGTTCTTAAAATAAAATAGCGATTAAAGATGTCTATTTTTACTCTAAAGAGAAAATATAATTTGTATTGAGAAATCATAACAAAATGTTACATGATAATTTTAACCCTGTCAAAATTGTTGTTTTAATATATATATATATATATTTTTTTTGAAAGGCAGTTTTGAATCACTGACGGACCTAGGCAGGTAGTGGTCCACCCGATTATCTCCATAATGCACCCTCGAGAAGAAGCCCAATTGGGAAAACTCCTCACCACGGAGCCCAAAGGCACAATGGATTTTCCATGTACCGAGTGGGGGTCGAACCCCCAACCTGTGGCAAATGCCAAGGATGCTCAACCAACTGAGCCAAATAAATGAGTCAAATTTTGTAATTAATTACTTATTTTAATTTGATTTAATTTAATTAACCATCTTGGCCCATTTTCCAAGTGACCCGAACCACCATAATACAAACATACTTCCACCATAGAAAATGTCAAGTCAAAATAGCATTCATTGATGCTATAAATAGAATACCACCTGAAGAACCATTAATTCGCTTATCCTCGTACACAAAAAGACACCAAGTAACTTGTTCCTAATTTTGGGTTAAACCAAAAGCCAAAACGGGTGTTCCACTGTGGTTACTTGGATTCGGTGCAGTTCGTCTGCGAACCGATATGAATCGATTATTGTCGTTACTCTTTCATCAAGGTGTTCTAGATGAACAATTCTTGCAACTCCAACAACTTCAAGATCAAACCTCCCCAAACTTCGTATCCGAAGTTATCACCATTTACTTTCATGAATCCGAAAAGCAATTACGCAACCTACGACATTTATTGTAAGTATATAATATACATTTATTGTATGTTTACATGTTAATTTTGTTATTGAAATGATGTATGATGATGAAGGTTGGATAGAGAGATGTGGGATTACGTTAAGCTTGGAATACATTTGAATCAATTAATGGGAAGTAGTTCAAGCATTGGTGCGAAACGAGTTAGAAACATCTGTGCTGCATTTCGTGGTGCCGTTGAACAAAATAATCGTTCAGCGTAAGTATACATTGACATTTTATGATATTTTCGTTACGATACAATGTATAAATCGATCGAATTTGTTTAAACTCAGTTTTTGTACAATGTTGAAATGTAGGTGCATGAGAGCATTGGAAATGCTTGAACATGAATATTGTTATTTGAAGAATAAGTTGCATGAACTTTTTCAAGTAATTAGTTATATTATTGTTCATTGCTTTTATTTATATCTATTATCTTTAATAATATTTATATACTTTAGGTCTCATTAGTTATAAAAATTCTATATTTTGCAGATAGAGCAACAAAGAGTGTTGGGAGATGCAGTAAGATATCCAGGTGTGATGAACCAGCAGTGAATCAAAGAGTATGAACTATGAAGGGAGGGGTCTTTTTATTATATTATATTTTATTTAGTTTTACTGTGGTAATTTAGTTTCTTTTTGTCTTGAGTTAATTATTATTACTACTGGGGAATGTAACCTTTTTCAAGTGTTGGCTTATCTGGTCACATACTTCTGGATAGTCGGCGCAAGATTCCTTTCTTCCCTTTTTATCTTTGATTATAGTTTTGTCAAAAATACACAAACAAGTTGACAACATTTTTATACTACTACTTCGATCTCTTTTATATTTAAAAGAAATTAAAAATCATATATTATTACCTTCAAGAAAATTGATGAAAAAATTGACCTAGCATATTTATCAAAAAAAAAAAAAAAAAAAAAATTCGTCGAAACAATACTAATATATATTAATTGAAGGGTAAGGTTCAAATGAGACCAAAAATTTGTGTGAGAATAGAGAAACCAATGATATGGTGCCATGTGTACAAAGAGAATACAAAACACATTTACCCCTTAAGTTAAATATCTCACAAACGACAAATCGAAAAATTATGAAAATTGCACCATTAGATTCAGCGTTTCATCCTCTTCGATTTGCCGTCCATTAAGGCATACTTTCGACGAATTTTTTTTTCACATTATTTTTAGTGGGTTTTACATTACTAACACGTGTGTTACAGTGTTGCGTTTAGGGTTTAGGGTTTAGGGTTTGGGGTTTATGGGTTAGGGTTTAGGGTTGGGAGTTTGGGGTTTCGGGACGAAACCCCAAACTCCAAACCCTAAACCCTAAACCCTAACCCCTAAACCCCAAACCCTAAACCCTAAACGCTTTATAAAACTCTAAACCCTAAATCATACTAAACCCTAAACCCTGCTAAACCCTAACACTAAACCCTGCTAAACCCTAACTCTAAACCCTGCTAAACCCTAACTCTAAACCCTAAACCCTAAATCAAATGTATAATCAATCACTAACACATGTGTTACTTATATGTAAAACCCACCAAAAAATGAAGAAAAAAAAAAGTTCGTCGGAAGTATGCTTTGATGGACGGCAAATCGAAGAGGATAAAACGCTGAAAAATATGGTGCAATTTTCATGATTTTTCGACTTGTCGATTGTGAGATATTTAATTTCTAAAAACGTGGATGAGAGAGAAAAAAGTGACACATGGCATATTGTGGTTGGTTCCCCCATTCTCACACAAAATAAATGGTCTCAATTGAACTCTTCTCATTAATTGAAACTTGTACGTGTTACATGTGAAATAGAAAAAACATCTTTCCTATCTAAGATTACAACAATTGAACTTGATGAAACTGACAAAACCTCATGAACAAAGTGAAACAACTTGAAAATGTAGTTTGAGAACATGAACTTACAAGCCATGCTTTATCCTTCGAATGAACCACCTTTGAAACTAAACCATGCATTTGTTGAACTTGAAATTTCCTATTGAAGCAAAGACTCATAAACAACACCTGAAACTTGAACCTCCCTAACCCTTGAACCTTGAACACCAATATCTTTTGAAAGCTAACTTGCTTCAAAACTAACAATACCCATTTCATAACAACAAACTATGATATAATTACCGAGTATAGAGGGGTTTGGGACCTTGACTAAGTTCTTGAATATCCTATATGAAACCCGAAATTATAACCAAATTTAAAATGAAACCATGTAAGGAATGTAAGGACCAAACTCATTACCACTTCAACACTAACACCATATCGTTTTGACCACGAAAAAAGGGCGAAACACCGCAAGAGATTCAGATACCAACCTGAAGGCGAAAAGCAACACCACCACTAACCATGCATTTATCAATTAGATTACCAACTATCCAAAACATTAAACATGATAAACATAAATGAAAATGTGGTTTTATTATAGGTTTGAAACTTAAAAACATGCGCTCAACCAGAACAAAGAGATGTATGAATTCTGTCGTATATGTGTTAGTATTGTTGCTCATACAATGAAAGAAGAAAAAAAATTGTATCATGTTGTGGAATCATAGTTTGGTGTAGAAAAAATGAATGTAATTGATAATAAATTCGCTTAATTAATTTTAATTTTTTTTTAAAGGCAAACCTACGCTACATACCCACGATTATTATATACAACTACGCATATTTACAAATTGCCTCTCGCGAGGCTTGAACCTACAACCATTAGATTGAAAGGTTCCCCACATACCGCTAGATCATGGGCCATTTGGTAAATTCGCTTAATTTTAATCATGTAAAAAGCGAAAATGGGATGACGCATAAAAGAGAAGCCTCTTTACAAAGTAATTATATGCAAAGCCGATTAAACTAGACATATGTGTGGAAGTGTACGGTCGAGATAAAGATGTAAACAAAGTGTGAAATATTGAGGGATCACACATTCCCCATTCGCGTAGTTCCCATTCCGTATATTGTTTCCTCAAAGTCTTGTATCTTGTTTTCCTATTTAGTTCTATTCAGTACCATAGAATATATTGACGAAAGAAACAAAAGTATAACAAATGAGAGTATGCATACGAAAAATTGGAAAAAAAAGCGCTAAGAGAAAATCACAACTTTGCACACCATATATACATGACCCTTTCACAACTCTTAGGGGGTGTTTGGCTTGGCGTTTATATTTTAGCTTTTAGCTTTCTAGCTTATAAGTTAAAAAGCTAAAAGCTAAAAAGCTCCAATCTCCTGACTTCACAAAAACAAGCTTTTTAATGGTGAAAAGCTAAAAAGCCAAAAAGGTGTTTGGCAAAAGAAATGAGCTTTTTAAGCTAAAAAGCTAAAAAACCAATCTAAAAAGCCAATCTAAAAAGCCAACCCAAACACCCTCTTAATAAGTTACTTAAAACAAAGGGACCATGGTAGGTTTAAGCAATAGAATGTGACTTCCCATGTTGCACACAGTGTTAATTTCTGAAGGAGAATGATTTCAATTAACTTCATGGCTCCTTACCTCAATGGTATACACCAACAACATATAATTCAAATATATATGGGTTTATTGTTTCGTTATGTATTAAACTTTACACTTTTTATCATTGTATGCGACATATTGTATGTGACATACTTTCATTTGTTATTGTATGTAATGAACTTGAAAATATGGTCTAGTGTATGTATTATTTCATTTTATGGGTAAGGCCAAAAAAGGAAACTTTTCTATTCGGGCCTTACCCAAAAAGGAAATTTTATATACAACAGACCATATTTACAAGTTCAATACATACAATAGAAGTCTTAAAGTTCGACTCATACGATAGTAAAAAGTGTAAAGTTTGATATATAACGAAACAATAAACTCAATATATATCCAATCATAATTAGTGTATACACTTACTTCTCTAATTAGTAGATAAGTTACAAAGAGAGGATTTGATTCGTTTCATATGTTGCGAAGCCAGGCTTTCATCATAATCATATTATACAATCACGTATAGTAACAGTCATTGATAAATATAACGATGAACAAATAATCAAAACATCACTACATGTCTATACAGGAAGGGGATTTATTAGAACTATCTACTACGAAACATGTAAGGATGACATTTAGAAACAATAGTAATAAGAAGACACTGATGACCAAAGGGCTCTTAGTCTAGCGGTATGAGAGAGACCCTTCAATCGAGAGGTTGAGATTTCAAACCTCACTCGAGGCAGTGAGTTGTACATATTTGTGGTGGTTGTAAATAATCGTGTGTTATATTGTAGGTTTCCCGTTCTAAAAAAAAGGGGATGAAGAAGATGATTAGATCATAACTAAGCATTTAGTGATGTTTAATTATCATCATCGTATACAAACAAAGTGATCAATTCATACCTGTGATAATTAAAATAAAAAAGACACAAATTAAGCACATAATTCAAGAATCGTCAAGGGGTAAGATTAGTGTCTGTTAAAATTCGAATAAGGAAAACCGTGTTTTAAAGAATTCCAACTTTCGATCCAAACATCGTTCATTACATATGTATTCATGGTGAATTCATTCGTAAACCCAACAAATGAAACCATTCTAGAGGTTATTTAAATAGGGATGAGAAGAGATGTAGTTTATAAAGTTGTCATTGATTATAGGAAGGAGTTTTCACAATTCAAATAACACATTTCGGATAGATGGTTATCTTAAGAATATGTTGAAGAGATGTGACGTCTTTTGTACGATGGCAACCGTTTACTAAATATACATATTTAATTTCTTTATAACAATAGTGGGAAGTTCAAATGAGGACCAACTAAATGTAGGGAACTTGTGAGAACTACTAGATTATGTGTTTGTTCACATGTGATTAACTTCAATCATATGTGAACATTGATTTAGGTTAAATTGAGAAGGAAAAAAAAAAGTAAAAAAAAATCCTAAAATTACGTCTTAAAATACATTTTCACCGATTTGTTCACATTATCGTTCAAATGTGAACATATATTTGTTTTTTTGTGTTTTCGATATAATTTTAGGATATATTTGACTTTTTCCATTTTCAATTAAATGTAAATCAAAGTTCATATATGAATGGAGTTAATCACATGTGAACAAATACGTAAACTGATAGTTCTTACAAGTTATCTACTTTTAGTTGTTTCTCATTTGAACCTTCCCCACAATAATCAGGAATCAGGAATAAATAAACAAATATTATACTTGCACGTTGTTGAAGTTAATAATTTTTTCAACGCCAAAGACTCATACATCTCAAATCACATATACGTATGTACTATACAAACTATAAATAATACATTTTTGCTATAAATGATTATAAACAAAGGTTTTAAAAGTAGCGTAATTCAAATGATTAAAAAAATACATATGTCTAAATTGAACATTTTCACAAAAAATTACGTAATTATTTTAAAATATTCTCTCAAATATCCGGTATAAGGTATTAACTATTAAGGTGGCTCATAATTGGGCCTGGATCATTATAATCTATACCGTTCTAATAGCGCCATCCGACATTCCGACGTACAAGTTACTGGGCTTTTTCTTCAAGCCCACACATAGTTCTTTACCTCAAAACCAATAAATAACCTTTGAAAGTTTGTAATTTTGTATGCCATAATGAAATTTTCTTGTTGTTTGACATGAAATCATTGAGTTAAACTTTTAGGGTGTTTTTGGTTCACGAAATTAATAGAAATATGGTGTGTTGAAATTGAGATTCAATTATTTAGTCTATTTGGTTGAGTAAATTATGACATTAGAATCCATCAAATTTCTTTGGCCAATGGAATATGAATTACTTGTCTTTGACGAATTTCAATTCTTTATAAAATATTCCGTCAACTAAACGCAGCGGTAGAATTTTTAAAAAGCTTTAAAGTCCATGTTTATAAATTTACAGGCTTCTACTTTTAGGCCATTCAAGTTTTCTTTAGATCACACAACTGTAAAGATTTTTCTCATTTAGACGCTAACTACATAACTCGAATTCTTCCAATGAGATTAATTAGCTGATATAACATCCTTTTGGATTTATTCATTCTCTCTATCATAAGTAAACATAAAGACGTATATTAGCGGATCTGGTAGCACAAAAAGTTTGAAGGTCCCTCCACTTAGTAATTTAGTAAGTTTATTTAAATAGTAGGATGCACCGCGTAAATAACAGTGGTAACACTCTAATTTTTCAACTAATTCTACACTAAGTCAGCTTAATATAGACTAGTCGCTCGTGCCACGGTGCCACCACTAACTATAACATAGGTCCACTATCTATACAAATTCTTGACATCTAACAATATCACGAAACTAAATTCGAATGACATTATTATGGTAGATTGCAGGCCGTAAATATGTACAGTAATATTTCTTTTTATCAATTTTTTACTCATTTTAGATTATTTTTTTTAATATATTGTGTCTTTAATTGCCTGTGCGACTTCAGTGGTTCTACTCCTAGAGCCTGCACCATTGACCTTTTAACTCTTTTCTTATCTTTGGCCTGCAATTGGTGGGTCAAGTTTTAATTGCATTGCCTATCTAAAAAAAGTGAGCTGAAATACAATTGCATGATCCTGCATGATCCTCATCACATAAGATTTAAATAAAGTGTATATACTAAAAAGGGCACCAAAAATATAATTATAGGACCACGATAATGCAAGGAAAATGAAAATGAGCTGTACTAGCTATATATTCGTATGTTTGACAAAAACTAGCTAGAGCTGAAGCTTTCGTTTAACATTGTAGTTAGAGTTTGTATTTGTATAAACGTATATCGGTATATGTTTGGCAAATAGTTGAAGTTGGAGTTGATAAGGTGAAAATGAAAAACTGACCGAAAATTATCACTCAAAATATAGAATAGATGTATTTAATTACAAGGTATATAAGTAATTTACGCTTTCATAATTAAGCTCCGATTACTTTTCAAAAGATATTTCAAATAGCTGATGCCAATAAGCATGTTTATACATAAATTCTTCGAACTTTTGTGAGCCAAACAAAGCTTATAAGCTTGAGATTATGATCGAAAACCATAAACTCGAGCTTTTATAAATTGTGCCCTAAACGTGCCCATATTTCTTTTAAATCACATATTGTATTTCAATATCATGTACGATCTACGCATTTTGAAACTTCTATTGTACCAGTATCAAACTTATTAGTACCATGTCTACCCTATCTCGTTAAACTTACACGCATTACGTATATAAGCCCAAATGAGAGCCGTCAATAAAAATCACATGAGATTTCACCCGTTCACTAAATGGCGTGCGATACGAGTAGTCCATCAAACATTCAAAGTTTCAAACACATATGTAAGTACTATGTACGCTTCTTGATCTTTCATTTTCAAAATAGTACTTAGTTTTACAGTCAACAATTTTTTAAGTTGATACATCAATGAAATGGCATCTCAAACACAAAGCTACCAACACAAGGACGATATAGTAGTACTTCTTAACATGGTTCCTAGAAACTAACATATATCTCAAGGGCTATGTCCACATCAAACCAATCTACGGTTATCAACAGGGTTACAAGAGTACTAAAAGCTCATACAACCACCCAAAATTAAAACTGTTCCTATATAAATGTCCAACCTCTAACTCAAGCTTTAAATAATTTGAGTACGAACAAGTGTCTCGAAATGTATTCGACTATGGCACGCGTAATGACTATCGTGTCTGTATCCAACTTCATCTTGATGCATGACGGTACAACCATAAAAGTTGCTACTATCATTTGACACATCATCATGTCACCAAAAGTGGGTGATAAGTCGGTGGTTGCAAGTAATAAGATGTCGAATACATATATTATCAATAATTGAATACGAAGTTAGATGCACATATATAACAGACTTTTGGTCACTGTTAAAATACAAGACACACTAATTATCTCAATTAACTATGTCCTGGTTCTCTTGTATGCTAAGGAGAGAATGCTATGCATCTTATGCATTCACATATGGCAACTTCCAAATCTAAATCTCATATATCTTGGTCCTTGGAGGCTTGCATATCAAGGTTCACTACTTCGTCTACGTATATTGTTATCCGATTCGTCGATTCGATGTCATGGAGTACGTGATGATTGAATATCTTGAGAATTATCATTTGATAACCATCATTGTTAATTATATGAAAGTTTCTACCTTTAAAATTAAGTTCCGATGATCATCATTATTGTATGTACAAAGTACAAACAGTCAAATACTGATCGATATATATCCTTCACGTATTTAATGCCTTAAAACATACACACCGACCTTTTCACTGTTATGATAGCGTATTAATATGTACTTCCATCAAACCACGTGACAACCAATTAATATAAGGGAAGGTTATAGTTCATTATTGATGATACCTAACGGGCAACATAATACGCTTTTTCTGGAATAAAAACATGTTTAAACAGTATATTTTTTTATACATGAATTTCACTTATTTTATTCAATCTCTTTACCTTTACCGAATAATCTTAAGGTTTAAGTACATCAAAACGTAATAATCTATGATCGAAAATATATAATCTTAAGGTTTACGTACACAAGATAATAACGCATTTAGCCGGACGGGCTGCCTCTTGCGGGTGAGGCTCCGTGGATTTACGGATCTGGGGTTAAAAGTTCCCTCCAATAACAAAAAAAGATAATAACGCATGTAAAATTTTAAACACTTTGAAACTAAAAACCCTTTAACAATTTACACAAAAAGAGTAAACAATGAAAAATTGGATCCACATAAAAGAAGTTTTGAAAGTTCGATCGTACACATAATTGATTTTCGGTCATAATTTGTTAACAGTGGCGGATTTAAACATTCAACTCAGGATATGCACCATCCAAACTACGTATATGAAAAATAAAAAATTTCTTCTGGGTTTCGAGTTCGCATATTTTTCCTTTGGATTTGGGTTATTCATGGAGTTATTTAAGTTAAATTTGATTTGCGACAAGGTGTAGTATGTACACGTTTCGCGACAGAATGAAATTACTCTTAGGTCGACAAAAATAGACGTAGTTAGACGGAGGTACCATTTACGAGCAAATTTGAAACTTATTGTATCGAAAACCTGGAAAAAAAAAGTTCGGGTATGATCTGCGAAAATGTGTGTAAACCACAGGTATGGTTTATGGAATTTTCTCCATGTTAAATAAAGCTATACAATTAGTATATATTACTCCCTTCGTCCCAAAATAAGTGTCTAGTTTTAAGTTTTCACAAAATTTAAGAAATTACTTTGTTTGATAGCGAAGATGACACTATTACCCGTACTTTTAGCATAGACTCCAATGTATCAGTTTTCATAAAAGCTTTATTGAGGGTAAGATGACAATGTTAATATACTATTTTTGAAAGTGGACAGTTATTTTGGGACAGATTAAAATGAAAAGGTGGACACTTATTTTAAGACGGATGGAGTATTAGTTTATCTTAGATAAGACAAAAAAGTTACTACTCATAACGTTCTAACAATTGATATTAGAAACATGATCATGGGTTAGAGTTTTTGGTTCTAAGTTATTTTAGGGCAATGGTATTGAGAGGGTACTATTCGCTTTGTCCGGAGTCATGCATCTTATCTATTTTATTATTCAATTTTTGTGTATGTATGTAACCTATCACCATTAAAGCATATAATACAAGCAAGATATATAAAGCGTAGTAATTTAGCTTGAGTGTCTTTTTATGGTCAAGTAATTTAGTAGTAATACAAGTTTTGAAGAATTATGATGATCCTACATGAAGTCTTGAGTGTCTTTTTATGGTCAAGTAATTTAGCTGTATTGCTTCACAATTCATTTTCTCTAGGTATCATTGAGGAGTTTCATAGTTGTGGATTTAGCATGTCTCCAAGGTAGGTTGTGTTTTTAGTTTATAGTTCAAGTGGCCAGGTTCTTATCATCATGTTTTTCGTTCTCTCGGTTTAGCAGGTTCTTTATTCATGTATTCACTCATTTGTACCCAATCCTAATTTTCAACTTTTGTTGAAGATTAGTTCATTTATATATTATGTATTTTGCCAAAAAAAAAAAAAAATTATAAAGCGTAGTAAATAATTTCAAGCATGCACTTTTTCTTTATTTTTTAGCCGTTGTAAGTTGCGCACATAGTTACGTCAACATAAAACTAAAATGTTACATACTTCGTTAATAAAATGGATATCACACTATCAGGGGAACCCATTTAGATTTTCCTTCAAATAATAAGGTGCATTGAACTAGCAACATATATTGTATGCCATTTAAAACACAGGGTGTGGTGATTTTGTTTTCACAGTGTTTGAGAAAAATGTTGTTGCTGAGGATTCTGTGGTGATGTGAACAGTGTTCTGGAGTTTTTTATTATTTGTTATTTTCTATTTTTTTTAATGTAAATAATTGTATAAATTAATATTTAAAAACAAATAAATTAAATAAAACAACATTTAATTCATTAAATAAAAAATTTAATATGAAATGTATTAAAAAATTTTTACTGTATTTTTTTTTTACTGTATACATTTTTTTTTTACTGTATACATTTTATGAAATGTAACATAGTAATTAATTTTTTTATGATTTGAATGGGCTTACGGCTTACCCAAAAATTAAAGGATAATATGAAAACCCAAGCCCAAACATACAAAATTAGGTTATCTTTTATTCTTTCTTTTTTTTACTCCCGACGTCTTCTTCATCTGCTCCACAAGCTTCCATTATCCTTCATTTTTCTTCATCATAAAATAAAATAAAAAAAAGAACGTTGCATTGATCGGCGTACGGAATTGGATGGTGCTCGGGAATGGCGACGAAAACGCCGTCCCAGTACGGCAGAACGCCGTCTGACGACATTCTCGTCAGACAACGGCGAAAAAAAACCACCCACACCTTTGCTCTTAGATAGAAGCCTAAAATCCCATCCACCAAGATTCGTGTATTTAATATGTACAATTACGAAAAAATACAGGTAAAAGAAAACTGATATGACCATAGTTGTTAAACTCTTACGATTCACGAGCCGACTCTTACGAGTCGGCTCAGAAATTCAAAAAACGAGGCGACTCGGACCCCGACTCATAAATGGCTTTGACTCTTACGAGTCATTTGTAACACCCCCAAATTCGTTGATTTAGATTAGTGGAAGCATTTAGTTTGAGTACGGGGGTGCCACAATAACAAAGCATGCATACGTATCAGAGCTTATGATTACAACAGAACATAATATATTGAGATGCCAAAAGTATTAATTACAAAGTTTACGATTCATCGAATCGTACAAGTTAAAAGTAATAAGTTTACAAAACTAGATTTCTGAAATATGACTAAAACATTTCAGTTATACTAAAGAAATCCATGTGTTTCCAAAAGTTGGCATCCTAAACTCAACGGGTCGCCAAATTCTCCATGTATGTTGGCGATTCTTATATGCGCAGCTAATTCCCGGAAAAACATAGTGAAAGTCAACAACGAGGTTGAGTGAATTCACAGGTTTTATGTTTGCAATAGTTGAACCAAGTTTGTAAGCACAGTTGTTATCCAAATACGTTCACGAATAGTAATTGCCATAATAGTCACGTGATGCTTTGTGGAATATTTTCCAAATACAAGTTTAGTGGGTTGTTCGCCCAAAATTTAGTTTACGTGGGATGTTACCCAAAACAGATACGTGGGATGTTACCCAAAATGTCAGTTTAAAAACACGTGCTGGTCGTTCTCCAGCGGTTTACAAACAGTACCGGTCGTTCCCCGGCCAAATACGCACGGGTCGTTCTCCCGTTCAACAAAAACAGTTTACCGGTCGTTCTCCGGTCTAGTTACGCACGGGTCGTTCTCCCGTCCAACAAACGCACGGGTCGTTCTCCCATCCAAGACGCACGGGTCGTTCTCCCGTCCCTTGGCCAGTCGTTCTCTGGCACTAAAATACGTAGCTGGTCGTTCTCCAGCGTTTATATAAAAGTACCGGTCGTTCTCCGGTATACCAAACAAGTTTAAAAGTTTACAGTCGTATGCAAAACAGTTTACCGGTCGTTCTCCGGTCTAGTTAAAACAGTTTGTCGAATAAGTTATTCCATTTGTTCAGTGTGTCAATATGAAAATGTTATTTCATAAACACCAGTTTGTTTAATAGTTTAATAGTTCAAGGTACTCTAATTGTTCGAGTAAACAAGTATGATAAACAATCGTATAAGTAAAAGCAGTTATGGCAATAAGTAAAACAGTTGACTATGTTTTCCACCCCTGTTCAAAAGCAGTTAAATCAGTAAAAGTAGGGGCTGTGAACTCACCTGTTGAGTTAAGTGAAAGTGCGAGTGCTAGCAAAGCGTAGTCCAGGTAAAGTCCCTAAGGTCCTATATATAAGAAATAGTCGTATAAGTGGTTGCATAACAACCAGACCATGTTACACGTTCGTCCAAGAAAGATCGTTTATTTGTAAATTCGTACGACTCGTTGGTGATGGTTTTGTAAAAATATTTCAAAGTATTGTTATAAGGTTCTGAAACTTGCGACGTCGTAGTGGGATGTCGCGTGGGACGTCGCAGTGGGACGTAGCAGTGGGACGTAGCAGTGGGACGTAGCAGTGGGACGTAGCAGTGGACGTCGCGTGGGACGTAGCAGTGGGACGTAGCAGTGGGACGTCGCGTGGGACGTAGCAGTGGGACGTCGCGTGGGACGTAGCAGTTGGACGTCGCGTGGGACGTCGCAGTGGGACGTCGCGTGGGACGTCGCGTGGGACGTCATGTGGGACGTCGCGTGGGACGTCGCTGTGGGACGTCGTGTGGGACGTCGTGTGGGACGTCGCAGTGGGACGTCGCAGTGGGACGTAGCAGTGGGACGTCGCAGTGGGACGTAGCAGTGGGACGTCGCAGTGGGACGTCGCAAATCGCCTGGGACTAATGCGACGTTACGGTCTGTTCATCCGAAAATCGAGATTTTTAACCCAAAAATGCTTAGATCTTTCATATAATGACTTGTAACATGATTGTAAGCTATTATAATGAAGTAAAAGTGAAAAGTTTAGTGTTTTCTTACCCAAAAAGTGTTAGATCCGAAAATTAGGTGGATGATGAAGATGATGATGAAAATGGTGATTTTGAGCTTGAATCCTTGTGTAGATGATGATGATGACGAGTTTGATGATGTTGTGTGTCCGATTTGTTGTTGTTTTTGTTGATTTTGTAGTTGTTTTTAGTGGTTTTTAGAGAGAGAGAAAGTTGAGAGAAAATGTGTGTGTTTTTGGTGGTGAGAAATGAAAATGAGGAAGAAATGGGGGTTTGGGTGGGGGTTTGGGGCAGATTTTTGGGAACCAAAGAGGAGTCCCATTTTGCGGTATTTTATCCGTGTTTGTTTACCCGATTGTTAAATGTTAAATTATTTTAACTAATACATTTTAAATTCCATATTTCATTATATTTTTATTAGAATGTTTTTATGAAACCATATTAATTTAGTATTAAAATTTTAAATTTTGTTTTTATTTTAATAATACAAGTTTGCGTTTTACGTTATAAAATGATATGTAAATATTATCGACATAATATTTAATTGTTCACGACGTTATTTAATAATTTCGTTTTATTAAATAATTTTTGTTCACCAACAGTCGTATATTTTTGTCGCGTTTGTTTTCAGATCGTTCAGTACGTAATTACAACTAATTACGAATACGTAATACTACGCGTATTATCTAGTTGGGTTTTGCTAGACTTACCTCTAAAAGTAGTTGTGAATTCACTCAAGTAGGGAATTAGCCTAATAATGCAAGTGATTAATGTTTATTATTGCGTTTAAATTTGCGGGGTGTTACATTCTCCCCATGTTAGAGAAATCTCGTCCCGAGATTTAAAAATCAAGTCGGATCGCCCGCGGCGTATGTTCTCCAAATAAGTCACGTCGTCAATAATAATACCAATTTGCGTGGCGTTCAATTGTTGCCAGAAAATTTTTAATCAGTTTAAGTATGCTCGCGGCATAGTTCAATTAGTTGTTTGTTCGTTTCGTGGTTAAAGTTTTCCAAGCGTTATGTTCGAATCGGCATCCGAATAAAAGAAAATCGTAGCAACAGCTGTTAGGACGTACCGTGCTAGCCGAGGTCCGCAACCGTTTCCGGTGCACGGAGGATGTATGCGCGGCTTGGGGCGTAGCCTTTGTTAACGACGCGGTTGTTGTCGTTTTGATTGTTGCGGTTGTTGTTCTGATTGTTGTTCCCGGTGTTGTTCTGGTTGTTGTTCAGTTTTGGACATTGGTTTCGAAAGTGTCCGGATTCACCGCACTCGTAGCACGCATTTGATCGAGGAAGAGGGGCTGTTTTACAGTTTTGGGCCAAATGACCCCAGTGTTTGCAGTCTTGGCAGAAGGCGCAATTGCCGGCATGATGCATTCCGCACTTGTCACATCTCGGTTTGTTTCCAAGATAGGTTTTGGGTCCAGAGTTGGTGATTGCGGCGTAGGCTCGGGCGTTTCCCTGGTTCCTGTTTTGTTGAATCTGACGGTCGTTACCCTCGTTGTTCCATTTGCGTTTGTGGGTTCCAGAGTCGCCCGCATCAGTACGTGTAGGTTCAGCTTTCCCTGTAGTAGTTTTCAAAGTGCCGATCAGAATGGCGTCGTCGGTCAAGCTTTGAGCCAGATCAACTGCGCTCCTAAAAGTGGCGGGTTTGGAGGACATAACCATGCCTCGGATTTGTGGTGCCAAACCCCTGTTGTAACGCTCAATGCGTTTGCTCTCGGGGGTTACCATGTGAGGCACAAGACGTGCAAGCTCCTGGAATCTAGTTGTGTATCCGGAAATGTCAGCGCCGAGCATTTGAATGTTTCAAAACTCGGTTTCAAGTTTCTGCATCTCGTTGGGAGGGCAAAATTCCTCCATCAGCATCTGTTTCAGAGTTTCCCAAGTCATGGAGTAAGCAGCTGGACGTCCCATAATCTGGACCTGAGCGTTCCACCATGTTAACGCTTTGTCAGCTAAGGTACACGTGGCGTACTTCACGATTTTGTCGGTGGCGCAGTCGCTGATATCAATCATCGATTCCATTTTCTCAATCCAGTGGACCAGGCCGATGGCCCCTTCGGTCCCGGTGAAGGTGCTGGGTTTACAAGACTGGAAGGTTTTGTAGGAACACCCCTGCTGGGTATTGGTTGGGGTTTCGCTGTTGACTGGAGTGGCTCCGCTATTGTTGGTCAGGTTTTCACGATTTCGGCTGGCCTCGTATTGAGCGATGGCTTCAGCCACGCGGCGTTCGATTATTTGCTCGGTTGTTTCTGGAGGCGGAGGTGGAGGAGGAACATTTCGTTGACTGTTTCGAGTATTTCTTTTAGGCGGCATGATGACGTTCTGCAAGGAAAGAAATTGCAGAAGTCAATGCCAAAGAAGGTAAATGCGAAGAACAAAGTTCTAGTTATCAAGCGTTTGGAAAGATTGACAAGTTTTCCCCTTTACGTATCATACGACTATGAAACACCCATATGTACTTAGTATAATATAATCACGTTGGCCAGGCGTCATTATATGATGCTAAATACATACTTCTTTTCATCAATCGTTTAACACGATCCAGTTCATATGAGGTCAAATGAGGGTGAGCAAATCGAATGTGATAAGATTCGAAAGATAGTTTTAAGCGTGTCGAGATGTCGTATCGATAGTTAAACGTATGCAAATGTGTGTATGCATGTGCGTTCTAGCCAAGGCTATAGTCTAGGTCTCTAGGTCTCTAAGTCACCTAAAGTTTCCTAGTTCGCTATAACCAATGGCTCTGATACCAATCTGTAACACCCCCAAATTCGTTGATTTAGATTAGCGGAAGCATTTAGTTTGAGTACGGGGGTGCCACAATAACAAAGCATGCATACGTATCAGAGCTTATGATTACAACAGAACATAATATATTGAGATGCCAAAAGTATTAATTACAAAGTTTACGATTCATCGAATCGTACAAGTTAAAAGTAATAAGTTTACAAAAGTAGATTTCTGAAATATGACTAAAACATTTCAGTTATACTAAAGAAATCCATGTGTTTCCAAAAGTTGGCATCCTAAACTCCACGGGTCGCCTAATTCTCCATGTATGTTGGCGATTCTTATATGCGCAGCTAATTCCCTGAAAAACATAGTGAAAGTCAACAACGAGGTTGAGTGAATTCACAGGTTTTATGTTTGCAATAGTTGAACCAAGTTTGTAAGCACAGTTGTTATCCAAATACGTTCACGAATAGTAATTGCCATAATAGTCACGTAATGCTTTGTGGAATGTTTTCCAAATACAAGTTTAGTGGGTTGTTCGCCCAAAATTTAGTTTACGTGGGATGTTACCCAAAACAGATACGTGTGATGTTATCCAAAATGTCAGTTTAAAAACACGTGCTGGTCGTTCTCCAGCGGTTTACAAACAATACCGGTCGTTCCCCGGCCAAATACGCACGGGTCGTTCTCCCGTTCAACAAAAACAGTTTACCGGTCGTTCTCCGGTCTAGTTACGCACGGGTCGTTCTCCCGTCCAACAAACGCATGGGTCGTTCTCCCATCCAAGACGCACGGGTCGTTCTCCCGTCCCTTGGCCAGTCGTTCTCTGGCACTAAAATACGTAGCTGGTCGTTCTCCAGCGTTTATATAAAAGTACCGGTCGTTCTCCGGTATACCAAACAAGTTTAAAAGTTTACAGTCGTATGCAAAACAGTTTACCGGTCGTTCTCCGGTCTAGTTAAAACAGTTTGTCGAATAAGTTATTCCATTTGTTCAGTGTGTCAATATGAAAATGTTATTTCATAAACACCAGTTTGTTTAATAGTTTAATAGTTCAAGGTACTCTAATTGTTCGAGTAAACAAGTATGATAAACAATCGTATAAGTAAAAGCAGTTATGGCAATAAGTAAAACAGTTGACTATGTTTTCCACCCCTGTTCAAAAGCAGTTAAATCAGTAAAAGTAGGGGCTGTGAACTCACCTGTTGAGTTAAGTGAAAGTGCGAGTGCTAGCAAAGCGTAGTCCAGGTAAAGTCCCTAAGGTCCTATATATAAGAAATAGTCGTATAAGTGGTTGCATAACAACCAGACCATGTTACACGTTCGTCCAAGAAAGATCGTTTATTTGTAAATTCGTACGACTCGTTGGTGATGGTTTTGTAAAAATATTTCAAAGTATTGTTATAAGGTTCTGAAACTTGCGACGTCGCAGTGGGATGTCGCGTGGGACGTCGCAGTGGGACGTAGCAGTGGGACGTAGCAGTGGGACGTAGCAGTGGGACGTCGCGTGGGACGTAGCAGTAGGACGTAGCAGTGGGACGTCGCGTGGGACGTAGCAGTGGGACGTCGCGTGGGACGTCGCGTGGGACGTCGCGTGGGACGTCGCGTGGGACGTCGCGTGGGACGTCGTGTGGGACGTCGTGTGGGACGTCGCAGTGGGACGTCGCAGTGGGACGTAGCAGTGGGACGTCGCAGTGGGACGTCGCAAATCGCCTGGGACTAATGCGACGTTACGGTCTGTTCATCCGAAAATCGAGATTTTTAACCCAAAAATGCTTAGATCTTTCATATAATGACTTGTAACATGATTGTAAGCTATTATAATGAAGTAAAAGTGAAAAGTTTAGTGTTTTCTTACCCAAAAAGTGTTAGATCCGAAAATTAGGTGGATGATGAAGATGATGATGAAAATGGTGATTTTGAGCTTGAATCCTTGTGTAGATGATGATGATGACGAGTTTGATGATGTTGTGTGTCCGATTTGTTGTTGTTTTTGTTGATTTTGTAGTTGTTTTTAGTGGTTTTTAGAGAGAGAGAAAGTTGAGAGAAAATGTGTGTGTTTTTGGTGGTGAGAAATGAAAATGAGGAAGAAATTGGGGTTTGGGTGGGGGTTTGGGGCAGATTTTTGGGAACCAAAGAGGAGTCCCATTTTGCGGTATTTTATCCGTGTTTGTTTACCCGATTGTTAAATGTTAAATTATTTTAACTAATACATTTTAAATTCCATATTTCATTATATTTTTATTAGAATGTTTTTATGAAACCATATTAATTTAGTATTAAAATTTTAAATTTTGTTTTTATTTTAATAATACAAGTTTGCGTTTTACGTTATAAAATGATATGTAAATATTATCGACATAATATTTAATTGTTTACGACGTTATTTAATAATTTCGTTTTATTAAATAATTTTTGTTCACCAACAGTCGTATATTTTTGTCGCGTTTGTTTTCAGATCGTTCAGTACGTAATTACAACTAATTACGAATACGTAATACTACGCGTATTATCTAGTTGGGTTTTGCTAGACTTACCTCTAAAAGTAGTTGTGAATTCACTCAAGTAGGGAATTAGCCTAATAATGCAAGTGATTAATGTTTATTATTGCGTTTAAATTTGCGGGGTGTTACATCATTTATTGACTCTTCCGACTCGTGGGTGACTCTTACGAGTCTTGGGCGACTCTTACGAGTCAGAAACCGGACACACGTATAATGTAATCTAATAAAAAACATAAAATGACAAAATATAATAGGAAATGACTAATAATCCATTATAAATTAAATATTTGTGTTATTTAATGACTTTCATCATGTTTAACTTCAATTAAGGATATAAATCTAAGCAATAATATACATATAGATATAAATATATGTATTTATTGTAAAATTATGACTCTTACGAGTCGAGTCACGAGTCACGAGTTAAAAATCAATACTCCGAATCACGAGTCGAGTCACGAGTTAACAACTATGGATATGACATTAATACAAAAACATTATTGGATCTTCAAGGACCTACACATTTTCCTTCAATTTAATTCAACAACTAATAAACCTTAGCAAAGAACAACGAACAATAATAACGTACGAATTCCAAATTGGCGACTTTTAACTCATAAATTTAAGTGTAAAATGTTGAAAAATCACCCTAGTTTCCACCTACTTTTATTTAAGATAATACAACATTTTTCCGTTGAATTTATAGTATAGAACTTTTAATTTATCATTAGATTAGGGACTTTATGTACCAGTCACAAAACAAATAATAGTACACATTTTAAATTTTTGATATGGCATTAATACAACGACATTATCTGGATCTTCAAGGACCTACACATTTTCTTTCGATTTAATGCGACAACTAGTAAACCTTAGCAAAGAACAACAATAATAGCGAATTCCAAATTGGCGACTTTTAATTCATAAATTTATGGGTGGTGATTATCACCACCAAATTTAGTCATAAACCACTATTTATGCATCAAACTGTTATACTGTACAATAGTTTAAAGTATATTTGGTAGTGTATAGCTAAAATTTGGTGGTGTATACACCACCCTAAATTTAAGTGTAAAATGTCGAAAAATCACCATAATTTACGTCTATTTTTATTTAAGATATAAAACATTTTTCCGTTGAGTTTATAGTATTGAATTTTTTATTTTTCATTAGATTAGGGTCGTTGTGTATGTATATCACTAACAACTCAACTCATAAAAGAAAAGGATTCATACATTAGAAAAAAATATGTGTAAAGTGAAATACCTTTTTTATATGCCCTAAATTTAATTAAAAGTTCAAAACATATGCATATTAAACCTCAAACAAATTGATGATACCTAACAAGGCTTATAATTCCCGTACGTTATATCGGGAAAAGTTAGGTTTAGACCGTGTTTGATTTCTTTCACTTATTTCTTATCTATATTGTTTTTAACACATGTTCGTTATAGCCATAGGTATAAAGTGCATACATAAGTGAGGTATCATGAAAAAAAATATGTTGTTAAAAGGTAGTCAATCTTCCATTATTCATATTTTGTTAGTATTAAGTTTAGATTCGGAAGATCACATCAACTCGAAAACCAAATGAATGCCATAAAAACTAGTTACATTATTAGCAATGGTTTGAAAACCGGTTGAACCGGTCTGGTTCAACCGGTCGGATCGGATCCGAACACAAAACCAGTTCGATTCATATAATACAAATGGGCGGTTCGACCGGACATAAAACCGGTTAAACCAGATTGAACCGGGTCCGGACAGAAAATCGATTCGCTCAGAAAACCGGTTTTTAAAACATTGATTATTAGGATAATCCACACTTCAATTGAAAGTTGATACTGACTCAGCTAATGAATTTGATTTTGAAGTAGAGTAATTTAATTTTTTTCTCCAAAATGAAAGTCGAATTACATCTTCTATCTATCCATCCCAACAATTAAAAATGGATAATTAGACTCTTATCTATCAAGATATTATGCGTTATTTTCCCGTCAAAAGAAGATAAACGGTTTCCAAGTTCCAACCGGTTTATATCGGTTATTAAAACGTTAATATGAAAAGCCACAATTTATATATATGAAGCACATTAAATCGGTGCCTTAATAACCGTGATTTTTACTTGCAGTTTCTTAATTATCCTATTAATTACCACTAACATTCACTTATAAGTTATAACTCACGTTCAAAGTGTTGAAAAAGTCAAAAACATTAAATTTAACTTCTATTTCTATTCATAACATGAACCGTCCATTGGGTGTATTAGCATTAGGGGCGTTATGGATGATGTATGTACAATTGTACTTTTGCGGCTTCTAGCATCTTGCTAGTAGTCGTTTTCTCTTATAATATTCTGCTTTTAAAAAAAGAACATGAACCGTCCTATTTTTTTTTCTTTCCTTTTTTACGGATTTCCTATATATTTAAATTTCACTCCAATTTACTTTAACTTAATCTTCATTGAAAGTTTGAAACTCAAACATTTTGTTAATGATCGTCAATGACTTTTGTGTAACCTTTAATTTTTTTCATAAGTTTTATTTATTCATTGTGTATTGTAATTAAGTATTTATTCATTCATGATATGATTGACTGAATGTTGTACGCATGACGTTGATTGTTTTTGAAATTTCGAATAGAGAGGCTTTTGACCAGTTATTCCGTAAACACGGAGGGAGATGTAATCATTGGTGTTTAGACCCACTTTTTGATGTGAAAAACGGTACTCCGTATGATTCTACACTTACTCAATTACCAACTACAAATTGATAAGGAAATGTCCATTTTCTCTATGGAAGCGTTGTCCAACTTATTATTATTGTTTGTATTTTAACAACATTCTATTGTAAATTTTTTGTTAAACCAAACCCCTATAGAGGTTCAAAAAGTTTAAAGATTGTAGATGGCAAATCTTTGATGGACATTCAAAGATCTATCAATTATATATACTTCTATACATTTCTCTTTTGTAGATAAACTCTTATAACCGCAACTAATTTTATGAGGTTGTATATTGGATTTTCGATTTTTTGTGAAAGTTTTAATATAGTCGTGCATCGCACGGGTAGTGAGCTAGTAAAAAAGAAAAAAAAAAAAAGGCATAACTTCATATATGTCTCTCAATCTCTTACTCCGTAATTTATATTTCTAACAATAAAACCCTAAACATTAACAACAATCGTCTAGTAGTAATGTATTCCTAACTTTTATTTATGAGATTATAAATGCAAAAGAAAACTAACTTAAACATGACAATGAGTCCATGTTTTTATAATGTACAACCATAAATGGGATGGTTGACGTTGATCCACAAATTCAAACGGGCTGAATTACTTTTTTCTTTTGCAAGTCGCGATGAATAAACAGAGCATTTAATCGAACATGTGGTGTACAAAAATAACAAATCAAAAGTTAAAAGTGCATTTATTTCTTCTTCTCTTTGTTTTGGCGAAAAACAAAAAAATTTATAAATAACTTCTTCAACATTTAGAGAATAGATTGAAACAAGAAACTTGATCAACCCTTACATGCATCTAAAAACTTATCGGGTAAGGTTCAGAGGAGAAGGTATTATTTGAGGAGAAGGAGGAGAAGAATTTTTAAATTTTCATTTTTACCCCCTCCACCTTTTTAATAGTGTACACTACTCCCTCCTACTTTCTTCTTACCCACCCCTCCCCTCCACCACCCACCACCACTAGCTGCTGCCACCCGCCGCCGCCGCCACCCGCCACCGGTCGTTGGAAAAAAAAAATTTCATTTTTTTTAATTTTTTTAAAAAAAAAAAATTAAAATTTTTGTTTCATAATTTTTTTTTCCAATTTTTTTTACATATTATCACTTTGTACTGCATTTTATTATTTTTATTGCATTTTGTATATATGTTTATTAGATATTGTTCGTTTTCACTGCATTTTATTTATACACCTCAATCTTATATATATTGTTTGTTTTTTACTGCATTTTAAGTTATACATAATATATTTTTACTGCATTTTGTTAAAATTACACTGCATTTTATTATTATTCACTGCATTTTGCATATATTTCATATATTACATATTGTTTATTTTTTACTGCATTTTATATTATACATATGATCCATTTTTACTGCATTTTGTATGAAAGTATAATACATACTACTGTTTTTACTGCATTTTGCATATATTTATTTAGTACACATTGTTCGTTTTACTGCATTCTATATTATATATAATCTATTTGTACCGCATATTATTTTTTTTACTGCATTTTGTTATTTTCACTGCATTTTATATTATACATAATCTATTTGTACTGCATTTTGTTATTTTCACTGCATTTTGTTATTTTTGCTGCATTTTTCATATATTTCATTCATTATATATTGTTTGTTATTCACTGCATTTTGTATTTTACATATTATCGATTTGTACTGCATTTTGTATTTTACATATTATCTATTTGTATTGCATTTTGTATTAAATGATAATACATATTGTTGTTTTTATTGCATTTTGCATATACATCATTTAGGACATATTGTTCTCTTTTTACTGCATTTTAGATTATATATATTATTCATTTGTACGGTATTTTGTTGACGTTGGGTATAGAAGATGCGGTAAAATATATACAAGTTTTAGTTAATTAACAATAATATACAAAATGCAGTGGAAAAAACGTATAGTTTTATTAAAAAATGCAGTAGGAAAAGGAATACTATATCTAATAAAAAATTTATGGGAAAAAAAATTTGAAAAAAAAAATTTTGAAAAAAAAAAAATTTTGAAAAAAAAAATTTGAAATTTTTTTTCCGGCAGCCGGAATCCGGCGGCGGCTGACGGCGGTCGGCGGCAGTCAGATGGTGGCAGCAAGTGGTGGGGTGGTGGTAGGTGGGGTTGGAGGAAGAAGAAGGTAGGAGGGGGAAGAAAATAAAGTGGAAGGGTTAACATGTAAAAGTCTAAATAGTGGAAGGGGTGTGGAGTGAAAATTAATGTTATGTTTTTTTTTGTTAACTAATACCCTTATTTT
This sequence comes from Helichrysum umbraculigerum, assembly GCA_949592205.1. Classification (NCBI taxonomy): domain Eukaryota; kingdom Viridiplantae; phylum Streptophyta; class Magnoliopsida; order Asterales; family Asteraceae; genus Helichrysum; species Helichrysum umbraculigerum. The sequence goes on along the minus strand of CATIUR010000003.1, from coordinate 10,331,986 downwards.
TTAAAGTAATTACAAAATTGCCACCCCTTTTAACCATTGATCCAACCCAAAAGATGATCCAATGGCTACAAATAAAACTTCTCCTCCTTCTCCTCATATGACCCCTTCCCCTATGATCCCCAATCAAAACTTATTAGGACTCGAAGTGGACCTACACTAAGCATTTTGAAGCAGAAACCATGGTCGAGTTTGCCAAATATAAGAATGATGAGCTCGACACATCTCTTAAAAAGTAGCCCACATAAATGCTTTCATCTTAACCTTATGATAACCAATGAAGAAACACGACTTCTAACAAAAGCATATATCAGCTTTAATATAATTTTTATATTTAAATTTAATATTTATCGCTTCAAACCAATATGTTATAGTAAATTTAAAAAGTTCTTCACCTAATAATAAGTAGCGGATTCAGAAATTTAAGTGACGCGTAGCACAATTTTTTTCATAGTATTAAATCTATAATTTTTTCATGAACATGTATGATTTCATAAAAAAAAAAACAAGTTTTAGTTAGTAGTTTTTCAATAAGAAACATACTAAATGGACTAATCATATATCAAACCAGTAGCAATACTTATTTGGATCCGTAACAATAGTAATAAAATTCATTTTTAGAAAAAAAATTACACTTCATATGACCAAAAGATCCGTAGCAAGCGCTACCCTAACTAGCACCACTAATAATCATGTAAACATATAAATCGTGCATGTCTTTAAAAATTATGAATCAACCAAACATAAAAGGAATAATTTCATAGGGTGAGGTTTAAATGAGACTAAAAATTTGTGTGAGACTAAGGGAACCAATGATATCATGCCACATATACAAAGAGAATGTTCCATAATACAAAATCCATTTACCCCAAACATCAATTATCTCACAAACGACAAATCGAAAAACCATGAAACTTGCACCATAATTTTCAGCGTTTTATCCTCTTCGATTTGTTGTCCTTCAAGGATACTTCCGACGAATTTTTTTTCTTCATTTTTTTGGTGGGTTTCATATGTTACTAACACTTGTGTTAGAGTATTGCGTTTAGGGTTTAGGATTTGGGGTTTGGGTTTTGGGGTTTCTGACCCCAAAACCCAAACCCTAAACCCTAACCCCTAAACCCTAAACGCTTTATAAAACTCTAAACCCTAAATCATACTATACCCTAAACCCAAATAAACCCTAAACCCTACTAAAACATAAAATCTAAACCCTAAACCATGAACCCTGCTAAATCCTAACCCTAAACTCTAACCCTAAACCCTAACTGTAACAACCCCAAATTTAGGGCCAATTTAAAATTTTCCTAATTACGTTCTTATTACATGTATTTAATATGAAATATGATTAAATACGATAATTGCTTATTACATATATATATATATATAGGTGATATATATATACAAGTATACGATTCGTTCAAATCGTATGAAATTACAAAAGTACAAAATACGGACGTTGGTAAAACAATTATTAAATAATGTGGAATTATTTAATTACACAAACTATTATTTTATATTATGTTTATAATATAACGAAAACGTACGTTTTAATTAAAACGTTACCGAACTCCCCGAAAACTCGACCAACCGACAAAACAAAACAAAGTTATGTTTTATAACTTAAAAACTAGTATTTTGATAAAATACTCCAACTAAATTATCGAGTAATATTTCGTATTTTAAAACGTATAATTAAACGCGTATAAAAGTATTTTAACGTTTAAACGACCGGGGAAACGAACACCGCACGGAGCGCAAACACGAGGGAACGAAAGATTGGTGAGACCACACCATGGTGGCCCCACCCAACCGGCCAAGACATGGGGACACCACCCCATGCCCTTTTTGCTTCAAAACATAACCAAACTCACCCACACTCAATCTCTCTCAACTCTCTCTCTAAACCCTCTACTCTCTCTCTATATCTCGGTCTCTCTCTCTAGCCAAAAACACACCAAAAACAAGCTTGAATCACAAAACGGAAAGGAGCAACAACGATCACCGCAACGAGGGCTACGATCCTATCTTTGCGGTTTCTCATTTCAACGACTTTGTAAGTTTTCCGGCGACTCGCAAACTTTTCCGATATTAATTATTTTGCTAGATTATTGTTCCCCTAGCTTAGTAATGTCCAAATATATAATTTAAACTTGATTTCGGAACATTGTCGATTTTGGTCGCATTTAAGAAAACGACACCTCGAACACTAAAAACGTCAACCAATAATTTTTATAAACTCATTGTAACATATTAAAGCTTGTGTAAAAGTTTCGGGCCAAATCGAAGTCGTTTGACCCAAAAACCGAACCAAAAATCGTAACAGCCGTGGTATTGCATCTGGCCAAACTTTCATGTGACACAAGGCTTGTGTCACATGTTGTGTCGCATGGCAACCATGTGACACAAGGGTTGTGTCGCATATTGTGTCGCATTAAGTTGCATTCATGTGACACAAGGGTTGTGTCGCATAAATCATGTGACACAAGGGTTGTGTCGCATAAATCATGTGACACAAGGGTTGTGTCACATATTGTGTCGCATTAAGTTGCATTCATGTGACACAAGGTCTGTGTCGCATTTAGTGTCGCAAAAACCCAAAAACTGAAGCCAAAAACATTCTAAGTGTTTAAAAATCACTTTTCAACAACCAAATTAAATACGATACGATTATACATGAAAATACTATACTTTTGGAAGTATACACAAATACTCGAATACGTACAAGATTATACTTAACTGAACGTGAGATTTCACTCACACACACGAGACTGCACTCAAAAATACTTAGGAGATTACACTCCAACGAACTTAAACTTGTACAACTACACGGGATTGCACCCGATGCGAACTTATGAGTTCACTCCAAATACTTACGTGTGAGATTACACGCTAACTGATACGAACTTACACTCGAACACATGCGAGATTTCACCCGTACACTTGGGGATTACACCCACTCGGATTTACATTACTTGAACGTTACACGTTACAATACAAACGTATTTGACAACTATACGATTACAACAACTGCATAATAATAATAGATGAGATTATTATTACATTCCGATACCAATGGGTCGTACAACTTTTCTACAAACTATAATTTACAAACGTACAAACAACAAATGGACATTAACTAGTTTGGGAACAACTAGCATGGATACTTTACAAGTATTCCAATTACTTACTAAACCTTATGCGTATTTGGACGCTAAGGGTTGCTAGTCGGATACTACTTTGCTTGCTTACTGCATTGTCTGCTAGACTCAGGTGAGTCTCACAGCCCCTACTTTACTGTTTTACTCAGGGGTGAGATGCATTACTGTTTTATATGAACACACAAAACTTACTTGCTGCCATGATTTACTTACTGTACGGAATTACGGATACGCCAATTGCATGAGTTTCGACTAATCCAATGAAATCCTCCTTAATCATAGTTGTTAGTTAGGTGATAAGCGCGAGTTTTAGTATATGGATCCATATGGGACTGACAATCCCCGCCCGGGGTAGCACGCACTATCACGAACCGTTATTGTCGAAACGGACGTTTCTTACTCGTTTCATATGAATGTTTTGGATTACATTCACAGGGGTACTATTATTTACTGTACGTTAAGCTTCAACTATGGTGGCTCATGGCAAGGGTATCAAACGGTTAGCATAACCTGCAACCACCCACTTATTAAAACTTAAGTGAACGATGAGCATAACCTGTGATCGTTACTTACTGGCTGGCTTATGATTTACAAATACTACATGTGTGTTCAAACTATTTACTTACTTACAAACCTGTGAGATTCACCAACCTTCTTGGTTGACCGTTTTAGTAATGCTTCTCATGTACACATCATCAGTAGGGATGCCCAGCAGGATAAGCTTGCTTAGCTCGAGTCGCATGCATTTACAAGCTTGGAGATTTTATTACATTACTTTTGTACTTACTGTTATGAATTAGAATCTCTAGGAATTTACTCGAAACTCGAGCTTGTATTTTGAATTACTTATGTATTAATGTAATACTTTTCGAACGTCTCATTTAGAGTCGTTCACTGTATCCTTTGTGCTTGTGCTTATTGATTAGTAACACCCAAAACATCGCTTCCGCAAACTGTTAAATTTGGGGGTGTTACACAAACCATAACCGTAAATAAAATGTACAATCAATCACTAACACATGTGTTACTAATTTATAAAACCCACCAAAAAACCGAAATTTTTTTTATCGAAAGTATGCCTTGAGGGACGGCAAATTGAAGAGGATAAAACACTGAAAAATATGGTGCAAGTTTCATGATTTTTCGATTTGTCATTTGTGAGATAATTGATATTTGGGGTAATGGGTTTTGTAGTATGGAACATTCTCTTTGTACATGTGGCATGATATCATTGGTTCCCTTAGTCTCACTCAAAAATCATGGACTCATTTGAACCTTACTCTAATTGATAACTAAAACTCAAGTACTCTCTAATAAGGGGCCCGATAACAATCTTCTAGTACTCTCAAAGGGCCCAAAAAAAATATTCAAAGTACTCCCAAATAAGGAGCCCGAAAACAAACTATCCTCACGTTAAATTTTAATCCACTCAAATTAAGGCACGAAGTGTTCAATTACCTAGCCCAACTAATCATGATGCAAATGAAATGTTAGGACTTACTAACTAAATGAATACCATTGTTTGGAGGACCATATTATAGAGCTTATGAAAAAAAAAATCTTAAAGAAAGTAGCTTTTTTTAAAAAAGGTAGAGTTTATGAAACATGAATTACTTAAAAGCCATTTACTTTATTATTGTACTGTTTTATTTGTGTGCCATTTTATATTAATTCACATCTATAACCTTCCTGTTCCAGCTAGTTTACTAAACACATTAGAAAAAAGAAAGTTCAGATTCCAACTCCTAAACTAAGCTATAGCTACCCGCTCCGACTATAAGATTCTAGCTCCAGCTAATAGCTAGTTTTGCCAAACATACCCTAGATTGTGTACGTCATACCGTTAGAACTTAGAACCATTGTTTAAGGTGTAATATGTAACACCCTCATATTTCGGGTTGCGGAAGCGGTCGGGTCGGGTGTTACCAAATCAAATATCACAAGCACAAAGGTAAATAATGAACGACTCTAAATGAGACGTTTGAAAATAGTCATACATTTCCAAAATAAAAGTGTATACAAGTTGGAAGTTCGCAAAATGATTTCAATAAATAATTTGTAATACAAAAGTTATGCAGAGAAATCCAGTTGATTGAAAACATGCGACTCGAGTTAGTCATATCTTGTAGCAATCCTAATCCTGCTGAGCACCTGAGAACACATGCTAAAATGAGTCAGCTATGAAGCTGGTGAGTTCATAGGATTGTTAGTTGCAACATAAAGTATAAACCTTTTATGTTTTGAAAATGATTTCAAAATCCACGATTTGAATTGTATTGTTATGTGATTATAATACCAATGTATATAATTCTAGCGGGGTATTTCATACCCAAATAGTGGTGACGTGTACCTAAGTACATAAAGAGTGTGGCATACTATGCCTAGGTACCTATCAGGTATAATTGAGTCTACAGACGTGAGGCAATACATGCCTAATTATGAATCGTGTGATTGTATGACCGCGTCATATGTTAACGAGTAATGATGTTACTTATGTTGTATTAAAACGTGAGGATGCCCCCGTGGCATAATATGTGGTGTTCAGCAAAAATTAAATTGTAGTCCCGCAGACTATGATTGAGTAACTAGTGTATTGCATCCAGCAACAGTTAATTGTAGACCCGCAGATCTATGATTGAATGTTTAGTGTGTCCGTTTGACCAGTTAGTGTAAGCTAACCCGGACATGATTGAAAATGATTGTAGTTCCGCAGAACTATGATTGAAAATGTTTAGTGTGTCCGTTTGACCAGTTAGTGTAAGCTAACCCGGACATGATTGAAAATGATTGTAGTCCCGCAGAACTATGATTGAAAATGTTTAGTGTGTCCGTTTGACCAGTTAGTGTAAGCTAACCCGGACATGATTGAGCTAACGGCCTCGCGTGATAACCTCACCGACCCGTTAACTTATTGCGGATCACGAGCATAAGCTCGCCCATCTATGAATGAGTGTGGATCACGAGCATAAGCCCACCCATCCAACGATTGTATCGCTTTACCGCGATATCGTACTTGAGCCCACTGCAATACCGTGGCATCGTTTTGTGCCCACTTTACCGTGGCATCGTTTTGTGCCTAATCAGGTATCGACCGGATTGCTCGCAAGCAATGATGTAATTGAGCCAACAGTACTACGACATGCCCGACTTGAGATAAAAAAGCCGACAGTACAACGACATGTCCGACTAAGGTAGATTGTGTTTGTATAAGTGTATATACACCTATATACATAGTTAAATTGTAGATGGCACCAAGTGCTCGAGATATAGTACAAGTATGTGTGTATTTATATATATATATATATCGAATCACAAACACATCTAATATGTTATCATGTAGCACACGATAATGATTGATTGTATCTAAATACGTATATATGATATTTAGATATTAAGTGCATTGCAATAAGCCTAGGTATGACTAATCATCACCTAGTTGTTTGTATTAGTATAAGGATTCTATACTAACGTATGTTACTAATGTATACTCCTAGCCTCAGCCTAGCAAGTATATAGAGATCCTGATTTGTGTGGGCAGTATTAGTTCCTAAAAGAAAGACTAATCCTGTAAAAGTGTGGTCGTTGTCTAATGTAAGTAGAACTAACCAGTTCTAGTATACGTATTAGTATTGTCCCACGACAATATAGTCAATGAATGGGGATAACTTAATCAAGTTATGGGGTGGTAATTGTTTTCCAACAATCTAACACTGTATGATTGTAACCTATCTAGGTTAAGTATTGGTACTATTTCAAAACAGTATGGTGGGTGTAATTCCTAAGTATTACACATTTCGTATTACATGGCAGTAATATAGATGGTTGTGAATTATAAAAGTTCATTAATATAATTTGAAAACAGTAATTGAGCATGCGTCTCACCCCGAAAACAGTAAAACGTTTGAAATAGTGGGGCTATGAAACTCACCTGTGAGTTGTCAGCGATCCTACAATACGCGCGTAGTCTGATGGGTAACCTTCTAGTGTCCTAAACACGTGAGGTTTATATAAGTAAGAGACAAATCAGTTTGTCTAAGCGAGTTGTGTAAGTATTCATTTGTCGTTCAGGTTTGGAAACCGTGTAAAGGGGTCCGGGGGCAGCTCCCCTGGTAGCGGGGTCCAAGGGGTGGCAACCCCTGGCGGGGTCTAAGGGGCAGAGCCCCTGGTTGGGGTTGAGCTGCCAAGTCAGCTTGGAAAATTTTTATTTCTATCATGTTGCTGTAGTGAAAACGCTTTCTAAAATTTCATACTTCTGTTTGTAGCGACACTCTGCTAGTCTCGCTATGGCGACACTTAGTTTATGTTGGCGACACTGGGCTAGTGTCGCTGGTTCCAAAAAATTAGGTAATATGGCGACACTTGGTTAGTGTCGCTAAAAATTGATTTTATTTGGTTGGCGACACTTCTCAATTTTGGCGTCACTAGGGGAGTGTCGCTAATATAAATCCGATTGAGTAATTCAGCGACACTTAAGTAGTGTCGCTGTAAGGGCGACACTTGGCGTAGCGACACTTAGCTAGTGTCGCTAGCACTGTTTTTGGCACACTAGCGACACTTCCAACTGTTCGCCGGAATTTGAGCCGAAAACGAGTTTTCCGGCCACCGTTCGGTCCAAATCTTTTACCCAACCCATATTTGGACATTTTTAAGCTTATAGAAACAACAAACAAGTGAAAACAATGAAAATCGGAGCGTTTCGAGATTTGTCGGGAACTTACAAACTTAACGCTGGAGAAATCCGGAAAGATAGGATTGTAGATCGTGATGAGGTGAACGTTTTTCTCTAAATGAGCTTCGAGATTGGAGGTCGTATGATGGTGTTATTTTGCATTTTAAGGTGGTGGTGGTGATGAAGTTTTGAAAGAGAGAGAGAAAAGGTGAGGTGAAGAAAAGAAGAAGAAGAAGAAAATGGTGGTGATAATGATGTCGGGGTTTGGGTTTTGTCAAAACTCAGATCCCCATTTTGGGGACTGTGGTCTCCAACCACAGTACAAAATACCCGTGTTTTTGTACCTGATCGTAATATAAATTTAATATTTTAAATTTATAATTTTGTTTACATAATTTCGTAAATATTTTAAATAAAAATATTTTATTTGAATTACAAAACGTACTAAGTTATAATTGTTTATAAAAATACAATTAATCAAAGTTTAAATCTAGCGCGAAAATTGACTTTTTGACCGGGTGTTACATAATAGTCCGAAAAGGTACTCAAATTTTTAAAATTTGGCAATAAAAGAACTATGAATTATTATAGATGCCTTAAAATGACTCACATTTTAAAATCGTGACATAAAAAGACATAAGTCGTCAAAAAAGTTCAATAAAAAGTAAAGTTACCATTTTATTTTTTTAATTTTACATTTTTAGCCGGTTTTATCTGATATGGATTCTACACATCATATACTCCTCTCAACATACTATACAACCGCTTTTTCACTAAAAATAAAATGAGGAATGTGAATATGGTGCTGTCAACCATATAACGTTGTATGATAAACACTCAATACTACGTCGTTTTGAGCCCAAATTAAATAACTAACCTATCCTAAACCCACGTGCTCATCATCCTGTACCATAATCTCCTCCTGATTCTAACAATGGTAATTGATTATAAGAAAAAGTAATTGATTATAGAATTAAGGCAACATGATTATATATAGTCAATAATGGAATAATCGATCATACCTATGGTAGTAAGGCGATTATGGTACAAGATGATGTTGGAGGATGATGAGCACGTGGGTTTAGGATGTGTTAGTTATTTAATTTGTGCTCAAAACGACGTACTATTGTGTGTTTGTCATACAAGGTTATTAGAGTTTATGTAGTATGTTTGTATCACCCTTAGAAAGCGGAAACTATTTTGCGATATATATTGAAATCACGCTTAGACATATTTATTACAACGGAAGTCGAAAATACAAAAGTCTTAATATGAACAAAGCTTAAAGATTCAAAACATAATTATATAGTCGGGATCAGTTGAATATCAGAAGCATCAGTCTGTAACACCCCCAAATTCGTCGGTTTTGTTTAGCGGAAGCATTTGGTTAAGCATGGGGGTGCCACGTCAACATTGTACATGCATACGTATCAGAACATATGATTACAACAGAACATATATATTAAGATGCCAAATATAATGATTACAAAGTTTACGATTCATCGAATCGTATTAAAGTTGTTAAGTTTACAAAAGTAGATTTCGTAAATATGACTAAACAGTTTTAGTTATACAAAAGAAATTCAGTTGTCAAAAGTTGGCATCCTATTCCTTCGTGGGTCGCCTATAATCCATATGTGCAGGCGGTTCTTACGTGCGCAGCTAATTCCCTGAAAAACATAGTAAAAGTCAACAACGAGGTTGAGTGAATTCACAGGTTTTATGTTTACAAGTTCAGTTTTGATAAACCACGGTTGTTTATAATGTATCGTTGGGATGTCACCCAAAAGTACAGTGTTGTTGGGATGTCACCCAAAAGTGTAGTTCGTAAAACCAAATACGTTTCCAAATAGTTGTTTGTAGGAAAGTTCGTATCCTAGTAGTTGTAGGAAAGCAGTATCCTATTTTCAAGTATGTTCTGTAGGAATATACGTATCCTAATCGTAGATATGTTTCGTTGGGATGTTGCCCAAAAGTATAGTTCAAGTTATAGTAGGAATGTAGGTATCCTATTAGTTGATCGTAGGAATTTCAGTATCTTAATAGTTGTGTCTTGTAGGAATATCAGTATCCTAATCGTTTGGTGGGTCCATGTCAGTAGGAACCCAGTGCCCATGTCAGTAGGGGCTTTTCATTAGTTTAATAACAATAGTAGACCCATGTTCGCAGAATCTAGTGCCCAAGTCAGAAGGGACTTTTCAACAGTCAGTGCCCATGTCAGTAGGGACTTTTCAATAGTTTGCGCCCATGTCAGTAGGGACTTTTTAACAGTTTGTGCCCATGTCAGTAGGGACTTTTCAATAGTTTGTGCCCATGTCAGTAGGGACTTTTCAGTTGCTTGTGCCCATTTCAGTAGGGCTTTTTAATAGTTCAATCAGTTAAGTAAATAGTGTTGCTGGTCGTTCTCCAGCGTTTTCAAAACAGTACCGGTCGTTCTCCGGTTTATCAAGTATAGTTTATCCCGTTTGTAATGGTTTGTCGTATGAAAACGTTATTTCATAAACATTAGTTGTGTAACAGTTTAACAGTTTCAATGTACTCTAATCGTTCGAGTAAAACCAAGTATACTATCATGTAGTAAAAGTGTTTGACTATGTTTTCCACCCCTGTTCAAAGCAGTTAAAATAGTAAAAGTAGGGGCTGTGAACTCACCTGTTGAGTTAAGTAACGTGCGAGCGCTAGCAAACCTAAGCCCAAGTATGGTCCAGAATCTCCTAACGCCCTAAACGTATGAGATTAAATAAGTACGTGGATGTCTGAGTCGACCATCCATGCCAGTGTTCGTACAACTAAGTTATGTCCAAAGTGTTTGTTAAACGTTTAAGTTTGTTGTGAAAATGTATACGACTCGTTGGTAGCGGTTTGTAATAATAATTTCCGAAAACATTATTATATTCGTTTCGTTTTATGCTTAGTAAAAGTATATATTTTTGTATGTTAATCATCATTGTAAAGAGGGTAGTTGTCGTTACGCGAGTGTCAAATCGTTGGGCAGAAACTCGGTTCGCAGACCAGGTCGGCTCGGCTCGCAAGCTCGGCTCGGCTCGAAAGCTCGACTCGGCTCGTAAACTCGACTCGAAGTTCGACTCGCAAGTTTAGTTCGTAATGGTTCGATTCGCAGCTCGGTTCGGCTCGTAGCTCGGTTTGGCTCGCTACTCGACTCGCAGCTCGGTTCGACTCGTAGCTCGGTTTGGCTCGCTACTCGACTCGCAGCTCGGTTCGGTTCGCTGCTCGACTCGGCTCGCCCGACGAGCTGTTCGTATTTTTAACTTTTAAAAACGCATTTTTGGTCATTTTTGGACATAATTAGTTGATGAAAACACTAAAACATGATGTATTAAAGAAAACTTCGAAATCTAAGAGTTTGCGGGATTTGTCAGAAACTTAAGCGTGTCGGATTTGAAATCCGAGAAGGTAGAAATGTAGATCGTGTTGTCGTGATCGTTTTATTCCAAAGGGGTATGATGTTTTGACGCGTTGTTGGTGTAGTTTTTGTGAGATTAGTGAGGTTTTTGTTTGGTTTTAGAGAGAAGGTGGAGAGAAAAGAGAAGTAGAGAGAGAGAGTAAAGTGAAAATGAAAGAGAAATGAGGGTGGGGTTGGGTGTGGAGCCGGTTTTGGTCTTCCAAAATAGGAGGTGGGGACTTTGTCCCGTGTCGCGGTATTTTACCCGTGTTCGTTTACCCGATCGTTAAATGTTTTCATATTTTTAAATGAATAATTTCTAATTACGTATTCGAATATATTTTTAGTTAAGATAGTTTATAAAAGTAATTTAAATAAATTTATAAAATTATAACTTTGTTTTGTTTCAGTCGTACGAAATAAGTGTTATACGATTCGAAATACTTGTTAAATATTATCAACATAATATTTAATAAACGTTTATGTTATTTAATAGTCTCGTTTTATTAAATAATTTTGTTCAACAACAGTCGTATATTTTGTCGCGTTTGTTCCAATTGTTTAGTACGTAATTACGACTAATTACGAAATGTAATACTACGCGTATTAACTAGTTGGGCTTTGCTAGACTTACCTCTAAAATGTGTTGTGAATTCACTCACGTAGGGAATTAGCCTAATAATGCATGAGTTTAACGTTTATAATTGCGTTTAAATTTGCGGGGTGTCACACAGTCCCCCTTCTGTTCATCTTATTCCACATTCTTCACGAGTTTAATCTACCTGTTAACCTCGGAATGCACGTAACATACATAAGCCTCAAGGCTTAGTGAGTTCGTGCGTGATTTTGTGTATAAAAATATAGCACACAGTATAATATATATGCACTGATAATCGCAACAGATATCCATATAAATATAGTCCAGATGTTGTGACTGAATCGCAACTTCAACTCATTGATTTAAAACCATATGAAAGAAGTGCAAGCTGATACCATCACAAGGGCTGCCCATTTCAGCCCATAGACCCGTCCCGTTCACAACATTAATACATAGTAAAACATAGCAATTGTACATAGTAATTATATCCAATGCACATCAATAAAACTCATGAGCTGCAATTAATTATCATATAGCAGTTTTACTTACACATATCATGCGTCCCAGTTTTTGAAAGACACGAAATACTCACTTGTTATACTTAAAGAAGTGTAGTTTTCCTCTTTTACTTGATCCTTAATCCTTCTTGTTGCTTGACTAGCTTAACCTCTACAATTTATCACTGATATTTTTCAATCAGAGTTATATGTAAAGGAAAGAAAAAAGAAGAATAGAATGGCTTATATTGTAAGGAGTAGTTAGACTTACTTAGTCATGTAGCCTAGCCCTAGTTCTTAAGATAATATTCTAATAACTAGACAACACACCATTATAGCTTTGATTGTTGTCATCTTATAATCCATCCAAGTGTTTAATTGAATGACTCGTCAAGTTTTCTTATCTTAAATTTCTTATGCACCAAGTAAGTGCTTTAAAAGTTGTACAATTAGCTTAAACATAAATACCTAAATATTTAAAATTTAAATAAGCAAAAACAGGTTGTACATGAAGCAAGATTAAAAATACTATAACAATTACTATCACAAGTATTACTAGTTAGCACATTTCTTATTTAATACAAACTTTATATTTGCTTTATTTACACCTATTATTTATATTATATGATTTGAAATTATTACATGTATAAAATCAAAAATTTCCTTACTTGAAGATGATCAAAATACCAGTCGTTACAAATCTCCCCCCTTCATTCAAGCCCCCTTCCTCGGGACTTCTTTGTTTAAATTTGATGAGGGTATATCGATCTCATATCACTTTCAAGTTCCCATGTGGCCTCAGGTCCTTTATGGTACCGCCACTGAACTTTAACAAGGGGTATTTGAGATTTGCATAACTGTTTAACTTGTCGATCTAAAATCACTTCAGGTTCCTCAACATAACCCATCTTTTCGTCTATCTCTATATTATCTAGAGGAATAGACACTGATCCCTCAATCACACATTTCTTGAGGTTAGATACATGAAATGTGTTATGTAGTCTGCTCAATTTTTCAGGTAAGTCCAACCGATATGCTACGTTGCCGACTTTCTCATCAACGGTAAATGGTCCAATGTATCTAGGACTTAATTTTCCGCGTTTACCAAATTGGACTAAACCTTTCTAGGGTGATATTTTAAGCATTACTTTGTCACCCTTTTTGAATTCAATGGGTTTCCTTTTCTTATCGGCATAAGACTTTTGTCTATCTTGTGCTGACTTGATTCTTTCTCTAATATGTTTTTACTTTGTCAGCCGTTTGTTGAATAAGCTCAGGGCCATCTAGTTGTTTAATGCCAATCTCATTCCAACAACATGGTGTCCTACATTTTCTACCATACAAAGCTTCAAAGGGAGCCATCTTGATACTTGAGTGATAGCTATTATTATATGCAAACTCAATTAAAGGTAAATGGTTATCCCAGCTACCCTTAAAGTCGATTGTACATGATCTTAGTATATCCTCCAAGGTTTGTATGATTCTTTCACTTTGTCCATCTGTTTGTGGGTGATAGGCTGTACTTAGGTTTACTCTTGTACCCAATTCTCTTTGAAAACTTCTCCAAAACATGGACGTGAACCGGGTATCTCTATCTGACACAATAGACAACGATATACCATGTCTTGATACTATCTCATTAACATAATGGGATAGAAATGGGCTGATTTTGTTAGTCTATCAACAATTACCCATATAGCATCATGACCTCTCAAGGTTTTTGGTAACTTAACAACAAAATCCATTGTGATATGATCCCATTTCCATACCGGAATGTCAAGTGGTTGTAGGTTCCCATATGGTTTTTGATGTTCAGCTTTTACTTGTAAACATGTAAGGCATGCTTGCACATAGTCAATAGTTGACTGTTTCATCCCTGGCCACCAATACATAAGTTTTAAATCCTTATACATCTTATTGATGCCGGGATGAACTGAATATCTAGTTTTATGAGCCTCATCTAAAACTATATGCCTTATATTTCCATGATTTGGAACCCACAATCTTCCTTTGAATCTAAGAATTCCGTTACTATCTTTCTCTAAATGTTTGACTTGTCATACCACCCTTTCAACTTTTACCTTTTCATTTTGAAGTGCCTCTTGTTGCACTTCCTTTAACTTTCCAAGTAAGTCCAACTTTAAATCAATTCTCATTGCTTGGAATTTAATAGGTTCTACACTCTCCATCCTACTTAAAGCATCCGCAACAACATTAGCTTTTCCAGGATGATAATGTATTTCACAGTCATAATCTTTGACTAATTCCATCCATCGTTGTTGCCTCATGTTTAATTCCTTCTGGTCAAATATATACTTTGGGCTCTTATGATCTGTATAAATCATACACTTTGTTCCATACAAATAGTGCCTCCATAGTTTCAAAGCAAATACTACTGCAGCTAATTCAAGATCATGAGTCGGGTATGCTTTTTCATGTTTCTTTAATTGCCTTGACGCATATGTGTCGTGGCCCCCGCGGTCGGTCGGATTTTACTCCGGTCGTTGAACCTTCCGGCAAGGGCGCGCGGACAGTGTGTTTTATATTTATTATGCTGGGTATCCTAAGTTTTGATACAACCTAAAGACCTAAAGGGCCGTAAGCGGTATGTATGACTCAGGTGTCGTTCTTCAAACTACAACGGGCATGGGAATCTAGGAGGATTAATTATCTTTTGTAATTTAGCTGGGATTTTTAAAACTTTTTGATAGGTTGGTTGGTTTTCTAATCTAATTACTAAAATTAAAAACTAAATTAAAGACAGGGGTTTGTACGGAGTACGCAGAGAAATCAAGATAAGGAATATGTTTGCTGTGACTACGGCAATGTTATTTAGATGGATAGTTATGAGGGATAAGATTACTAGGTGTGATGATTAATCCGGTGAGGTCATAGAAACTTAATTGGTAGATAAAGTATTATGCCTACGACCTTTACTCGGTTTCCCACGTATTTATGTTAACGCTATACAGGATACTCGGGCGTTTTACAGCTTTTCCGTTATACCAATTAGGGTTCCAGATTACTCACTAGATATTCCTGTATTTCTTAATGAGCTACAACTACGATCCTACTATATACCTAACGTAGAGTTGTCTGCAATCAGATATATAATATGTCACATGGATAGCAGTTATAGAATGTCCAGTACACCGGAAGTTCTCCCAAATGCACAGACCAATTCAACTGACAACTATCCTCTAATCCAGGTCCCCATTTACAGACATCCGGAGGACGTTAGTATCATGGCATGAATTGTTCAGTGAACAATAACATGAACAGGGTTTAACCCGCGGAACCGGTTGGGATAATCTGTCTAACGGTCAGTTAAATTGTTCATCATTAATCATACAATCATTACAACTAATACATACATGTTAACCTATCTGTATTATGTTTATTATGTTTACGAAAATCTAATTAGCAGGGCAGTGATAGTGTTTACGTATGTCTAGCATGCAGTACCTAAGCAACAATCAAACAAGAACATGCAATAGGACGGAACACTAGTCATCACATTAACTGACCTAATAATCAAATCATGAATATCCCGGAAGTTGTCCCAAAGATACACAACAAACAAGCGTGAACCTAATCTATCTCTAATCCTATGCTTCGTGTCCCTCGGATGTGTTTCAATCAAGGGAACAGCGACCATGTTGAGTTCATTGATCATCATACACAGAATAGTTGGCAATCCTACTTCTAGCAATTGGCCAGGTTCTAGGGAGGAGGATACAAACCACATCATAAGTTGGATAGATAAATAGGCAGAGGTTCAGCTTATAAGTTCGTAAACAGTTTTAAACTTACACAGACAGAGTAACAGTATGTTTACAATTGGGAATCATTATTTCCACAACGGATTGTGCCCACGACTTTCATAGCTTCCACGTTCCGTACTACACACATTCGTGATGATTCCGGCGCTATACAAATGAAAGCCGTATAACGTTACCTCCGTTGTTTCATAATGGTGTTATCCCCAACTGTATATTATATCATAACTATCCTAACATTGCATACATCACAACAAACATTGATTTGTCTAGCCTAGCATAATTCTAGCATTCATTCCTAAGCATGCATAATAGGAAAGCATAATTAAAAGAATAAATGTGAGAGATTGTATTAAACCTGAATAAGAGAGTAATACAGACAAATCTTCACAAATCTGAAGTCTCGGAGTAACTCCATACAAAAGCTACTGAGAGCTTCTACTCTAACCTACTAATTCTCCTCTAACTCCTAAGAGTAGTGCTAGAGAGAGAATGCTAACCTAATTCTAGAGAGAGAAAGTAATATGAGATGTGAGAGGTGAATGAGGTGTGTTGAAAATGAATGAGGAGGCTTGGTATTTATAGGAGAATGAGGTGAAGCTTGGTACAAGTCACAAAGCATGAAGAACAAGCAAACATCCCCGTATACGGCACCTCACAAAGCAAACATCCCCGTATACGGCACCCATAGGGCCGTATACGGCACCTAGGGTACCGTATACGGTACCTAGGTGTCCAGGGGGGGGGGGGTTGGTGCTTGGTTTGGCCTCCGCTTGTTTCTCGGTTGCTTGGTTCGTCCGTATCTTCTTCGTTTGGGCTCCGATTTGCTTGATTCTTGCGCCGTTAGTTTTGTTTTTCCGTTACGCTTCTAATGACACTGAGTTTGCCAAATTTGGAGGTGTTTAGCTCTTGCGTGTTTCGGATGACGATAGGCGTGCTTCCAGACTGCATATCTTCTCCGTCTTTCGTCTGTTTCTTCTGATTCTTTCACCTCCGATCTTGGATTTTCCTATGGAATCATAAAATATGTATTTAGCTCTATTTTCATAAGAATATTGAGAACGGAAAATTTAAGGTGATTATTTTGCCTCGGTTTGTGTGTTATTTGGACGTTTTAACCGATTTTTGCAGCAACGTCTATATTTAGGCTGCCTTGGTGATTTTTGCTAAATAATGATGGTTTTGAAATGTTTTCACCAAAGAATAGTCCAAAAAGTGTGGAAATATACTCTTAAAAACATGACTTTTTGGGTCACATCAAGTATCCCACACTTAGACGTTGCTTGTCCTCAAGCAACACTCATCAACATTCCCTTTTGAAAACATTTTTAAAACAGGTTTTAGAGGAGAGTTATGACATCCCTGTCGGTCACCGTTTTCTCGTATGAGTAGATACTTTCAGGAAACCAAGGAAAAGTAAGATGATCCTTTCGGAAACAAGAAGCGATTCTCATAGGCATACTTCCAACTCTCGTGATCTTGGAGTATACATGACTAGGCGATCTCACATAAGGTGGTCACTCAATTCACTCAATAGTGTATCGGGTTTCCTATCAATCTAGTTCAAACGAAATCGCTCATAAAGCCAGTCATGCAGTACTCATCGTCATAGGCTTGATCGAGAATCGGATCTCCACCACTTAGGTGAGAATGACGCTAATTATCCCAGGACATTCAGGGGTTGTAATGTTTTGTGAGGGTTAAGGGGTATGGATAAGGGAATTTTTGGTTTGTAAGGGTGTTGCTTATCTTAGGCTTTCCAAGAATCATTAAAAACTTATTTGTAGAACGGATGAAGTAGCTACTCGTCGTCTATCGGATCTCCCTTTAAATGGTTGATACATTGAAGCTTCTTGAGCTTTATTTTCTTTTCTTTTTTCTCTTTTCTTTTCTTTCTTTTTCTGCTTTTTTTTTTTTTTTAATTTTCTTTTCTCCTTCAGAAATCCTTTCTTTTATCTTGATCAATTCGAGTCTTTTCTTTGGGTGCTAATTTTCCCGCACTTTTGTTCTCTCGTCTCTCTTGTGTGCTAATTTTCCCGCACTTTTTAGAGAGGTTTGATTCTTTTTGGAGAACACGAACGAGTAGGATAATCGAGTTGGATATTCTTCAAGATGTTTTTCATAACCTCAGAAATTCTAAGATAAAGTTTTGGGAATTTGGGAAAGTAGGTTTATGATTAGGGTTTTTTAAAGAAATGAAAAGGTTTAGGCTCAACAAGGTTTTCTAGGCGGATCATCGATACTAAAAATGAGTATCGGAAGGGTTTTGGGCTTGAAAGAGAAGGCTGAAAAGGGGTTCAAATCCTAAGGAATGTCAAGGTCATCTAATTGCGCCTATACCGCGTACGGTACACACCAATGTGGTCTCGAAGTGTATGTCAAGAGCAAGTTCTAATTCAGAGATACATGCATCGGCACACACAAGAAATGAACAATGAAGCATTAAAAATGAATGCTTTTAAGGCTCAAAACCTCACTGCAAATTTAGGTTGTATGTGCCTAGTCATGCGATGCCCCTCTTAGATTGTCGTTTCTTGCTTAGGAAATTTCTACCTTAATTTCCTTAAGTTTTTTTGAAATATTTTCCTCATATTTTGAAAATGATTTCTTTCAGGCATACCAAAACTAAAAAATTTAGAGTTAATCGCAAGATTTAGCTCATATTTTAGTTTTATTGAAAAATATTTTTGAAAAATTTGAAAAAATTTAGGGAACATTTTCTGAGATATGCCATGTAGACATAAAAATCGTTTATCCAAGGTATTCCATACCTACCATCCCACACTTAGGGGAACATTGTCCCTAATGTTCTCTTGAGTTGAGATTTTACGACTAAAATCCACACTTAGAGTTTGAAAATGTAAGAAAATGTTTCCTAAGTGTTTGAATTGGGCTAGAATCCCACACTTAGTGATAAGTTAGGATGTGGTATAGATTATAACAAATAAACTTAAGTAAACATAGAATCATCAAAAACGGAGAAAGGTTTAAAATACTCCCCATTCTGTTTACTGGACATGACCAGATTAGTGTAGAAATGGTGCGTGTGATTTGCCGGATTGGAGAACCAGTCTTGTGTAAGATTATCCATTCCACAATAAGTTAAGTTCTGCAATAAACATCAACACATCGTCATATCTCGAAAATAACAAAGAATTATAAATATATAAGTACTAAAATAAGATAAAATAAGCTAAATAAACTAAAAGTCATCAAGTAGATCATCGCTGTCAGGATCGAAGGCAGCAATAGTAGCAGCAAGGACTGAGGTGGTGATAGTGCAGGCTCCTCAATTGTATCCATGCTCAGCTCAGTAGTGCCAGCAGAAGCATGAGCGTGAGGTGGGCTAAAGACATCCAACACAGCCATCAACTGCTCAGTCGGTGAAGGCTCTGCTGATGCACTCCCTGATGACATGACAGGATCAACAGCAGCAGGCGGAGCAGTGGAAGGTCCAGCGGCGAACGGTCCAGCAGGAGGGAAGAATGACCAGGGCGGGCGAGACGGTCCTGGGTCCGGACCAAGATGGAACGGACAGTCAGAAGGCCTAGGAAGCCCTATATGCACACAGAGGGTGGACATGATGTCATGCTGAAGGTGGAGTGTCCGAAAGAGGGCCCAGGTTGCAACCGGGTCAGCTAGTGTAATCCCATACTCAAGAGTGGATATGGTAGCTGACTGGTGAACAGGTGATGAGGGCCTCTCAGCGGATGGCTCCTCATGAGTGATCGGGACATCAGTAAGGTCCTCCTCGCTAATAGTGGGCATGGTCCTGCGTGCTCTACGTCCTCGTCTGCGATCTCTGCGACGTCTCGGTGGTATCTCAGCTATGATCTCTCTGGTGTCACTGGAGCTATCCATCCTGAAACAAACAAAATAAACAGGTAATGCATAAACTGATAAATACAAATGCACAGAGATCTGATGACAGTGTGAAGATGTTTTATAAAGATTTCTGTTATCAGAGTTCTGGCATTTGCATTTTTAAAACTTATCTCCGATTTTGAAGTTTATAGTCAGATAAGTAGCAAATCCTGAAATTTCGTTAGAGATAATCATACTTAACAAAAAATAAACTAAGAAGTAAAAATTTGACAAAAAAGTATAGATAAGCTTGAGGTGCCTCCCAAGAGCGCTTGTTTTACGAGTCTCTAGCTTGACTCTTTGTACCTTTCTTGAAGACTCATGGAGGTTCAAAGATGAAGACGTCTTCCCTGATGGGAAAGTCCTCAACATAATGCTTTAAGTGATGACCATTAACCTTAAAATTACCTTCTGGAGCCTCGAGTTCGATTGCGCCATAGGGAAATACCTTTGAGATCGTAAATGGTCCGCTCCACCTACTTTTGAATTTACCGGAGAATTTCTTGAATCGCGAATTGAAGAGCAGCACTTTATCTCCTTGTTTGAACCTAGAGGGCTTTAACTTAGCGTCGTGGACCCTTTTAGTTCTCTCCCTGAAGCTCAGCGAACTGTCGTACGCTTGGTCTCTTAGCTCTGCTAACTCATTCATTTGCATTCTCCGTTGTTCTCCAGCTGCTGAAATTTCCAAGTTGCAGTGTTTTAATGCCCAGTACGCCCGATATTCCAACTCAATTGGGAGGTGACACTCATTTCCGTAGACTAGCCGATACGGTGTGGTTCCTAATGGTGTTTTGTAGGCAGTTCTGAATGCCCACAATGCATCGTCTAATTTTTCGGCCCACCTGTGCCCGTGATTTCCGACAGTTCGTTCCAATATCCTTTTCAAAGCTCGATTTGTCGCTTCAGCTTGCCCATTAGTTTGTGGATGGTAAGCCGTCGATGTTTTGTGAGTGACACCATACTGCTGCAGCACTCGCATGAATTGAGTATTGCAGAAATGCGTGCCACGGTCACTGATTATAGCCCTAGGAGTTCCAAATCGACTGAACAGCTTTTTGAGGAACTGGGTTACTACTTTTGAATCGTTAGTCGGAAAAGCTTGAGCTTCGGCCCACCTGGAGACGTAGTCAACTGTGACTAAGATGTACTATTTACCGTTAGATTTAGGGAATGGTCCCATAAAGTATAATCCCCAAATATCAAAGATCTCCACGGCCTGGATATTAGTAAGTGGCATTTCGTTACGGACTGAGATATTGCCTTGCCTTTGGCAAATATCACAGCGCTTCACCAGGTCGCAAGCGTCTCGGAATATGGTTGGCCAATAAAAGCCGGCATCGTAAACCTTTCATGCAGTCATTTTGTTGCCATGGTGTCCTCCAGTAGGTCCGTGGTGGCTCTGGTGTAGAATTAGTTCTGCCTCCTTCCCATCGACGCATCTTCGAATAAGTTGATCGGGACAAACCTTAAAGAGATAAGGATCGTTCCAATAATAGTTCTTGACATCTCGGAAGAATTTTTGTTTCTGAGAGGTTGACATTCCTTTTGGTACGATGTTTCCTACCAGATAATTGGCGAAGTCGGCATACCAAGGGTTGTGTGTGAACTGTGACCCTTGTTGGTAGCCTCCTATAGTCATGAGTTGTTCTTCGGGGAACTGATCTTGAATATCGTTCTCGTGCAACTTCTCCATTGATGGATTTTCCAATCGGCTAAGATGATCGGCCGCGACGTTTTCTGCTCCTTTCTTATCTTTAATCTCAATATCAAATTCTTGTAGGAGTAGAATCCATCGTAGAAGGCGCGGTTTAGCATCTTGCTTCTTGAAAAGGTATTTCAAAGCGGAGTGATCTGTATATACAATAGTTTTGGACAAGATTAGATATGAACGAAATTTATCAAAAGCAAATACTACCGCAAGCAGCTCCTTTTCTGTAGTGGTGTAGTTTTCTTGAGCATCCGTGAGTGTTTTGCTGGCGTAGTATATTGGTTGAAAGTGTTTCTCCTTCCGCTGTCCCAGTACAGCTCCAACAGCGAAATCACTGGCGTCGCACATGATTTCAAATGGAAGACTCCAATCGGGGGCAACCATGATCGGTGCATGTACAAGCTGTTCCTTCAGGTAGTTAAAAGCTTTGAGACATTCATCTGTAAATTCAAACGGAGTATCTTTTTCGAGAAGATGAGTCATAGGTCGAGAAATCTTAGAGAAATCCTTAATAAAGCGACGGTAGAATCCGGCGTGACCTAGAAAACTTCGGATGGCTTTTACAGAAGTAGGGGGTGGAAGCTTCGAGATGGTCTCAACTTTGCTTTGTCAACTTCAATTCCAGATTTAGAAATGCGGTGTCCAAGAACTATGCCTTCTTTCACCATGAAGTGACATTTCTCCCAATTCAGAACTAGGTTTGATTCTTCACATCGAGCAAGCATCCTATCCAAGTTAGAAAGACAAGTGGTGAACGAATCCCCAAAAACTGAGAAATCGTCCATGAACACTTCCATACATTGTTCAATCATGTGGTGGAAGATTGCTACCATGCACCTTTGAAAAGTTGCAGGTGCATTACATAAACCAAAAGGCATACGTCGGTAAGCAAATGTTCCATAGGGACAAGTGAACGTCGTCTTTGGATCGAGAGGTATCTGAAAATAGCCTGAGAAGCCATCAAGGAAGCAATAGAATTCGTTTCCTGATAACCTTTCGAGCATCTGATCAATGAATGGTAGAGGGAAATGATCTTTGCGTGTAGCTTCATTCAGTTTTCGATAGTCGATACACACCCTCCAACCATTGACGGTTCGTGTTGGAATCAATTCATTGTTTTCGTTAGTGATGACCGTCATGCCTCCTTACTTTGGGACGACTTGAACTGGGCTAACCCATGGGGAATCTGAGATAGGGTAGATCAGACCGGCATCCAGGAGTTTGATAACCTCCTTTTTCACCACGTCTTGAATCTTCGGGTTGACTCTCCTTTGCCTTTGAACTGATGGTCTGAAGTCATTTTCCATTAAGATCTTATGCGTTCAGTAGTTTGGACTAATCCCTTGTATGTCAGAGATCTTCCAAGCAATCGCCTTCTTGTGTGACTTTAGAACATGTACCAGCCTTGCTTTCTCTTCGGGCTTCAATTCTTTAGATATGATAACCGGTAAGTGTGAAGTTCCTTCAAGAAAAGCATATTCAAGGTGTGGGGAAAGTTCCTTTAGTTCCAATTCGGGTGGTTATTCAGTAGATGGTTTCATCCTGGCAATCTCGTCTCTTTTAAGCTCGTCGTACGTTGTTTGATAATCTGACTCCATTGCAGGTGATTCTGGAATGTCGGCTGATGCTATCTCAACCCATTCTGTATTGTTGGACAGCTCATCTTTTCTCAGCTCATATTTTACTTGGGAAGATTGAGAGATTGTATTTTCTTCAGTGATAATTTCTTTTCCTTTGTCAGTTGTCGCAAATCTCTGAAATTGAGCTGATGAAGACTTGCTGATGGTGATTTCCGGATTAAGATTTTCACAACCTTCAGATGGTTGCGAAGCAGGTGTTTTAAGCATTGACTCCATGTTTTTAAGAGTCTTCAGAATTTCTTCCCTTGAGAGAGATGAATGATCTACTTCAGAAGTCGGGTTCCTTCGTAGTAGAGTGACAGGAGTGCCATATCCAAGTGGAACAGTCAAGAGGGAACTGAGCTGTGACTCAGAATTCTTTAAAGGAAATAGTAACTCTCCAGATGTGTCGGAAGAATCCGAGATAGCCGAGCATAGACCCGCACCTTCTTCACAGAGTATTCTTGAAGTGATGATAGTATTGGGAAGGGGGTTAATGCTGCTTACTGCGAGGATCTCTTCCAAGTGTTCTTCAATTATTTCCTGCATAGAATCTACAAGACCAAGATCTTCTCCCACAGGCTGTTTCATCAGTTTATCAATATTGAAGGTGACCTCTTCAGTTCCAACTCGGAGTTTTAAAGATTTTTCATTTACGTCAATGATGGCCTTGGCAGTGTTTAGGAAAGGTCTGCCAAGGATGAGCGGAACCTGGGTGTCCTCTTCAATATCCATAACAACGAAATCAACTGGAAAGACGGATTTGTCGACACGGACCATAATATCTTCAGCAATTCCTCGAGGGAGTTTAACTGATCTATCTGCTAATTGGATGGTCATACGTGTAGGCAAGAGTTGGTTTATCCTAGTTTCCTATAAAGCGAGAATGGCATGAGGTTTACACTAGCTCCTAGGTCAGCTAAGGCGTTACTTATTTGAACATCCTGAAGATAACAAGGAATAGTGAAACGGCCAGTATCTCCAAGCTTAGGGGGTAGTCCTTGTTGCATAATTAGAGAGCACTCGGCATCTAGGGGTAAGTTAACTATCTGTCTAAGTTTTTCTTTGTTGGATATCAGTTCCTTAAAGAATTTAGCACAACTGGGCATTTCTACTAAAGCATCTAATAATCTATCGTTTAAGTGTAGGCTTTTGAACATTTCTAGATATTTTCCAGATTGAGCTTCTTGTTTCTCTTTCTTAAGCCTACCAGGGAAAGGTATTCGAACGGGTTTAGAAACTTCTGGGGCTTTAGAAGGTTCTGGTTTAGGAGAAGTGACATGGGTGTCAGCTTGTACCGAGTCAGTAGGTAGAGAAGTAGAAGGTTTATCTGAAGGAATATCTATAGTTTTCTCGTTTTTAGTCTCTTTTCCTCCTCTAGTGACCACAAGCATGTCATCGTGCTCATAGGATGAGTGAAAGACAGAATTGTAGATCGCTTCCTCCCTTTGCTTCTCCTCAACTTTTAAAAACAATCTTTTAACATTATCCTCCATGTTTTTAATTAAATCATTTGAAATTCTGAGCAAATAATCATTTTGGTTTTGAAAATCAAGAATTCGTTTGTTTGTATTATTTTGCTCAACCATGAAGCTATTGAAAATCGTATTGTTTAGACGAGAAGTCAATTGGGTAGGAGTAGAGAGAACTAAAGATTGAGACGGGGGTAGTGTGGTTAACCGCTGAACGAATGGTTTAGAATGAAAGGATTGGTCAGGGTTTCTACCAGTGGTGTCAAGAATTTCTTCGTTGGCCCGTCTGTTTGGGAAGAACCTTGGGAGTTTATTCTTTTGCATGGGTTTAGAAGATTCTTGCAAGTCCTTGACAACTTTAGAGATGGATTCGAGTTGAGTTTTTAAGGTGTCCAAGGCTTGATCTGAAGTATTCCTTTTCTCTGAAGTGGATTCATCTGGCTCCAAGTCATGATGGTGCATCTTTATCGTCTCAATCAACTTCCAAGCTTCGTCTGAAGTATGTTGCATGAAGTTTTCGGATGAAGCAGCATCGAGGGTTTGTTGGTGCTGAGGATTTAAGCTGTTGTAGAATGTGCAGACCAGATTCGTTTCAGCCAACTGATGGTTTTGACATCTTCCGATAAGATTCTTAAATCGTTCCCAAGCCTTGCTTAATGATTCGTTAGTTTCTTGACGGAAGTTAGCAATGTCGGTCTTAAGCTTGGTTTGCATGGAAGGAGGAAAGTACTTAGCTAGAAACTTAGTAGCCATCTCTTCCCATGTATGAATCGAATTGGGTTCGAAATCATAAAACCAGGATAAGGCTCGAGAAGATAGAGAATAAGGAAACAGATGGAGTCGAAGAAGGTCTCTATTGGTTCCTATTATATCGAATGAGTCGGTAAGGTTGATGAACTTGTTGAGATGGGCGTTTGAGTTTTCAACCGAAAGACCATGATACTGACACTCAGATTTAATCATTTTTATGTAGTGAGGCTTAATTTCAAGGGTTTCGTCGGTTGGTGCTACGATCGGTCCTCCTCGTCCCTCTAGTAGTGGCTTGATTGATGAGGCGAGCGTGATACGGTTCGTCATAACTCGTAAGGTAGAAATTAGGGTTACGGAAAGGAAAAACTAGTCTAAACTAATTAACCTAGTTAATCTAATTAACCTAATTATCCTAAGAATAAAGCAGGTAACTTCCGGATGATATTGATCTCCCGAAAGGGTCGCTAAATAACTAAGATAACTAAATTCCTAAAGTCGGTCGTTGTAGTCCCCGGCAGCGGCGCCAAAAACTTGTCGTGGCCCCCGTGGTCGGTCGGATTTTACTCCGGTCGTTGAACCTTCCGGCAAGGGCGCGCGGACAGTGTGTTTTATATTTATTATGCTGGGTATCCTAAGTTTTGATACAACCTAAAGACCTAAAGGGCCGTAAGCAGTATGTATGACTCATGTGTCGTTCTTCAAACTACAACGGGCATGGGAATCTAGGAGGATTAATTATCTTTTGTAATTTAGCTGGGATTTTTAAAACTTTTTGATAGGTTGGTTGGTTTTCTAATCTAATTACTAAAATTAAAAACTAAATTAAGACAGGGGTTTGTACGGAGTACGCAGAGAAATCAAGATAAGGAATATGTTTGCTGTGACTACGGCAATGTTATTTAGATGGATAGTTATGAGGGATAAGATTACTAGGTGTGATGATTAATCCGGTGAGGTCATAGAAACTTAATTGGTAGATAAAGTATTATGCCTACGACCTTTACTCGGTTTCCCACGTATTTATGTTAACGCTATACCGGATACTCGGGCGTTTTACAGCTTTTCCGTTATACCAATTAGGGTTCCAGATTACTCACTAGATATTCCTGTATTTTTTAATGAGCTACAACTACGATCCTACTATATACCTAACGTAGAGTTGTCTGCAATCAGATATATAATATGTCACATGGATAGCAGTTATAGAATGTCCAGTACACCGGAAGTTCTCCCAAATGCACAGACCAATTCAACTAACAACTATCCTCTAATCCAGGTCCCCATTTACAGACATCCGGAGGACGTTAGTATCATGGCATGAATTGTTCAGTGAACAATAACATGAACAGGGTTTAACCCGCGGAACCGGTTGGGATAATCTGTCTAACGGTCAGTTAAATTGTTCATCATTAATCATACAATCATTACAACTAATACATACATGTTAACCTATCTGTATTATGTTTATTATGTTTACGAAAATCTAATTAGCAGGGCAGTGATAGTGTTTACGTATGTCTAGCATGCAGTACCTAAGCAACAATCAAACAAGAACATGCAATAGGACGGAACACTAGTCATCACATTAACTGACCTAATAATCAAATCATGAATAACCCGGAAGTTGTCCCAAAGATACACAACAAACAAGCGTGAACCTAATCTATCTCTAATCCTATGCTTCGTGTCCCTCGGATGTGTTTCAATCAAGGGAACAGCGACCATGTTGAGTTCATTGATCATCATACACAGAATAGTTGGCAATCCTAATTCTAGCAATTGGCCAGGTTCTAGGGAGGAGGATACAAACCACAGCATAAGTTGGATAGATAAACAGGCAGAGGTTCAGCTTATAAGTTCGCAAACAGTTTTAAACTTACACAGACAGAGTAACAGTATGTTTACAATTGGGAATCATTATTTCCACAACGGATTGTGCCCACGACTTTCATAGCTTCCACGTTCCGTACTACACACATTCGTGATGATTCCGGCGCTATACAAATGAAAGCCGTATAACGTTACCTCCGTTGTTTCATAATGGTGTTATCCCTAACTGTATATTATATCATAACTCTTCTAACATTGCATACATCACAACAAACATTGATTTGTCTAGCCTAGCATAATTCTAGCATTCATTCCTAAGCATGCATACTAGGAAAGCATAATTAAAAGAATAAATGCGAGAGATTGTATTAAACCTGAATAAGAGAGTAATACAAACAAATCTTCACAAATCTGAAGTCTCGGAGTATCTCCGTACAAAAGCTACTGAGAGCTTCTACTCTAACCTACTAATTCTCCTCTAACTCCTAAGAGTAGTGCTAGAGAGAGAATGATAACCTAATTCTAGAGAGAGAAAGTAATATGAGAGGTGAGAGGTGAATGAGGTGTGTTGAAAATGAATGAGGAGGCTTGGTATTTATAGGAGAATGAGGTGAAGCTTGGTACAAGTCACAAAGCATGAAGAACAAGCATCAAAGCGCATACGGGGGGTACTGGACCAAGGGGGCAAACGGCACCTCACAAAGCAAACACCCCCGTATACGGCACCCATAGGGCCGTATACGGCACCTAGGGTACCATATACGGTACCTAGGTGTCCAGGGGGGGGTTGGTGCTTGGTTTGGCCTCCGCTTGTTTCTCGGTTGCTTGGTTCGTCCGTATCTTCTTCGTTTGGGCTCCGATTTGCTTGATTCTTGCGCTGTTAGTTTCGTTTTTCCGTTACACTTCTAATGACACTGAGTTTGCCAAATTTGGAGGTGTTTAGCTCTTGCATGTTCCGGATGACGATCGGCGTGCTTCCAGACTGAATATCTTCTCCGTCTTTCGTCCGCTTCTTCTGATTCTTTCACCTCCGATCTTGGATTTTCCTATGGAATCATAAAATATGTATTTAGCTCTATTTTCATAAGAATATTGAGAACGGAAAATTTAAGGTGATTATTTTGCCTCGGTTTGTGTGTTATTTGGACGTTTTAACCGATTTTTGCAGCAACGTCTATATTTAGGCTGCCTTGGTGATTTTTGCTAAATAATGATGGTTTTGAAATGTTTTCACCAAAGAATAGTCCAAAAAGTGTGGAAATATACTCTTAAAAACATGACTTTTTGGGTCACATCAATATGCAATGACCTTTCCTCGCTGCATAAGTACACATCCCAAGCCTTGCTTTGAAGCATCACTATAGACTACCAAATCATCGAGGCCTTCCGGTAATGATAACACGGGTACGCTACTTAACTTTTCCCTTAATACTCGAAATAATTCATCTTGTTTAGGGCCCCATTCAAACTTACAGTATTTCCGAGTGAGTTCAGTTAATGGTAATGCAATTCTTGAAAAATCTTGTATGAATCGTCGATAGTAACCCGCTAACCCAAGAAAACTCCTTACTTCTGAAGTTGTTTGTGGGGGTTTCCAGTTCAATATTGCTTCAATCTTCGCAGGGTCTACCTTAATACCCATTTCATTAACTACATGGCCCAAGAATTGAACTTCTCGAATCCAGAATTCGCATTTAGAAAATTTGGCATATAACTTCTCTTTCCTCAACAATTCCATCACTGCTCGTAAATGATGTTCGTGTTCATTCTGACTCTTTGAATAGATCAAAATGTCATCTATGAACACTATTATAAATTTATCAAGATAAGGTCTACACACACGATTCATGAGATCCATAAATACCGCAGGCGCATTAGTTAGCCCAAATGGCATTACTAGAAATTCGTAGTGTCCATATCTTGTTCTAAAGGCTGTTTTGGGTATATCTTCTTCTCTTACTTTCAATTGATGGTAACCCGATCTCAGATCTATTTTCGAAAAATAGTTCGAACCTTGCAATTGATCGAACAAGTCATCTATTCGTGGTAATGGGTACTTGTTCTTTACTGTAACCTTGTTTAGTTCTCGATTATCAATACACATTCTCATTGAGCCATCCTTTTCTTAACAAATAGGATAGGAGCTCCCCATGGTGACGAACTAGGACGAATAAAACCCTTATCTAACAATTCTTGAAGTTGTTTCATGAGTTCTTCCATTTCTGTGGGGGCCAGATGATATGGTGTACGTGCTATTGGTGTTGCCCCAGGCATTAAATCTATCCTAAACTCAACTTGTCTTTCAGGTGGTACTCCAGGTAAATCATTTGGAAATACATCGAAATATTCACAAATGACTGGTATGTCCGAAATTTCTTTCTTCTCTTCT
This sequence comes from Helichrysum umbraculigerum, assembly GCA_949592205.1. Classification (NCBI taxonomy): domain Eukaryota; kingdom Viridiplantae; phylum Streptophyta; class Magnoliopsida; order Asterales; family Asteraceae; genus Helichrysum; species Helichrysum umbraculigerum. The sequence continues at coordinate 10,302,250 of CATIUR010000003.1, read as the reverse complement.
TTCTTAGTATCAACTACATGTGCCAAGTAAGCTACATATCCTTTTCTAAGATAACATCTAGCTTGCATCGTTGATATAATATTCGTGCCCCTATATGCTTTTTCACCACGAATTTGCACTATTTGCCCATCTGATGCTTTAATCTTAATTAATTTCTTATCGCATTCAATGTTAGCATGATTCTTAGCTAACCAGTCCATTCCTATTACAATGTCAAATCCTCCTAACTGAAATGGCATTAACTAAATAGGAAATTCCTTCCCTTCTATAGTGATGGTACAGTCGTTAATAATATCAGTTACTATTACATGTTTTCCATCAGCTATTTCCACCTCATATACAGTGTCTAACTTCTTAATACATCTATTCAGTAATGGGTAAAAAGAATTAGACACAAAGCTTTTACTAGCACCCGAATCAAACAACACTTGAGCATTAACACTATTAACATAAAAAGTACCTGACACTACGTCAGGTGTGTCCTTGGCTTCTTCGACGGTCATGTTAAATGCTCTACTTATCGCCTTAAGTGTGTCTTTCTTTCCATTCTTTCCTCCTGATCCATTCATATTTCGTTCTGCTTCTTAAGGTGCAACCATATTAGTCACCAATATCTTCAAAAAGGTTCACTCTTACCAACCTGTTCAAAAACCTTCTACCCTTGCCCATTACAATCTAGTCATAATGGTAGGTATGGAGTATGGTACTGAGCAAACAAATGGTTCATTCGGACCCGAACCACATTACCAAACCACACAATTCTGTCATAGACATCTAGGACTCGAAAACGAAGATATCTTGTCAGATCTCTGGCTCGAACAAGCATAGGTCTGGTTGCTATATGTAAGGCACGTTCTAATTTGTGTCGTACAAGTTGTGCTACAAACATCTGCACTTCATAGGTATGTAGCTGAGCAAGTAACCCTTCTAGATATGCTTGTGGCACTACCACTATGGGTTCTCCCAAATCTTCAATTCTTACACCCATGTTTTCATTAAAGGTCCCTGGTATTTCAGTAGGTTCTTCTTCGCTATCAGATACTAGGTCAATGATCTCAGGGTCCCTGCGTGCCATCCTACACAAACAAAATAAATATTTAGTCTTGGTATTGTTGTGTCTAAGCAAAGTACTTCGCAACTCGGTAAGGTTTAGGCTTAAGTCAACCTATTTCTCCAATACCGAATGCTCTGATACCAATTTAAAACAACCATATTCTCGATATATATTGAAATCACGCTTAGACATATTTATTACAACTGAAGTCGAAAATACAAAAGTCTTAATATCGAACAAAGCTTAAAGATTCAAAACATAATTATATAGTCGGGATCAGTTGAATATCAGAAGCATCAGTCCCCCTTCTTTTCATCTTATTCCACAGTCTTCACGAGTTTAATCTACCTGTTAACCTGGGAATGCACGTAACATACATAAGCCTCAAGGCTTAGTGAGTTCGTGCGTGATTTTGTGTAAAAAAATATAGCACATAGTATAATATATTCTGTAACACCCCCAAATTAATGATTTGCGGAAGCATACTTGGGTGTTACTAATCAATATACAAAGCACAAGATATACAGCAAACGACCTCTAAATGAGACGTTGTAAAACGATTTCATATGAAATAAATGTTTGAAAACTCAATGTTTTCGTATACAAAATGTAGTTCCCTAGAGTCCACGCGTGTAGCGGGAGATTCTATTACATAATCAAAATGTACAAAAGATAATGCTGAGAATCTCCGTTAATGCAATTTAGTTGAAATCATGCGACTCTAGCTATGTCCTGGAGTAATCCTACTCCGTCTGGGTACCTGAGAATACATGCTAAAAGGTCAACACGAATGTTGGTGAATCTCACAGGTTTGTAAGTAATATCAGTTTTTGAACACAAGATTTCATCAGTTGTGCCCGTAGGCGTAAATCAAGTATTTGCAATCCTGCAAATGTAAAATATGTAAGTTATACCGTTGCCATGAGGCTCATAATCGAAGCTTAACCCGTAAGTGATAAGTTGCTCCCGTGACATGCTCGTAACTGAACAAGCATAAGTAACGAATAATAGTCGCCCGTTTATACAGTACGGTTCGTGGTAGCGCTACTACCCCGGACGGGGAGGGTCATTTCCCTAATGGATCCATTAACTAGTGTTCGCGCTTAAGTCCATAACTAACGATATATGATGGAGAGACTTCAGTAGAAAGTAAGTAACTCATGCAATCCCGTATAGTAAATTGAATAGTTCGTACTTGTGTTCAAGAAAAGTAAGCAATGTATCTCACCCCGTATATAAAACAATAAAAGTGGGGCTGTAAGACTCACCTGAGTCGAGTAGTAAGCAGTAGTAAACAGTGGGTAGTGTGTAGGTTCTCCGAACCCGTAACCTTTAAATGCCTAAACATATAAAGTTAAGTAAGTAGATGTCCCGCAAGACCATCTAGGCTAGTTGTCTACACAACTCGTTATGTCCAATGTTGGTTCGTCATCGTTTGTTCTTAGAAAAACATGGTTGGCCCGTTGGTGACGGTTTGTATTAGTGATTCCAAAGTGTTACTCTTGAAAAATATGTCTCAATTTGTTCATAATGTCGTATCATAATAAGGTTTGAAGTTGTTTAAGTTCGACACTTGATGTGAAATGTATTTACAAACTCTAAGTGACGGGGGTCCGGGGGCAGCGCCCCTGGTAGCGGGGTCCAAGGGGCGGCAGCCCCTGGCGGGGTCCAAGGGGCAGAGCCCCTGGTTGGGGTCGAAATTTGAATTTGGAGTAAAATTAGGTGGTAAAATCTTGGTTCCGACACTTAGTAAAAATCTGGGTTTTCAGGGTTCTGTTTTTTGCGACATCGGGTGCGACGTCGCAGGTCGTAACTGCGACGTTGATCGTGGCGTCGCTATGTGCGACATTTGCAATTCAGTGCGACGTTGTGGGTGGCGTCGCTATATGCGATGTTGTGGTTCTTGCGACATAAGAGTCGATGTCGCTATATGCGACGTCGACCAATTAAGGTGACGACAGGGATGACGTCGCTATATGCGACGTTGTGAGGGGTATTGCGACGTAATGGTCTACGTCGCAGATAGCCCAGCGTCTCTGCGACGTTGCGGTCTGATCGGAAAGTGGTCGCCGGAAAATCGGTCGAAAAGCTTCCGTTTGGTCCAAATCTTTTACCCAACCCATTTTTGGACATTTTAAGCATATATAAACAACAAACAAGTAAAAATGAGTAAAAACGGAGAGTTTCGGGTTTTGTCGGAAACTTACGCGGTGTCGAAATAAAATTTTGAAAAGATGAAGTTGTAGATCGTGAAGCGGTGATGCTTTTCTTCCAAACGGTTGAGGTGATCCGAGTGCGTCTCGTGGTGTTATTTTGTGAATCTAATGAGATGGTGGTGGTGTGGTTTGTTAGAGAGAAAGGAGAGAAAAGAGAAAGAAGAGAGAGAGTATGGATGATGAATGAGGAGAAAAAAGGAGGAGAGGTGGGGGTGTAGGTGGAGCCTCCACCTCGCAGTCTCCGTCCCGTGCTCCGCGCGGTGTTCGTTTTCCCCATCATTTAACGTTTCACTCAATTATTTTACGCATTAATTATTCATTTTACAATACGAATTTCGTTATATAATTTACTTGAGTTATTTCTTTAAGTTTTTAATATTTTGAAATATAATTGATATAATTTAAATTAATTTGCGTATTTTGTCTTTAATCGCGTAAGTTTTAATTGTACGAAACAGGACAATTTGAGAGTATTACTAAATACTATTTCGAATACAATAGTGTTTTTAAATGATATTTTATGCTTAAATTAAAATGTTTCACCAACGTCCGTATTTATTGAACCGAATCACATTCGAATTAAATTGCATACGATTTAATCAGATCGCATATTCGTATATATTCAACAATATATATTTTGATACATTAATTAGCCTAACACAGAACTAATTACATGTATTAACATGAGATTAGGCACTAATTACTAGTCCTAATTTGGCGGGTGTTACATATATGCACTGATAATCGCAGCAGATATCCATATAAATATAGTCCAGATGTTGTGACTGAATCGCAACTTCAACTCATTGATTTAAAACCATATAAAAGAAGTGCAAGCTGATACCATCACAAGGGCTGCCCATTTCAGCCCATAGACCCGTCCCGTTCACAACATCAATACATAGTAAAACATAGCAACTGTACACAGTAATTATATCCAATGCCCATCAATAAAACTCATGAGCTGCAATTATTTATCATATAGTAGTTTTACATACACATATCATGCGTCCCAGTTTTTGAAAGACACGAAATACTCACTTGTTATACTTAAAGAAGTGTAGTTTTCCTCTTTTACTTGATCCTTAATCCTTCTTGTTGCTTGACTAGCTTAACCTCTACAATTTATCACTGATATTAGAGTTATATGTAAAGGAGAGGAAAAAGAAGAATAGAATGGCTTATATAGTAAGGAGTAGTTAGACTTACTTAGTCATGTAGCCTAGCCCTAGTTTTTAAGATAATATTCTAATAACTAGACAACACACCATTATAGCTTTGATTGTTGTCATCTTATAATCCATCTAAGTGTTTAATTGAATGACTCATCAAGTTTTCTTATCTTAAATTTCTTATGCACCAAGTGCTTTAAAAGTTGTACAATTAGCTTAAACATAAATACCTAAATATTTAAAATTTAAATAAGCAAAAACAGGTTGTACATGAAGCAAGATTAAAAATACTATAACAATTACTATCACAAGTATTACTAGTTAGCACATTTCTTATTTAATACAAACTTTATATTTGCTTTATTTACACCTATTATTTATATTATATGATTTGAAATTATTACATGTATAAAATCAAAAATTTCCTTACTTGAAGATGATCAAAATACCAGTCGTTACAACTTAGGTATTGTTACGTAAATAAAGAGGGAATACATATGAAAAAAGTTTGCAATAAAAATGAGTTAATTTCATGTTATTGGTAAACAAGACGAATCCTCTGTTCTATCAACGACGCATACACTTTGTATCCCCTGTTTTTATATACTCTGTATCCTAATTCAATACCTATATACAAAACACAACCTGATCGTTTTCGACTTTAACTTAAACTTAACTTACAGTAGATTGTGGTTTTCGTATACGGCGATAGGAATTAATCAACACCTACAAATTCAAGCACAATGCAAAACCTCCGACATGATCCTGCGTATAAACGGAGTACTATAGAAGTAATTAGCTGCATAATAGCATATCTAGCTAAACATTCTTAATTATGAGTTTGAAAGCTTATTTATATGCCATCTGCTATTTTGTATATCATTCAATTTTTCTGTACAACACTCACCAAACCTCATAAAAAAGCTACGTCCCTATCCCTATAAATACATACACTAGCTTAGCTTTAAGCATGTATCAAAAAACTATCATACGTACCATACAAAAAATGGTGAATTTGATCGGAGTTTCCGGAGGTGCAAAGGAGGCAGCATATGGCAAAATACTGCTCTCCGATGTCATGGTTACAAGGAAAAGAAACCTCTTTATAGGTCGTAAATGGAGGACTCTTGACATCAGAATGGCTACTGGGATCTTATTTGTTCATTTGCTTGCACTTTGTGCACCATTTCATTTTACTTGGGATGCATTTTTTGTTGGGTGTTTAATGTACTTGTTGTGTGGAATTTGTGGTATAACTGTCTCGTTTCATCGTAACCTAGCACACCGTAGTTTCAAGCTGCCAAAGTGGCTTGAGTACACCTTTGCTTATCTTGGAGTCATAAGTATGCAGGTTTGTGGATATATATCTTTTTTATTCATGCTGCGTGCTATCTTTACCTTTTTCTTATACATCATATTCCCTAAACTGTAGTATTAAGAAGGGGTAAGCGTACGTTCTGCAATGTACGGACTAATTATTAAACTTCCGTTGTATTAAACTTTTGTCATTCGTACGTAATTTGACTGACGTGTCGTTTATATAAGTTATCACATGACATCTATACAAATTGTCACGTCAAAATGTTACATCCAAATAGCAATAGGTTGAAGTTAGATACACATAATAGATGTTAAACTTTCAAATGATTTTAAAGTGTAAATGCATACTGCAGAGGGATCCAATATACTGGGTGAGCATGCATAGATATCACCATCAGTTTGTTGATTCTGAGAAAGATCCACACTCTCCCACCTTCGGATTTTGGTTTAGTCATATGGGTTGGTTGTTTGACAGTGGCTACATTATGGAAAAGGTACGTAACTACCTGTATATTCGTGTTCCATTTATCTTTCTTTCAGCCAAGTATATACTTTTAGTATGACAAACCTACGTGTATCTCATATTTTTGCAACGACACATTATATACACATTGTTTCGATCATTTGATTTTGCAGTATCAGGAACGTAAAAATGTTGAGGATTTAAAGAGTCAAGCATTTTATAGGTTCATTAAAACAACCTATTTAGTCCATCCAATTGCAGCTGGAGGCTTTTTCTACTATATGGGTGGATTTACTTACCTTTCGTGGGTTATGGTACGAGTACTTCCCTCAAATGTATTTAATACGTATAGCAAATTGAAATACAAGATTATGACTATATGCAAATACAGGGAGTTGCAATGACATTCGGATATCATTCGACTTTCCTAGTAAACTCGGCTTGTCATATATGGGGATACCAAGTTTGGAACACCGGTGATCTCTCCAAGAATAATTGGTAAGTTTTAAAGAAATGTGCTTAAAATCATTCCTAGAAACATATACTCCATATAACATGATTCGTATACGAACACAATAATTGTACACTTTATCTATATAGAATTTGTATCCATTATTTTGACACCATGTGTACAGTACGATATACTAACAATATAATTGTTGTACGCGTACATGCTATGAGTACCGGCGAATGGTTTTTCTTTTAAAAAGCAGACTTTAATCTATGTACGTACACTTAATTACAGAGTAATATCCATTATCAGTATTATCCAGTATGCACGTATGCTTTAATTTGCATATACTTATACAGGTGGGTAGCAATTCTTACTTTTGGAGAAGGGTGGCATAATAATCACCATGCATTTGAGTTTTCAGCTCGGCACGGGTTAGAATGGTGGCAAATTGACTGTGGTTGGTATGTCATACGGTTTCTTGAAATATTAGGGTTAGCCACTAATGTTAAGCTGCCAACAGAAGCTCACAAGCTCAAGAAATCTTTTGCTGGTGATAATAACAACTTGAAGTGATACGATTCATTCCGTTTGTATGTTCAAATCATATATGCATGCCTACCATTTGTAAGGGATCGATCTATCTTTCTAAGCGATCCGTATGTGAGTTAGATCATGCAACTGTAATTTCGTTTGGTTAGAAAGTTCGAAATAAGGGAACTCAAAAAACCATGTATTTCAATTCTTATCAATGTCTTTGGTGTAGTACTACTATACATGTATTGTTATCTGTTCTCTATAATGAACCAAATTGGTTGATTACTTCTGTTGTTCCTAGAGTTGCCAAAAGGTCCAAAAATAATTTGCAATAACTTCAACAAAACGTTTGTATTGTAAAAAATTCCCATCCCATGTACAAGTATTTGTACTTTACCCGAGTCCTCTGAATATTGGTAAAATGTACCGACATATTTTAATAATACAAGAATATTTTTACCGTTGTTAAGTTTTTGTTTCACGGGTGAAGTTCAAATGAATACAGTAAAATTGGGTGACCCAATGGAGGGAAAAAAACACTGTTACAAACAAATGATGGCCGGAAAAAGCAAACGACATAAAACATGGTAATGAGTGTGTCGGTCATATTCAATAAGCACATTCGTAGTTGAAACTTCAAACCTTAGTAGAGAGATTTAGAGACATGGGGTCACAAGTTCGAATCTCGCCCAAGGCATTTCGCCTGGGGGAGGGGAGACTTCGCGACGCGATACCCATCTAAAACATGGGAGAGTAATCCCTTTAGAGTGTTACCGAGATTACGAACTTGAGTGCGGTTCTCATATCAGAGAGTAACCACATGGAGATGATCGGGTTGGCTAATAAGACTTTCTGTGACCTAATTTAACAGGCGAAATGCCTTGGGCGTAAAGCATATATATTAAAAATGTGTTGGAAGTTATAGATATCTTACACGTATTACGACTTACGAGTAGCTTCAAACAATATTAACACTTGGCAACTTCAAGTCACGTCATATACTATCAAAAACATAATAAAAAAATTAAAAAAATAATGAATAATTAATAATTCAGTTATTAATATTTCACTTATAATAAGTTACGTTTATTTATCGAAATATCATATTACCTTACATTTTCATTGACATGATTTAACTTACAAAAGTTTGATTTACAAAATAAAAAGGAGAAGTGTTCAATCTATTTTATCGATACCATGCTATGATATTACGTTACATTTTCGTTAACGTGATTTAACTTACAAAAGTTTTGAATTACTAAATAAATTTTCAATTCTTGGGTCAATACATACAAATATTTTGATATTTAGTGTTTATTTAAAAAAAACTGACTTGAAATATGCAAAAATTGAGTTATTAATTAAAGTATTAAATAAGGGTAGATTTGATAGTTTATTGATTTTTGAAAACAAGTCTAAAATCTTTTTAAGACAGATATAAATAGAAATAGTAATGTGAACAATAAAAATGAAACGATGAAATATAACAACAAATAGTAATGTGAACAATAAAAAGAAAACGATGAAGTATAACATCAAATAGTAATGTGAACAATAAAATGAGACGAATAGTGTATAAAACACAGGCCCACTGCGAAGAGTGGGTTTACTTCCCTCGTTAAAAATAAACGTTATGGTCTAGTTTAAATACCCAACAACATACACACAAACATATACTCCGTATAAAGGTTGTATACTTAAATTTTACACATATTATAACCTATGTATGTATCCTATTAAACGTATTTTATATCATATCACTCTTATGCGACATATAATAATATTATAATCCACACACTAATTGTAAATATATATTATTTAAAAAAAAACTAATTAACTTGAACCTCTTTGACATGCCTCTTTTTGGTCTCATCTTTTGGTATTATAACATGCAACACACCATCTTTCATCTCGGCCTTAATCTCCTCCACTCTAGCATCTTCAGGCAGCATTAAACTTGTGCTATAGTAACCGTACATTGCGGCCGACCAAAACTCGTCGTCATCGGAATCTTGTCCCTCTTCCTCTTCTTTACGCTCTCCTCTAATGAACAACATCCCGTCATCAACTATGATCTTCACATCATCTTTTGACAACCCTGGCATTTGATACTTTATGCTATAGCTTTCATCTTTCTCTTTGAATTTCCTTATCAAACGCGAAGGCGATAAGTTTTCGAGTAGTTTGTTCATGTTTGTTGCAGCTTCCGCAATTGCATTTCCAAATCCTTGTATCAACATATTTTTTAGATTAAAATTGTAAACTATACGTGAACAGAACAAAAGTTGAAAGTGATGAGACTTAAAAAATACATTGTCTTAACAGGGTAGAAAATAATTTAAAGTTCACCGAGCTTTTCGATGAATAACCCAATTAATTAAGTGATTCTTTAGTACTTCAGTTTCTTCATATTTTGTTATCTCGTGCATAAGGGGTTGTCAAGATCGCGAAACACGTAACCATAATACTCCCCCTTTCTCAAAATAATTGTCACTAAACACTAAACAAAAAACACACGATTTAATAAAAACACACGGTTTAATAAATCACAATTATTATTGCTTCTCCATGGCAGTTTTACTGTAAACTAATTAATTAGTGATTTCTTTAGAGTATGTAATAATAATCTTAAGTATGTGTAATATGGTAATCACAATCAAATTTTTTTAACAATTTTTTGGAGGTAGACAATTAATTTGGGACGTTCAAAAAAGAAAACATGCAGGCGGTGTTTATTTAGCATATATTGAATTTTTTGAGAGGGCAGTTGTAAACTTTAAGTTGCGTTTGTTTCGCGCAATCTAACGGAATTCAATAGAATTGAAGTTTCAATTCCATTCCAAAAAGTGTTTAATTGGGTCACGAATGAAATGACTTGGAAATTATCAAATTCTTCACTCAAAGGAATTCATATATATTTCTTAAAATTACAATTCATTTGATGAATTCAAATTTCATAAAAAAAAATAATGATAATAATAATAATAATAATAGAAAATTTAAAAACCAAACGCAACATCAGAATTCCAAAAAAATTAAGTATGCAATCATATATAGATAGCGTGGTGGTTCATAATAGATTTTTATAATCGAAATTAGTACCGGAAAGTGGTGGGAAGCTCCGGTTAACATTTTCGGACCAAAGTGATCGTTTACGGTGTCTTCTTGGAGATAAGAATTTGGGTTTCTTGGTGGAGTTGGAGACCGAAATCTCTTTGGTGTCCGATTTCTCGTGGTTTTCGGTGGTTGTGGCGGCGGAGAAGCGGTTGAAGAGGTGAGAAGCCAATGGGAGAGGTGATCTATGAGTGTGAGTGATGTTGTTGACTATGAAACGGGACATGGCCATCGTGGTGAACGATTTTTTTTGTTACGATATGATGTGGGAACAAGATGGGGGTGGAATATATAATTATTTATATTTATTTATTATTTATTGTAATGATTAAAAGAGAGAAAGAAATATAAAAAAGGAATATATAAGATAAGAAGCTATGAGAAGTTTCATGTTTTCTCTTATGAGAAGAAACGAAAATTCTACGTGTTTCTATGAACAAATATTATGCTGTTTCCTTAATGTTCTCTCCCTTTCTATACAACTAGAGTTAAACCCGTGCGATGCACGGCTAGCAAAGATAACGTTATATACTTGATCATAATCTAAAATGATATATTAAATGTTTTAAATTGATCATATTTAATATGGTGTTGTATATACTTTATACAAGGGTGATGGTTAGTACATTATCATTTTTGTATTACAACAATATAAAACATATCTTGTGGTATATGGCTAAAAAATGTTATGTACAAATCACTTAATCCTTTTGTATAACATTTATAAAATTATAATATTGAGTAAACATCCGAAGATGGATGACAGCTTACCCCTTAAAAACTTTCAAATTGTGTAAAAAATGTAACTTTTTTACGAATATTAATAATACTTAATAAGTTATAACCCATTAAAATTTGAAATAAGAACAACACTTCTCCCCCACAATATAACAATAAAAGAAAATAATTACATTTTTCATTACTAAAGTTGCAATAACAACGTGTGTGTTCATAGTTTTAGCAAACATAAATAGTTGAACATTGCCTGGGGTGTAGTCCTTGAGGAGCATCTGATTCAAATGATACCGGGTTAAGGTTTCCCATCGAAGCATCCTTTAAAAATATAACTATTTCAACGTTTTATTGAACAACTAATGTGCATCCACATATACAAAATAGAAATCATTTTACTATTGCGGTCAAATATATACAAATATATAATTAAGACATTATATAGATTTGAAAATTAATATAGAAATTATAAAATTACACCTCTTACCAGTCGCATAGAAATTAAAACTTACTTTGTGATTAAAATTAATAAACCTTTTTTTTTTAAAAAAAAAAAAGACGATGAACTTGATTTTCTTATTCATGAAGGTTGTATTTAGATTACAAAATAAATGAAATTGTGATCCCTGAGTTCGCAAGATGATAAAAATATTGTCATATTGACAAATTACTATGAAAGCTATAATGATATCAGAAGTAAGTTATCGTGATTTAATTTAGAGAAAGAATGGCGAAGATTAAGACAAAGAATAATTAATAAATTATATAACTCAAAATTAAAGTGAAAAAATAGATAAATAAATTCACGATATTCTGTTACAACTAAAAATTATATAACATAAGGTATCCCACACATTAGTTTGAATTAAGTTGGCTATAATTTAATTATCTATTGCATCATTTATCATTAAAAAATAATGATACATTAAATTAAATGAATTATAAATTAATTTTTAAATAAAATATTGCCTTATTTACCTTTTAAGTGTAGGCGAATCCACCTCATCAAATTGTTTAATATAATGACGACACATAGGATATAGGTTATGTGGTATGAGTGATTAGTTGACAAATAATCGGAGGTCTCCTCCTTTAGTTATATAGATAGATTTGTTCTTTTTAAAGTTTGAGATTGTAAGGCCATTCCCAACCCATCCGTCGGTTTGCTCGTCACCTGCAACTGACGAAGTGACGGGGTTGGCACGGATTAGTCGGTTCTCGTCGGTTGCCATCCGTCACTTTCCCTCGTCACAATACCGACGAGATCCGTCGGTTTTTTTTTTTTTTGTTTTGTGTGTATAATATTAAAGGGAAATTGGTAAATGCGGGTCCCAAAAATGAAGTGACGGAGTAGGAATGGGAGTGGTCAGTCAGTTTCAGTCGGTTTCTGTCAGTTTTTTGAAAAATCTGACGTGGCGCTGACGTGGCTCCGTCAGTTTCAGTCAGTTGATTTTTGGGTTGGGAATGGCCTAACATAGTATTACTACACTCGAGTAAAATGAGTATATCAATTTTGAGTGAGAATAGGAGAATCAATCTCAATCACTCATTTTCATCAAATGCCCATTTCCCCACATTTTTGAAACTCAAATATCTCACAAACGGTAAGTTGAAAAATCATGAAAATTGCACCATAAAATTCAGCGTTTTCTTCTCTTCGATTTGCCGTCCCTCAAGGCATACTTTTGACAACTTTTTTTTTTTTCATTTTTTGGTGAGTTATATAAATTAGTAACACATGTGTTAGTGATTGGTTGTACATTTGATTTGTGATTAGGGCTAGGGTTTGGGATTTAGGGTTAGGGTTTAGCAGAGTTTAGGGTTTAGGGTTTAGTATGATTTAGGGTTTAGAGTTTTGTAAAGCTTTTAGGGTTTAGGGTTTGGGATTTAGGGGTTAGGGTTTAGGGTTGGGGTTTGGGGTTTCGGGGCGAAACCCCAAACCCCCAACCATAAACCCTAAACGCAACACTTTAACACATGTGTTAGTAAATGTGAAACCCACAAAAAATGATGGAAAAAAAAAACTCATCGAAAATATGCCTTGAGGGACGGCAAATTGAAGAGGAGAAAACGCTGAATTTAATGGTGCAATTTTCATAATTTTTCGATTTGTCGTTTGTGAGATAATTGATGTTGGGGGTAAATGGGTTTTGTACATTTGAAGCATTCTTTTTGTACACACGACACAATATAATTGGTTCCCTCATTCTTACACAAATTCATTTTTTCATTTGAACATCACCCTACTACACTTACACAAATTTTACAAGAATACTTTTACAAAATGGGGTGACACATGAATTAATTCCATCAATCATGTTATTTTCATATTTCTCTCTTGTATATATCTCCCCTTCAATTGATTGGTCCAACTACTTTTTTGAGCATAATTTTGTAAGTATTTTATGATCCAAGCATTTACCTTGTGGTTACGGTAGTTATGCATTTATAATGTTCTTCTTGTCAAATACATAATTCAAAAAGTCAACCTTTTACTAGTATTAAATTTTTCTTCATTAACGACGAAGGCATTTAATATGACTTCTTATATATGATGCCATTGATTTTTATTGATTTTCATAGTTTTTCTTATGTCTATTGTTTTTGATAACTTTGTAATAAAACTGAAATAAACTTAAAACTTAATTTTTGAGGGTTCCACAGTCATGGTTGGTGACTTTATGTTAGATACAAATATGTCAACAGTCAAAATCAGAAAGAAAAAAAAGTCAGGGAATGTATGTTTATTTAGATTTTAGAAATTTCTCCTTATCTAAGAATATGTTTATAGGCATTATTTGGATTTGATTTACAGCATTTGAAGATGATTGGGGATCATAGGGGAAGGGGTCGTATGAGGAGAAGGAGGAGAAGTTTTATTTGTAGCCATTTGATCATCTTTTGGGTTGGATCAATGGTTAAAAGGGGTGGCAATTTTGTAATTACTTTGAAAAATAAAGGTATTAGTTAACAAAAAAAAACATAACATTAATTTTCACTCTACATCCCTTCCACTATTTAGACTTTTACATGTTAACCCTTCCACTTTATTTTCTTCCCCCTCCTACCTTCTTCTTCCTCCAACCCCACCTACCACCACCCCCACCACTTGCTGCCACCATCTGACTGCCGCTGGCCGCCGTCAGCCGCCGCCGGAAAAAAAAAATTTCAAAAATTTTTTTTTCAAAAATAAAATTTCAAATTTTTTTTTTTCAAATTTTTTTTCCCATAAATTTTTTATTAGATATAGTATTCCTTTTCCTACTGCATTTTTAATAAAACTATACGTTTTTTCCACTGCATTTTGTATATTATTGTTAATTAACTAAAACTTGTATATATTTTACCGCATCTTCTATACCCAACGTCAACAAAATACCGTACAAATGGATAATATATATAATCTAAAATGCAGTAAAAAGATAACAATATGTCCTAAATGATGTATATGCAAAATGCAATAAAAACAACAATATGTATTATACTTTAATACAAAATGCAATACAAATAGATAATATGTAAAATACAAAATGCAGTACAAATCGATAATATGTAAAATACAAAATGCAGTGAATAACAAAAAATATATAATGAATGAAATATATGAAAAATGCAGCAAAAATAACAAAATGCAGTGAAAATAACAAAATGCAGTACAAATAGATTATGTATAATATAAAATGCAGTGAAAATAACAAAATGCAGTAAAAAAAATAAAATGCGGTACAAATAGATTATATATAATATAAAATGCAGTAAAATGAACAATGTGTACTAAATAAATATATGTAAAATGCAGTAAAAACAGTAGTATTATAACACCCTACTCGAAAATACAAGGATTTTTTTTTTTTTTTTTTTTTTTAAAGGAAGCGCAAGTTTAGATACAAACCATTGAATTGCATATTTACATTTCAAAATGGCAATTCAAATACATACAGTCTTTAAGCTAGATTATCCTAGACATTACACACGATAAGTTTGGTGTTATAGAAATCCAAAACATATGTCATAACATTAACATAGTTAACAAAACAGAGTGAGCCTGTCAAACATTCCATTACTATAGTACTTCTTGCCCACCCACATACCAAAGTAAACCTGCAAGAAGTAATGAGGGGTTAGCACGAAGCTAAGTGAATAAATCTCAAACTATCACCTAACTTAGCTTAACAAATGAATACAGCAAAGCATAGCAACAGTTAATCATGAAGGATCGGTGGTCCTTGGAGTACCCTCATGCCGCGGTGGTTCCCCAAGTAACACTTAAAACCAACTGAAGGCCAATCAGTGGCTAAACCGATAGCTTGGTACTATTACTACTTACAACATAATTTCAGTGAACAACACATGTACAAAACACTTATGATGTCCAAAGTAATACTACCTCCGTCTCAAAAATATAGTCCACGTTTCCTTTTTCGGACGTCTCAAATTTATTGTCCACATCCAAATATGGAAAGGAAATTTTGATCGTGATTACCAAATTACCCTTACTTCAAATTGTTATTACAAACTTTATAGAATGTGGTAATTAAATGCTTAAGGGTAAAACTGTCATTCTGCAAAAAGTAAGAAAGAGAAAGCAGTAATGATTGTACTTTTATTAAACTGCGTGTTTTTGGTCGATGGACAATTATTTTGGGACGGAGGGAGTAGTACACAAACCCAACACACGTTGACCCCCGACATTCATATAGTCCACAACCATCAAGGCAATCAAGGACACCAATAATCATGTTAAGTATAACCATCATGGCAAAATATTAACTTAACAATGAAAACAGTAATTTCATATTTACCCGTTGTAACCATACTGTTACAACCAAATTAGACTGACAGTCCAAGATCCACTCACCCTTGTCGACTGTAGTCTCCACTCAAAGATCTTATCTTATTGAGTCTTCTGGTTATCTGAGAACACGATCAAAACCCGAGTTAGACTCTCATGTTTAGAATTTATAGTGTAACATTCACATAAACAATGCAGTATAATGCTCATAATATAATTTCAATACTCGTTAAATAACATAAACACACAAGTTACAAGTTGTCGAATTCGTCAAAGTAAAACTGACAAACGCGATCCGGATAAGGTGTGGCTGGATCGCGTTCCTTAACACCAAAATATTCTGTTGCCAAAATACACTTGCAAACGCGATCCGGGACAAGGAGCTGGATCGCGTTCCAAGGAACAAAATCCGTTGACCCAATTTAACACTAGCTAACGCGATCCGGATGATAGAGGCTGGATCGCGTTCATACGTACAAAATCATCCTGGGATCAAAATACACATAGCAACGCGATCCGGGCAAGGGTTTCGGGATCGCGTTCGTATGTTTTTCAGCAATGGTTCAGACCTGCAACTAGTTTCAGCTCGAACCAAAAACTCAAATTTCATACAATTCAATCATCAAACACGATTTTTTACTTATAATTGACCTCTACAAACATGTGTAAACATATAACAACAACTAATAGCAACATTTAACACCAAGATTCATACATGCATCATGTGTTCAATCTAAATTCAACTAAACCCAATTCATTCAATTTCACCTAAGTAATTGCAATAATCTGTAATGCAAATATGTAATCAGTTTACCATGATCATATAACACATTTCAAGCACGAATTTAACTCTATTCTATCATCAATTTACCAAACTTAACATTTCAACTAGAACATGAAAATGGGTGTTCTCACTTACAATATTTGGATGATGATGATGATGATACAATGAAGAGGAAGAACACAATGAAATCAGAATTACACTCTTAACTTGGTGAAATCAGATTGTGGTTATTTGATTTGAGAAATGAGTGTTCTTGAGAGCAAAACACAAGTCAGGGAACAAAAGTGATGTTCTGTCAAAATGAAGAACAAGTGTCGACTTCATCATATGACTCAGCTTATTTTGGGTGTAAATTATACCCGTCCTAAATCTATTGTCTGGAACCTAAAAACCATTTACGAGAAATAAGTTTTTATTATACCGTCAACTAAATAAATTTAAAACAAATAATAATTCATTTATCACAATAAGCCAATTGACTAATTGACCTATTAATTTAGCTATCGAAATACACCAAGATTTTAAAATACAATTTAAATAGCAGTTAAATTAAGGGAAAAATACCGTATTTCGACTAGACCACCTTTGAGGATGTTACAAGTATGTATTATACTTTCATACAAAATGCAGTAAAAATGGATCATATGTATAATATAAAATGCAGTAAAAAATAAACAATATGTAATATATGAAATATATGCAAAATGCGGTGAATAATAATAAAATGCAGTGTAATTTTAACAAAATGCAGTAAAAAATATATTATGTATAACTTAAAATGCAGTATAAAACAAACAATATATATAAGATTGAGGTGTATAAATAAAATGCAGTAAAAACGAACAATATCTACTAAACATATATACAAAATGCAATAAAAATAATATTTTTTTAAAAAAAAAAATTAAAAAAAAAAATTGAAAATTTTTTTTCCGACGACCGGTGGCTGGTGGCGGCGGCGGTGGGCCGCGACGACGGGTGGCAGCAGCTAGTGGTGGTGGGTGGTGGAGGGGAGGGGTGGGTAGGAAGAAAGTAGGAGGGGGTAAAAATGAAAATTTGAAAATTCTTCTCCTTCTTCTCCTCAAATAATACATTCTCCTCTAAACCTTACCTTTTAAAGAAAGCATATCAAATGAAATGGTTGATAATAAGAAAGATATTTTGATGTGTTTTTTTTTTTTTTTTAATTCCAACTCATCTTTCCGATTATATATTTTTTAATGCTATCATAAAGTTCTTGCTACAATTTGTATAACTATGCATCGCACGGGATATGATACTAGTATATATATAATTTAAATCCTACTAATTGACTACTCTTATGATATCCAAAATGAAGGTGTTAATACATAGAATTCCACACATATTTTCAGTCTCCTCAAAGTATACAGCGTATTATCAATTTATCATCACGAGTTGAGATGATTTCAATTACGATGAGATGACAAGATTAATTAATGGGCGATGATATTGCCACCATAAAATATGATATATTCACCATTAAATACAACTATTTAAGTATATAGTTAAATGCTTATTGTACAGTTTTGATGGATATATCATTTTCTATTGTGGAAATAGTATTGCCTTTAATTAATACGAATCCAAATAATTTATTAGAAATGTAGCAGATAACAAAGCGAGTAGTACCGTTTAAAAAAAAAAAAAAAAAAAAACGTACACTACTAACAAAGAAAACCTGATTACATTAATAAAATGATAAGAAATACTACATTGTTTTAGAAGCACCCGACACATAGAGTTTCAGGCTTCACTTTGTTTAACATAGTAAAATTGGAATTAGATAGCTATTAAAGCCTAAATCACATTAGTGAGTGGTACTAATAATGTTCGTTACATACGATACACATTCTTCATAGACACGATAAAAAGTGTTATGATTTGATCGCAAAACGAATTTAATGACATCGAAGTTAATTAGAATCATTGACGCTTGTTTTGAGACGAAGCAAACGATTTTTTAACTTTCTGAGCTTCAGACGGCAACTTAACGTTGGTGGCTAACCCTACTGCTTGGAGAAATCTTATGATATACCAACAAAAGTCGATTTGCCACCATTCTAACCCATGTCGAGCTGAATACTCAAATGCATGGTGATTATTATGCCAACCTTCTCCAAAAGTGATCAACGCTACCCACCTGTATATATGTATAACATATAAATACCAAATAATACAGATATACTTTAACACATACTCCTACTAAATACTTAATATGTATAAGAATGTTAAGTACTTAAGTTTATGCTAATAGCTTAGTTAATTACCAATTATTCTTGGAGAGATCGCCAGTATTCCAAGTTTGATTTCCCCATATGTGACATGCTGAGTTCACTAGAAATGTAATGTGATACCCCCATACGGTTTTAACTCCCTACACATATATATAATGATTAATGTAAATAAGATTGTATAAACTTGTAGAGTAGTTAGAAATAAGTAGGATTTCTTACCACAACCCAAACAAGGTAGGTAAATCCACCAAAAGCATAAACGAGGACCGCTTGTGCAACTATGTGAAATATATAGGTTTTCTTGATGAACCTATAGAATACTTGATTCTTTAGATCCTCTACGTTGTTACGTTCTTGATACTGCAAAGTAGAAATAATAATAATAATAATCAACTTAATCAATGTATACATGCTATATACTACTCGTATTAAGCAACGAAAGAAGCTTGAGACATGATCCAATGTTGAAGGTACCTTTTCAAGGATGTAACCACTATCAAAGAGCCAACCCATATGACTATACCAAAATCCGAAGATGGGAGAGTGTGCATCTTTCTCCGAATCAACGTATTGGTGATGATATCTATGAATGCTCACCCAAAATATTGGATCCCTCTATCATATCGATCGATCAATTTACATTCAGTTTGAGATTTGATCGAATGAAATATAATTAAGACCAAACGAAATGCATACATATATATACGTTCATGAAAGAAACTACCTCCTCCCTCCTTCCCAAAATTATCGTCCATCTTTGAAATATAGATAGTTCCCATATTAACTTTATTACTCTAAGAAATGAATTGAAACTTAAAGAAACTTAAATGAAATGATAGTTCCCATACGAAAATTAAAGAGGATTTATTTGTAGCACAAGCTTAAAACTTAAAACTGTCCTTATATAAAAATGTGTGTTTTCATTTGGTGGACAAATATTTTGGGATGAAAAAGTAATTATTAACACATGAAAAAATTAATACGAACCTGGTAACATAAGACTCCTAGATAAGCAAAGGTGTACTCGAGCCATTTGGGCAGCTTTAGACTGTGGTGTGCTAGGTAACGATGATAACAGAGCGTAATTCCAAACATTCCACACAACACGTAGGTGAAAAATGCAGACCAAAACGCACCCCATGTGAACGTAAATGGTGCAAAAAGTGCAAGCAAATGAATAGCTAACATCCCTACACCCATTTGAACGTCAATGGTCCTCCATTTACGACCCATGAAGACGTTTCTCTTCTTCGTAACCTTCACATCAGAGTGCAATATATTCGCATATTGATCTGCCTCCTTTGTACCTCCAGAAATGGTGACCGAGTTTACCATTTTTGCACGAACGCTGAACAAAGTGGGACTAGTTATTTGGTATGATGGTTTTACTACCGGATATGCTTCAAAGGGCGTATACGTACTTATTTATATGAAGAAAGTGTTGTATGTTGGTTGGTTGGTGATGGGTTTAAATTTGCAATCCATGTAGTTGAAATATAAATTGAATGTGGTAATCAATTAGGCAACAATTAATAGATGACATATATCTACAGTGATGTAGAGCAAACTTTTAACCTAGCTAGCTATAACGTCTTGTATGAGTGCCGACGTCTGCTATCGAATAAACAATTTAGTGAGGAGTTTCTGGTTCAATTACGAATTGAAGATGTTATAATTAAGTGATGCTAATACGCTAACGTGAAACATATCGTTTGTTAATGAAAAATGTAGAGGCCGGTTATATCCATTTAATTTCAATTTGTCATCCATATTTTTATATTAATATTAATATCGTATCTTAAATATAATATATGTCATTTTGGGTAAACACTCGTATATATAGACATCACCGTATGATTCGGAGAAGCAGGATACGCACTCCACCACCTTCAGATTTTGGTTTAGTCATAAGGGTTGGATCTTCTATATATAGCGGCTAATACATCCTCGAAAAGGTACTATTGGAATGAATATGTTCCAATCGGAAAAGAAAATTTGGACGATGACGTTGTCTAAGCATTGATCATTATATTTTGCGTGCTGTATCAGGTAGGAAAAGATGAAGAGGACTTAAAAAGTCAAGTATTTAATTAGGTTTTTAAAAATAAAATAAAAAAATACTATCCATGTATTATTGCATGTATTTGCATCATTCATGCTAATGGTAGATTTACCTACCTCGTTTCGAGTGTGGTGAGACTTTGATTGCTTGATTATATGACCGGGCTCCATCAATCTTCTGCAGCTCGATCATCCATTTGTAATAGCATAAGTAGTGGGCGTGGGGTTGGAACTTGAAAGTAGGGATAGCAATCATCAAGCGATTCGATGGATATCTATCTGATTCGATTCACTAGTGGTGGATATTGATAACATAAACGGGTATGGATGTGGATGTGGATATCAATATGTCATTCACAGATGTATCCATTTGCCACCAAAAAAAAAAGATTTTAAATATATTTTATGAAACTATTAGGATAAAATGAAATTTTTAATCTTAATTTAGTTTTAAAATGACTAATTGATAATGAAAATTTCTTTGTAATATCAAGTTATATAATACAATAAGTGCTAATTAAAAACAAAATAGTATACGGAGTACTAAATTAGAATTGCTATTCATCAAAAGAAGCCCACACGATCTTGTTGCATGCATGATCATTAACGTTGTGTTTAATGTAGTAGCTAACCACAACAAGATACAAGATCTTCTTACAAGATCTTCATCGATCAAGGTATGGTTTGTAGTTGTGGAATAGTTATTATTATGTGTGAAATTTAAAAAACGTTTTAAAGTCAAAGTAATTTATGATTCCCATCAACCCTTTCTCTATATACTCCAGTTTTACCCGTGTCGGTAACCAACAGGCTACATCTAATCAATATTCCATATTAAGTATGTTGTTATGTAATGTCTACATCAATCACAAAACGATGGATCGAAGCTGGCCGATAACTTTTTTTTTTTTTTTTTTGAACTGCAATTGTATTCAAGAAATCTAGCAAGTAGCTAGATAAAGAGTTACATTATGTGGCATCCATTACATAACCATTCCATCCCGTTTATGTTTACATTAGAACATCTATTTGATAATGATAAAAAGGATTGAAGCCGAATGTCGTCTCCAAGAGCATTTTCCCTTGGTTTCTTCGATTTAAAAACCATCTCGTTTCTAAATTTCCGTAGGACCCATAAACAGAGTAAATGATCATGCCAATCAGATTTTTGTAAGCCTTTGGAATTATATCATAATGTTAGAATGCAAAAGGTTATATATATACTTCTGTAAAAAAGTTTACTTAAGTGCGTCGTTTAGAATTTTTACTTATAAATCATATAGACGGAAGTCGCAAGTTCAAATCTCATCCCATGTCTCTTTATTTGTGAATTACACTACTCGATTGATGTTTTAACACACTTTACGACTCATAACTATATCCAAATGATGTTAATAATATTTTATTTGTGATAAATATGCGTATCGAATCGTAACAAACAATTTATTTCGATCAGTTTTAACGCGCACATTGACATCTTATCTTGATCCAATAACCGAAGTAAATAAAGATAAATGCTAATGATATATTCACCATCAAAACTGATAAATCCACCAAACATACGCATTAACATGTTATACTGATTACTGAAATCAAATCGAATGATTATGATATCATGTACTTAAGAATGTATTATTCTGATATCCGTCGTAACGCGTGAACAATTTTATTTGTTCATCGAAAGATGGGTGTAATCTATATGTAGAAGTTGAATATTTGTTAAAAGATGAAATAGACTATAGAGATGATATGGTTGCAAGAGTAATAAATAAAAACAATCAGTTGTACCTCTATGATAAGAAAATTAAATGAACCTATACTTCATACTTGTAAGGTAACCTTTCAAAACACATTGAGTATTTATCAAATTAATACGGAGTAATATTTTATTTACCGGGTATATCCATTGATGATAAATTGATAATAATATATAAATATAAATATATATAATATTTATCGATAAATATTCAAATTGGAAAGGTCGCTTGGTAAGTTGCTGCAAATTATAACTATGAAGTAAGCCCGAGATATTCACATCGTTGTTGGAACATGAATCCATTCTTGTAAAAATATAGAATTGCATATGTATGTAGTATGTAATGAGAAAATGTGGAAAAAGATTGAATAGTTAATCGTATAAGTTTGTAGTGTATAATGGTTTAAAAATTATTCGAGTAAAAGTCATATAAATGCTATTTTAACAAAAAAAAATAATAATAAATAAATTGTCATTTAGTAAATTAAAATTTATGTATATATCGAAAACCCAACGTTAGTCGGTCGCAGTTCCTTAAAAGCCGGCTTGAATGGGGATCCGTAGCGGAGATTCTGACATCGAAAGAAGCTCAATGCCAACGCCAGTACCCCACTCCCGGTGATCCTTAAGTAATAGTTTTGGAGAGAGAGAAAATGGAAAACGAAAACAACAGCTCTCAATAAGAGTCTAGGACATGCATTAACGTGTACTCATATCATAATAAATTTACCGACCCCTGAATTTTGATTGATCATAAAAACGCCAATTGAATTGTTAACTATACCCGGATCAAAAATCTTATGGTAGATCCTTGGTGACCGCGGAAGAATATTAGTCACAACCAAGTAAAATCTTTGTCATTAAGGAGGTTATTATTAGTTACCGGTTTAAGTGGTCCCAGTCAATCACTGAAACTGTAACTAATAAGTAATGACCAAAATCTAGCTGCCAACCAATTTTTGACACCAACCTATAGTAAAGCCGATAATGACAGAAACATTGGTCATCAATGAACATCAGTAGATATGATAACGTTAGTCAATGTCAGGATATGCGATCAAAATTGGGACCACGTACGTACCAATTGAATTAACATCATCTGCAATAACTAAAATACTGGTCAATTATTCAGCTTAAAATCATCTTTGACCCATTCCTTTTTTTTTTTTTTTTTTTTGGAATTTCGTTGATATCTTTTCAAACAACTTAAATTACGTCAATATCCTTTTATTACTTGAAATAACACCGATGTCATTTGAAACCTTAAAAATACTCATTTATGTACAAATATACCTTTTAATTAAGATTAAATGATTTTAATAATTAACAATCTTATCAAACTATAAACTAATAAGCTAATTGACATATATACCCTTATATAAATTGAACACACCTCCCCTGTAAACCTAACCTCTATGATATCCCACTCTTCTTTTACGAATTTGTAAAACCAAGATTTTCTAATTCAAAGAGCAGGAAAATATAAGTAACTGAAATCCAGCGCAAAAAGATTCGGCTTTTCATTTCTTCTTTTCACACAGACAGAATCAACCAACATGAATACATGATTATGAATTATAAACAACAGTACACTCCATCGGGTCTTCAAAGTGAAAATGTAATTTTAATACAATTCGATATTTGATTTTCTTGTCAATCGATAATAATCAAACATGAGTTTTAAAAGATTTTTTTGTTTTTTTAATTATATAATCGTTGCTGACTTGATATGAATATTAAATAGAAATCTCCCAAAGTTATGGTAGTGTATCGCTCCTATGCAAATATACGATTGATAATATATTTGATATATTATTATTTATAATAATTGTATGAGATGAGGGAAAAAGGTCAAAAAGTAAACCCAATTATGGATCGTTAACTTGATCGAAGATGGTGAGCAATGAAAGTTGTCAGGGAAGAGAAGAAGAAATAACGAAAATATTAAATGGTCAATAGGTTTTGATTAAGTGAGAAGGGTAGAAAAGTCATATAAAGAATTTATTTATACTTATAATGATATTTGGATATAGATGAGAATTTAGAATGGTTTAAAGGATATTGACGTAATTTTAGATTTTACAAGGATATAGACGTAATTTATATAGTTTCCAAGGATATAGATGAAATTGTCCCGGTTGAAAAATAATTTCAGTGCCAAAAGATAAATTTGATGAGTCCAACACCTTATTTATATTTAAAGGTTTTATACTTTCTTTCTTTTTTTAAAGGGACAATTTCATCTATATCTGTTGGCACTGAAATTGTTTTTCAACCAGCATTCGTTTTAGGAATGAGTGTCTATGAATTGGATCCAACTTGTACCCGCCCAAGTGGGATGCATTCACAGACTGTAATCTCTAAACCATGAAGTTATAAAGAATATATAGATTAATAGAATGGTCGATCAGACTTCAAATCTAGTTCTCTATAATATCATACCAAGCCTTCGCTTGGTCGACCCAATCCCCCATATGCTAAGATTAAATACGGCTAATGAGATAATAATGTGACACCACTCTTTCCTAAACCATCACCACAGACCATCGCGCTGTATTGGGAGTTTCTTACAATTTCTTCGACCATGTGTATGATAAATGTTTACGGCTAAGGAGATAATAAAGTGACACCACTCTTTCCTAAACCATCACCACCGAAAATCGCGCTGTATTGGGAGTTTCTTACAATTTCTTCGACCATGTGTATGATAAATGTTTTGGCCCAGCAAAAATCAAATTTGTGGCTACACCAAACTGCTCGTTTGGCACATCGACTCCTAAAAGTTATTATACACGAATGTACCTACTCTAGGGTATAAATTTGTCTTGGGTGGTATACTAACTGGTATACATAGTTTGATGTTACATTGTTAACACTATTACTTTTGGTGTTATAGTTTTGTTCTTCAATTGTATTAAAGCTTAACAATATGCTTAGGTGAAAAATTAAGTTACAGTTGAGCCTTTGGTTCACCTGATCACAACCTACTTTGCCTTTATTTCATAACACGAACTCGGACTATATTTCTTAATCATACATCCCTTCCTGCTCCCAAACATCCACCAGAAAATCAACCATTTCCTGCCATTTCAACTACTTTCAGTTTATAATAAATAATATAAATTACTATTAATAAACACACATTATATTAACGAAACAGATAACTTACAGAGAGAGGAACAGGCTTGGCAAACATTTTGTTGCTGCCGAGCAAACTATCATAGGTTACATTCCAACTGCAAAACCATACACCAAAGTACATCAAGAAAAAGTTCCAACAGGGTTCATCAAATTTTATATACAACTTTGAATATTCAAGTCAAGTTAGTATATTACATGTAATAATCTCGACCCATTTTCCAAAAAATTAGAAGTGGCAGAATGGCCGGTCCGGGGGTCGGATAATGGGTCGAGTTGGGTCAGGTTGCGCAGACCAGCCTTCTGTAGTCTCTTTCATTTTTGTTATATAATTTATGTGTTAAATATGAATACAAAAACATTAATATCCTCCTTTACATTAGCTAATTTCAAAATCGATCATAAGATATATAATTTAATTAAAAATCTATACTAATTAATATGAGTAGTACTACAACTGCTTCACAATAAAACAACTCAATATATCCCAAGTTCAAATCGATTTAACCCTTTCGACCAAGTTGACCCGTTTCATTAGCTAACTTTCAGATATTACCCGTTTTGACCGGTTACCAATAAAATACAACTCGATTTGACCCTTATTATTTCAATGAATTGCTACATATCTTAAAAAATTAATCAATTTGGGTTATATTCAGTTGATAAGAACCCAAACTAATAATTCTTATAGTTGGTTAAAACTGAAACCTGGTTACTTATAACGGGTCGATTTGGGTTATTATTATATCTAATGGAACCCAATAAAATAAAAATACAATTGACTTGAATGAAAATGGGCCAAAAAGTTGCTCAAGTGTATTTTCAATGCATACAAGCTCTAAACCATTTTATTGAAATAATACAATTTTGTAATTTTATTGGCACTCTAGTAATTTATGAAAAAAATTGGACAAAAGGTATCTCACCTCACAGTTGGTATCCAAAATTACCCAATTTGACCTGTTACTCAATCGTCATGACTCATGACCATCACATTTGGCAACCTTTAGTTTGCACAAGTATATATTTATAAAAAAAAAAATGTCACCTCAATCTGGGTTCACGATGTTGCTTTTCTTGCTTGAACATCCTTTTATTTCCAACCCATTGCTGCCTAATTTGACTCCAGAGAAGAAAGCCTACAGCAACATCACTGCAGCCATTATAACTATATATACATAGAAATAAGAAGTAGCAGATAATAAGGGATGATAAGTTGTGAAGCTTACCATGATTTATGAAGCCGTGAGACGTATTCCCAATGCCATGAGAACCAAAAGAAGGATTTCCGTGAGAAAGAAGCACACTATCATCAATGTCACATTTATTACTTGTCCAGACACCCTCCGTCATACTTGATTTTGACGTGGGGAGAGTTTGACTTTCTTGACCTTTCATCAGTTTGTTCTTCGCATCACATCCAAGACAGCCACTGCTCTGTTACAAATTATCTTAATTCTGTAAGACACCACATACAATAAAGTAACATTGCCATACGAATTATACCTGGTAGCAAGATTTATCCTAGTTAACCTTTTGAGTCAATGCTAATCCTACAAGTAATTATATGTAGATGTGATATTCCCCTTTCTATAAAGACGTAATGAAGCATTTGCCGTTAGGAACTAGATATCTAATGAAAATAGGTACTAACGGTAATACAGATCATATCATCTAGATTTCACACCCATAGCAAACACACTACAAGAAGTGTAAACAGCACAAAAAGGTACCAATCAACAGATTTCTCATTTCGCGTTCTCAACTTTCTTCTAATCAATTTAAGGTATCTGATAAGAAGTAAATATTAATAGTTCATGATAAGTATTTAATTAGAACAAACTATTTGAGACCAAAATTTGTACTATATTGAATATATTTTCTTAATTTATTATTATTATTATTATTTTAGTTGTTACTAATAATTTAGTTGACAAACTATCAAAGTAATTGTTTAACTAATTAGCTAATGTGAACTTAGTGTTAAATAATTTTATTATAGCAAGTTTACTATGAAAATATAGTGCAAAGTGAGTTGATATAAACATTTGGTGTAACAATTTGGTACATACATTAGATATGAAACATATTTGGTGTGAATATATTCTATCAATATTCACTTTTTACACCAAAATGGCGTAATAGTTTGGTACACACATTGAAGATTGGTTACCTTTAATGCATTGCACCATAAAAATCCAATCAAAACAGAAAATATTTACTTGAAACCAAATTCAAGAAATCCTGGTACAAAATTTCTCTCAACAAGCCGATTAGAAACTTGTCACAAATGACAACCATCCTCGTTTGGTTCCTAATTTCCCTAACTAAAGTGTTGTTCGGATCACTTTATAGAGTTATCAACTTACTGAAATTTCAAAAATGAAAAAAGAAAGCCATAGCTCATTTGTAACGGCATAAGAGGTTATCGACTTCACCTTACGCTGTATTATAGCTCCTAAGCTCAAAAGCCCGAAAACTCATTTTTTTTCAAATTTCAATGAGTCGATAAACCTAAAAAATAAGCTAATCCAAAAACCTCTAATTAAACATGAAGCCAACAAACATAACAAAAAGATAGATATAATACAAGTTGAATAAAACACACTGATTCATATTTTCACAAGATTAAAACCTGATTACTCAATAAAACTATGAAATTAATGGAATTAAACAACTTACCCCATACAAGCAACAAGATGAAATAACCAAGCAGTTACGAATCCAACACGTAGCAGCGTTCCAACCAGAAACATCGATTTTAATCACAACGGAAGGAAATATTACAAAACCCTAATTTAGAATAACATTAAATTTAAATACATCTCAGATATATATTACTGTTATTGATAATTAATGTTGAGTTATATATACGTATACTTATATATAGATATAGATATAGAAGATATAAAGATTACGATAGATATATAGGTAGCTAAATAGGGATAGATATAGAAGTACCTGAAAGGGTAACACATTTGATCAATTTTCTCCTTTTTAAGTGTGAATTTGATAAATGAATGGGACCTGAAACGGAAAGGATTCGAAACCCCGATTTTTCTGGTTTGATAAATTTCCGGTGAGTAAACGCAGATCGGAGATGACGATATCGAAAACGTAAAATCTGTTTATATGTTATTTTTCCATTACAATGTTATAAATTGAATAGATTAAAATGGGAAAATATTATTGTGCGTTTATTTACTAAAAAATTCTTCATTTTTTATTTCGGTGTTTGTAAGGGTGAATAGTGTTTTACTTGTGTTAAAAAGACATAAAATTTAAAAAATGCGTTCAAATGTAGAAGAAAATAGTGATGGAAACTTATAAAAACAATATAACAGTATTTTTCAACTTTTTAGTTATAAAAAGGAAAATGGAAAATTTCTTTTCTTCGAAAAACTTTTTAGAAAAATTGGATTTGAAAACTTTTTTTAATTTTCTATTTTTTAGAAAAATATATAAAAAAGTGGAGATAATTCTCGTAACTAAACGCGACCTTAATCTTTAGGTCACACTACAGTGTAAAATGAACCTGTGTCACTTACTATTAGGGAAGGCGATCGTTACCTGATCCGATAAACATTCACCCGATCCGATTAACTAATGACAGATATGGACTATGTAAATGAATGTACAATGGATATTTATATGAATGTGTCATCTACGGATCAATCCATTATCACTCGAAATACATATATACGAGTATAATATACATATATATGATCATACAGTGGCGGATCCAGGAATTGACTTCGTGGGGCATTAGAGATTAAAAGATAGATATAAGCGGGTCGGGTAATATGACTAAGTAAGCTTGGGTCAAACCATATTGGAAAAATAGATAACATATTTCTACTCAGTGGCGGATTTAGACATTCAAGTTAGGATGTGCACTATCTAAACTACCTCGTGTATAAGAAGAACAAAATTGGTTTCTCGGGTTTCATATTCGGGTTTTTTTCCTTCGAATTTGGATTATTCACGAAGTTATTTAAGTTTAATTTGCTTTAAATTTACTAAATATGAGGTTTAGTACTCCTGAGGGTTTTTGGTTCACATTAAAGTTATTCGAGTCGAAAAGAATAAACAAATACTAATACTATATCTAGTATTATTCATCAACAATAAATAAGAGCAAAACTAATACTATATCTAGTATTCTTCATCAACAATAAATAAGAGCAAAACTCACAAAGCATATCATAATCGATGAAAGTTAACACCTTATAGTTCCATTAATATTAATCACTAGCCCAAAACATGATAGGTATTAACATGTTTATAAGGTAAAATTCTAAGCAAAAAACACATTCACAATTTTACAAGATATATACAAGAATAAATGGGAATAAGGTAACGTTTAGTCCTTTAGTTCCCACCTTTTTGTTAATTATATGTGGGGTTATTAACTATCCGAGTCGAGTCGAATATTGGGAACTTTGAGCTCGATTGACTCGAACTCGACTCGAATTTGAAGAAATACAAAGAACTATATATGTTTGAGCTCAAGTTCGAATAACTTGTAAATGTTTGAGTTTGAGTTCAAATTCGATGCTCGTTTAATACTTTAATATTATTTTAACAAACTGATTATCAAGTTCAAGTTGCTCGTTACGAATACCAACTCGATAAACTTGTTCAAAAGTTCCACCTCAAACTCGTACTATCTCATTTATACGTGTTGTTTTGGGTTACAATCATATTGGTTACACTTAACTAGAGTTTCTAAACACAAACTCTTTATATAAATCCGGCTCGTTGGATTCGATTAGCACGTTTGACTAGAATAAAACGAGCATTCAAACGAACGGAATCGAATATTATCCTTTTTAGCCCGGTTCGTAAAACTAACCGAACATTAACTTTCTTTTGATGACTTGAACTTGACTCGAATTGCTTGAATCATTAACCCCCCCTATTTATATGTTTTAGATTTAAGTCCATGTTTTATACATGTATCAATTATATTGTAACGCCTAAATTCAAGTACATGTTTTAAACATTGATTCTTAACGTTGTCTCTGCTTCTTAAGGAGGTTAACTAAATTTCATGAACAAGGGTATACATCATAAATTCATTGGGTATGCACTTTTAAGGAAGTATATTAGAAAAGACTTAAAATTGATTTTTTTTACACAACAATTAGGACTTAAGGGTATGCAAGTGCATACCCTTAAGTGTTAGTAAGTCCGCCACTGTTTCTACTTCTTTATCAATAGTTACACTTTTAATGCAAAAAAAAAAAAATTTTGGCGACTTGAGTACGTTTGTAAATGTCAACCATATAATTATCAATTCATTAGACAATATTATATTTGAAATTTCAGTAAACCTCAAGTTTTATTTTTCCCTAAAATGAATACAGTTTATTCAATTTGTCTTATCATTTGAATACTTTGATGTATTATTTGTAATTTGTAATTTATCAAGTTATATAATAAATAAAAGACAATCATAGACGTATATAACCTATATCTTTTTTCACTCAATTGCTATATGTAAAAACTAAGAGCTAAAGATACAAGAAATGGTATTAATATATATGGAAATAACCTAGTATCAATCCCACATTGTTGATGGAGACAAAATATTAGTCAGAGCCTCAGAGGATGAGTATAAATTGCAAGCCTACTATCACCTTTTCTTGTTCTTTATCAATTCTTCAAATATTTAAGGGCCTAGTTAAATTTGAGTGGAGGCCTTACTGAAATTGGGCTTGATTTAGCATCAAAATGTCAAAATATGGGCTAAATTTATGGGGGGCCCGAGACCCCAGTCCATACACACTGGATCCGCCCCTGCAGATCATAAATATAAATTAACATACATATACGCTAAATAAAATGTTAATAAGTAAGATTCTTATTATTAGGGTACTTAATTCTCATTCAATAGTAATGAATCAATCAAAATTACAGAGAACATATAGCTTGGAGACTAAGCGAATTGTAATTGGGCTAAGCCCTTACACAACAACAAGCTATTTATAATAATAATAATAATAATAATAATAATAATAATAATAATAATAATAATAATACACGTTATTACACAATCGCAGTTAGAGCGGTAGGTTGATGAACACTCAAAGTAGAACGAGAGTCTTCAAAAATTGTTGAAGAAAGTCTTTTAGTGAATATGTCCGCATACTGATAGCGCGAAGGAACGTTTAACACGCAAACCTGTCCCGTAGCAACAGAATTTCGCACAAAGTCAATGTCAACTTCAATGTGTTTGGTCCGTTGATGTTGCAGAGGATTGGTAGACAGATACACAACACTAACATTATCATAATTAATCAAATGTAACAAAAGTCAATGGGGTGTGCAACTCGTAAAGCAGATTACAAAGCCAAGACGTCTCAGCAACAACAATGGCAACACCACGATACTCCGCTTCAACACTAGAGCGGGACACCGTGTATTGTCGTTTCGAAGACCAAGAAAGCAAGTTGTCACAAAGAAGCACACAATAACCAGAGGTGGAGTGACTAGTGGAGGGACATCCTACCCGGTCAACCTCAAAATAAGTGATCAACTTGGAAGTAGTAGAAGCATGGAGCTCTAGTCCATAAGAAAGAGTCTCGGGAACATAATGAAGAATACGCTTTAAAGCTTGGAAATGAGGTTAAAGCGGGTTTTGA
The DNA here is from genome assembly GCA_949592205.1 of Helichrysum umbraculigerum. Lineage (NCBI taxonomy): Eukaryota > Viridiplantae > Streptophyta > Magnoliopsida > Asterales > Asteraceae > Helichrysum > Helichrysum umbraculigerum. The sequence continues at coordinate 10,269,758 of CATIUR010000003.1, read as the reverse complement.
TTTGTATACCAAGTTCATTATAAGTAATGACGAGCTCCACAATCTGGCAATGTGGTAGGATTGCATTCAGCTAACAAGAGCCCCAACAACATATCTTATATGTCGTGCCGACACATTTATAGAATGAGTTGCAGAACATTGTTTCCAACAAAGTGATCCCGAGTTTTTCAAATCTTGATCTATAAACCTATCCAAATTTGATGTTCCTCAAAGAAACAAGAATAAAGATTATCCGTCTTTTAACATAACCGCTAGTTTAATTTACGATGTGAAACAAATAATTACAAAAAAAAAAAAAAAACACCTAAATTTCTCTTGGATAACATGAGGTGAATAATGTGACACCGAAGTCATCAACTAATTCCATAAATTAAAAATGAACACACTATACAACTTTACTAAAAGGATATATATATATATATATATATATATATATATTTAGAATGACAACCCTACAATCTAACACACATGTTATATACAACCACCACAAATATATACACTCACTCATTAATTGAGGCTTGAACCCACAACCTCAAAGTTAAAAGGCTACTCTGATACCGCTAGGCCAAAAGCCATTTGGTTACTAAAAGAATACCGACAACGGTCATTGTAAAATATAAGGTAATTAATAAAATTTCACTTATATACCTTTTGAAAAAAATACTAGATTATTATTGAATTATAATGATTATCAGAAGATGTGAATGAGCCCTAACCTAAATCTGGATCACGAATTAACAAGAAACGAAACCCTAGGGTTTGGTGAAATTAAAATTATCCGGTAACAAAAATGTGAAGTTAAGAATCGAAAAAGATTGATCAAAGACAAGGATTAATCTTGATCAAAGATGTATTGATATTAACTCTACTAGGTGCTCGGTTTGTGATGATGTTTTAGAAACGGAGTTTCATCTTTTTGGAGAATGCAAGGTGGCAAAGAGTCTGTTTGGATGAGAGCCATTACTTATTTATAGCCATATAGGTATGCATTAGTCGGTGACTCGGTGGTTTGGGCACTATGTGGGTCAAACGTGGTCGTAAAAGTCAATGTTAGTCAACCGTGGTCGTAACGGTCAATCCAAGGATAAAAAAATTAAATTTTGAAGACTTTTCTTTATTAAAGTTAATTAAAAAATAATTGACATTCAAAGTTGTTTCTTCAAAACAGAGAAATACGATTAATCTATAGAATACAGAGTTTAGATATAGAAGAAGTCCTCATATACCACATACATACTAACATGACTTACATAGAGCATCAAATAATACACACAGAAATAAGCAACCACACACCTTATTACACCAATCACAGACACACTAAACACAACCACATACATTTTGAAATTTACTCAACTTCTCTTCTTATGATGTAAGAATTGGAGGAAGATAATCAGATTTAGCACCAAGAACACGAGCTTTCGTATCAGGGAAAAACTCGGTTCCAGGCAATTCAGTAACATGGCCTTCACTAGCAACACCGATTGGGTACCGAAGCAAGTGACCCGGAAGGTCTTGTTCAAGATTCTCACTAGCGAACAAATCCCAGTACTTGTCGGCGATTTGGTTAACTTTCTTCACACATTCTGTGCTTTCAGGAAGTTGGAAGCTGTCGTCAAGCATGCCGAGGTGTTCGAACCACAGTGCCATACGGAAACCGTGGACTTCACCTCTTGCGGGTTCACGGGTAGAGAGATGGTAAGGTTGGTAGGCTCCCATTGCTATTTCTGAGTCTCTAGCACCGTCCATGGATCTTTGGTTGATGTTGGCGGATCCAATTATTATGTATTCATCATCAACTAAAACATGGGTACAGAAGGATCAGATTGAGTCGAAATCAAATAATCAGCTGTAATAAAATGGTGTACAAATGGATTAAAACGGGTAACTTCCAAGTATGGGTACAAAAGCGTCCGGTTTGCTGTCGTCGGGTTGACTAGAGAACTTTTTTATTATTATTGTTAAATATTCTTTAGAAAAAGTTATATGATATAATAATGGGTTAATAGACAATTTCGTTACTGTACTTTCCGAAAAAGTTCAATTTAGTTACCGAACTTTTATTTGGTTCAATTGAATTACCGAACTTACAAAACCGGTTTACAAGTGTAAAATCCTCGTTTTTTATTCCAAAAAAATGAAAGTTTGATAACGAAATTGAACATTTTCGTAAACTACAGTAACTAATATGTGTATGATTAGAAACTTGAGTAACAATTTGATCAATTATTTAAATGTTCAGTAATTCAATTGAACCAAATAAAAGTTCGGTAACTAAATTGAACTTTTTCGGAAAGTACAGTAACGAAATTGTCTATTAACCCTATAATAATCTACTTCTTAAAATTTAGTCAGCCTTTAACCCGTTCAACCCATTTGACATGCTTCCCTTACAATCAACTTCTACCTTCTTACCATTATTTTTTAAAAAATGACCCGTTTATATACGAATGGGTAATAATTGCATGCTGTAAGAAAAGTAACAAGAGTTGCTACTTACCGATCATCATTTTGGCATGCACATAGATCATGAAGCGTCGGGCCTCCTGGGCTTTCAGATAATCCGAATCGGGTTCAGGTGTTTCAGAAGGTTCATATTCTCCGCTCCTCTTCACCTCACGGTTGCCAAGGCAGAAAAACGTGAGGTAATCTCTCGGGTCTTCTTGAAGCCCCTGAGCTTCAAGAGCCCGAACAATATCTTTATACATCATTTCCATAGTCCTCCTTTGCCAGTCCAATATCGCTTGAACTGATGCACTCTCCGGGATCCCTTCGGGCCACATTGGGACCACTACATAAACTGTAAACTTCTCCCCTGCCTCGATTTTACTAACAATCTTCATAGAAAGTTCTTTTGGGATTAGATGCAAAGCACCGACATCCTCACCTTTAACATCATCAAACTCCCATGCATATGAGCTTCCAAGAAAATATTGGTTTTCGATATAGATGAAGCGTTTTGCTCTTCGTATAGCGTGAATATACGCATCTTGTATACTTCGGTCGATTATGTTATCTTTACCACTTACTAGACCTGATTTAACCGCCTCTTCAGGAGTGTCCGGAAACCCGAACGCAGCCCCACCGTCAATAGAACGGAAAACTTGAACATTCCACGTCTCCTGGTCATCAGGAAACATGACGGGTGACGGGGGAGTCAGGACACCATCGAGTTCTCGTAAATTAACGAGAATGTCTTTCCCACCTTGCTTTTTCCACCTTTGTTCAAAGTTAAAAAGAACATCCCAAGCAACGGGTCCCTCAAGTCGACTATGGATATCATGCCATGGTTCACGAGGACCACCTTTAGTTATTGAAGCACCAGTGTAGTTCGGCTGATGGAAATCGTCATGGTGAGCGGTGTCAAGTGTTCGGAAAAGAGAGTGAAAAGGGGAATCGTATCTACCGTCACAAAGATCAATCCCGCCAACAAAACTCACTACGCGCCGGTTTTGTGATTCCCCACTGGGCATTTCAGAGTCCACCACCACAATTTTCTGATGGTGAGTGAACATTGTCGAAATTTGAAGGTCCTGAATGAAACTTCCACCATCGTCGGGGTTCCGAGGACATAGAATACAATGAACATCTGTATTTCGGAAGTAGTTCGCGGTATCTTCATCGTGGGTTGCCATTAATCCGTCTTTTTTTAGTACATCAACGGAAGTTCGATCGTCCCAAACAAGCATAAGAACCCTGACACCTTCACTTGCTTTCTTCTTTAGCAGCTCACCCAGCGTGACATCACCACCCTCCTTTTGCCTTCTTGAATCTCTTATCAAAGTTATCTCAGTATAGACCGACCATCCGGTAATATAAATGAAGTGCTTCGCGTTAGTTATGGCATCAAATATATCCTCCCAACATCTTTTCGGCTCATAGTATTTACCACCAGCGAGTGGTATTTTGGGGATGAAATTGTCAGGCACATGAGCATCTTGATATAGCGAAACCCGACATCCCTGTCTTTGAGAGAAGAACGTGTATGGAACTCCGGGATATTTCACACTACTAACTCCACGGGCCCAGTTACGATCTTGTGTAACATCAAAATACTGTAACTTTACATGGATTTTAGAACCTGCACTTATGGGATTTCTGTCTTCATCTAAAATCTCGACCCATCTATCTATTTCTTCCCCGTTCAAGAGTTCTTCAACAGGAACATAAGCTCTTCCAATTAACGTTGCCCCGATGGGATTATCGTCTTTGACAGTGAATATGACATTGGAAGCTGAGTGAGCACAATAAATGTGGAAAGACTCGTACCATCTTGGGTTTTCGGGTTCATCTTCAATCTTTCTAGTTCGTCCGACTCTGCATTTTTCTAGATCGATTGTCGCATAAATTTTGGGAGTTCCTTTCCCGAATCCAACAGTCTCTTCTATGTTAGCCACGAGCTGCCAGAAGAATAACACAAATGAGCAATTCCGTGCTACAAAAGCCTAAATATTATGTCACTCTAGACAGTTGCATAATCCAACCACAACTTAAAGAATAACAATGAAACAATACAGATCACCTGACAAAGTAGATATACTGAAACTAGTCAATATTTCACATTTCTTGAAACAGTGTCACCGTTTACCATGAGGCTTTTGAATCAAAAAAACGTTTTGCAAACCCATTGTTTGTTTATTACGAAGTATCATTTAGAATCTATAGCATATCAATGTAAGCATATATCCATTCATATGTCGTAGCTCATCAATAAAGTCAACATACCGAATCACTAAATCAAACCAATATGTAGCTCAGAACACAAATAGGACTCTCTTCTGGTTAAGATGACTAATTTAATATGTTCACCTACTTGTGGAGCACTACATTCAAAACTCTCATTCATAAAATGTAATAATACAGGTAATTGACTAACTGTTTCTTTATCTTCTAATTAAGGGAGGGAATTCGGATTGTATTGGGTTGGAGAGTAGATATCACTCAACCCAAACCTTATCATATTTGATAAATGGGTTGGCGGGTCAAAAGTATCCAACCTGCATAACCAATTTAGGTAAACGGGTCAAATGGATTGAGTTCGGGTCAAATGGGTTAAATTTAGAGGGTGAGTTTCCGGTCTATAATCTCAAAAGTTGAACTTTCGCTGGACTGATACTGAACCAACATACCTGTTCATTACTTCATTCACTACAATCAGAAGCTGATCTTAACAACGACAACAAAACATAAAAACAAATTGGTATACCTTCTTGAATATATTCTTCCCACCACCAACATGAAGCTTATCAACTTCGTAAATCGTTACATGAAGAGTACCATGAATCAATATCTGAGCCATTATCTAACCTGCAGCATAAGCTACACATCAAAGTCGGTGATCATAATAATAATAATAATATTCTCTAATACCTAACCTCCTTTTTATCTACCACACACACATGAAACAGCAACAACTTGCTACCGAATTAATCGAATAAAAAAAAAACATCAGCATCAACGAGATTTACTGTACCTAAAAAGTATCTCATTTACACGAATCCGAATTCAAGCACAACGATAACACTCGAGTCAGATTCAAACCATCTCCATCAACAAATTTTACTACTACTTGAAAATAACTCGTTTTCACAACTATGAATTAAACTAATTAACTCTAAATTAACCAAATCACATCAAAAACCTCCACATCAACAAGATTTACAGCAATTTCTAGACATCATTATCGCAATACAGCACACAATTCCTAATATATGAATATATATGTATGAAAAATATAATAATAATGTAACCTACTACTTACTCAGCTAAAAGAAGGATCTGGACTGAAATTACTTAGCAACTGATGAATCTGATCGAAAACCTGTTGATCAACACAAAATTTGCGGTATATTAGTACAGATAAAGTAAACAGTAGCTCAATTTTGAAGAATTATATAAATCTAGATGAAAAATGTATGCTAATTTGGTAAAGTAATATAGAGACTGTGCAAAACATATGGTCGGAAATGTACTTGTGAAATTAATCGATGAAAGAAATATGTGATAACATGTAATCTCATCTGCTTTATGGATACTGATGATACTCCAATTATTGTTATATTTTACTCCGTAATATTTAATATTTCAAAAAATTTACTGCATTCCTTGGTTTCAATTTTATTATCCACAGACAAAAAACATCGCATTTTAAGAAAACATAATCATCTATCTTACTTTTTGGTAAGATGACAGTTTTACCCTCAACTTTTTACCTACTTTTTTGTCTTACATATATACATTAAGGGTAAAAAAGAACTTTATCTCATTATTATTATCTATTTATGAAGGTGGACAATTAATTTGGTACATTAAAAAAAAAAAAAAAAAAAAAAAAAAAGAATACCGGATAGGGAAGGAGGGAGTACAATTATTGTTAAAGTGAAGTGATGCGGCATATGAGTGATGATTACATCCGTCAACATCGTGTCTCTCGTGTAAGAAATGAATTTTATAAGCAGTGAAACAATGGTGGTTGGTACATGTGAACTTAATCTGCCCTTAAAAAAATAAAAAAAATAAAAAATGGTTGCTACTCTTCATACCATCTATTTTTACATTCTGTACTTTATTCCATCACTTTTTCTTACATTCTATACTTTATTCCATCACTTTTTCTTACATTCTGTACATTTTCTGTACTATTTCGTACTTTTTTTAAAATAAAAAATCAAAAGTGATATGTTGAGTATTTTATGATGGTATGAATAGATAAAGCCTAAAAAAAATCAATATAGATATGTATATTAGAAAAAGACTTTCATATTTTAAATTATAAATGTAATTATATTATACTAATAATAATATTGTACTAGTAATGACTTTATAGTTTATACTACTTTCATGGCTCGGTTGGTGATTGGATGTGAACTTTAAATGACTTTATTTGTCTTTATGATGACTAATGACTATTAAATGTCTCATAAACAAGTACTCTGTAGTTAGTTACAATAGACTTGATTGCAAAAATAAAATAAAGATAAAAAGTTATGATAAGGAGCATGTGGTGGTGAAAAAAATGTTTTATGGGATTGTTGAAGATGGAGATTTCAAGGGTGCGTTTAGTTACGGAAACTTTTTCACTTCTCTAGAAAACTTTCTAAGAAAAATAGAAAACGTGTTTAAATATGAGTTTTCTAAACAACTTTTTTAAGAAAAGGAAAATCCATATTTTTCCTTTTATAACTAAAAATTTGAAAACTATTTTTGAGGGTTTTCCAAGTTTTCATTTCTACACTCTATTGGAAAAGGAAAACTGCATGCCTCGTATTTGAATGCATATTCTAAGTTTTCAATACTTTTCAAGATAAATGAAACACTCTCCATTTCCTGAAAAAACTGAAAAGAAAAATAAGAAAAATTTTCCGTAACCAAACGTACCTTAAATTTCAAGAAACTCCATCTACATTTCATGGTTGGCATGCACAAAAAAATAAGGATTTTAAAAAAATAAATTTTTAAAAGAGAAGCTCTGTTAACTTCTAAAAAAATCTACATCTGCATCTCCATCTAATGTTACCCACGAGTAAACTAGGGTTTAATCTATTAAAGTAATGAAATGTGCAAAAACATAGGGCCGAACTCTTTCTTCACCTTCTTTAGGTTATGATTAATGAGTTTATCAGTTAATGGTTAGATGAAGCGTTTAGTTCGATTTTCAGTAAATTCAGTTAAAAACCAAAAAAACTAGCGTCAACAACATCCATAATCGAAGAAATGAAGTTGTAGACGTGACAAAGTCTTTTTTTACTATAGATTATTGTTGCCACTTAGGTTTTTCTGATGATCGTAGTTTCATTTAATCAGAGTCCCATTTTTCAAATTTAAATGCCTAGAACTAAGTAGCCATTTATTCAAATTTTGATTATTATAAGAGCATATGTTACACAAAGTTATGCCCAACAAAGCTAAAATTGACTTGAGTGCAAGTTTAGCCTATTCAAACATAGTAATCCAAAATTAATTTGCCACACATAATATAGAACCAGAGGTAAACCGGTAAACAACACTTTCAAAAGGTTGATTTTAATGAATTCAATCTCGCCTAAAGGTTGATTTTTCGGCAACCTTAACGAATTCAACCTCACCTGCACTACGTTTTGATCGCCTACTAAACTCTTTTGCATATGTACTTTTATGTATTCTCTTTGTTGCACGGCTCTTGGTATTCTTTTATTAATCTGAATCTCGTTGCAAGTGCTAATTAACAGATTCGAGCCTAAAATACCACAAAAGTGCAAGCTTTAAATAATATCATCATCATGAAAATATCTCTATTATCATAAGTCATAACAATAATTTCGTTGAAGGAAATTAGGAGCTATGGTAGTATTCATAGTAAATAGACCTAGGCCCAATCTCAGCCCGTTCGGCCCATATGGCCTGCTCACAAATACTGACTATTTCTCGACGGTTTAACTTGATGTCTAAACGCAACTACTCACAACTCACGATTTGAAAGCCCAATTTATTGAATATATAACATACTACATATTACTAGTCATGCACTCATGCACAAAAACCGGTTTTTACAAAACCCGACCCGACCCCGACCCTAAACCGGTTTTTTGGTCAAAGTCAACAAACCGGGTTTGACTCAACCCGAACCGGTTTCAAACCGGTTTGTTGACCGGGTCGTTGACCGGTTTGTTGACTTTTTTTGGTTTTTTTTTCGGTTTTTTTCCGAGTTTTTTTCGGTTTTTCGAACTCGAACCGGTTTCAAACCGGTTTCAACCCGGTTTGAAAACCCCATATCCCAAACCGGTTCCAAACCGCCGGTTTTATGAAAATCCGAACCGGTTTGGTCAAAACCGGTTCTTGACCGGGTCGGGTTTCGGGTTTGACCGGGTCGGGTTGGTCAAACCGGTTTTTTTGTGCACCCCTACATATTACACATCTTGTATGTAGTTCTAGAGTCTTAATTAGTCTCAATAATCAAGAATACAATTTTGCCCTTACTACATAAACTAAAAAAACATATAGGAAACCATTTTGGGTAAGCGTTAGTCGTTTTTGATTATCTTTAATTACATACCACTTTTAAATATCAACTATTAATCGCCTATAAACTATCGTAACTACATTATTGTTATTATTATAATTTAAAAGAAAAGAAATGCTATAACCACAAAGTTTTACGAAACAATTCTCACAAAATGACGTAGCAAGTGAATTGCACAAACCGTATTATAATTGCTTAAATTAAAAGAAACAACCCATATAGCCATATTAATAGGAAAATAACTCTAATACTCAATTAAATATTAATAATCAAAGACCGATAGAGTAAATTTGTTAGAACAAGTATTGCATCACACATTTGTCAGCACTAAAATTGTGATAAATACAATAACAACATACCAAAAATAATACTCTAATACTCAATTATTTGTTTAAATACTTAAGATCTTTTATTTCTTCATATCATATTCCTTGATGATGATGATGATGATCCTCGGCTAAGGTTTTCGCAAGTGTTTGGGATACGATGCACTTCCCCGCAGTGTATAACTTCTCTTGTACGGAATGTGACGTTACCAAATCTTGGAGTTCTGAACCCAGTTCCTGCACATTACATCAAACTTCACTTTTAGTCCTTCTTGTTTTCCAAATAACTTATTTTCCCCTTCAACAATCGTCTCGTATTGCAGTGAACAAATTAAAACTAAGAAAACAATAAGTGAATTACCTTAGATGAAGACATGAGTTGCAAAACTCCAACTTGAGCTTGCAAGAATTCTATGTATTTATAAGCAGCTTGAAACATCTCAGCAGTGGTCATCTTATGTCCACCAGGAACTAACTTCCCAAGCTCTAATGTCTTCTCACTTATCTTCCTTCGACGAACTCTCGCCGCCATACTTTGTGCCGATAACCTCCTTTCTCCCCCAGTATTTCTCTCTTTCCCCTGATTTATATTAGACTCGTGTCCACCAACGTGTGCTGAAAAGATTTCACTAGATATCGATGAACCACCATATTGGTAGATTTCTGGCAATGGTGGTAGTTCCGGCTGCGTATGCTCCATGGAGCATACGTCCGGAACCATTGGATACGACGTAGGATATGAATAATATTCTGGTTGCATTTGCTCCATCGGGTTTAATGGAAAAGCCTCAGGGCCGAAACTAGCTTCTTGCCCAATACTCAAATTATCCTGAAATGCAAATAAGAAAAAAAATGATAAGTGTACAAAATATAAATAAATCATCAAAAAACCAGTGAGACCGATTGATTCCACTCGACGTTAGAGTTAGTTATACAGAACTATTAAGAAGTAAAAAGAGAAAGTAAGAAGTGTGATTAGATGAGGCCACTTAGCTATACCTGGATTTGTCCATGAAAATATTCCTCATGACCATATTCGTAATTTGGAACGAATGGCGAGTTTGAGTAACATTGATGAGTAGTAAGTGGATTATAAGATGATGATAAAGTTGGGTATTTGATGGAATTGTGAAACGGGAGGTAGTTATTGGTGGTAGTGAAGCCATTGTTGAAGCTTGAGAAGTGATTAGTATCCGAAAAGGCGAAGTTGTCATGAAAAGGTGAGAGTTCCGGTGGTGGTGGGACGGCGGTGTTGTGGTGGCCGTGATGGAATGTTGGCAAGTTGTTGGAGTAGAAGCTTAGACCCGGCATTATGTATAATGACAATGAAAGAAGTGTTGTTGTTGAAGTACATTGGACCTTAATTACCTTTTTCTTATATATGAAGAAGATAAAATTTGGGGAGGGGGTTAAGATGTAATTAAGCTAATTATTAACGTATAAAAACGTGTTGGAATTAGTCAATTAATTAAAAGCTAACTGATCCCCTATTAACTAGGAAAAGAATGCGGTTTATCACTTGTTTTATTTAATTAACTTATATTAAAAAAAAAAAAAAGAATTAGAAATGAGTCAATGACACATATATATTCGTCACTGTGGGCGGTTCAAATACGCAGAGTACTTTCGGTACACAACGTACGCAACCACCAGCAATCAACACGTGTCCCTTCTTCTGCGTTCACTTTCTTCTTCCACCTTCAACCTTCGCACAGCTCAATTGAGGGTAATTTAGTAATTGAATTCCTCTTCTCTTCAATTAGTTCCGTTAACTAGGTCGTTAATTCCGTTATTTGCTATCTATATAAACGATTCCATTCAATTTGCTGCCTTCATATTTTCCCAAAATTCTTCAACTTTTCTACAAATCTTAAATCAAGATGTCTGCCTTAGTTTTAGAATCTACTAATCTTCAATCGGTGATGCCTTTATAGTTTTGTGAAGGCAGAGCATTCACAAAACAATTTCAATTATGTTATACATGTTGATGTATTAGGTTAAATTTGTGTGTGATACTTGTTAAATAACTATATTTTAATCAAATGTATACTGGAATGTATTCTAATTTATTGTTGATGTTTCGATATTCGTTATGCATTAGCTCACTATGTTTCATGTTATTCTAATTGAGTGATTATACATTTTTGAATTACTGTATCTTATTTGTAAACTTTTTATGATGTGTATTGTGTATCTGATTTAGAAAATCTTGTTCTTACATCTGATAAATTCCGATTCAATTTCAAATATCTGATACATGTTGGTGTATCAGGTTAAATTGCGTCTGATACATTTTTAATTTATGTAGTATTATCAAATGTATTATAATTGATTGATTGTTTCATTAAGTTTCATGTTATATGTTTTGTGAATATAATTGTTTTGTGAAGTCCTTACCAACTTTTGAGATGATGAAATATAAGTGATTAGCAATAGCCGTTTGTTGGGGCGGGTTTGGATGTCAAATCTAATTAAATATAAATCATTGTCAAAATTGTTGTAGATATCCAATTCCATCATTTGATTTTTGTGTACAAGGAGTGACGTTTATATCACCAGAAGTGCATAAGTATGGATTGGCACCTAAAGGGACTAGTGTAGTTTTATATCAGAATCATGACATTCGGAAGGTAAAAAGTCTAATATTGGTTCTCGATGTGACTTTTGCCTTGTGTATGTGTGTGCGTGCTTGTATTAAGAGGCACACACAAGCGAACAGCTATGCAAGTCTATGGTCCTTAAATTTGAGTGTGGATGCTTACTGAATTTCCTTGGTTTTCTGATTGTCATGGTGTATTTGGTTGTGGCTGGGCTGCTGGAAATTTGCTGATCTTTGTATATTTCTGTCTTTAACAGCATCAATTTGTTGCTGGGAAGTTTGGTTCTTTGGAAGCATTCTTTTACTTAATAAAAATGAGTGCATTACATGGTAGATTAAAGTCATTAAACTTGTTGAAAACCATTGTATAATGTATACCATTATAGAATGGGTAGGTCGGATGGGTTATGTAGTGGGTCGGATGGGTTGTGTAGTGGGTCGAAACTGGTCGGGTTAAAACATGTACATTCAGATGCTGGTCAAAATGAGACATCAAATATGATCATAAAAGAATTATAATAGTAAAATACAAATTTATATCTACATTTTTTGAATAAATCGATTTGGGAGGTTAAGCATTGCACTTTGGACGCCATTCAATACACTAGACTTGTTTTATATTTAGGTAACTTTTCTTGTTTCACCCAACCCAACCCGAATCGATCCAATATAAGGAAATGGGCCTCTGCAAAATAAACAATGACTAGCTCAAAAAGGATAACATGCTCTCTCAGACACAATATGTAATACTTTTGTGTTTTAAAAAGGTTATTTTTTTAGTTTTTTTAATTTTTTTCTACATTTTAGTTACCGAGTGGTCTGGTGGTCTGTATGTGTCTCCAACGATTGCTGGTAGCCGACCTGGAAGCGTTATTGCAGGGGCTTGGGCAGCCATGATTTCTTTAGGCCAAGAAGGTGACATATTTAAACTTTGATCTTATAGTTTTTGGCTGTCTTTTTGCCACATCTGTTAAAGTAAAAGTAACTATTTTGTTGGCTCTTTTGAAGGTTACCTTGAGCACACAAGAGAAATAATGGAAGCATCAAAGAGGATACAGAATGGGTACTTCGCTTAAGTCCTAATAGTTTCATTTATCTTTTATTCCATCCATCCCATAAATATTTCACATTTTAGAGATTTTTTTTATACCTATAATTACCTATTTGCCCATTGTCACGATAAAGATCATTGAAATGTTTTGTAGAATAAGGGAGATCCCCGAGTTGTTTCCATCAGTTTGGCTTGGCAATGTGTCGTGCTCTGGTTGAATACAAGGGAGACTTGAACATCCACTTGGCCGTATATCTCAACCTAATAACCTTGTCACCTCCATTAAAGTATTACAAAGCCGCAAAGGTACGTGCACTTACTTTTTCTTCTTCAACATTTGGTTTTAGATCATCTATTAAACTGTAACGGGAGAAATGAGAAAAAAAGTAGTTCTTATATCTCAAAATCAATCCATAAGAGTAGGATTGGTGTGCAATGTTTATTTCATGGATAGAGTTCCTCACAAGTCACAACTGAAGTTGTCTTGTTTGATTTTCTTTTTTTATCTTTTTTTAAGTCAACTAGCTTTCGGTCAACATTATTATTTTTGGCAGAAATGTGCTCATGTGGGTTTTGAGTAGTTTTGTAGTGGCACATTATAATTGGAAAATCAAACATATGAGATATGCATTTGTCCTTGGGTCAAGGTGTCGTAGTTTGGTTTTTGGTGATGATAATCCCATGCATATACTGTTTTCACGGAGACACATCTTGACGCGCACTTCATACAAAATATATCTGCTTCACACGCATGAGTAGGTGTTTCGATCAATACTGTTGTCGACAGTTGTGCACAACTCCTACATCAGTGTAGCACAGGTCTTAACGAAATTAAATATTAATCACAAGAGTATGTGAGCATTTATATATTGTTGCAATTATAAAACTGAGATGGTTTGACTTTAATGTGTCACACAAATCCTGAGCTATTGTTCGACTGCATTAATTATGATACAAGCCAGAGCTATTCCTCCTCTTTTGGAAGGAGACGACGTTCTTGGAGCTGCAAGAACAGGTTCTGGTAAAACTATAGCCTTTCTTCTACCAGCAGTTGAGATGTTGTATCGTCTCAAGTATGTTCCTCGAAATGGGACTGGTGTTGTTGTCATTTGCCCATACAGGGAGCTTGCGATACAGGTAATTGTTCTACTCTGCTATTTATCAATTGAATTTAGTGCCTGCAATTGTTGGTATTTTGTTTGTGTTCAATGTGATTTTGATAATTTTGATTGTACATACTCATGCAGTTGCAAAGGACCTGAAGTATCATTAGCAGACTCTTGGGTTGGTTATTGGTGGTGCAGTGAGAAAGGGAGAAGCTGAGCGTCTTGTAAATGGAGTTGGTGTATTGGTAGCTACTCCTGGGCGACTTCTTGATCATCTACAGAACACATTACAATTTTATAAAAATAAATTTGATACACAATGAATATGTATAGATTTTTAATCATAATCTGAGATAATTATAATTGATACATAATGCACATATATAAACTTTTTTTGTGTTTTCCTCTTTCATCTGTTTGTTTGTTTATTCATTTCATACATGATTGACAAATCAGATTGGATTGATACACAATAAACATTAGTAAAAACTATGTCTAGGGTTTATTAATTATGTGTAAAACCATTCAAAAACAACCGTAATAATGATTATAATTACACCACTTACACTTGAAACTCTATGATATTTGTGTCTAGGGTTCATTGATTCGGGTATAAATAATTTATATTCTAGTAGTAAAATTAAATTGATACACAAAAAACATATGTACATTAAAGTTGGTCAATGAGGTTCTAGTTTAACAAAAGCTTGTGTCTAGATTTAATTTATTAGGCTTGAGACTTTTATTTTTTCAATTAAACTGTTATTCAATAGAAATTTAATCACAACTTAATAATATTATAATTGATACACAATGTACATATATAAAAAATTAATCACAATTTTATATAAGTATAATTTGATACACAATGCACATGTATAGATATTTTATAATAATCTGAGAAAATTATACATGATACATAATGCACATGTATAATTTTTTTTTTTGTGTGTTTTCCTCTTTCATCTATTTGTTAGTTTATTCATTTTTTACATGATTGGCAAATCAGATTGGATTGATACACAATAAACTCTTAATAAAAACTATGTCTAGGGTTTTTAGATTAGATTTTAAAACAATCAAAATAACTGTAAGAATAATTATAATTACACCACTTACACTTGATATTCTTGGATATTTGTGTTGTTCATTGATTCGGGTATAAATAATTTATATTCTAGTAGTAAAATTAAATTGATACATGATAAACATATGAATTTAAAGTTAGTCAATGAGGTTCTCGTTTAACAAAAGCTTGTGTCTAGATTTAATCTATTACGCTTAATTTAGAAACTTATTCAATTAAACTGTCATTCAATAGAAATTTAATCACAACTTAATAATATTATAATTGATATACAATGCACATATATAAGAATTTAATTACAATATTATAAAATTATAATTTAATACAAAATGCACATGTATAGATTTCTAATCATAATATGAGAAAATTATAATTGATACATAATGCACATGTATATATATTTTTTTGTGTTTTCCTCTTTCATCTGTTTGTTAGTTTATTCATTTCTTAAATGACTGACAAATCAGATTGGATTGATATACAATAAACATTAGTAAAAACTATGTCTAGGGTTAATTAATTAGGTGTAAAACCGTTATAAAACAACTGTAATAATGATTATAATTGCACCACCTATAGTTAATACTTTAAGATATTTGTGATATGGTTCATTGATTTGGGTATAAATAATTTCTATTCTAGTAGTAAAATTAAAAATTGATACATAATCAGTATATGAATTTAAAGTTAGTCAATGAGGTTCTAGTTTAACAAAAGCTTGTGTCTAGATTTAATCTATTATGCTTTAGAAATTTTTTCAATTAAATTGTCATTCAACAGAAATTTAATCACAACTTTATAATATTATAACTGATACACAATGCACATATATAAGAATATAATCACAACTATATAAAATTATAATTTGATACATAATGCACATGTATAGATATTTAATCATAATCTAAGGAAAATATAATTGATACATAATGCACATGTATTTTTTGTGTTTTCCTCTTTCATTTGTATGTTAGTTTATTCATTTTTTACATGATTCACAAATGAGATTAGATTGATACACAATAAACATTAGTAATAATTATGTCCAGGGTTTATTAATTAGGTGCAAAAATATTAAAAAACTACTGTAATAATTATAACACCCCTCGTTTCATTATAAACAATAATATAATAATGGCGACTCGGAAGCGTATATTTAAAACATACTATCAATGTACTCTAAATGTCAACAAACTTTTTCAAAAGTAAATACATGACATTTTAACAAATTCGGTGTTATATAATTCAAAACATTTCTTTGATTATCAAAATCAAATCAGAGTGACAGCCTGTCAAACATTCCATCAATTCCAAACACTTCCTGCCCTGCCCAATATGTCCCATCTATTTCAACCTGCAGGAAGAACTGTGGTGGAGTTAGCATAAAGCTAAGTGAATGAAACTATAAGCAACAGTCTAACCTAGCATAACAATCTGTTTACATCAAATAACAATAAACAGAAAATCAATCAATCACTTGACATCCAATCAATGTCATACACGCAACATCATGAGGATCGGTGGCCCCTGAGACACCCTAATACCGGTTTGGTACTCAAGGAACTCTTATCAATCATCTGTATTGGCCCATACAGAACTACCGATAACTGGTTGTCAATCACACACGACCTAGATCTCTAAACCGACAATTCAAGTTTCCGAGATCTCCTGTCGTCTACAACAACAACAAGTCCAACCATCAAATCAAGTTGACCTCAAAGTCTTACCTACTAGCACAATCAGCCAAGTAAACAACTAGTTAAACTATCATGGCAAGATATCTCTACAGATGTATCATATCAAAGTAATACTATAAATTACTGGTTGTAAATCAAATCATTACAACTAAATCACACTGAGGTTACAGATCCACTCACCGACTACCTCAGGCCTCTGCTCAGTAGTCTAATATCACTGAGTCTTCTCCACATCTGATAATCAATAAATCAAATATAAGTTAGTAATCAAATCATCAATACTGAACTTATATCAATCTTTAACATTAGGAACTTAATATAATACTATGTATATTACCAGTTCCTAATCATATATTAGTTATTACAACATAACTATTATCATATACTATCAGGCAACTAGTATAAACTTCTTTATAATCAACAAGTAATAAGCAAGGCAGGATTGCCCCACCAAGCCGCCGGCTTCCCTTAGAAGCCGCCGGCTTCAAGCCCTTTATTTTGCACCTCATGTTATACCCGAACTCAAAACTAGAAGCCGCTAGCCGAAGCCGCCGGATTCTTTCTCAAGCCGCCGGCTTCACCACAGAAGCCGCCGGCTTCCCACCAACTAGCCTGAATCCGCCGGATTCCCGGAATCCGACCGGATTCCCCATACTGCTCCAAGCCGCCGGCTTCTAAAGGAAGCCGCCGGCTTCAACCGTCGTTCCAGCCCAGGTACGAGCTGATCAAACCCTAACCCACGGGTTTTACCCAAAATCACCAAAAACACGATTTTAAACGGTTATAAACGACTACTAACATTGCATAATCAATATATAACCTTTATAACATGTTTCTAACATCTAAATCTCTCAAATCATCAATTTACCCAAATTTCAATCAAAATCAAATTCTTAATTACTCAAGAATACTTACTGATTGAAGAATCTAACGATGGTACTCTGATGATTATGAAGTTTTACGAGAATCACAACTTCCTGATTTGATTTCTAGATTGATTTGGAGGTTTTCTGAGAGTTTCTATGAGTTTTGAAGTTTCTAAATAAACTTTCCTAAAGAGGAAAGGATATATATAAGTCGGCTCCTCAAACCGCCTTCAATATACGGGTATAATTTAATACCCCATCTCAATCTATTGTCTGGAACCCGAAAACCATTTGCGAGTCCAAACATTTTATTACACCGTCAACTATATTAATTTACAACAATTAATAATTCACTTATCACATTGGAATATTCGGCTCCTATTCCATTTATTTCAACTATTTAAAACAATATTATTTCCATACACATTTAAATACATATTTAAATCAAGAATTAATATATAAACATCTAGGTCCATTTCGAGGATGTTACAACTCTTCCCCCCTTAAAGAGATTTCGTCCCGAAATCTGACCTCAATCAATCTGACTAATGTGATATAATCACATACATCTTATCATACATTCGTCCTCAATAGCAACTTACAACTATACCTAGACTGTTTGAATTCTTTCCACATGCACATATCCAAATGTACATGCTTCTGTCTCTTCCTACTTACACATACAGTGCGTCTAATCAATATCATCAATCAGATATATCTTATAGACAAACGCTTGCTTCAACAAGTGAAATCTACAATCACTTAATCAACAAGTAAGACTTCACATTACTTAATAGGTCTATACAACCAGAAATTAGCAACATGCTAAGATCTTTAACCTATTCTCACTGTTCATCACTGTTAACAATAAAACAGCAGCAACAATATCACAACAATAGAGTTTATTAAACCCCAATGTACCTAACAACATTGAAATATAATTCAGCTCACGACCAACAATCAGTCTAATATACAGATCACAATCTTAAGTCTTTACCATCAAAGATCTGAAATTCAAATCTAGGTCAGCTTTTCATCCAAAAGTTTCATACCTATACTCTTTTGTACAACCTATAATGTTCACATATCATTTCAATCATATGAAATTCTTTACTTAAAAGTAATCCAGATTCATATCACCTTTATAAGCAAAACAGAGGTCACACTCAGTAGGTAAAACTACAATCAACAAGTACTTTGCTCAATCAACAAAAGTACTACAATCAATCTTACCTACAATCAACCAACCTCTACATTGACTTATTTCCACTTGTAATTCCTTTCATTACTACCTATCAATTGTCAACAACATCAAAGTCGACAACAACTACTGCTCAAACAATAATCACAACACTAGTGATTATACATTCCAGTACACCTATCAGTACTTTAATATTTGTCTTCAAACTCTAACTAACCATTAAGTTAGAATTTATATACTATTAAACTGGTAAGACATCAAAATCTATTCTTAGCAACCAGTTATTTCAACTCAACCTTACAATCATAAACTACTAATCACAAGCCATTAGAAAATTATACAACTTTAACCACCCAATCATTTAACACTAGATCCCGTCAATCTAGCAACTAAGTCAATCTTAATCCACATATTATGATACTACAGGTCAAGCATCACAATATCACATTATCAAAATGTGCTACTTTCCAACACATTTCCAACAAAATCTACATCAAGTTAATCACAATTAACTAACCTCCACATATCTTATGGCATATTTGCCATTTATTATCATGTATACCACACATACATACCTACACTATTTTAGATATTCTCTAAAATGGACATATACACAACAATTCCATTTCATTCTATATACTAGGCCATTCAGACTGTTAAAGTCTTTATCAAGCCTTCTCAATACTACTATTCATCACATATCCATACCACAGGACATGGAACAATCAATAACTCTATGTTTCACTTATATACTTATCAACTAGTATATAACTTAAACGTTTCATTCTAAACTTTCAAGAAAAGTTTGGTGAATACAATCATCACCTATCAATCTCAAGGTTTCTCTTACTTTCTAACACTTACAATTATACACATCAGGTTTTCAGCCCCAAATGTCAAGCAATCATTATTCTTAAACTATCAAAATAATGATCATTACACTTAATTTCATACCTGATTTCTTAAAATATGACCAACTATTCAATTCATATTTCCTCAATTATTAACCAAGGTTAAGCTAAACCTTTAGCACAATTCACTTTCAGATATCCTTTCATATCATTTCTTATTTGGATCTAATCCCATTTTATCACTTCATCACTTACTTCATTTGTATAAAATCAACAAATAACTAAAGAATCCATTCAATTCTTTCAATATCTAAGTAACTCACCATGAGGTACCCAATCAACTTATGCCACTATTAATAATAACTTTCAATTATTTCTTATCTTACATTCTTACCTAATCAAAGCTATCATCACAAGCCTCATACACTGGTAAGAAATTTCTTATCACAATTCTAATCAATGTGACTTAATTTACATCCCTTAACAAATTATAACTGTCATGTCATACAATGACCTCACATCTGTATAATTCCTTAATACATATTCAGTTCAAATATCAAATATTACTTAACTGAATACTCAATTATAGTTAACACTATTTCAATTACTTAATACTAGCTTTAAGTAATAACTCAAGTCTCACAAACTTAGACCATTCATCTATCTCCTTTGG
Organism: Helichrysum umbraculigerum; assembly: GCA_949592205.1. Classification (NCBI taxonomy): domain Eukaryota; kingdom Viridiplantae; phylum Streptophyta; class Magnoliopsida; order Asterales; family Asteraceae; genus Helichrysum; species Helichrysum umbraculigerum. The sequence continues at coordinate 10,249,306 of CATIUR010000003.1, read as the reverse complement.
ATCTTACAAGACCCATCTCAACATAATTTGACTAATCAAGGAATTCAATCATATTCCTCACAATCATAACATTACGATCTATGTTAGACTATTTCAACACACACAGTTGATTACATGTCAACTTTGATTTCAATCAACCAATCAATAAAATCCTCTAATTGCTTTTCTCAAGTTTGACCTATCCTCAAACCAATCACAAGCAATTAATTTTATACACAATTCTCTATTCATGGTTTGACTTTCAAAGTTAACATACTATCAAGTTAACTCCCAACAAACCATTTCATCTTATATGTTCACTTTCAAACATATATTTCAAATTATTACTTTCAATAATTTCATCAATCCTTTACTAGGACAAGGTCAACCTACATCAATCTTGGCTCCATACAAGCCATTTCATATAATATGTTTACTATCGAACATAAACTTCAAATTATTACATTCAATAATTACTAGTAGTTTCTCAAGCAAAACAATATCAACCTATCTCAACTTTGGCTTCATACAAGCCAAATACAAAATAGTGACTCACTCAAACACTATCAAATTCACCTATGGTCAATTTAACACAATCAGTTACAATTACATTTTCAACAAAATCATATTAGTCATCTATGTTTATTATTAAAACATCTATCAATGACAATTATCATTTACACTGGCATCTTTACAGTCTAAATATCATAGCTCTATCAACTGATTGTTTTCTTATCAAAACAATTATTAAACAACTTAGCATACTTTCATGCTCAATTTTTCCAAAATCACATTACATTTCTTTTATACCAAGTAGCCTCAACAAGTTCATGTGACACAACATAATATAACAACGGTGATCAGGCGTTGCAAGATTATGTTCTTCACAATCCATCCTCAGGCCACTCTACATTATAATTATCAATGTGATATACTCTTATCTCATATATATTAAATACTTCATGATTTCAAATCAATCAACATCTATTTAGTAGTTTCTATCAGCTGATACACACTCAAAATCAGCTTACTACTTACATATTCAATCTTACATATGCAAGCCATTTCACATACACACAATGTTCTAATTTTCAACAACTGAATCACTCAGTATATCACTTATCTGAAACCTCAAACATATGATAACCTATCATCATAATTTTAATACTAAACACAATTCAATGTCCCTATTTACTACAAAATTCAGGACACATCATAATTAACTAGCATCCCTTTGACATATGCTATACTATCAAGCATCAATGTCACCACAAATCTACTCAATCATGTTACTATAAAACATTTCATTTCTTAATTTACAATTGACCAGAAAGATCTACCACTTCCTTAATCAATTTAGCTTTATCATAAGCCATATTTCTTATAAACCTATCAGTCTTGGTTTAGCTCAAAGGTTTAGCTATAGTCAAAACATATCATATAGCCACATAAACACATATTTCCTCAAATAGCAGTCATTCTCAAATCAGATGACACAAAAATCCTTAACAAGAATTTAGATCACAACCTGTGATCAATCTACTAATATAGTACTATCAATCATCTTGTCTCCCAATAAAGACACTCCTTAGGTTCTAACATCAATCATGTTAAACCTTAATCAACTCTTTATCTACTCATTTAATCACATTTCTGCATTTTCAATTCAATCAGAAATAACCACTACAATGAGTATCCCATTCAATACCTCTATCCTCATGTCAACCTATAACAATCATTAGTTGACTCAAAACTGGGGAATCATATCAGTCTGACTCAATTAACTTCACAACAAAGCTTACTCAACATAACAGAGTAAACAATTCAAGTTAATGTAAATTAACATAGGCTTATCGAAGATTACCTGACAAATCTTAAGCCAGCAATGTTGAGGAAACATGAAATATACCAATCAGATACTCATGTCCCTCCGTCTCTGTAATCAAACACCAGCTTCACAACTTGTTAAAGGTTAGTACATATTCAATTAACTATTTTCTCACACATTCACTGATCAACTAAACCCGCACCCACTGGAATGTTTGACTCAACTCAATCCAAGTTTAGGATTGAACATACTATCATGCTCAATTCACCCAAACTATTGCTCTGATACCAACTTATAACACCCCTCGTTTCATTATAAACAATAATATAATAATGGCGACTCGGAAGCGTATATTTAAAACATACTATCAATGTACTCTAAATGTCAACAAACTTTTTCAAAAGTAAATACATGACATTTTAACAAATTCGGTGTTATATAATTCAAAACATTTCTTTGATTATCAAAATCAAATCAGAGTGACAGCCTGTCAAACATTCCATCAATTCCAAACACTTCCTGCCCTGCCCAATATGTCCCATCTATTTCAACCTGCAGGAAGAACTGTGGTGGAGTTAGCATAAAGCTAAGTGAATGAAACTATAAGCAACAGTCTAACCTAGCATAACAATCTGTTTACATCAAATAACAATAAACAGAAAATCAATCAATCACTTGACATCCAATCAATGTCATACACGCAACATCATGAGGATCGGTGGCCCCTGAGACACCCTAATACCGGTTTGGTACTCAAGGAACTCTTATCAATCATCTGTATTGGCCCATACAGAACTACCGATAACTGGTTGTCAATCACACACGACCTAGATCTCTAAACCGACAATTCAAGTTTCCGAGATCTCCTGTCGTCTACAACAACAACAAGTCCAACCATCAAATCAAGTTGACCTCAAAGTCTTACCTACTAGCACAATCAGCCAAGTAAACAACTAGTTAAACTATCATGGCAAGATATCTCTATAGATGTATCATATCAAAGTAATACTATAAATTACTGGTTGTAAATCAAATCATTACAACTAAATCACACTGAGGTTACAGATCCACTCATCGACTACCTCAGGCCTCTGCTCAGTAGTCTAATATCACTGAGTCTTCTCCACATCTGATAATCAATAAATCAAATATAAGTTAGTAATCAAATCATCAATACTGAACTTATATCAATCTTTAACATTAGGAACTTAATATAATACTATGTATATTACCAGTTCCTAATCATATATTAGTTATTACAACATAACTATTATCATATACTATCAGGCAACTAGTATAAACTTCTTTATAATCAACAAGTAATAAGCAAGGCAGGATTGCCCCACCAAGCCGCCGGCTTCCCTTAGAAGCCGCCGGCTTCAAGCCCTTTATTTTGCACCTCATGTTATACCCGAACTCAAAACTAGAAGCCGCTAGCCGAAGCCGCCGGCTTCACCACAGAAGCCGCCGGCTTCCCACCAACTAGCCTGAATCCGCCGGATTCCCGGAATCCGACCGGATTCCCCAAACTGCTCCAAGCCGCCGGCTTCTAAAGGAAGCCGCCGGCTTTAACCGTCGTTCCAGCCCAGGTACGAGCTGATCAAACCCTAACCCACGGGTTTTACCCAAAATCACCAAAAACACGATTTTAAACGGTTATAAACGACTACTAACATTGCATAATCAATATATAACCTTTATAACATGTTTCTAACATCTAAATCTCTCAAATCATCAATTTACCCAAATTTCAATCAAAATCAAATTCTTAATTACTCAAGAATACTTACTGATTGAAGAATCTAACGATGGTACTCTGATGATTATGAAGTTTTACGAGAATCACAACTTCCTGATTTGATTTCTAGATTGATTTGGAGGTTTTCTGAGAGTTTCTGTGAGTTTTGAAGTTTCTAAATAAACTTTCCTAAAGAGGAAATGATATATATAAGTCGGCTCCTCAAACCGCCTTCAATATACGGGTATAATTTAATACCCCATCTCAATCTATTGTCTGGAACCCGAAAACCATTTGCGAGTCCAAACATTTTATTGCACCGTCAACTATATTAATTTACAACAATTAATAATTCACTTATCACATTGGAATATTCGGCTCCTATTCCATTTATTTCAACTATTTCAAACAATATTATTTCCATACACATTTAAATACATATTTAAATCAAGAATTAATATATAAACATCTAGGTCCATTTCGAGGATGTTACAATAATGATTATAATTGCATCACTTATATTTAATACTTTAAAGATATTTTTGATATGGTTCATTGATTCGGGTATAAATAATTTCTATTCTAGCAGTAAAATTAAATTGATACATAATGAACATATGTAATTTAAAGTTAGTTAATGAGGTTCTAGTTTAACAAAAGCTTTTGTGTGGATTTAATTTATTAGGCTTTAGAAAAAATTTCAAATAAAGTGTCATTCAATAGATATTTAATCATGACTTGATAATATTATAATTTGATACACAATGCACATATATAAGAATTTAATCACAATTTTATAATCTTTAAATTTGATTCACAATGCACATGTATTAATTTTTTTGTGTTCCTCTTTCATCTATCTGTTAGTTTATTCATTTTTTATATGATTGAAAAATCAGATTGGACTAATACACAATAAACATTAGTAAAAACTATGTCTAGGGTCATTAGTTAGGTTTTAAAACATTCAAAACGACTGTAATAATGATTATAAAAAACAAAATTACAAACATAACATACCTTTAATAGGTGATACACAATACACGTCTACATGTTTTATTATAAATGTGCTTAATAATATGATCTTTAACTCTACAACCATGTGTCTATGACTTATTAATTATATATTCGAAAAAAGTAAATTACTGTAAATTTCTAGCTCCTTAAGTTCTTGTGGGGCTTTCTGATCAAATTCATATGGACCAAACATTAACTTTTCAATTGCAAGCTTCTCTAGAGGTAACTGGACCACCGATTTCATTATTGTTTTGGTACATAATCTCATTTTGAACTTCAGATGTCCCTGATTGGTCAACTATATTGATGGCTTTTGCATCACCTAGTGAAAGAGTAACAACATTAGAAGGACCACCAGCACTAACTCCCTTATTATCTAAACCATCCGTTTCTAAAAGTTTGAGAGCGGCTAACTTGGTCAATGTATCGTCGTCCTCTTGTTTCCATTTCCTTGTATCGTCATCAGGTCCATCGACAACATTAACATCAACTGAAGTTCCTGCATCCACACTCCCACTGTTGACAACACTTGTTTCTGGGGTGCGCCTTCCCTCCACACTTACTCTAGTAGGCTGTGCAGGTCGAATACCACCAGGAAAAACAAAAGCAGGAATGTCTCTAATAAACCCTTTTCTACATCAAGAGAAGTTAACCATAAGTGACTACAAATTTATAGCGGAGCAGACCAACTAATAAATGAAGGGTCTTATCATTCTTAAAAAAATAATAAAAATTAATAAGAAATATATATATATATATATATATATATATATATATATATATATATATAAGCATACCTCGTATATATCATGACCTCACTTGACTCTTCCATCATTATGCGTAAAGTACTTGCTAACACATTGTATTTAGAGTTCATACTAGGATATGCTGGAGTGGTAATTGGCATTAAGTGATATTTATCCTTGTGGTTTCTTCTAGGATCCCAAATCTGTAATCCAAGTGATCCTTCCTCAATAGGACAAAGCAATTACTGGATTTGGCCATCTACAATTGGATGTAGACCCTGAAGAATTGAGAAACCAACATATTGGGCAGTGCATTAGGATACAGTTGGCAAATGCGTGCAACTAGCAAAACCCAGTTTACGCCTCCTAGAAATTCAGCAATCTGGACTCAAAAAGAGGAGATGCTAACTACCAAATTCCCTTTTTCAAAACGTGAAACCTAAATTATTATAAGATTTCATCCTACATATGAGTCAACCTCATGCGTCTTAATTGATAATATGCAATAATAAGTAAAACAGTCAATGAACTGTTCCAATGTACAATTTCAAGAAAGAAATCCAACTTCTAAGATAATTTGGCAAAAAGACATATAATTAACGATTGATCGTGTGTCACATCCGATACATTACGAAATAAGATGCACAACCAAAAGTTGTGCATTTGTAGATTTTGATGCTTCAAAGGCTTTTTAAACTGTCAATTGAGACAGACAATTGTTGATTATGTAATCTTGTTAATTTATATGATTCAAATTGCAAGTTATGTAGTTTCTTACCAATTTTTTTAGTTCTTAGCTGCTCTTTTCTCTCAATATGCAGACACACACATATGACATGTTCACACAACATATTTCATACTTATAAAACACATTTTGCATATAATAATATCTATCCTCATAAAAGAGGAAAAGCAACACACACATGTATCTCTGCTAAAATCTACTTAGAACGGATCAAGATTTGGTTTTTAACATGATAAATTTATATCTACACTCAATACCTTCATGTATCTTTTAACCAAAACCAAAGCCTTCATTGGCTTCATGAATTGCAAGCAGTAGTCACTCCCCCATATTCTCATTTGAATGATACTCCGGTAAATCTAACTGATGGGAACTGCATCACACCAACAAAGTAAATTCAAATCAATATTAGTGATATATTAAATAATAACGTTTGATATGCCATGTGAACTCGATATATTAGTGGAATACACAATTGATTGATGGAATACACAGGAAATGAAACGAATCAATTAAACGAATACATAATTGATCGATGGAATACACATTAATTATAATCGCGACTAGTTAGGGTTTTAGTGATTTTTCATGATCGTTGTTTGAAATCGTGAAATTGAAAGTTAGGGTTTTGAGATTGAAGAAGATGAAGGTTTTGTTAATGGTGTACTAAGGGCACCTCCAATGAAGACTTTTTGTAAAGCTTTTTGTGAATACAAAAGCTTTTCTAAAGCTTTTCTTCATTGGGTGAAAAGCTTTTTCTAACAAAAGCTTGATATTTATCAAGTCTTGCATGAAAGACTTTTTTGAAAGTGTGTGAGTGTAATTTTTGAAAATAAAAGCTTTTCAAAGCTTTTTTCATTGGAAACAAAGCTTTTAACAAAAGCTTTTTTATAAAAGTAGTGATGTGGCAACAAAAAAGCTTTTCATAAAGTTTTGTTCATTGTAGATGCTATAACGTCATTAGTTTTGTCAACATGTTATTAGCCAATATTACAGTAGTACCCTTACTTATCATATAATTTTACCAAAATACCCCCGCATGCTTTTTTAGGCCTAAGATTGAATGGACGGCTAGGATCTCTGTGTACACTATTTACGTTAATAACCCTCTTTACAAGAACCCCACTCATTGGTCACTACGTACGAAATAAAAGATCATAGACTATGATACTTTAATTTATAAAACTAGATTATAACCCGCGGCTTCGCGGGATGATATATATGACGTATTTATATGTGTTATGTATAAACGATTAATGGTGTTGATAAACATGAAGTGTTATATTAATTAGATGAATTGGTATGTTGTGTAGACACTTGTGAAGTAGAAGGTGCATAGTTTTGACCAATATACATTATATCAACTTAAACGTGGTATGAGGACGAAACATGAGTGTGAAAGTAACATTAGATTTATACGTTAACATATATATTGTATTTAAGTAGTCAACATTTAGTTGGTTAGTTGGTGAGTATATGGTTTGTCCTTTTTAAGATTTATAATTTGTCCCAAACATAATTACGAATTGCAATTAAAATAAATAATGTAACATTGGAGCAACGTATATAACATAAGAAGTATTCAAACAAAGTTTGAAAATAATATGTTATAATATAGTATGCTAATACTAATTGTAATTTAAATTGAAAAATTAATGTAAAAGTGGAGCAACATAACGTAAGAAGAATAACTAAGAAGCAATATAATTTGCATTTCAAAGTAACATTATATTTATGCTTATTCATCATAATCAGTAGCATATATATTTGAGAAAACATGTGAATGTAAGAAGAATTAATTTTGTAGATAGGAAAATATTCATTAAGTAAATGAATAAAATGATGTCAAGCTTACAATTATTAAAAAAGAAAACCCCAAAGACTAAAAAAAATGCAAACAACATCTAAAAAAAATTCAAATGTGCATGACAAAATATAAATAAACGCAAGACTTGTAAGCTTGATGGATTGAATCTGCAAAATTCTTCTAACTTTGGAATTTTCAATAAAGAAATCTCTTCAATAGTTTTAGCCACGGTTGATGCTATTTTTGGTGCATTTGGAGGCGAAACAACTTTCCGTTCCATGGTAATCTTTGTAGGTGTTTGATTAGCCATATTGAAATTCTCATCGAAACTTTTAGCCATCAATTGTGCCACCTCATTGAACACGTCTTTATAATCGGTAATGTTAACAACCGTATATGGGATGTAACGGCGTTCAACATGCAAGCAGCTAACTCTAATCTTGAACACAAATTCCTGGTTGATAAGGCACTCCAACTCTTTCGGTAGCATATGTGGGTCATTGGACTAAATGTCATATAAATGTTAGACAATATTTTAGGATGAAAGTTAATGATCGTTAAATATAAAAGCGTCAATTATGTGGAACGTACAATTGCAATCTGTGATATGATCCAACTAATACTCTTGTTGATGATTTTTGCAAGTTGATCCTCAAACAAAGCAAAATTTGCGCTTCCAGTAGTATCCAACACTCGTATACCTGTCATAACCCTTGAGAGGTAAATAATACGTAAGCTATGATAATACTTGAATCGGAATAGTCAGATCGATTAAGTGATTTAAAAAAATAATTGTGCCAAAGTAATAAGATTCTTACTTGCGTTGAACATCAGTAATAGGTCCACACTCGTTGCAAAGATATAATTTTTCAACTGTGTTTGACATTGGAATAAGATCGGACCTCCTCCCACAATGATTGCAATAGGAATTATACCATCCTTCTTCCAACAGTACATTAATTATTGAAGCCTTTAAAACGATTTGCGAGATCACATCCATCGTGCATATGTCAGTCACACTCTTAACTACAACATTTTTGAGAAAGTGATGAACATCGTCTGGTAAAACAGATTTTTCTTCATAAACTGTAGTCGGTGTCAAACGCAAACCAGTAGGGTTCAACTGTTTTTTGGTTGGTGTACTTTCAATTGCAAACTAAGTAGCCAGATTCTCAAAGTTATTGGGTGTGTTGCACTACATACAGAAACACATTAAACCATGAAATTGTAGGCTTATTATCACAAATTTACCACTAAAATATCAGATGTATGAGGCTCAAGTATAAATAAAGGGCATGCACGAATGTATTTCCATAATAATTTTCTGGTACGAAAATAAGGTCTGGTACTTTATTGTCGATTTACATAAACACACACACACACACACACACACACATATATATATATATATATATATATATATATATATATATATATATATATATATATATATATATATATATATATATGTGTGTGGGAAAAACATGAATGTCGCTAATTGCATCCTACTGATGTGCCCATTTTAAAAAAAAAACAATCATTCCATCAATTGAAATTACATACTCTGAATCTCCAAGCTACATATACAAAGTCATTATTTCTTTACCTCCCCATACCACGACTTCCCAATAATAGGACACAATACGTCCAATCATATCTGAATACGTTGATAATATCAGAGGCTTGACAGCATGAATACCATACAACATCCATTTGCTTATAAGTAATGAATCTTACCAACGGTATATGGCTATACTTACAGTTATATATGTTATTATCGTTATCATACCTTAATAAGGGGGATACATATCCCATTATCGACAACACAATTGTGAATACACCAATCATTCTTCCAATTTGCCATCCAGGTCATTGTCTCTTCATCACAGGCAGTCTTAACAACGGCAAACAAATGATTATTGAATCTATGATTTTTGTCCGTAACTTGAACTTTGAACACAATGTCCCTATTGATAAGACAACGCAAGTCATCCGGAAACACCTGTGGATCAATGGACTAATATAGAAAACATTGCCTATATTAGTTAAACTATCCATATTTAGTTTGTTTCTCACAAAATATAGTACTAAGAAAGTAATACGTACACTTGCAATCTTTGATCTTAACCAGCCGACATTTTTGTCGATGCATTTACAGAGCTGTCTCTCAAACAAAACGAATGAAGCGGGCCCCGTAATATCGAGGACATTTAGTACAATCCTACCGCTGTGAGGATACACAACCGATGACCATCATGAAAAGTGATGTATATATATTCTGAGATGTTAAAACTAAGATTTCTTACCTTTCATATACATCAGAAACACGACCACAAGTGTGACAGTCATATGAACGGCCAGCATTATGCTCCTTTGAATCGACGTTGGCCCTTTTCCCACAACGTTTACAACAGTAGATGTACCAACCTTGCTGCAACAAAACCGGTTACAGTTGCCTTAACAACACACAATGAAGGCTCATTTGTATCACGTAATTCTTGGATCATTTTGACAACAGAGTGTCTCAAAAAGTCATGAGTTGGGGTAACGATGATAGGTTGGTGTAACACCCCAAATTTCAGGAAATTAATATCTTACGCGGATATATTATTATTACGAATTATTATTATGTAGATAATAAGATACAAAGGAAAATGTACACGGTTTTATCAGTTCCAGACAGTAGGAAATAAAGGGGATAATTAACTAAACCAATTTGGATAAATATGTACGTATGAATGAGATTTATCTCATTTACTCCCAAAAGTTCTAGACACAAAAAGAAAAATCGCAGGGATGATTCCATCTTCACTTTCAACTTCTAAAATTCTTGATTCAAGCTCTAACAATTCAATTCTTTCCTTCTTGATCATCATTAACCATATGTAAGTTGATTTCTTCATGTATTAAACCTAGGGTTTTGGGGTTTTATGAAGTTTTGATGGGTTTTGTAAAAGTAAGGGTTTTAATCCGAAATTGAAGCTAGAAATTGATTTAATTAGTGTTAGTAAGTGTTTTTATGATTGTTAGTAACAATATAACATGTTGAAAGTGATAAATTTATGATTTGTGTTCATGAGAGATCTAGGGTTTTGTTAAAAAGTGTATGAATTGGTGCTATAAGTTTAAAGAAGTTATTAATGATGTTAGTGAAGCATATATGTGAATGAATTGAGGTCAATATGGAATAATAATGAAGAATCATATTGGTGTTCTTGAAGGATATAATGGGTTTTATGGAATTCATGAAATTAGTGATATTAATATAAAAGTAAGATTTCTAATATGATGAATTGATAGTAATAGTTGTTTGAATAATCATTGATTATGATATTACATGTTGAAAATGATGAAGTCATGGGAGAAAGTTTATGAGTAATTCTAGAGGTTATGTTAAGATTATGTTAATGAGTTAATGATGAAACTAGTGATTTAATAGGGTATGATTATGATGATGATTAGTGTCTAAATATATTGTTATGTATTATGTATGATATGATAGGGATTTAAAGACGTGGAAAGCATATGTGGCCATTGTTGTGAATCATCAAGTGTCGAGGTGAGTATATGGGGGCTAATTGAGTTATGGTTGTATGTGTTTCCGGATTGCTTACGAGCAATAGGATCATACAACCATGTGGATGTTAATTGTAATTATGTGTTTTATTTGGTTAAGTGTTAAAGTGAAAGATTACTTGTTTCTTGTATATGTTTTATAAGCCTTGTTTCAAGATACTTGTATCATGACTTGTTTATACATGTGGATTATACGATGATGATTATGATAAAGAGTATGAATGATCGTATGTGTTTCCGGATTGCTTACGAGCAAGAGGATCATACGATCAAGAGAAATATGATTTGTATCTAGCCTTGTTTCTTGAATATGATATCCATTTCGACGTGATTTGGAATCATGAAGCTTTGTTTCTAGAAGTGGTATTTATTTCGACGTGATTTGATACCACCAAGCCTTGTTTCTAACGAAGCCTTGTTTCTTATGAAGACTTGTTTCTTATGTGTTGTAATGATGATGTTGAGTAAGATATGTGTTGTTGATAATATGATTAAAGTGTTTGTTATATGATGTGTTGAAGGCTTGATTAGTACTTATATGCTCACTAAGCGGTGTGCTTACCCTTTTCATGTTTCATGTTTTTAGGTGAATGATTAGTGCTTTCATGAAGATAATGTGGATATGGAGCTAGCTATGTGGTTAGAAATGCTCCATCTCTTTGAATTGTTGTTTTGATATGCAATTGTGTAAATCGCCCAAATAAAGAGTTCTGAATTAAATATGTTGGTCAATATGTAGTAGTTGACTTTGAAAGACAAATAGTGACATGGATTCTTGTATATAAGTTATTGAAAGTGTATGAAGTCATTTGTATATAAGTGGTCTTGTTTTGGGTCAAAGTTGTTGAAAAGTGGTAAAGAGTCAAGTGTGATTGGTTGGTCAAATTTGGAGTTGATAAACAGTCAATAGTGTTGAATGAGTCAAACAAGTGTGGGATTGGTTGGCATTTTGGTTGAAAATTGGTAGATTTTCCAAACGGGTCAAAAGGTGGTAAAATGGGCATGAAATGAGTTATAGAAGTAAGACGGGTTATAATACATGTATGTGTATTGTGTCAATTGTTTTAGACTTGTTTCAAAGTGTCAAGAAAGTGTACAAAAGAGTAGAATTCAGTTGTGTGTGGTTTGTGATTTGAGTGGCTGTCAAAAAGTGATTAAAATAGCCGAAAACTACCCATGAGTCCAAATCTTGCGTTTTCGAGAAATTTGGAAAAGTGCAAAAAGGAAAAGTTTCCTTGTGGTCAAATGAAGGTGCGTTTAAATTTTCAGGGTTCAACTCATTGTGGTTTGGGAGTTATGCGTGTTGGAAGTTAGTATTCTTTAAAAATGTTAGTATTCTTTGAAAATGTTAGTATTCTTTAAAAGTGTTAGTATTCTTTAATAATGTTAGTATTCTTTAGAAGTCATTAGTATTCTTTAAAAGTCAATAGTATTCTAAAAAAAAAAAAAATTCAGAGTTTTGGGGCGTTTCAGTTGGGCTAGTAAATTTGTGGGCATGTTGGACATTTTGTTGATTCTTGAACTGTCGATTGTTGCTGTGAAAGGAATTAGGGTTTGGGTGTCGTATGTTTACATGTATACTATGTTGTATTTATAGACTAAAGAGTAGTATTGGAGGGAAAAATTGCATCTCAAAAGAATTAAAATTTATTTTTGAATTACCCTGAAGGTTTGGATCCAGGATACTGATTAATAGGAAAAGTAGTTAAGTGGATAACAATTAGAATAGAGCAAACTGAATTATAAAAATACTGATCAATCTGGGAGTTAGAAGTGTCACCTTGTTCCGTTGAAAGCAAATTGAATTATAAAAATAAGTGAATTGACTAAGATGAGATTAAAAGATGACAGGTACAATCGATTATTACAGACTCTATACTTCTTTATTTGGTCCAAATAATCAATAAAGTCATCACTTACTCAGACTTAAACGTATTTATGGTGTGTACATCCTCATTTATGAAAACACGACAACCAAATAACTGATTCGAAACTTGAGGCTTTTCTGCAAGGCATAGTTTTAGTAAGCATTTGTAAATGAACACAATTTCTACACACATACAGAATATAAATATTAAGGTAAACAAATGACGACAGTAATATTATTACATATATACATAGTATTAATATATGGAGTTACAGATATGGAAAGAGACTCACTGTCCCATTCCTTGAGCTTCGCATTGTGGATCAAAACAATGATATGATCACCGAGCATCTGATTATTTGCAACGAAGTTATACAATTGGCTTGCATGTTCACCCCAAAGGGCACATGAGATCCGGAGGCCACTAAATCAAATTCAATAAATGGGTTAGGGTTGAGAAGCAATAACCGTTAACGGGAGCATAATGCATGTAGTTGGATGTTACCACCATCAATACAGAAGATTGATTATGAAACTTACCAAACATCTTGTAAAACAAATCCAATAGATTTGGTTTCTTTGCCATTTTCACACTTGACTGTCAAGTCTTCAAGTGAGACCAACAAACCAACCACATCTGCTTGGCAACATTAAAGTAAATGATAGTAATATTTAACAAGGCATAAGCTATAAGTTGATGTGAACTTATAATAATTGATGTATGTTACCGAACGCGACCGTTGATGATAGCTTCCGCTCCAGGACCTCAGTGTAAGAGACAACATTGAATCCGTCAGTTGGAATCTCAAATTGAGGACACCTGCGTACCTTGGTTGTCCGATAAAAGTTGATTTTGCATTGATGGTCAACCAACTTGTAGTTTCCAGTATAATCAGCTACACCAAAATTAGTCAGATCAAAGAAACTTCCTTCGTTCAACATATCTTCAAAATCAGGGATTAAAAACCTTTTCACAGAAGCATGTACCCTGAATACAATACGAATCAAACATAGCATGCATAAGAAGAGATAGTGTGGAAAATCGTCGTTATAATTAAATATTTATTTATGTGTTGTCAATTGCATGACATACCTAATTGTCAAGAAGTATCCTTTCGATCGACGAAACAACTGATGGTGGTGAATCACGGTAGTTAATAGTATGAGGGGTTTAAAAGAAGGGAGTGATGTGTATAACCAAATGTAAAACCGGGTGAGTATTTATACATGAATTGATGAAAACCCTAGGATATCAATGGAGGGAAACTATGAAATTGAAATTGAAAGTCAAAATATCCTAATTCTATGGGAGGATGAGAAAGTTATTCGGAGGACAATTGAAGAAGCCATACGGGTTTTGAATTCAGGTAAATCACTTCCAAGATTGTAGGTGAATCAGGGATTGACTTGTTTATGAGTTATCAAAAGGAATGTTTGAGAAGCTTAATCTTATTTTCGTTTGTCAATAATATTAAATTGATTTAATTTAGTAACTTAGTATTAATAATTAATAATAACTACCAGAATAATGATTATATAATACTTATAATTATTATTAGTATAATTTAGAATTAATCATATATTACTTATAATTATTATTAGTATAATTTAGAATTAAGCTATGTATATGCTGATCGATAACATATAAAGTAGGGATTAGTGCAGGGAAATGCATCCAACTTGTGCACGAAGTCTATTGTATGTACCCAACTTTCTTTTGGTCTATTGTGTGTATCAATCTTCAACTTTGGTCTATTGTGTGTATCCAATGACTAATTTGGTAACGTGTCAAACTTATAATTTGCCACATCATTTGACACATCATTGACACATCATCAAAAACGGGTGCTATGTCAGCCCGATACACACAATAGACCAAAGTTGAAGATTGATACACACAATAGACTAAAAAAAAGTTGGGTACATACAATAGACTTCGTGCACAACTTTTGATTCACTTTCAACTTCTAAAATTCTTGATTCAAGCTCTAACAATTCAATTCTTTCCTTCTTGATCATCATTAACCATATGTAAGTTGATTTCTTCATGTATTAAACCTAGGGTTTTGGGGTTTTATGAAGTTTTGATGGGTTTTGTAAAAGTAAGGGTTTTAATCCGAAATTGAAGCTAGAAATTGATTTAATTAGTGTTAGTAAGTGTTTTTATGATTGTTAGTAACAATATAACATGTTGAAAGTGATAAATTTATGATTTGTGTTCATGAGAGATCTAGGGTTTTGTTAAAAAGTGTTTGAATTGGTGCTATAAGTTTAAAGAAGTTATTAATGATGTTAGTGAAGCATATATGTGAATGAATTGAGGTCAATATGGAATAATAATGAAGAATCATATTGGTGTTCTTGAAGGATATAATGGGTTTTATGGAATTCATGAAATTAGTGATATTAATATAAAAGTAAGATTTCTAATATGATGAATTGATAGTAATAGTTGTTTGAATAATCATTGATTATGATATTACATGTTGAAAATGATGAAGTCATGGGAGAAAGTTTATGAGTAATTCTAGAGGTTATGTTAAGATTATGTTAATGAGTTAATGATGAAACTAGTGATTTAATAGGGTATGATTATGATGATGATTAGTGTCTAAATATATTGTTATGTATTATGTATGATATGATAGGGATTTAAAGACGTGGAAAGCATATGTGGCCATTGTTGTGAATCATCAAGTGTCGAGGTGAGTATATGGGGGCTAATTGAGTTATGGTTGTATGTGTTTCCGGATTGCTTACGAGCAATAGGATCATACAACCATGTGGATGTTAATTGTAATTATGTGTTTTATTTGGTTAAGTGTTAAAGTGAAAGATTACTTGTTTCTTGTATATGTTTTATAAGCCTTGTTTCAAGATACTTGTATCATGACTTGTTTATACATGTGGATTATACGATGATGATTATGATAAAGAGTATGAATGATCGTATGTGTTTCCGGATTGCTTACGAGCAAGAGGATCATACGATCAAGAGAAATATGATTTGTATCTAGCCTTGTTTCTTGAATATGATATCCATTTCGACGTGATTTGGAATCATGAAGCTTTGTTTCTAGAAGTGGTATTTATTTCGACGTGATTTGATACCACCAAGCCTTGTTTCTAACGAAGCCTTGTTTCTAACGAAGCCTTGTTTCTTATGAAGACTTGTTTCTTATGTGTTGTAATGATGATGTTGAGTAAGATATGTGTTGTTGATAATATGATTAAAGTGTTTGTTATATGATGTGTTGAAGGCTTGATTAGTACTTATATGCTCACTAAGCGGTGTGCTTACCCTTTTCATGTTTCATGTTTTTAGGTGAATGATTAGTGCTTTCATGAAGATAATGTGGATATGGAGCTAGCTATGTGGTTAGAAATGCTCCATCTCTTTGAATTATTGTTTTGATATGCAATTGTGTAAATCGCCCAAATAAAGAGTTCTGAATTAAATATGTTGGTCAATATGTAGTAGTTGACTTTGAAAGACAAATAGTGACATGGATTCTTGTATATAAGTTATTGAAAGTGTATGAAGTCATTTGTATATAAGTGGTCTTGTTTTGGGTCAAAGTTGTTGAAAAGTGGTAAAGAGTCAAGTGTGATTGGTTGGTCAAATTTGGAGTTGATAAACAGTCAATAGTGTTGAATTAGTCAAACAAGTGTGGGATTGGTTGGCATTTTGGTTGAAAAGTGGTAGATTTTCCAAACGGGTCAAAAGGTGGTAAAATGGGCATGAAATGAGTTATAGAAGTAAGACGGGTTATAATACATGTATGTGTATTGTGTCAATTGTTTTAGACTTGTTTCAAAGTGTCAAGAAAGTGTACAAAAGAGTAGAATTCAGTTGTGTGTGGTTTGTGATTTGAGTGGCTGTCAAAAAGTGATTAAAATAGCCGAAAACTACCCATGAGTCCAAATCTTGCGTTTTCGAGAAATTTGGAAAAGTGCAAAAAGGAAAAGTTTCCTTGTGGTCAAATGAAGGTGCGTTTAAATTTTCAGGGTTCAACTCATTGTGGTTTGGGAGTTATGCGTGTTGGAAGTTAGTATTCTTTAAAAATGTTAGTATTCTTTGAAAATGTTAGTATTCTTTAAAAGTGTTAGTATTCTTTAATAATGTTAGTATTCTTTAGAAGTCATTAGTATTCTTTAAAAGTCAATAGTATTCTAAAAAAAAAAAAATTTCAGAGTTTTGGGGCGTTTCAGTTGGGCTAGTAAATTTGTGGGCATGTTGGACATTTTGTTGATTCTTGAACTGTCGATTGTTGCTGTGAAAGGAATTAGGGTTTGGGTGTCGTATGTTTACATGTATACTATGTTGTATTTATAGACTAAAGAGTAGTATTGGAGGGAAAAATTGCATCTCAAAAGAATTAAAATTTATTTTTGAATTACCCTGAAGGTTTGGATCCAGGATACTGATTAATAGGAAAAGTAGTTAAGTGGATAACAATTAGAATAGAGCAAACTGAATTATAAAAATACTGATCAATCTGGGAGTTAGAAGTGTCACCTTGTTCCGTTGAAAGCAAATTGAATTATAAAAATAAGTGAATTGACTAAGATGAGATTAAAAGATGACAGGTACAATCGATTATTACAGACTCTATACTTCTTTATTTGGTCCAAATAATCAATAAAGTCATCACTTACTCAGACTTAAACGTATTTATGGTGTGTACATCCTCATTTATGAAAACACGACAACCAAATAACTGATTCGAAACTTGAGGCTTTTCTGCAAGGCATAGTTTTAGTAAGCATTTGTAAATGAACACAATTTCTACACACATACAGAATATAAATATTAAGGTAAACAAATGACGACAGTAATATTATTACATATATACATAGTATTAATATATGGAGTTACAGATATGGAAAGAGACTCACTGTCCCATTCCTTGAGCTTCGCATTGTGGATCAAAACAATGATATGATCACCGAGCATCTGATTATTTGCAACGAAGTTATACAATTGGCTTGCATGTTCACCCCAAAGGGCACATGAGATCCGGAGGCCACTAAATCAAATTCAATAAATGGGTTAGGGTTGAGAAGCAATAACCGTTAACGGGAGCATAATGCATGTAGTTGGATGTTACCACCATCAATACAGAAGATTGATTATGAAACTTACCAAACATCTTGTAAAACAAATCCAATAGATTTGGTTTCTTTGCCATTTTCACACTTGACTGTCAAGTCTTCAAGTGAGACCAACAAACCAACCACATCTGCTTGGCAACATTAAAGTAAATGATAGTAATATTTAACAAGGCATAAGCTATAAGTTGATGTGAACTTATAATAATTGATGTATGTTACCGAACGCGACCGTTGATGATAGCTTCCGCTCCAGGACCTCAGTGTAAGAGACAACATTGAATCCGTCAGTTGGAATCTCAAATTGAGGACACCTGCGTACCTTGGTTGTCCGATAAAAGTTGATTTTGCATTGATGGTCAACCAACTTGTAGTTTCCAGTATAATCAGCTACACCAAAATTAGTCAGATCAAAGAAACTTCCTTCGTTCAACATATCTTCAAAATCAGGGATTAAAAACCTTTTCACAGAAGCATGTACCCTGAATACAATACGAATCAAACATAGCATGCATAAGAAGAGATAGTGTGGAAAATCGTCGTTATAATTAAATATTTATTTATGTGTTGTCAATTGCATGACATACCTAATTGTCAAGAAGTATCCTTTCGATCGACGAAACAACTGATGGTGGTGAATCACGGTAGTTAATAGTATGAGGGGTTTAAAAGAAGGGAGTGATGTGTATAACCAAATGTAAAACCGGGTGAGTATTTATACATGAATTGATGAAAACCCTAGGATATCAATGGAGGGAAACTATGAAATTGAAATTGAAAGTCAAAATATCCTAATTCTATGGGAGGATGAGAAAGTTATTCGGAGGACAATTGAAGAAGCCATACGGGTTTTGAATTCAGGTAAATCACTTCCAAGATTGTAGGTGAATCAGGGATTGACTTGTTTATGAGTTATCAAAAGGAATGTTTGAGAAGCTTAATCTTATTTTCGTTTGTCAATAATATTAAATTGATTTAATTTAGTAACTTAGTATTAATAATTAATAATAACTACCAGAATAATGATTATATAATACTTATAATTATTATTAGTATAATTTAGAATTAATCATATATTACTTATAATTATTATTAGTATAATTTAGAATTAAGCTATGTATATGCTGATCGATAACATATAAAGTAGGGATTAGTGCAGGGAAATGCATCCAACTTGTGCACGAAGTCTATTGTATGTACCCAACTTTCTTTTGGTCTATTGTGTGTATCAATCTTCAACTTTGGTCTATTGTGTGTATCCAATGACTAATTTGGTAACGTGTCAAACTTATAATTTGCCACATCATTTGACACATCATTGACACATCATCAAAAACGGGTGCTATGTCAGCCCGATACACACAATAGACCAAAGTTGAAGATTGATACACACAATAGACTAAAAAAAAGTTGGGTACATACAATAGACTTCGTGCACAACTTTTGATTCACTTTCAACTTCTAAAATTCTTGATTCAAGCTCTAACAATTCAATTCTTTCCTTCTTGATCATCATTAACCATATGTAAGTTGATTTCTTCATGTATTAAACCTAGGGTTTTGGGGTTTTATGAAGTTTTGATGGGTTTTGTAAAAGTAAGGGTTTTAATCCGAAATTGAAGCTAGAAATTGATTTAATTAGTGTTAGTAAGTGTTTTTATGATTGTTAGTAACAATATAACATGTTGAAAGTGATAAATTTATGATTTGTGTTCATGAGAGATCTAGGGTTTTGTTAAAAAGTGTTTGAATTGGTGCTATAAGTTTAAAGAAGTTATTAATGATGTTAGTGAAGCATATATGTGAATGAATTGAGGTCAATATGGAATAATAATGAAGAATCATATTGGTGTTCTTGAAGGATATAATGGGTTTTATGGAATTCATGAAATTAGTGATATTAATATAAAAGTAAGATTTCTAATATGATGAATTGATAGTAATAGTTGTTTGAATAATCATTGATTATGATATTACATGTTGAAAATGATGAAGTCATGGGAGAAAGTTTATGAGTAATTCTAGAGGTTATGTTAAGATTATGTTAATGAGTTAATGATGAAACTAGTGATTTAATAGGGTATGATTATGATGATGATTAGTGTCTAAATATATTGTTATGTATTATGTATGATATGATAGGGATTTAAAGACGTGGAAAGCATATGTGGCCATTGTTGTGAATCATCAAGTGTCGAGGTGAGTATATGGGGGCTAATTGAGTTATGGTTGTATGTGTTTCCGGATTGCTTACGAGCAATAGGATCATACAACCATGTGGATGTTAATTGTAATTATGTGTTTTATTTGGTTAAGTGTTAAAGTGAAAGATTACTTGTTTCTTGTATATGTTTTATAAGCCTTGTTTCAAGATACTTGTATCATGACTTGTTTATACATGTGGATTATACGATGATGATTATGATAAAGAGTATGAATGATCGTATGTGTTTCCGGATTGCTTACGAGCAAGAGGATCATACGATCAAGAGAAATATGATTTGTATCTAGCCTTGTTTCTTGAATATGATATCCATTTCGACGTGATTTGGAATCATGAAGCTTTGTTTCTAGAAGTGGTATTTATTTCGACGTGATTTGATACCACCAAGCCTTGTTTCTAACGAAGCCTTGTTTCTAACGAAGCCTTGTTTCTTATGAAGACTTGTTTCTTATGTGTTGTAATGATGATGTTTAGTAAGATATGTGTTGTTGATAATATGATTAAAGTGTTTGTTATATGATGTGTTGAAGGCTTGATTAGTACTTATATGCTCACTAAGCGGTGTGCTTACCCTTTTCATGTTTCATGTTTTTAGGTGAATGATTAGTGCTTTCATGAAGATAATGTGGATATGGAGCTAGCTATGTGGTTAGAAATGCTCCATCTCTTTGAATTGTTGTTTTGATATGCAATTGTGTAAATCGCCCAAATAAAGAGTTCTGAATTAAATATGTTGGTCAATATGTAGTAGTTGACTTTGAAAGACAAATAGTGACATGGATTCTTGTATATAAGTTATTGAAAGTGTATGAAGTCATTTGTATATAAGTGGTCTTGTTTTGGGTCAAAGTTGTTGAAAAATGGTAAAGAGTCAAGTGTGATTGGTTGGTCAAATTTGGAGTTGATAAACAGTCAATAGTGTTGAATTAGTCAAACAAGTGTGGGATTGGTTGGCATTTTGGTTGAAAAGTGGTAGATTTTCCAAACGGGTCAAAAGGTGGTAAAATGGGCATGAAATGAGTTATAGAAGTAAGACGGGTTATAATACATGTATGTGTATTGTGTCAATTGTTTTAGACTTGTTTCAAAGTGTCAAGAAAGTGTACAAAAGAGTAGAATTCAGTTGTGTGTGGTTTGTGATTTGAGTGGCTGTCAAAAAGTGATTAAAATAGCCGAAAACTACCCATGAGTCCAAATCTTGCGTTTTCGAGAAATTTGGAAAAGTGCAAAAAGGAAAAGTTTCCTTGTGGTCAAATGAAGGTGCGTTTAAATTTTCAGGGTTCAACTCATTGTGGTTTGGGAGTTATGCGTGTTGGAAGTTAGTATTCTTTAAAAATGTTAGTATTCTTTGAAAATGTTAGTATTCTTTAAAAGTGTTAGTATTCTTTAATAATGTTAGTATTCTTTAGAAGTCATTAGTATTCTTTAAAAGTCAATAGTATTCTAAAAAAAAAAAATTTCAGAGTTTTGGGGCGTTTCAGTTGGGCTAGTAAATTTGTGGGCATGTTGGACATTTTGTTGATTCTTGAACTGTCGATTGTTGCTGTGAAAGGAATTAGGGTTTGGGTGTCGTATGTTTACATGTATACTATGTTGTATTTATAGACTAAAGAGTAGTATTGGAGGGAAAAATTGCATCTCAAAAGAATTAAAATTTATTTTTGAATTACCCTGAAGGTTTGGATCCAGGATACTGATTAATAGGAAAAGTAGTTAAGTGGATAACAATTAGAATAGAGCAAACTGAATTATAAAAATACTGATCAATCTGGGAGTTAGAAGTGTCGCCTTGTTCCGTTGAAAGCAAATTGAATTATAAAAATAAGTGAATTGACTAAGATGAGAGTAAAAGATGACAGGTACAATCGATTATTACAGACTCTATACTTCTTTATTTGGTCCAAATAATCAATAAAGTCATCACTTACTCAGACTTAAACGTATTTATGGTGTGTACATCCTCATTTATGAAAACACGACAACCAAATAACTGATTCGAAACTTGAGGCTTTTCTGCAAGGCATAGTTTTAGTAAGCATTTGTAAATGAACACAATTTCTACACACATACAGAATATAAATATTAAGGTAAACAAATGACGACAGTAATATTATTACATATATACATAGTATTAATATATGGAGTTACAGATATGGAAAGAGACTCACTGTCCCATTCCTTGAACTTCGCATTGTGGATCAAAACAATGATATGATCACCGAGCATCTGATTATTTGCAACGAAGTTATACAATTGGCTTGCATGTTCACCCCAAAGGGCACATGAGATCCGGAGGCCACTAAATCAAATTCAATAAATGGGTTAGGGTTGAGAAGCAATAACCGTTAACGGGAGCATAATGCATGTAGTTGGATGTTACCACCATCAATACAGAAGATTGATTATGAAACTTACCAAACATCTTGTAAAACAAATCCAATAGATTTGGTTTCTTTGCCATTTTCACACTTGACTGTCAAGTCTTCAAGTGAGACCAACAAACCAACCACATCTGCTTGGCAACATTAAAGTAAATGATAGTAATATTTAACAAGGCATAAGCTATAAGTTGATGTGAACTTATAATAATTGATGTATGTTACCGAACGCGACCGTTGATGATAGCTTCCGCTCCAGGACCTCAGTGTAGGAGACAACATTGAATCCGTCAGTTGGAATCTCAAATTGAGGACACCTGCGTACCTTGGTTGTCCGATAAAAGTTGATTTTGCATTGATGGTCAACCAACTTGTAGTTTCCAGTATAATCAGCTACACCAAAATTGGTCAGATCAAAGAAACTTCCTTCGTTCAACATATCTTCAAAATCAGGGATTAAAAACCTTTTCACAGAAGCATGTACCCTGAATACAATACGAATCAAACATAGCATGCATAAGAAGAGATAGTGTGGAAAATCGTCGTTATAATTAAATATTTATTTATGTGTTGTCAATTGCATGACATACCTAATTGTCAAGAAGTATCCTTTCGATCGACGAAACAACTGATGGTGGTGAATCACGGTAGTTAATAGTATGAGGGGTTTAAAAGAAGGGAGTGATGTGTATAACCAAATGTAAAACCGGGTGAGTATTTATACATGAATTGATGAAAACCCTAGGATATCAATGGAGGGAAACTATGAAATTGAAATTGAAAGTCAAAATATCCTAATTCTATGGGAGGATGAGAAAGTTATTCGGAGGACAATTGAAGAAGCCATACGGGTTTTGAATTCAGGTAAATCACTTCCAAGATTGTAGGTGAATCAGGGATTGACTTGTTTATGAGTTATCAAAAGGAATGTTTGAGAAGCTTAATCTTATTTTCGTTTGTCAATAATATTAAATTGATTTAATTTAGTAACTTAGTATTAATAATTAATAATAACTACCAGAATAATGATTATATAATACTTATAATTATTATTAGTATAATTTAGAATTAATCATATATTACTTATAATTATTATTAGTATAATTTAGAATTAAGCTATGTATATGCTGATCGATAACATATAAAGTAGGGATTAGTGCAGGGAAATGCATCCAACTTGTGCACGAAGTCTATTGTATGTACCCAACTTTCTTTTGGTCTATTGTGTGTATCAATCTTCAACTTTGGTCTATTGTGTGTATCCAATGACTAATTTGGTAACGTGTCAAACTTATAATTTGCCACATCATTTGACACATCATTGACACATCATCAAAAACGGGTGCTATGTCAGCCCGATACACACAATAGACCAAAGTTGAAGATTGATACACACAATAGACTAAAAAAAAGTTGGGTACATACAATAGACTTCGTGCACAACTTTTGATTCACTTTCAACTTCTAAAATTCTTGATTCAAGCTCTAACAATTCAATTCTTTCCTTCTTGATCATCATTAACCATATGTAAGTTGATTTCTTCATGTATTAAACCTAGGGTTTTGGGGTTTTATGAAGTTTTGATGGGTTTTGTAAAAGTAAGGGTTTTAATCCGAAATTGAAGCTAGAAATTGATTTAATTAGTGTTAGTAAGTGTTTTTATGATTGTTAGTAACAATATAACATGTTGAAAGTGATAAATTTATGATTTGTGTTCATGAGAGATCTAGGGTTTTGTTAAAAAGTGTTTGAATTGGTGCTATAAGTTTAAAGAAGTTATTAATGATGTTAGTGAAGCATATATGTGAATGAATTGAGGTCAATATGGAATAATAATGAAGAATCATATTGGTGTTCTTGAAGGATATAATGGGTTTTATGGAATTCATGAAATTAGTGATATTAATATAAAAGTAAGATTTCTAATATGATGAATTGATAGTAATAGTTGTTTGAATAATCATTGATTATGATATTACATGTTGAAAATGATGAAGTCATGGGAGAAAGTTTATGAGTAATTCTAGAGGTTATGTTAAGATTATGTTAATGATTTAATGATGAAACTAGTGATTTAATAGGGTATGATTATGATGATGATTAGTGTCTAAATATATTGTTATGTATTATGTATGATATGATAGGGATTTAAAGACGTGGAAAGCATATGTGGCCATTGTTGTGAATCATCAAGTGTCGAGGTGAGTATATGGGGGCTAATTGAGTTATGGTTGTATGTGTTTCCGGATTGCTTACGAGCAATAGGATCATACAACCATGTGGATGTTAATTGTAATTATGTGTTTTATTTGGTTAAGTGTTAAAGTGAAAGATTACTTGTTTCTTGTATATGTTTTATAAGCCTTGTTTCAAGATACTTGTATCATGACTTGTTTATACATGTGGATTATACGATGATGATTATGATAAAGAGTATGAATGATCGTATGTGTTTCCGGATTGCTTACGAGCAAGAGGATCATACGATCAAGAGAAATATGATTTGTATCTAGCCTTGTTTCTTGAATATGATATCCATTTCGACGTGATTTGGAATCATGAAGCTTTGTTTCTAGAAGTGGTATTTATTTCGACGTGATTTGATACCACCAAGCCTTGTTTCTAACGAAGCCTTGTTTCTAACGAAGCCTTGTTTCTTATGAAGACTTGTTTCTTATGTGTTGTAATGATGATGTTTAGTAAGATATGTGTTGTTGATAATATGATTAAAGTGTTTGTTATATGATGTGTTGAAGGCTTGATTAGTACTTATATGCTCACTAAGCGGTGTGCTTACCCTTTTCATGTTTCATGTTTTTAGGTGAATGATTAGTGCTTTCATGAAGATAATGTGGATATGGAGCTAGCTATGTGGTTAGAAATGCTCCATCTCTTTGAATTGTTGTTTTGATATGCAATTGTGTAAATCGCCCAAATAAAGAGTTCTGAATTAAATATGTTGGTCAATATGTAGTAGTTGACTTTGAAAGACAAATAGTGACATGGATTCTTGTATATAAGTTATTGAAAGTGTATGAAGTCATTTGTATATAAGTGGTCTTGTTTTGGGTCAAAGTTGTTGAAAAGTGGTAAAGAGTCAAGTGTGATTGGTTGGTCAAATTTGGAGTTGATAAACAGTCAATAGTGTTGAATTAGTCAAACAAGTGTGGGATTGGTTGGCATTTTGGTTGAAAAGTGGTAGATTTTCCAAACGGGTCAAAAGGTGGTAAAATGGGCATGAAATGAGTTATAGAAGTAAGACGGGTTATAATACATGTATGTGTATTGTGTCAATTGTTTTAGACTTGTTTCAAAGTGTCAAGAAAGTGTACAAAAGAGTAGAATTCAGTTGTGTGTGGTTTGTGATTTGAGTGGCTGTCAAAAAGTGATTAAAATAGCCGAAAACTACCCATGAGTCCAAATCTTGCGTTTTCGAGAAATTTGGAAAAGTGCAAAAAGGAAAAGTTTCCTTGTGGTCAAATGAAGGTGCGTTTAAATTTTCAGGGTTCAACTCATTGTGGTTTGGGAGTTATGCGTGTTGGAAGTTAGTATTCTTTAAAAATGTTAGTATTCTTTGAAAATGTTAGTATTCTTTAAAAGTGTTAGTATTCTTTAATAATGTTAGTATTCTTTAGAAGTCATTAGTATTCTTTAAAAGTCAATAGTATTCTAAAAAAAAAAAAATTTCAGAGTTTTGGGGCGTTTCAGTTGGGCTAGTAAATTTGTGGGCATGTTGGACATTTTGTTGATTCTTGAACTGTCGATTGTTGCTGTGAAGAATTAGGGTTTGGGTGTCGTATGTTTACATGTATACTATGTTGTATTTATAGACTAAAGAGTAGTATTGGAGGGAAAAATTGCATCTCAAAAGAATTAAAATTTAT
The DNA here is from genome assembly GCA_949592205.1 of Helichrysum umbraculigerum. Lineage (NCBI taxonomy): Eukaryota > Viridiplantae > Streptophyta > Magnoliopsida > Asterales > Asteraceae > Helichrysum > Helichrysum umbraculigerum. Next base: position 10,222,404 of record CATIUR010000003.1, on the reverse strand, counting down.
TTTTGAATTACCCTGAAGGTTTGGATCCAGGATACTGATTAATAGGAAAAGTAGTTAAGTGGATAACAATTAGAATAGAGCAAACTGAATTATAAAAATACTGATCAATCTGGGAGTTAGAAGTGTCGCCTTGTTCCGTTGAAAGCAAATTGAATTATAAAAATAAGTGAATTGACTAAGATGAGATTAAAAGATGACAGGTACAATCGATTATTACAGACTCTATACTTCTTTATTTGGTCCAAATAATCAATAAAGTCATCACTTACTCAGACTTAAACGTATTTATGGTGTGTACATCCTCATTTATGAAAACACGACAACCAAATAACTGATTCGAAACTTGAGGCTTTTCTGCAAGGCATAGTTTTAGTAAGCATTTGTAAATGAACACAATTTCTACACACATACAGAATATAAATATTAAGGTAAACAAATGACGACAATAATATTATTACATATATACATAGTATTAATATATGGAGTTACTAATATGGAAAGAGACTCACTGTCCCATTCCTTGAGCTTCGCATTGTGGATCAAAACAATGATATGATCACCGAGCATCTGATTATTTGCAACGAAGTTATACAATTGGCTTGCATGTTCACCCCAAAGGGCACATGAGATCCGGAGGCCACTAAATCAAATTCAATAAATGGGTTAGGGTTGAGAAGCAATAACCGTTAACGGGAGCATAATGCATGTAGTTGGATGTTACCACCATCAATACAGAAGATTGATTATGAAACTTACCAAACATCTTGTAAAACAAATCCAATAGATTTGGTTTCTTTGCCATTTTCACACTTGACTGTCAAGTCTTCAAGTGAGACCAACAAACCAACCACATCTGCTTGGCAACATTAAAGTAAATGATAGTAATATTTAACAAGGCATAAGCTATAAGTTGATGTGAACTTATAATAATTGATGTATGTTACCGAACGCGACCGTTGATGATAGCTTCCGCTCCAGGACCTCAGTGTAGGAGACAACATTGAATCCGTCAGTTGGAATCTCAAATTGAGGACACCTGCGTACCTTGGTTGTCCGATAAAAGTTGATTTTGCATTGATGGTCAACCAACTTGTAGTTTCCAGTATAATCAGCTACACCAAAATTGGTCAGATCAAAGAAACTTCCTTCGTTCAACATATCTTCAAAATCAGGGATTAAAAACCTTTTCACAGAAGCATGTACCCTGAATACAATACGAATCAAACATAGCATGCATAAGAAGAGATAGTGTGGAAAATCGTCGTTATAATTAAATATTTATTTATGTGTTGTCAATTGCATGACATACCTAATTGTCAAGAAGTATCCTTTCGATCGACGAAACAACTGATGGTGGTGAATCACGGTAGTTAATAGTATGAGGGGTTTAAAAGAAGGGAGTGATGTGTATAACCAAATGTAAAACCGGGTGAGTATTTATACATGAATTGATGAAAACCCTAGGATATCAATGGAGGGAAACTATGAAATTGAAATTGAAAGTCAAAATATCCTAATTCTATGGGAGGATGAGAAAGTTATTCGGAGGACAATTGAAGAAGCCATACGGGTTTTGAATTCAGGTAAATCACTTCCAAGATTGTAGGTGAATCAGGGATTGACTTGTTTATGAGTTATCAAAAGGAATGTTTGAGAAGCTTAATCTTATTTTCGTTTGTCAATAATATTAAATTGATTTAATTTAGTAACTTAGTATTAATAATTAATAATAACTACCAGAATAATGATTATATAATACTTATAATTATTATTAGTATAATTTAGAATTAATCATATATTACTTATAATTATTATTAGTATAATTTAGAATTAAGCTATGTATATGCTGATCGATAACATATAAAGTAGGGATTAGTGCAGGGAAATGCATCCAACTTGTGCACGAAGTCTATTGTATGTACCCAACTTTCTTGTGGTCTATTGTGTGTATCAATCTTCAACTTTGGTCTATTGTGTGTATCCAATGACTAATTTGGTAACGTGTCAAACTTATAATTTGCCACATCATTTGACACATCATTGACACATCATCAAAAACGGGTGCTATGTCAGCCCGATACACACAATAGACCAAAGTTGAAGATTGATACACACAATAGACTAAAAAAAAGTTGGGTACATACAATAGACTTCGTGCACAACTTTTGATTCACTTTCAACTTCTAAAATTCTTGATTCAAGCTCTAACAATTCAATTCTTTCCTTCTTGATCATCATTAACCATATGTAAGTTGATTTCTTCATGTATTAAACCTAGGGTTTTGGGGTTTTATGAAGTTTTGATGGGTTTTGTAAAAGTAAGGGTTTTAATCCGAAATTGAAGCTAGAAATTGATTTAATTAGTGTTAGTAAGTGTTTTTATGATTGTTAGTAACAATATAACATGTTGAAAGTGATAAATTTATGATTTGTGTTCATGAGAGATCTAGGGTTTTGTTAAAAAGTGTTTGAATTGGTGCTATAAGTTTAAAGAAGTTATTAATGATGTTAGTGAAGCATATATGTGAATGAATTGAGGTCAATATGGAATAATAATGAAGAATCATATTGGTGTTCTTGAAGGATATAATGGGTTTTATGGAATTCATGAAATTAGTGATATTAATATAAAAGTAAGATTTCTAATATGATGAATTGATAGTAATAGTTGTTTGAATAATCATTGATTATGATATTACATGTTGAAAATGATGAAGTCATGGGAGAAAGTTTATGAGTAATTCTAGAGGTTATGTTAAGATTATGTTAATGAGTTAATGATGAAACTAGTGATTTAATAGGGTATGATTATGATGATGATTAGTGTCTAAATATATTGTTATGTATTATGTATGATATGATAGGGATTTAAAGACGTGGAAAGCATATGTGGCCATTGTTGTGAATCATCAAGTGTCGAGGTGAGTATATGGGGGCTAATTGAGTTATGGTTGTATGTGTTTCCGGATTGCTTACGAGCAATAGGATCATACAACCATGTGGATGTTAATTGTAATTATGTGTTTTATTTGGTTAAGTGTTAAAGTGAAAGATTACTTGTTTCTTGTATATGTTTTATAAGCCTTGTTTCAAGATACTTGTATCATGACTTGTTTATACATGTGGATTATACGATGATGATTATGATAAAGAGTATGAATGATCGTATGTGTTTCCGGATTGCTTACGAGCAAGAGGATCATACGATCAAGAGAAATATGATTTGTATCTAGCCTTGTTTCTTGAATATGATATCCATTTCGACGTGATTTGGAATCATGAAGCTTTGTTTCTAGAAGTGGTATTTATTTCGACGTGATTTGATACCACCAAGCCTTGTTTCTAACGAAGCCTTGTTTCTAACGAAGCCTTGTTTCTTATGAAGACTTGTTTCTTATGTGTTGTAATGATGATGTTGAGTAAGATATGTGTTGTTGATAATATGATTAAAGTGTTTGTTATATGATGTGTTGAAGGCTTGATTAGTACTTATATGCTCACTAAGCGGTGTGCTTACCCTTTTCATGTTTCATGTTTTTAGGTGAATGATTAGTGCTTTCATGAAGATAATGTGGATATGGAGCTAGCTATGTGGTTAGAAATGCTCCATCTCTTTGAATTGTTGTTGTAACATCCTCTCTTCTGGTCTGATAAGCAAAGAGCTCAGCGAGATAAGACAGCTGAGTAAGTGAAACGAGATAATCAGGTGAGTGAATTTGAAACTCACAGTTTGATTTGGTTGTGTCAGTTTGATTTCAATCAGTAATTATAGGATTACTATTGATAGTATGTTAACCTTGAAATGATATGCCATTTGATTGGTTGTTTGTTGAACATTGAATTGAAATGTATAATCCAGAGGTCAACTAGATTGTTGGTTGGACTTGATTGCTAATGTTGGTCAACACAGGGTTGCGTACATGTGTTGATGGAGATTAGCATTTAGTTAGCGGTTAATCACTGTTTTGGCCTACAGTTGATGTAAGTGTTCTGATGGGGCCACCCGGCACAGGGTCCTTAGGAACCACCGTTCCTCTTGACGATAATTGTTGCATTATTGATTGTGAACAGATTGCTAGCTAAATTGAATTGTAGTTGATTATTCATTCACTTAGCTTCGTGCTAATCCCTCAATTTACTTCCTGCAGGTGATGTATATTATGTGGGTAGTCAGGAAGGATGTTTTGATGCTGGGAATGTTTGAAACTTGCAACTCTGATCCAGTTTGTAATAAATAATGTTTTATAGTATATAATGCCCCGGGTTTGTAAACATGTTAACTATGTTTGTTTAGTAGTTAAACATATTGTATAAAGGGTTGCGAAAATTTCTAGTAGGTTTTAATAGAATATGTATTTCAAGTAGTCGCTTCCGCCAGACTTAATATTATATTGTTGTATTAATTGAGGGGCGTTATAAGTTGGTATCAGAGCCATAGTTTGGGGCAATTGAATATGATTGTATGTTCAATCCTAAACTTTGATTGTGTTGGGTCAAACATTCTTGGGAATGGGATTATGTACTGAATGTGAAACTGTTAGTAGAATAGGTGCTAACGACTAATGATTTGTAAGCTGTTGTGGTGTTTACAGATATGGCGGATAACGAGCAACTACCTGTTAACCCTAATAATGCCTCAAGGCCTGAAGTTGCTGCTGAGACTCATGATGACCGGAATGAGAATGCTGGTACTTCTTTCCATGCTAGAGAGGAGGCAGAAAGGGATCAGTATCTGCTTCAATTGGAAGAGGAAAACCAAGCACTTAGAATGTATAAACAACAAAAAGAGGCTGAATCATCTCATCCTGTGTTTGGTACGATTTCACCGCCAAAGCAAAAGGTGTGTTCCTTTAAAACCTTTATGAGCAGTAATCCGTCTGTGTATTCGGGTAGTACGAATCCTTCTGTGACTCTAGATTGGTTGAGAGATGTTGAAAAGAAATTTGAAGTCTGTCAATGTGAGGAAGAACTGAAAGTTCCTTATGCAACTCAACTTTTAAAAGGAGCAGCTATGAATTGGTGGGATTCGATTACTTCTGTATTATCTTCTTTTCAGAAAGCATCTATCCGATGGTCTGATTTTCGTAATGAAGTTTGTAAGCAGTATTGTTCAAACTATGATATAGCTCGGATTAGAAAAGAGTTTATGGATTTGCAATTAACTGATAACATGTCAATGGATGATTTGATAAATCAGTTCACAGAGAAACTCAGGTTTGTTCAGCAGTTGGTTCCTGATGAGAGAACCCAAATAGAACAGTTTGTGGGTACTTTACCTAATCATTATCGAACTTCAGTGAGATTAGCGAGCTCTCTTCCTCAAGCTTTCATGTTAGCTCGATCTGTTGACAGTGATTTGAAACCTCAACAAGTACCAAGTAAAGAAATAGTTTCTCAGAAATCTAGGAGTGAATCTTCTGGTAAAGGTAAGCAACGGTGGCAAGGAAATCAGCAGGGTAAGAAACAAGAAAGTCGTGGTGGTACTTCTGATCGTCCCAATTGGTGTATTAAGTGTAGAGCTAGACATTTTGGGCCGTGTACTGTGCAAACCACTAGATGTGTGAAATGTGGCGTGATTGGGCATGAAGCCAAAGATTGTGTTTTTCCTACTTATGTGTGTTGGAATTGCCATAAGGAAGGTCATCGTGCAAATCAGTGTTCTGAGGCTAAGAGACAGGGTTCGGGGACAGTTGTTGGTTCATCAGCTTCTTCTGGTCAGAAGCGGAAGACTCCGCCATCTACAGTTAGTAGGGCTTTTCAAATGACAGTGGATGAAGCTGTCCATACAGATGACGTGATCACGGGTACTTTTCTTGTAAATTCTGTACCAGCTCGTGTTTTGTTTGATTCTGGTGCAAATTGTTCTTTTGTATCCATGTACTTCTGTGATAAGTTGAAAATGATGCCTACTGTGATAACAAACCCTGTTGAAGTAGAAATAGCTAGTGGCAAATCGGTTCCTGTTACCACCTCGGTAATTGGAGCTAGTATTATGATAGACAGCCAGACTTTCCCAGTTTCCTTTCTGTTGATGCCAATTGCTAGTTTTGATGTGATTATGGGTATGGATTGGTTAAGTCAGTATAAAGCAAGTATAGATTGCCACAATAAGCTGATTAGAATTCCAATCTCTGAAAAGTCATATGTCGTGGCTCGAGGAGAACGGGATAATGTTTGTATACCTTTGATTAGTATGATGAAAGCTAGGAAATCTTTGTCTAAGGGCTGTGAATCGTATCTAGCTTATGTGATTGATGCTAAGTTAGAAAAGAAGTCCCTTTCTGATGTACCGGTTGTTTCTGAGTATCCGGAAGTATTCCCTGATGAATTACCTGGTTTACCACCGGTTAGGGAAGTTGAATACCAGATTGATCTTGTTCCTGGCTCTTCACCTATAGCTAAAGCCCCTTATAGATTAGCTCCATCTGAGATACGTGAAATGATGAATCAGATACAGGAGTTGTTGGATAAAGGGTTTATTCGGCCTAGTTCTTCTCCCTGGGGTGCACCAGTTCTGTTTGTGAAAAAGAAAGATGGGTCTTTTAGAATGTGCATTGACTATAGGGAATTGAATAAAAGGACAGTAAAGAATAAATATCCTCTGCCTCGGATAGATGATTTATTTGATCAGTTGCAGGGATCTTCATTTTATTCAAAGATTGATTTGAGATCAGGTTATCATCAAGTTCGTGTTAGGGATTGTGATATTCCTAAAACTGCATTTAGAACCAGATATGGTCATTTTGAATTTCTGGTTATACCTTTTGGTTTGACGAATGCTCCAGCAGTTTTTATGGATTTGATGAACCGTGTTTGTCGACCTTTTCTTGATAAATTTGTGATTGTGTTTATCGATGACATTTTGGTATATTCTAAATCCGAATCAGAGCATGGAATGCATTTGAGGTTGGTATTGGAAACCTTAAAGAGAGAACATTTGTATGCAAAGTTTTCTAAATGTGAATTTTGGATTCGGGAAGTACAGTTTTTGGGTCATATTATTTGTAATGATGGTATTAAAGTTGATCCTTCGAAAATTGAAGCTGTAATGAATTGGAAAGCTCCAAAGTCTGCTTCAGAAATAAAAAGTTTTCTTGGTTTAGCGGGTTATTACCGGAAGTTTATTAAGGATTTTTCTAAAATTACCGGTTCGTTGACTAAATTGACCCGTAAGGATGAAAAGTTTATATGGACTGAACAACAGGAAACAGCTTTTCAGACTTTGAAACAGTTGTTATGTCAGACTCCTGTGTTAGCATTGCCAGATGGGTCCGATGATTTTATTGTTTATTGTGATGCATCTATTGCTGGTTTAGGTGGTGTATTAATGCAGCGAGATCGTGTGATTGCTTATGCTTCTCGTCAGCTCAAACCTCATGAAAGAAATTATCCTACCCATGATTTAGAACTTGCAGCAGTTGTGTTTGCTTTAAAAATCTGGAGGCATTACTTGTACGGTACCAAATGTGTTATTTGTACAGATCACAAGAGTCTTCAGTATATATTTTCACAGCAAGAGTTGAATATGCGTCAGAGACGATGGTTAGAGCTAATCAAAGACTATGATTGTGAGATTAAATACCATCCAGGGAAAGCCAATGTGGTTGCTGATGCTTTAAGCCGCAAGGTGACTTCTGATCGAGTTTATGTTATGCGTTTAGAAGTTTCTTCTGATTTGGTGGGTCAGATTAAAGCTGCACAGTTAGAGGCTTTGTTAGATCATAATTTGAAATCTGAAATTATGTTGAATCGAAAAGAATTGTTATTGGATGATTCGAGAGGATTAAAAACCTTTCAGTCTCGTGTTTGTATACCTTTGTTTGGTGGTCTTCGGGATGTTATTCTGAATGAAGCCCATAAGTCCAGATTGTCAGTACATCCAGGAAGTACTAAAATGTATAATGACTTGAAACCTTTGTATTGGTGGCCTACAATGAAAATGGATGTAGCAAGGTTTGTTAGTTCTTGTCATATTTGTTCTCAAGTTAAAGCTGAACACCAGAAGCCGTATGGGTCGTTGAAACAGCTTGAGATTCCTGAATGGAAGTGGGAACATTTGACTATGGATTTTGTAACCAAACTGCCTAGAACTGTCCGTGGAAATGACATGGTTTGGGTCATTGTTGATCGATTGACCAAGAGTGCTCATTTTCTAGCTACTAGTGATACTGCTTCTTTGACTAAACTTGCACAATTGTATATGAATGAGATTGTTACTCGGCATGGTATTCCATTATCGATTGTATCTGATAGAGATCCAAGGTTTGTATCTCATTTCTGGCAGAGTTTGCAGCATGAGTTGGGCACCAGAGTGAATCTTAGTACAGCTTATCATCCTCAAACAGATGGTCAGTCAGAACGTACGATTCAGACATTGGAGGATATGTTGAGAGCTTGTATTTTGGAGTATGGTGGTTCTTGGGATTCTCATTTGCCATTGGTTGAGTTTGCTTATAATAACTCTTATCATTCTAGTATTGGCATGCCTCCATATGAAATGCTATATGGACGCCGTTGTAGAACTCCAACTTGTTGGCTAGAGGCAGGTGAGAAACAGTTTGCAGGTCCAGACATTGTTCAGATGACAGCTGATAAAGTCGCAGTGGCTCGTGAAAAGTTGAAAGCTGCACGTGATAGACAGAAACAATATGCTGATCCTAAACGTCGACCAGTTACTTTTGTTGAAGGTGAACTTGTTTATTTGAAAGTTTCGCCTTGGAAAGGGGTAATTCGGTTTGGTAAACGTGGTAAATTGGCTCCTCGATATATTGGACCGTTTAGAATTCGTCAGATTGTTAATGATCAGTCTGTTGCATTGGATCTTCCTCCAGAGCTTACTGGTATTCATGACACGTTTAACATTTGTTATTTGAGGAAATGTAACGTTGAAGACCAGTCTCAGATTCTTCCTTTGAAAGATTTGAAAGTTGATCAGAGTCAGAAGTTAGTTGAAGAACCAGTAGAACTTCTTGACAGAAAAGTGACTAAACTTAGGAAGAAACAGATTCCCATGGTGTTAGTAAAATGGAAACATAGTTTAGGTGAAAACCTAACGTGGGAAACTGAGGATAGTATGAGATCCAGATATCCTGGATTATTTGATCGTGATGAGATTTCGGGGACGAAATCTTCTTAAGGGGGGGAGAGTTGTAACATCCTCTCTTCTGGTCTGATAAGCAAAGAGCTCAGCGAGATAAGACAGCTGAGTAAGTGAAACGAGATAATCAGGTGAGTGAATTTGAAACTCACAGTTTGATTTGGTTGTGTCAGTTTGATTTCAATCAGTAATTATAGGATTACTATTGATAGTATGTTAACCTTGAAATGATATGCCATTTGATTGGTTGTTTGTTGAACATTGAATTGAAATGTATAATCCAGAGGTCAACTAGATTGTTGGTTGGACTTGATTGCTAATGTTGGTCAACACAGGGTTGCGTACATGTGTTGATGGAGATTAGCATTTAGTTAGCGGTTAATCACTGTTTTGGCCTACAGTTGATGTAAGTGTTCTGATGGGGCCACCCGGCACAGGGTCCTTAGGAACCACCGTTCCTCTTGACGATAATTGTTGCATTATTGATTGTGAACAGATTGCTAGCTAAATTGAATTGTAGTTGATTATTCATTCACTTAGCTTCGTGCTAATCCCTCAATTTACTTCCTGCAGGTGATGTATATTATGTGGGTAGTCAGGAAGGATGTTTTGATGCTGGGAATGTTTGAAACTTGCAACTCTGATCCAGTTTGTAATAAATAATGTTTTATAGTATATAATGCCCCGGGTTTGTAAACATGTTAACTATGTTTGTTTAGTAGTTAAACATATTGTATAAAGGGTTGCGAAAATTTCTAGTAGGTTTTAATAGAATATGTATTTCAAGTAGTCGCTTCCGCCAGACTTAATATTATATTGTTGTATTAATTGAGGGGCGTTATAGTTGTTTTGATATGCAATTGTGTAAATCGCCCAAATAAAGAGTTCTGAATTAAATATGTTGGTCAATATGTAGTAGTTGACTTTGAAAGACAAATAGTGACATGGATTCTTGTATATAAGTTATTGAAAGTGTATGAAGTCATTTGTATATAAGTGGTCTTGTTTTGGGTCAAAGTTGTTGAAAAGTGGTAAAGAGTCAAGTGTGATTGGTTGGTCAAATTTGGAGTTGATAAACAGTCAATAGTGTTGAATTAGTCAAACAAGTGTGGGATTGGTTGGCATTTTGGTTGAAAAGTGGTAGATTTTCCAAACGGGTCAAAAGGTGGTAAAATGGGCATGAAATGAGTTATAGAAGTAAGACGGGTTATAATACATGTATGTGTATTGTGTCAATTGTTTTAGACTTGTTTCAAAGTGTCAAGAAAGTGTACAAAAGAGTAGAATTCAGTTGTGTGTGGTTTGTGATTTGAGTGGCTGTCAAAAAGTGATTAAAATAGCCGAAAACTACCCATGAGTCCAAATCTTGCGTTTTCGAGAAATTTGGAAAAGTGCAAAAAGGAAAAGTTTCCTTGTGGTCAAATGAAGGTGCGTTTAAATTTTCAGGGTTCAACTCATTGTGGTTTGGGAGTTATGCGTGTTGGAAGTTAGTATTCTTTAAAAATGTTAGTATTCTTTGAAAATGTTAGTATTCTTTAAAAGTGTTAGTATTCTTTAATAATGTTAGTATTCTTTAGAAGTCATTAGTATTCTTTAAAAGTCAATAGTATTCTAAAAAAAAAAAAATTTCAGAGTTTTGGGGCGTTTCAGTTGGGCTAGTAAATTTGTGGGCATGTTGGACATTTTGTTGATTCTTGAACTGTCGATTGTTGCTGTGAAGAATTAGGGTTTGGGTGTCGTATGTTTACATGTATACTATGTTGTATTTATAGACTAAAGAGTAGTATTGGAGGGAAAAATTGCATCTCAAAAGAATTAAAATTTATTTTTGAATTACCCTGAAGGTTTGGATCCAGGATACTGATTAATAGGAAAAGTAGTTAAGTGGATAACAATTAGAATAGAGCAAACTGAATTATAAAAATACTGATCAATCTGGGAGTTAGAAGTGTCGCCTTGTTCCGTTGAAAGCAAATTGAATTATAAAAATAAGTGAATTGACTAAGATGAGATTAAAAGATGACAGGTACAATCGATTATTACAGACTCTATACTTCTTTATTTGGTCCAAATAATCAATAAAGTCATCACTTACTCAGACTTAAACGTATTTATGGTGTGTACATCCTCATTTATGAAAACACGACAACCAAATAACTGATTCGAAACTTGAGGCTTTTCTGCAAGGCATAGTTTTAGTAAGCATTTGTAAATGAACACAATTTCTACACACATACAGAATATAAATATTAAGGTAAACAAATGACGACAGTAATATTATTACATATATACATAGTATTAATATATGGAGTTACAGATATGGAAAGAGACTCACTGTCCCATTCCTTGAGCTTCGCATTGTGGATCAAAACAATGATATGATCACCGAGCATCTGATTATTTGCAACGAAGTTATACAATTGGCTTGCATGTTCACCCCAAAGGGCACATGAGATCCGGAGGCCACTAAATCAAATTCAATAAATGGGTTAGGGTTGAGAAGCAATAACCGTTAACGGGAGCATAATGCATGTAGTTGGATGTTACCACCATCAATACAGAAGATTGATTATGAAACTTACCAAACATCTTGTAAAACAAATCCAATAGATTTGGTTTCTTTGCCATTTTCACACTTGACTGTCAAGTCTTCAAGTGAGACCAACAAACCAACCACATCTGCTTGGCAACATTAAAGTAAATGATAGTAATATTTAACAAGGCATAAGCTATAAGTTGATGTGAACTTATAGTAATTGATGTATGTTACCGAACGCGACCGTTGATGATAGCTTCCGCTCCAGGACCTCAGTGTAGGAGACAACATTGAATCCGTCAGTTGGAATCTCAAATTGAAGACACCTGCGTACCTTGGTTGTCCGATAAAAGTTGATTTTGCATTGATGGTCAACCAACTTGTAGTTTCCAGTATAATCAGCTACACCAAAATTGGTCAGATCAAAGAAACTTCCTTCGTTCAACATATCTTCAAAATCAGGGATTAAAAACCTTTTCACAGAAGCATGTACCATGAATACAATACGAATCAAACATAGCATGCATAAGAAGAGATAGTGTGGAAAATCGTCGTTATAATTAAATATTTATTTATGTGTTGTCAATTGCATGACATACCTAATTGTCAAGAAGTATCCTTTCGATCGACGAAACAACTGATGGTGGTGAATCACGGTAGTTAATAGTATGAGGGGTTTAAAAGAAGGGAGTGATGTGTATAACCAAATGTAAAACCGGGTGAGTATTTATACATGAATTGATGAAAACCCTAGGATATCAATGGAGGGAAACTATGAAATTGAAATTGAAAGTCAAAATATCCTAATTCTATGGGAGGATGAGAAAGTTATTCGGAGGACAATTGAAGAAGCCATACGGGTTTTGAATTCAGGTAAATCACTTCCAAGATTGTAGGTGAATCAGGGATTGACTTGTTTATGAGTTATCAAAAGGAATGTTTGAGAAGCTTAATCTTATTTTCGTTTGTCAATAATATTAAATTGATTTAATTTAGTAACTTAGTATTAATAATTAATAATAACTACCAGAATAATGATTATATAATACTTATAATTATTATTAGTATAATTTAGAATTAATCATATATTACTTATAATTATTATTAGTATAATTTAGAATTAAGCTATGTATATGCTGATCGATAACATATAAAGTAGGGATTAGTGCAGGGAAATGCATCCAACTTGTGCACGAAGTCTATTGTATGTACCCAACTTTCTTTTGGTCTATTGTGTGTATCAATCTTCAACTTTGGTCTATTGTGTGTATCCAATGACTAATTTGGTAACGTGTCAAACTTATAATTTGCCACATCATTTGACACATCATTGACACATCATCAAAAACGGGTGCTATGTCAGCCCGATACACACAATAGACCAAAGTTGAAGATTGATACACACAATAGACTAAAAAAAAGTTGGGTACATACAATAGACTTCGTGCACAACTTTTGATTCACTCCCCTGCACTAAACCCCTTTACTATAAAGTATGTGATAATATGTTGTTGGCAGTAGTATTATTATTATATTATTACTATATTATTAGTACTATTAGAAATATTAATGTTATTATTATTCTTATTATATATTTATTTATTTATATTAATACGATGTTGGAAGGTAAGCTACCATTAAATGTTGTAGTTTATATGCACCTTTAGAGATTCCAATGAACTTATTAGTAGCTTGATTGTCTGATTGAGCCGAAGCATATGAAGATGTGGGCATGTCAAGAGGTATAGTTTTTGGAAGAAAATGTGTACGTAGTTGATCTTCCTCGAGGCTTGTTTATTAGTTGGGGTTGATTAGGTTGAGATGTGTAGTTCAATGAGGTTTTTCGGTAGTATGCGAAAACATATAAAGGTTTATACAGCATAGCTTTTGATACTATTATTAGTTAGAATGTAAGCAAATCATTGTACGAAGATGTTGATACAAAGAAAGTAACAGGTGGATATAAAAAATTGTATGTAAAAACTGATTCATTGATGAAAAGTGAGGATTGGATAGAATTATTTGGGACAGACGAAATATTGGGAGTATTCGATGAAACTTGACCTATTAAATGTTTATTTTTAGTGATTTTGTTAACAGAATACTTGCCCTATATAAATAGATGCATACTTAAATACATGATAAATGTCAAGGTGTTATGTATCATTAGTTCGATGAGGTTTGCAATACTATATACGATAGAATGTGTGTCAATGAATTTAGAGTGGATTAATAAATGATTAATATAAATAATTAGTAGTTATAATTAAGTTTGAATGATTTGATGGTAAACGTATATATATCTTGTAGCCTTAATGATATTTATTAGTTTGTATTTTCATATTTGAATTTTGAAATTGAGGCCAATAATGGTATTATTTAGATTAGTTGGAGGTGAGAGACATTAATGATGTCATTAAGGAGGATGTTTGAATTTAATGGTAGGAGATTATTGATTTAATCCCATCCAAGGGGTGAGAATTTATTTTAAGTGATCATATGACATTATAATGATGTCATTATAGGTTTCTTTTATAAGTAAAGGGGGATGTTATTATCTTTTAAATATTAATGTTTGCTATTTTATTTTGTTGCTAATTAAGACTTGGTCAATATTCAACTGGTCATTTTCTTCCTTTGAATTAGGATATTTGTTTGACCCCATCATGTATATATGTACAAACTAAATATAATAATAATAATAAAAATTAATAATAACTACTACTACGTATAATCTATCGACTCCTACAGATTATAATGCAATGATAATTTTATTTTTAAGTATAGTATCACATGAATAATGAAACTCCGTAAATTATAATGTTTATTGATCAACTATTTATAATGTACGAATACATAATCAAGAACTCTAATGAACTGAATTCCATATTCGATTGAATTATTAATTGGGCTAACTAAATAAAATACTAAATCATCCCAACTAAAATACGTCATTTAATAATAGTAATTAGGGCTAAGTGTTCAAAAATGTATCCAACTTTAACAAAATCTCTATCGTATGTATCCATTTTTAATCGTCTCTATTAAATGTACCTAACTTTAAAAAATCTCTATTTAATGTAACCGGTAACCTGTTAAACCATTAACCGGTAAAAATGGTTACTGTTCATCTTCTCCGGCGAGATTTCGGCGACCTGACTTTTTTCGGCATTAACAGTTGTACACCTATTGCACTTCGTCGGAAGTTTGCCGGAAGTCAATTACAAAATCCCTTGTTTCAATTCACTTCCGGCCATCTCACACATCAATTAAAGTACCATTTCAAACACCGAAACAAATCAATACATATTTTTAACATCTTGCCGGAAAAAATGTTGCTACTAGGAAATGGCCTCGCCGGAGTTGATGTAATAAGCTTAAATAAAGCATTTTTTTACATGTATTTTATCATCATTTAGTTTAAGATGATGTATTATGATGAAAATAGTGTTACCGGAATTTTTTTTAATGAAAAACGTTGTTTTTACCGAAAATGATCTCGCCGGAAAATTGATCTCGTCGGAGAAGATGACCGGTGTAGCTGTAACCGGCTAAAAATGCATGATTACCGGTTATATCCGGTTCGTTACATTAAATAGAGATTTTTTAAAGTTAGGTACATTTAATAGAGGCAATTAAGGGTATGTTTGGCGCAAGTAGCTGGAGCTGGTAGCTTGTAGCTGGAGCTGGTAGCTTGTAGCTGGTAGCTTGTAGCAGGTAGCTTGTAGCTGGAGCTTGTAGCTGGAGCTTTTGGTAATATTTGTGTTTGGCAAAGTAGCTGGAGCTTGTAGCTTATGAATGTAAAATGATATAAAATGACAAATATATTAATTCTAATAGATGAATATAATTATTTGAACGGTATTTATGTAATTTCACTTTTCATAAGCTACAAGCTACTTCCAAAAGCTACTTCAAGTAGCTTATGGTTTTCGAGCTTATGGAAACCATAAGCTACTTAAAATTTTATTAGTCAAACGGAGCTTATGAAAACCATAAGCTACAAGCTACAAGCTACAAGCTCCCATAAGCTCAAAAAAAATGGTTGCCAAACATAGCCTAAAAGTGGATACATACAATAGAGATTTTGTTAAAGTTGGATACATTTCTGAACACTTAGCCCTAGTAATTACATATATTTCCGCACGATGATATTTCAACTTTGATCGATGCATCGACAAAAAGGTCGACATATTTGTAGAATCAACTGCTAATTTATTCACAAAAGATCAATACAACCCTAAGGGCTGTCGTTAGTGTGCTTAAGAGTGTTGTACATGACGGTTAAATATTAATTTTAGGGGGCAGTTATTTTTATTGTACAAGATGTTTAAGCATGTTAAAAGCAGCTCTTAGGGCTGTGTTTAGAAAAATCCTATGAAAAAAAAAACATAAATTCCTTTCTCTTTGAAAATGAGATGACATGTTTACAAGATAAAGGGAAGGATCACGATCCAACACACCCACAAAAATTGGGGAAATAATCAACTCTTAACTCACTCACTCACAAACTAAATACTAAATACCTAGCTAATTAAACTACTAATTAGATAATTAGAAACATAATTAGCATAATTAGGAACATACTAAGCTTAAAACCAAAAAGCAATTGAAATAATGTTGGTAACAATAAGTTAACGATGATCAGCAAAGGTTTCTGCATAGTGTTCGGGTCCAATGCACTTCTGATCATTGTACAACTTCTCTTGCATCAATGTACGTGTCACCAATGCTTGCATCTCTCCATTTCCCATAATTTCTTCACAATCCTGCACATATCCATAGTTTCCGTTACAATCTCAATTTTATTTTATTTTATTATCTTTTTCATGCATAATTTGATTTCAAGACAAATATAGCTAGCAATTATTAATATTATTTATTTCTCGTGTGGTATAATTCATACACATTAATTACGTATATATAAACACCACCAACTATACAAAAGTTATAAATAAAATAATTTTAAGTTGCTTATAATAAACATCTAGCTTTTTATAATCATTATTATTATGCTAAAAATGAATAACAAATGTGTTTGTGTTTAATGCATATATATAATAAATATATATGAGTATATATAGTTCATGCATGCATAAATTATTACCGGAATTGAAGTCATAAATTGAAGAACACTAATTTGAGCCTGCAAAAACTTTATATATTTATAAGCAGCTTGAAACATCTCCGCCGTATTCATCTTATAACCGCCGGGAATCAGCTTCCCTAGCTCCGCCGTTTTCTCACTTATCTTCCTCCGATGTACTCTTGCCGCCATACTCTGCGCCGATAAACCGCCATTCTCTTGTTTCTTCACTTGCACTGGATTACTACTTTCTTCAACTTTATCATGCAATGCAGGCAGTAACTTATTTTCCACCGGAAAATAATTCACATGATCAAAAGTAGTTGAGAATGGTAATAAGCTGTAGTTATTATATGGATATTGAAGAAATTCGGGTTGTGAGGGTATAGTGGTTGGAATTATGTCTAAATTGTTGGTCAAATTTGTGTCGAAAATCGGGTTGATTTCGGTTTCGTAGAATGTAGGATCATGGAAAAGATCATACGAGTAAGCAAGATCATAGTTTCGCCAATTTTGGTAGAAGCTAAGAGCCATTGAGAGAGATTATGATACAAAAAATGAAGAAAAAGGGTTATTGTAAATGACTTAATTCAACTGAAAGTCATTAAGTGGTAGTTAATCTGTAATTAAGTGACATAAATTATAGGAATTAATATTAATAAAAGTTTGCTAAATACCCTCAAGAAATACTGTCTTTTTTTGTGTGTGTTTGTTTAACGATTCATTAGTGTCACTGAAATTACATAAATACCCTTGGAGTGTGTGAGTGGGTTGCAAGGAAGTTATCTTTATTTAGAAGTTGATTAGTGAAAATAGAGGGAAATTAATGACTAGGTCAATAACTGTAATTCTAACTTGTAGGTGTAATTTACTATGAAGACCTCTAAATATGGACAAATTAGCAAATAAAGCCCTAAATGTGTAATTCATGAGCACGACAAATTGATTCAATTTGGATAATTAGGCATGTAAAAGTGGTTAGTGGTAACTACTTACAAGTATAGGGTTTTTATGAATGTGTGATAATATTTAAGGGGGTAAAAATGAAATTTTAACCGGGAATATAGATCATCCTAACGGACTAAAAAACGTGCACAATCTGTATTTGTAAATTTATTTCATTTAATTAATTAGTTAATTACCCAATAATCATCAGTGATTTTTAATCATAACCATTCTTGATTAATTTGTCATTATATATGATATTAAAAATTGTTACGATAAATGTCTTAGGTACAAATGATCGTATAGTTAAAACTTAAAAGACGTTAAATAATTACCCTCCGTAAACTGTTATTAGTTCACGTTATGCTTAAGACTAAACAGTAAATGGTTAATTGTAAACTAGCGTCGACCCGCGCAATGCGACGGGAATGTCACAGGGTAAATAAGAGATGTCAATAGTGATGATGATTTAGAAAAATGATGTAAGGGATAGCTAGAGAGTCTGCTTGTGTTTTGAAAATATGTAATATGTGTTTTGTGTATATATATATAAGTGAGACACTTAATTTGAAGAAATAAAAAATTTTAGAGTCTAGTTAGATTTTGAAAGTTAGACATACATAGAATTTATTTGTGATTTGGAAGAGCTCCATTCTAAATAAGTCTCATTAGAAGCCATCATCACTTTTTATTCCAGAAATTGTCAGTGTTATCTTACCTAAGTCTCATTCGAAGTTAATTGCCTTTTGGAATTATAATAAAAAAATCGTCGAATATATTTAATTATATTAAGCCAAACTGCACACATTTTTATTCAATCTACAGTGAATTATATCCCAATATGTGAAATTTTTTTATTATAATCATGTATTTTACGATTAATAATTTATGTAGAAATAAACAAATGATAGTTTCCAAAAAGATTCATGTTTAATTATGGACAAATAATATAGTTTTTATATTTAGAAAAGGTTAGTTTGGTCGATTTCATCAAATATAGGGGTATTTATGTCATTAGCATTCTTTAAAATTGTATAAGTCATTGAATAAATCCCTTAAACAATTTATAAGGGTAAATGATTATTTGAAAAGGTTATTATATATGTAATAAAATAATAAATGTTTTCCTCCATCAATAAAGATATTGGCAATAATACAATATGTTTGGGCTTCTTTTTGGGCCTTTGCCCAATCATAATATTTTGCTCCATTTTCTAAAATGTTGATCTTACTGACTTGGTCTTGTGAAAAACAAACCCATTTTATCACTGATATTGAGTTATTGACAAAGTGAACATAAACATATTTTGCACAAAAAGGGTTAAAAATATTCTATTTTACACAATATAAAAATTTACGTGTTCTATTTTATGTTTTACTTAGGTGTTAAAAAAAAGGATGCACTACAAGAAACCTATGAATTGCCGACGGTCAAAATTCGTGGAAAATTCGTTACGATAAATATATTTTTAAATAACGTTCATTTTAATATATCATGTTCCAGTTCATTGAATTTGTAATTTACTTAATAAACATATCATACTGTTTTTTAAAAGGGAAATCAAAACTCCAAAAGGTCTAGGAAAAAACATAAAACTCAACATTTGATGTCTCTTGTCGCATGCATTTAAACTCTTTTGATTGTTAGGTTGATTTGTTACGACTTATTAGGTTGGTATATGTGGGTCTAATTAAAACAACTACCTTTGAGCATTTT
Organism: Helichrysum umbraculigerum; assembly: GCA_949592205.1. Classification (NCBI taxonomy): domain Eukaryota; kingdom Viridiplantae; phylum Streptophyta; class Magnoliopsida; order Asterales; family Asteraceae; genus Helichrysum; species Helichrysum umbraculigerum. Next base: position 10,203,023 of record CATIUR010000003.1, on the reverse strand, counting down.
AGATTTGTAGTAATTAATGTGGTCAATTACGTACATATGTTCATATATATATGAATTTTTTATTTTTTTAAAAAAATTAATAATGACAATTCTAAGAGCTACTAATAAAAAGCACAAAAAGTAACTCATGTGTATTATTTAATGTCAATCTTTCCTTTTTAATTTAAAATTATACTTAATACATTTGTAATTTGCATTCAATGCATTGAAAATTTCTTTTTATTTAAGATACGTTATGTAACACCCAGTTTTAGGGTCTAGTATTCTACCTATACATTGACGGAGGTGAGTAAACCGCTTGAGTGGAACATGTGATCTCCACCGTCCAAAGTCACAAAGAATTCGTTGACTTCCAATCTTGTCCATTCAAAGTCATTGCAGCAGTTCTACACAACGGTTACCCCATAATCAGTTTCTCAAACTACAACCATCTTTGATATCCTTCTCCCTATAATTCGGCGATCGCATCCATTCAGAAATTTTGCCACCGACCGGATAATACGGAATACAATATTGTTTGAGTTTTGATTTCCATCGATTAAGAAACAATTTTCTACAAGTTATGCAGATGAACTCAATTCTAATTCTTATACGAAACCGTCCTTCTCACCATCTCTGCTTTGAGAAATAAATCTTCGAAATTTCTTGATTGGAGTTAAAGATGGTTTGTATCTTGATCTTCAGCTCGTAACTTTCTACCCACCAGGTGTTCGACGAAATGCCTTACCAGCCGTTCTGTTTAATATTTAAAGTTTATGATGTCTGGTTATGGATGAGGTCAAAGAATGATTATTCCTCGCAATCTGTTTCGTAGTTGGTCATAGTCGCTCAATGTGTAGATCGATTTCATGGACTTGATTTTCTTCCTTATGTAATTAAAAAGATAACTAACCGATTCATTTTCTTTGCAGGTATAGGGAAGAAGGGGACTTATATCATGATTATTATGTGATGGGAAATCTTTCAATTGTGAACTCCATTCTCACGTAATGACAGATTATAGTCGATGCCTTCCAGGTAATTCTTATTACCTCAGTTCTACAATTGTGAAGTGTTGCCTATGTAGTTATGGTTTTGTTAATTGTATATATATATATATATATATATATTTTTGAACAACGAAGTACTCTATTGTAAAACCCCAATATGGGAAGAAAAGAACAAATACAGTAGCCCCAAGTAGCCCCAAGCACAGAGAAGAACATCAAAAAGAATAAACCAAAGGCATTAAGATAGTTGAGTATGCATGGAAATTTAAAAGTGACTCTATCTCCAAAATTTACTGGAAATGACTACAGTATTGGATTTGTGGGATAAATTATACACAAACTTTAGAATCTAATGTATGTACACACATTTGTTGATTTTTCTCCCGTGTTTTTATATTTTAGTTATGGTTTGTTGAACAAACCTACACAGTTTCTAATCTTTTATTTGGTTCAAAAGGATTGTTGTAGTAGATCCAGCTTATTGTCCCCGGATATATTCCTTGTCTAAATACATTTCCATAGGATTAGCCGATAAGGTTTGATTTGAGTTTCTGAGTTGTTATGGACCCTCTTAATGAAGTTTATGCAATGCGTAATCATTTTGTTTGACACTATGTGGCTAATTGCATATCATGTGTCTCAATTTTAATTGGCAATTTCAGTCCATTTACTTTTGAAAGCTTTGATAAAAAAAAATATATAAAATAAAATATAAATTTTAGAAAGAAAAAAACCCAGCTTAAATGGATTGGTTGTCTCCCTGCGTGTATTAAAATGCTTACAACAAACATGTAAATCCATGATTATGGGGACATAAGTGCATATGGTGTTATAGTTCTAACTTATAAGGCCTCTAGCAATATTTGGTTTTTTAATTGTTCCCAAAAAAAAAAGCAGTATCTGGATCTTACTATGTTAGGATAGATTGCACGAGCTTAAAGAGATGTCACTAAAGAATATTTGTGTTGCAAGTTTCAACTAATACAATCATTAATCATCCAATTTAGCTTGATAATGTTGCTAATATCAGTTTGTACATAGTCACATAATCTATTTCATGCTTTAATGGCTGGAGATGTATAATAGTAAATACCAGACTGTTAAAAAGGTGTGATATAAACAATTTAGAGCTAAAAACTTTTAAAGTATTATGAATATTAAATCTGTAGATAAACTTGTAAAAATTTTGATTATTGATGACGTGTGAAGTTGGTGGTTATTATTGTATATTATTGCTATTGTTTTTGGGTATGGTAGGAGTAAATGGGAAACTGTAATCTATATTCTTGCTTGCTTGGGTTCGTATATGTAATATTGATTTTGTGAGATGCTCTTGTAGGTCTGCTGCAAGTGCTGCAATTTTTCGTGTGCTTAGGGTCAATTGAAAACGTTAAGACATATTACGAGCCTTAGTTTGGATTTACGAAAACAAATTTCCCTCGGATTGGTCTCTACATCTGTTGCGATTTTGTTATGTTTAGAGAGTTGCATACGTTTCACTCTGTGTTTTATATGTTGGTGTTCTCGGCCTTTCTTTTTCGATGGGGAATGATGCTTACCAATTTTTGGTTTTTTTATTATTTATATTTATTTTATTCTTGTTAGCACCGGATTTTAGTAGGATTTCTTTTGGCTGTTTGTGCATTGCTTATGGAGAAATTGAAAGAGGGCCATTTCTCACTCAAATGGTCCACATCATCTAAACATGTTTGCTGACTTTCAGGCTTGATCTTTTACTACTGTAGCCCCCCAAAAGCTCATCTGACCCCAACATGGTACGTATCCTATAAATAGCAACTCAAATGTTTCAGTTCGCTAAGTTTGAAAAGTCCAAAGAGCGCAGACTAGCCACAGAGCTTGGATACGGTTTCCCGATCGGAGATCCATGGATCACAGACGGTATCTCCCCATGGCCTTTCGCACTTACAAGGCCTTTCACAGCTCAAATCCATGCATTAAACTCATATAATTTATATATTTTAAATTTTGTGAACTCTGATCAATTTTGTGCTTTTTTGTACAGATGACCGTGCTTCAGGATTTTGTCGGAGCATCTTATGTTTTTTGTTTAGGTAATGGTCGTCTTGGTCGATAGTTATGTTGAGTTATATTTGTTCATTAAATGTATATAGTAGTGCAAGAGATGGGGGATCTTGCCATTTATTTCATTTACTCCCCGTGCAATAATTTACTTAAATTAGATAGGGAGATTTTGCCACTATGTTTACAGGTTGCACCAATCTTCTATTTACTAATAGATTCTATGGGTAACTTTTTTGGTAACTTTGTAAAAATTACAATGTCTGTGCATCAAAGCAATCTCAATATTTATTGCTATGTTTGTACTTTCTAGCTCTCGCACCCGATTCTAAAGTCCTTTCCTAAACCACTTCCCGTTCAGTTGCATCTAAACAAGTTCAAGCACTTGTGATTTCATATAGCATACATAGACACATTTTTTTAGAATCTGCTACTTGGTGGTTTGGAATTTCAGTACTAATAGTATTCATCAGGTCATAGGTGAAGTGCGCTTTCATGCTTTGTGGCAGGTTGTCATGTTCGATTGTAGTAAACTCTATTAGAGGTTTTTTAATAGGACATTCAAGTGAACATTTTAGGCGTAATGCTCCTTACAAGGACTGGTATTAAAATGAGTCTTCCCGGGGCACCGCCCGGGTATTACACTAGTTTTAATATGATTTTGACTTGGAAATTAATAATTAAAGTATTGGAAAAATGATTTTGAATTGTTATGAGAAAATAAATAGGTAAAAGAGTCACATGACTTATTGTGACTAATAAAGTAGTACATGTTTTAAATTAATAAAGTTGACGGTAAAATAAAATAGTTGTTTTTCGCAAATGGTTTTCGGGTTCTAGACAATAGGTTAGAAAGGGGATAAAAATTACACTGCAATATAATAAAGTCGGTTGTGTGACCGACTCATTTTCTTCACCTACTTTTTCCCAATTTGCTTTACTCTCTTATTCACTTCAAAAACACTTCAATTAAACCTAGCAAGAAATCAAAAGAAAGGAAGCAATTAATTTGGTGTTTTGGATTCAAGCTAAGTCTACATCAGATTAACATCATCATCATCCTTATTCCTTTCAACTAGTAAGTGTGTTCTTGTGTTTATGAACTTATTTTAATGAAATGGGTTTTGATGATATAACCCAATTCTTGTTATTTAATGATTCTTGTGTATTTGTAAAGGTTTAAAACCAAGTTTGTAACATGTTTGATAATCTAATTTTATGATAATCATTGATTTTGATTATGAACTCAAGAAACTCCATTAATGGAGGAAAGTGAAAAACTTGGTGAAAGCTTTAAAGTGGGTTTTGATTGATACTATGAAATCTTAGGATTTTTAATATTCTTAAATGTTTACTGATGATTATAATGAAGGATGTTATTGTTTGGAACAAATAATTTGATGGAAATCTTTGAATCAAAGAATCAAATTTAATATAGGTTTGGCAAAATCTACACTAAGGTTTTAAAATCATCAATCAGGTATTATGAATCAGCAATAAGGTCTTCATAATCTGCAATCATGTCTCTGTCTGGCACTAGGCTTCTGTCTTTGTTTAGGCTTTTGTCAAGAAAGAGGCTTATCAACACTCAGGTCTAGAAATCAACAACATGGTTATGAAAATCAGCAATCAGGACTTCAAATCAACAATCAGGTGTTGTGTCTAGAAAGAGGCCTCTATCTTAGATTAGGCCTATTTCAATGATAACTAGTAGTAGTAGTAGTGGTAGTATTAGTGTGTTATAATTATGACTTAGTATTTATATTCTAGCTTGATATATATGATGATGGTTTGAGATTAAGTAATGAGGTTAGTGAGTTTTAAACTAGCTAATAAAAAATGATTATTAGTTAAATAGTATGAATGATGCTTAAAACTTGTTTATTGCAATTGGATTGAATTCCATATATGTATATAAGAGATGTAGATTGTGTCGACTTGTTGGATACATAACTAAAGTGATATAGTGTTTATAAGTTAGATGTTATAAACTTTTGGAATGAGTTTCATGTTGTGGAATATGTGTGTTATTATGAAGGGCTTACTTATTTGATAATATATATATATATATATTGAAATATGTTATATGATTATAACATAGACTATTTGTTATGGATGAATTACTGACTTGTTATTATTTATATTCTCAGATAAGCAGAAGGAAACTCAGTGATATAAGACAACTGAGTTAAGAGACTGGGAATATCGGTGAGTGGTAACTGTAGTCGTCGGTTCAACTCAGTTGTAACAGGTTTGGTTACAACGGGTGAACATATTGGTTATTGATTATTGACTGTTTGATCTGCTGAGATATTGTTATAATTAAATTGGGTTAATTGGTTTATATTGTTCCATGATTGCATGACGATTATGCATTATGTGATACTTGGGCCATTGGGCATCTGTGATTATTCAGAGGTCAACACTGGTTGGGTTTGTTGCTATTGTTTGGCTGGCGGGGTTTCCGATACACATCGTTGATGGATGAACCCTAGTCAGTGAAGATAGATTCAAACTATCGGTAAATCACTGTTTTGGCCGGCAGTGGTTTAAGGGTTCTTTGATTGGCTAATCAGGAACCGTCAGTCCTCTTTGACGCTATGTGTTTATATATGTGTACGATGCTTTATGCGGTAAACATAGATTGTTGTGTTTATTTGTTGTAAGATTTGTTATTTCTGGATTGAACTGTCGGTTACAGTTCCATTCACTTAGCTGTGAGCTAACCCCTCGATATTTAACATTTTGCAGATTATGATTGGATTATGGGATGGGCGATTGGATACTGGATGGGATGTTTGACTACTGTTGCGACTACTCTGATGTTTTTTTTTTGGAAATCATATGTTTTGGAAAAATTATATAACACTCGGCCGATAGTATTGAGTTTTGAAACTGAAAGTTAATAATTGTAATCTTTTAGGAAAGTTGAAATTTTTGGTATATTGGGACTCGCTTCCAATGGTTTAAAATATAAAATATATTAGAATAAAAAGGGGTGTTATACGTTAAATGATATTTTCAATTATAAAGGAAACTTTGAGTTAGAAGGGTTTTCATTATCAATTATTCTTTTATTTCTTTACTAGTTTAAGACCCGCAAAATTTGCGGGATGACACATTGATTTATGTTTTAAAGGAATAATAAGTATTTTTATGCTTGTAGGATAGGACATTGTAATGTGTTTATCTAAAAAATATCAATATTACTCACCTCAAGATGATCACTAATTCACTCCTTAACCGCACCTTGGATTAGTACAGCAAGGCCAACATTCAAAATGGAGGAATCTACCCCAATAGCAAATGTTCTGACATGTGGTATTGCAAACTACTGATCAAATACAACAAAACAGAGCATCATAGATCCGAAGGGAGTGCGTATAACATTACAGATCTCATCGACGACTTATGAAATATTTATTGTCTCTATATCCGTTGCTAAGGACCCACAACTTCCCCAAAGCTTGTCACGAGGTTCATTAGACTAACCTGAAATGCTATGTGTTCACCAAGAGCCTTCAGTTGACATACTACTTTTCCACATCTATCATATTACATAGTATTATTTTATATAAACTACTTCACCAAATTAGTTGAAAAAGTCGTAATAGTTAAAGTTTGAGACTTATTCAGAACAGACATAATATATTCAATTAGACACGTTATAAATTCAGAATATAATGGGAAAAAAACAAACAGGCACATAGTTAAATAAGTAAAGCATGACTACATAGACGTTTGGATATTGATTTGGTAGATGAAGTGGCTCAAGTGCTGTAATACCCGTCAAATTAGGACTATCAATTAGGGCCTAATCAAGTGTAATACATGTAATTAGTTCTATGTTAGGCTAATTAATGTATCGAAATATATATTGTTGAATATATACAATCATGCGATTTGATTGAATCGTACGCATCTCAAATCGAATGGATTTCGATTCAATTAATACGGACGTTGGTGAACAATTTTATTAAGTAATTTAACATTATTCAATAATACTATCGTATTTAAAATATTGTTTTGATAATATTTCATATTCATTTCGTATTGTACAATTAACAATTTCGCGATTAAAAGATTTAACGCGCAAACAAACGAAACCAAGTAAAATTATATTTTATAACCTAGTCGTAAAGTAATTAGTGAATTATTTCAACAAAAATATTGAGATATTAATAGTATTTTAAAACGTGTATTTAAAAGTATAAAATAAATATTTAACATTTAACGGTCAAGAAAACAAACATCGCACGGAGCGCGAATACACGGGATTTAAAAATGGAGACCCACACCCCTGTGGGCCCCCACCGAAAATCATCCAAATGGGGGGGGGGGGGGGGGGGATCCCATCCATTTCCTCATTATCATTATCACCATCATCTTTCTTCCTTTCTTTTTCTCTCAAACAAACCCAAACCACAACCTCCTTAAATCACAAAATAACATCACAAAACGACCTTGAACCCTCACGCCCGTTTGGAAGAAAAGAATCACCGCGTCACGATCTACAATCCTATCTTTTCAGATTTCTCCGGCGTTAACTCGTAATATTTCCGACAAATATTGAAACTCTTAAATTTTGTATATTTTCACTTGTTTGTGGTTTATATCAACTTAAAATGTCCAAATATGGGTTGGGTAAAAGATTTAGACCAAACGGTGACCGGAAAACTCGTTTTCGGCTCAAAATCCGGCCAACAGACGTAAGTGTCGCATAGACCAGCGCGGCGTAGCGTCACTTAATGCGTCACTTAAGTGACGCACTGAGTGTCGCTAAAAGCCCTAATTTTGCGTCACTTGCCTAAGTGTCGCTAAAAACCCTCTTTTTGCGTCACTACCTAAGTGTCGCAAATTCAATATCCGTCACTACAAACTGACACTTCTAGCGTCACTTACCTAAGTGACGCATATAATCGAATTCTGAAATCACCCGACACTTGTACCCGACACTTGCTTAAGTGTCGCCCCTTATGCGTCACTTCCTCAAGTGACGCTAATAATTCAGAACTTACCATTTTATGCGACACTTCCTGAGTGTCGCCCAGAGCCATCAAGTGACGCTATAAGTGTCGCATGAAACAGAATCAAGAAAACACATTTTTTACTAAGTGTCGAGACCTAAAATTTTATCACTTGATTTCACCCAAATTCAAGTTTTAGATGCGTTTTTCACCAAAGCAATATAGTAGAAATAAAAATTTTTCAAGCTAACCTGGCATCTCGACCCCAGCCAGGGGCTCTGCCCCTTGGACCCCGCCAGGGGTTGCCACCCCTGGAACCCCGCTAACTAGGGGCGCTGCCCCCGGACCCCCGTCATCTAAAGTTTGTAAATACTTTTTAAGTATAACACTTCAAAATCAAAATAATAATATTGAAGATTATTATTACAAACAATCACCAACGGGCCGTACACGTTTTCAAAACTCATATCAATCAACCAAATCATAGTCATTTGGACATTCTAGTTGGACGAACAACTACAAAGGTAGTCTTTATAGATACCTACTCACGTTTATAACCATCGCGTGTCGTGGACACCCTCAGGTTACAAGTCTTCGGACTACAATACTCGGCAAACCAAATCAAGTTTATTAAGTTACACACTTCAAGACTCAGGTGAGTCTCATGGCCCATATTTTACTGTTTTACTCAGGGGTGTGATATCAATGCCCGTTTTATTTACAATTGAACGCAAGTACAAATCAAAATCAAATACTGCATGAGTTTTTTTCACTAATCAATTTAAAGTCCTCCACAACATAGTTTGGTAATACGTAGTAGTGTGAATGTTAGTGTATGGTACCATATAGGATTGAAAATCCTCGTTCGGGTTAGCAAGCACTAACTGGTCAAACTGACGCATTAGCATTTGTGTAGACGAGTGTGGATTAGTGTCGTGTGCCCGATCAGTCACGGTCGTCAACGCAACGGAAAGAGGACACGGCAGTGGAGTTTTAAATTTATAAGAGCTGGGGACCTAAGTTTTACTACGGCTGTATAGCAGTAGTATGACCTAGGGTCGTTCTTCAAGCTAATCGTATTGTGAAACGAGAGTATCAAGACAAGTCGTTTATTTTAGTGATGGGATTTTTAAAACAGAGTTTGAGTGGGTTTTTGTTACTTAGGTCCGTATTTTAAAGCAATTAAATAAAAAGTAAATAAATGGAAAATAGAAATAGGGATGAAATCAGTATGGAGGATATGTGTCTGTTATGACTTCGTTAGCTTATGCGGAGGTGATGCTAGGGTTTTAGTATGAAAACGTCTTTTAAAGGTTTGTGTCTTATCTGAGCTTAATTGTTCGTAGTGTAAACACTAGTATCCTACTGATTGGGGAAACCAATCAATATGTCACTGAATACTAGGCCAAATTGAGTCTGATCGGAGGAGGATGCTCAACTCTTCAACGTTATCCAGTGATGGAGTAACGACCCTTCTTGGAATGTTAGTTCCTGGGTGCATGAGATAGAGTAACATACCCACTAAGGTTCCGATCTTTCTTAACACTACGGGGATAACAAAGTCAGACAAGGCATTTAAGATTAAGACTTGGTTTTGGTGACTATTAACTTTATATTAATGGTTATATTTTAGTCTAGAGCTTTCATCACGGTGTACAGTGCGACTATGCATTTCCACAGTTTTCCAGACCCAAGATGTATTAACGGTGTACAGTGCATCTGAGCATTTCAACAGTTAGGTGTACTAACGGTGTACAGTGCGATCAAACATTTCCACAGCTTTGAAGTCAAACCAGGATGTGACACAGTCTTCAACCACCGACATTTCCTTAGCTCTACGTATTTGTACTTCACCAAAGGTGTTTCCAACGTTACACGAAGTACAGTGCCGTTTATCGTGGTCTTTCCGGGGTCACATACTTTATGGTCACTCTAGACTAGTTTAAACTACGTTTGTATTAAAGCCCAACCATCTATGATATGAACCAGCCCTCACTATTTCCCAATAAATCCCTGATTGATTCACAGTGTACTATACGAAAGGTTTTAAACAGTATTTCCACAGCTACGCAATTCAGACCATGTTTACAGTTTCAGAAAACATAGATAGGTAGTGACCGTTTGATCAAGGTTCGCGACTCCTTGTCATAAAGGTTCTAACCACGTTTAATTGGAGGAAAGGCGGTTTGGTTTAGAAATTCATAAATACAAGATTAATAGATCACCGGTTTTCATTTATATCATATAACTGGAAACATTATTTCCACAACGGATTGTGCCCACGACTTTCATAGCTTCCACGTTCCGTACTACACACATAAGTGATGATTCCGGCGCTATACAAATGAAAGCCGTATAACGTTACCTCCGTTATTTCATAATGTTATCCAATTATATGTTTAAAGCAGCATCACCCCACACATATATAAACTAACTACATCATAACAAACACACAAGGAAACTACTCACTACGCATAATAACAGATCCTAAATCTAGCATAATAACAATATCAATTATCATTATAACAGATAAGGAAAGAAGTAACCGTTAATAAAGCGTAGATTGAATAAGCGTTTAGAGAGAGAGTACAAGCAGAACTTCCGCAATATCCTTGACAATATTACAATAAAAGCCCCTGAACTATTCCCTACGCTATTACAAAAGTAGTCCCTCCGTTAGTTTCAGTTAAATATTAACTGAGAACTAACTGGATCTAACCCTAATTTCTAGAGAGAGAAAGAAAGAAATAGAGTTTAGAGAGAGAGTGTGTGTGTGAGAGAGAAAGTGGAAATGGAGAAATGAATGGAATGGTGAAGTGTCTAGAATGATGGAGGAGAGGCCTCCTATTTATAGGCAAAGCTTGAAATCAGCCGAACAACTCGCGAAGCACGCACGTACAAGCAAACGAAGCACAAACGAGCAGCATATGGGGGTCATGGGGCCGTATACGGCCTTCATAGGGCCGTATACGGTGTATAAAGGGCCGTATACGGTCTATGAAGGGCCGTATACGGTGGCCAAGGCCGTATACGGCCTCCGTCTGATTTCGTTCGTTGCTTAAAACGTCCGTATCTCCTTCGTTATGCGTCCGTTTGACCTGATTCTTTCGCCTGTGTCTTCGTAATTCCGTTACGCTTCTAATGGTGCCAATATCACTTAAATTGGATGTGTACAACTTTAGCATAGCCGAAATCACTTTATAGGAGTTTGTAATCGTCCAGTCTTTTCCGTCCTTTGTCCGATTTGCATGATTCTTGATTTTCTCGTCTCGATTTTACCTATTACATCATATCATAAGGTTAGAATATGTTTATCATAGGATAAATGAGGGTGCGAGAGTTGGTTGCTGTTTATTTGCTCCGTTTTGTTCGTTATTCGGATGTTTTTACTGATTTTTGTAGCAACGTCTATATTTTGAGCACTTTAGTGAATTTTAGTAAATAATGATTGTTTTGGAATGTTTTCACTAAAGATGTGCCCAAAAAGTGTGGAATAATGGCCTTGAAAACATGACTTTTTGCGTTACATCAAGTTATCCCACACTTAGACGTTGCTTGTCCTCAAGCAACACTCAGTTTCTGAAAACATTTTAAAACAATTTTTAGAGCGAGCTTCAACATTTTTAAGAGTTACCACTGTCAAATGCAAATAAGATAGTTTCAGGAATATAGGGAAAGATAAGATGATCCTTCCTTAAACAAGAAAATATTCTCTTAGGCATACATCCAAATCTCATGATCTTGGAGTACACATGACTAAGCGATCTCACTAAAGGTGGTCACTCAATTCACTCAAAGTATATCGGGTTTCCTATCAGTCTAGAACAAAAGAAATCGCTCAAATAGCCAGTCATGCAGCACTCATCGTCATAGGCTTGGTCGAGAATCGGATCTCCACCACTTAGGTGAGGACGGTGCTAATTATCCCAAGACATTCATGAGGGTTGTAGTGTTTGGTGAGGGGTAAAGGGTATGGATAGTGGTATTTTTGGGTTTGTAAGGGTTGCTTATCTTAAAACAACTGAGATTATGAACAACTTTATTTCAGAACGGAGAGAGAGGCAGCTTTTGGTCTTCTATCAGAATCTTCTTGTGAGGATGATACTTCAAAGGACTTTAAGCTTTATTCTTGCGGAACTATTTTTCTTTCTTTTCTTCTTTTTATTTTCTTTTTCTGCTTTTGTATTTTTGTATTTTTCTTTTCTTCTTCAGAATTTCTTTGCTAGAGAATTTCCAAGGATATTTTTCTTCTTTGATTCTTTCAAAAATCCCTTATCTTGAACGTTTCGAGTCTTTTTGCGGTGTCAATTTTTCACACCAAGGATTCTTCAATCTTTTTGAGAGCACGAAAGGGGTAGGATAAGACATTCTAAAAGATGTTCTTCATAACCTCAGAAATTCTAAGATAAGTTTGGGAGTATTTTGGGAAGTAGGGTTTATTGGGGGTTTTATGAAACGAAAGGTTTATGCTCAACAGGGTTTACTAGGCAGATCATCGATACTAAAAATGAGTATCGGAAGGGTTTTGGGCTTGAAGAGATATGTGAAAAGGGGTTTATATCCTAGGGAATGTCAAGGTCATCTAATTGCACCTATACCGCGTACGGTACACACCAATGTGGTCTTGAAGCGTATGTCAAGAGCAAGTTCTAATTCAGAGATGCATGCATCGGCACACACAAGAAATGATTAGTGAAGCATTAAAGATGAATGCTATTAGGCTCAAGATACCTCACTGCAAATAGGGTTGTATGTGCTTCGTCATGCTTCCATCAGATTATTATTTCTTGTTTAAGCAATTTCTACCTTATTTTCCCTAGACTCCGAAATATATTACTCACATCTGAAAATAGCTCCTCTCAAAAGATATTTCGGCTCAAAATTAGCAGAGTAAATCAATAGATTTAGCTCATACTTTTAATTTTCTTAAAAAATTTTTGAAAAATTTGAGGAACATTTTCTGAGTTTACTATTTCGGACATTAAAAATTAAAGAAAACTAACCAAGGTATTCTATACCTGCTATCCCACACTTAGAGAAACATTGTCCCTAATGTTCTCTTTAGTTGAGATTTACTGGAAGTAAAATCCCACACTTAGAGTTTGAACATGTAAGAAAATGTTTCTCAAGTGTTTGTTTTGGGCTGGAATCCCACACTTAGTGATAAGCTTAGGATAGAGTATAGACTACTTTCACAAACTAACAAAGCAAATAATATACAGAATCATAAACAAAAGAGAGTAAAGGTTAAGACACTCCCCAGATAGCGAGCAACAAAGAAGCTGAGAATCTGAATTTGCTGAAAAGAGGTGTTGCCAAGATCTTTTTCTGCATTCATGAAGAGCGGCACAGCTTCAAGCGTCTTGCTATTTGGTTTCTTTTCCATCCATTATTCCCTTTGTGAATCAATCTCGTAAGTGTGAACACGTTGGTCGTACCAGTTTACAAACTCAAGTTATTTGCAAATGAAAGATAAATCACCGTCTCAGAACTTTGAAAAGATATTTTCTACTACAAATCATTTTTATAAAACATGTGTTTTTAAACGAGTTCGAGCATAATGCATAAAAGTAGTATGCAAGTACCTCAAATGCTCGAAATACATGAATTATCATTTTTCAAATTGATTTCCTTACTTCTGAGACGAGTGGTTTATTTGCAAATAAGTTGAAATATCAGAAAGTGTTTTGGTGATGACCAAGTGTGAAGGATAGTCAGAGATATATCTTCACTTATTGACACTGTTCTCTCTACACGTATTATTACACGGGTTGCCTCCCGAGAAGCGCTGCTTTTAGAGTCGAGAGCTCGACTTTGCCTTCCATCAGATTTAGTTGGTGCTGGAACCACCAGGACCGGAAGTGCGCAGTAGTGGAATCCTGGGGTTGCGTGGGTATATTCTCAGAAAATGGCGAGCGATGATGTCGACGATGTTTGGAATCTCAGATGAAAGTATGGGGAAGCTCTGAAGATGTTGCTCTGTAATCCTTTTTATGTGCAGCAGGTCCCATGTGATCTCCTTTACTGTGCTGGAGATAATTTCGCGGGAATTTACAAAAGAGAATCCATCAGCTTCAATCATCTCTCGTTCAGGATGGTATTGTCTGAGTGAGTCCATAAATCCAAAGAACTGCAGGTGTAAGGTCTCGTGATCTGCAATACTGGAGTTTACTCCAAGTTCTCGGATAGATTCATGAATACCCTGGATGAGATTTGTCTGGTAGTGGGAAAACGTGAGGTCGGAGTTCTTAAAGGTATTGTTCATCATGTCGTAAACCTCACGTAATCCGTAGTTGAATATTTGACTGTGCTCTTCATCAGGTACTTCAGCGAAGATTTCCTTGATTCGATCAGTGAGGAAGTTCGCGATGTTAACCATCGAATCTTCTGGTATAGAAGAAGGGATGACACGTGTCCTCTCGTCAGAACTCTCATACTCGAGATCTTCGGTAATCTTGTGAGCGTGGTACTCGATGGTGCAGTCAATGTAGAACCGATGAGGAGAGGTCTCGTCGATATGATCATTCCTAGCCATAGAATCGAGGAGTCCCCTAAGATCATTCATCAACCGGATGTCTATGTCTGCGTCAGGATTCCCAGTAGCATTGTACATATTGCTGCGATAAGAATTTAAGAACTCGTGTTGCTCAGCAGAATATGGAAATGCGGATCTGAACAGCGTGTCATAGACCTTCCTGTACATGCGTCTTTGGTCTTCAAAGAACTCAAGCTCCTTAGGTGTTGGTCCAGCAATGTGGTGCTCTCGTAGCAGTTGAGCAGCGAGGTCTTCGGCAAAGGCATTTAGGCGGTTGTGAAAGAATCTGTAATCTTGGGAATTCTCGGCTTGGTTGACCTCAGATTCGGCTATGATTTCCTTAATCAGGTTCCTTTGGTGTGGAGTGTAATCATTGGTGGAGTTAATGATAATGCTTGTCATCATAGGTATGTCGTTTTCGAATTCTTCAATAGCACTAATCATTTCCTCATGGTTGGAGATAGTCGGAATTTGAGGAGAAGCGGGAACAGTCGAAGATGCAAGAAGTCGGACAGACCGAATATCTATTGGAACGTCAGTATAGATGATGTCATCGTCATCACTTTCCTCAGCTGGAGTATCCCTAGCCTGGAAATCAGGGAACTCAACAGTATCGGAATGTGGAAGGGTGTCATCAGTAATCTGAGATATCGGCTGAGAGGAATCCATCTCGATGTCTTTTTCCTCCTGAGATTCAGAATCACGGCTACATCCGGATGTACTTCCCTTCTCGAACTGACTTCGAGGTGCAGATGTGTCAAAGGTTTGAATCCTTTGGGGAAGTCGGGATGCTTTATATGCTGCAATCTTTCTCAAGAGTTTGTCTCGAAGCTCCGGGTGCTGTGCGGATAAAGCTATAGTCTTCTCAATATTCAGCAGAGCGTCAAGTCGGGGAGACACGAGAGGTTTGGTGGGATCAATAGCTGATGCAATGAGTTT
Organism: Helichrysum umbraculigerum; assembly: GCA_949592205.1. Lineage (NCBI taxonomy): Eukaryota > Viridiplantae > Streptophyta > Magnoliopsida > Asterales > Asteraceae > Helichrysum > Helichrysum umbraculigerum. Next base: position 10,187,553 of record CATIUR010000003.1, on the reverse strand, counting down.
CTCCATGGTGAGACCAAATTCTTCATCGTGAGAGTAATCAGTCGGTGTATCTTCATCTGATTCATCTTGTGACAGAGGGATGAAGTTCTCGAGGTTCTCGATTTGCATAATCTCTGCTGTCGGTAAATATGAGTCAGGAAGGTATTGATGAGGTGGTGTGGACTGATATACTTCCTCGGGCTCTGATTCTTCCTGTCCTTCCTCGGATTCTTTCATTTCTTCTGGTTCCGTTTCTTCCATCTCTTCTTCCTCTGGTTCTGTTACAGGTTGTTCCTCTTCTTCTTCATCCTGCTCTGAATCTTCCTCCTCCTCTATTTCTTCCTCTGGTTCAGATTCTTCCATTTCCTCGTCTTCTGATTCTGACTCTTCAGTAGCTGAGATAAGACAAGTATGCTCGTATGGCCTGTATGGTTCTGGCTCTGAATCAGAAGTGTCATCATCCGAAGTAATTCTGCCCATGGATATTGCGTATATCTCTGCATGCTCCATTATTGAACAGTCGTTCTGATAATTTTGTATGATATTGTCTGTCCATGTGCTCGCAGACTGATAACCTGAGAATATACGTCAATAACAGAACGTGCAGTATTCATGAATGGCCTACCTAGGATAATGGGTATGTTAATGTCTTCCTGTATATCCATCACTACAAAGTCAGTGGGGAAATAAAACCTGTCAACTTTTACCATGACATTCTCAGCAATGCCTTTCGGGTATCGGACTGATTGATCGGCAAGCTGGACGCTCATTTTAGTGGGCTGGAGAGGTCCTAATTCTAATCTGGAGTAGAGCGAGTAAGGCATCAGATTGATACTAGCTCCAAGATCGGCCAAGGAGCGTATTGTGCCTGAGTGATAGATGGAACAGGGTAAGGTGAATCGTCCCGTGTCTCCTAGTTTTTCCGGTAAGGCATTCTGGATGACGGCTGAACACTCGGCGTTCAGGGAGACTTTAGGAGTGGAAGGAATCTTGTCCTTAGTTGCCAGCATTCGTCGGATGTACTTCGTACTAGAAGGGATTCTAGACACGGTGTCTAAGAATTTTCCATCAAGTTTGAATGACTTGGCATTGTACTTCTTGTGCAGGCGGTTAGGGAAAGGAATCTCAACCTCACGATTCGGCGTGGGCATTGATTTGGTCTCAACTGTCGGCGGGACAGGAGAATGTTCCCTTGGAGAAGCAGTCATAGAAGGAGTTGGTTTATCAGAGTTTAAGGTCTTGGCTTCCTCGACGTGGGGGTTCTGAATAGTATTGCTTGGTAAGGTCCCTTGCGGTCGGGTATCGAGACGTTGGGCTAACTGACCGATCTGGTTCTCAAGGCTTTTCAGGAATGAGAGTTGATTTCGAAGGAATAGATCAGTTTGGTCTTGTCGAGCCGTAGTCTTTTGGTTGAAAGCGGTCTGACCTTGGATGAATTTGTTGAGGTTGTCATCAGTACTCATGACTGGAATGATGGTCTTTGCAGGCTCAGCAGGCTGGGTATCCTCAGTGGCGTTTAATGGAAGTGGTTGATTGTATGGAAGTTGTGGTTGTTGGGGGTACGTCGGATATCGTGGCTGAAACCTGGGCTGGAAAGGGGGTTGGTTGTTCCGTGGAGGATATTGGTTTCCTCGAGTTCGTGGTGGTGAAGTTCTAGCGAAACCGGGAGGATTTTGAGGTCTGACAGGAAACTGGGCATAGTAGACTGAACCGTCAGTAGGATCTTCGTACTCAACCTCGTATTCTTCAGCGGGATGGTTGGTACAGTTCTGGCAAGCCTGAACTTGGTGGATCTGCTGTGGTTGTTTCTTCAGATCTGCTATTTGTTTTGTCAGAGTCTCAATTTGATCGCTCAGAGACTTAATGGCTTCAGTTTGGCGGGTGTTGTTTGCGGAGAGGGGTAATGATGAGGATTGCTCATCAGACTTCCAATCGTGGTGATGCATCGTCATATCCTCAATCAAGCTCCATGCTTCATCATCAGTAAGTTTCATGAAGTTTCCTTGAGCTGCTGCGTCAAGATTGATGCGATGGTTAGGATCAAGACCTCGGTAGAAGGTGCACACCTTGTCAGTCTTTGTCATTTGGTGGTTTGGACATTTTCTCAGTAAACTCTTGAATCGCTCCCATGCTGAGTAGATAGATTCATCGTGGGCTTGTTGGAAGTTTGCGATGTCATTCTTTGCCTGAGTTTGTTTGGACGGGGGAAAGTATCTAGCGAGAAACTTATTACCCATGTCGGTCCATGAGGTGATTGAGCCGGTCTCAAGTCCCTCAAACCAGGTAGAAGCATGTAAAGCGAGAGAATAGGGGAACAAGTATAAGCGGATGATATCCTGCTCAACCCCATTCTGCTTATAGGAGTTTGAAACCTGAATGAATTTGTCGATATGAGTGTTGGGATCATCACGGGGTAGACCGTGGAATTGGCAGTTATCTTTTATGAGTTGTACGATGTGGTGTTTAAGCTCAAAAGAAGCTCCGTCAATCACTGGATAGCTAATCGGTCCTCCTCGTCCTTCGATGGATAGTTTGGTGTTATCAGCGAGAGTAACACGAGCGGCCATTTGTGGAAAACGAGAACGTCTTTCATTGCGGATGGTACGGATAATCGACTCAGGATCGGGTACGAAAATGAGAGATTCAGATCCGGATGATCTGGTCGAATATCGTTGTGGGATATGGGAAGATATTGTCGGTTGGAACAAGGAAAAGAAAATAAGAATGGGAAAGAAGTATCACTAAATAGAAAACTCGTCTGGATGCTTCAGAGTCTTACGATTAACTCCCCGGCAGCGGGGCCAAAAACTTGTCGTGTGCCCGATCAGTCACGGTCGTCAACGCAACGGAAAGAGGACACGGCAGTGGAGTTTTAAATTTATAAGAGCTGGGGACCTAAGTTTTACTACGGCTGTATAGCAGCAGTATGACCTAGGGTCGTTCTTCAAGCTAATCGTATTATGAAACGAGAGTATCAAGACAAGTCGTTTATTTTAGTGATGGGATTTTTAAAACAGAGTTTGAGTGGGTTTTTGTTACTTAGGTCCGTATTTTAAAGCAATTAAATAAAAAGAAAATAAATGGAAAATAGAAATAGGGATGAAATCAGTATGGAGGATATGTGTCTGTTATGACTTCGTTAGCTTATGCGGAGGTGATGCTAGGGTTTTAGTATGAAAACGTCTTTTAAAGGTTTGTGTCTTATCTGAGCTTAATTGTTCGTAGTGTAAACACTAGTATCCTACTGATTAGGGAAACCAATCAATATGTCACTGAATACTAGGCCAAATTGAGTCTGATCGGAGGAGGATGCTCAACTCTTCAACGTTATCCAGTGATGGAGTAACGACCCTTCTTGGAATGTTAGTTCCTGGGTGCATGAGATAGAGTAACATACCCACTAAGGTTCCGACCTTTCTTAACACTACGGGGATAACAAAGTCATACAAGGCATTTAAGATTAAGACTTGGTTTTGATGACTATTAACTTTATATTAATGGTTATATTTTAGTCTAGAGCTTTCATCACGGTGTACAGTGCGACTATGCATTTCCACAGTTTTCCAGACCCAAGATGTACTAACGGTGTACAGTGCATCTGAGCATTTCCACAGTGTTCCTGATCTTTAGGTGTACTAACGGTGTACAGTGCGGTCAAACATTTCCACAGCTTTGAAGTCAAACCAGGATGTGACACAGTCTTCAACCACCGACATTTCCTTAGCTCTACATATTTGTACTTCACCAAAGGTGTTTCCAACGTTACACGAAGTACAGTGCCGTTTATCGTGGTCTTTCCGGGGTCACATACTTTATGGTCACTCTAGACTAGTTTAAACTACGTTTGTATTAAAGCCCAACCATCTATGATATGAACCAGCCCTCACTATTTCCCAATAAATCCCTGATTGATTCACGGTGTACTATACGAAAGGTTTTAAACAGTATTTCCACAGCTACGCAATTCAGACCATGTTTACAGTTTCAGAAAACATAGATAGGTAGTGACCGTTTGATCAAGGTTCGCGACTCCTTGTCATAAAGGTTCTAACCACGTTTAATTGGAGGAAAGGCGGTTTGGTTTAGAAATTCATAAATACAAGATTAATAGATCACCGGTTTTCATTTATATCATATAACTGGAAACATTATTTCCACAACGGATTGTGCCCACGACTTTCATAGCTTCCACGTTCCGTACTACACACATAAGTGATGATTCCGGCGCTATACAAATGAAAGCCGTATAACGTTACCTCCGTTATTTCATAATGTTATCCAATTATATGTTTAAAGCAGCATCACCCCACACATATATAAACTAACTACATCATAACAAACACACAAGGAAACTACTCACTACGCATAATAACAGATCCTAAATCTAGCATAATAACAATATCAATTATCATTATAACAGATAAGGAAAGAAGTAACCGTTAATAAAGCGTAGATTGAATAAGCGTTTAGAGATAGAGTACAAGCAGAACTTCCGCAATATCCTTGACAATATTACAATAAAAGCCCCTGAACTATTCCCTACGCTATTACAAAAGTAGTCCCTCCGTTAGTTTCAGTTAAATATTAACTGAGAACTAACTGGATCTAACCCTAATTTCTAGAGAGAGAAAGAAAGAAAGAGAGTTTAGAGAGAGAGAGAGTGTGTGAGAGAGAAAGTGGAAATGGAGAAATGAATGGAATTGTGAAGTGTGTAGAATGATGGAGGAGAGGCCTCCTATTTATAGGCAAAGCTTGAAATCAGCCGAACAACTCGCGAAGCACGCACGTACAAGCAAACGAAGCACAAACGAGCAGCATATGGGGGTCATGGGGCCGTATACGGCCTTCATAGGGCCGTATACGGTGTATAAAGGGCCGTATACGGTCTATGAAGGGCCGTATACGTGGCCAAGGCCGTATACGGCCTCCGTCTGATTTCGTTCGTTGCTTAAAACGTCCGTATCTCCTTCGTTATGCGTCCGTTTGACCTGATTCTTTCGTCTGTGTCTTCGTAATTACGTTACGCTTCTAATGGTGCCAATATCACTTAAATTGGATGTGTACAACTTTAGCATAGCCGAAATCACTTTATAGGAGTTTGTAATCGTTCAGTCTTTTCCGTCCTTTGTCCGATTTGCATGATTCTTGATTTTCTCGTCTCGATTTTACCTATTACATCATATCATAAGGTTAGAATATGTTTATCATAGGATAAATGAGGGTGCGAGAGTTGGTTGCTGTTTATTTGCTCCGTTTTGTTCGTTATTCGGATGTTTTTACTGATTTTTGTAGCAACGTCTATATTTTGAGCACTTTAGTGAATTTTAGTAAATAATGATTGTTTTGGAATGTTTTCACTAAAGATGTGCCCAAAAAGTGTGGAATAATGGCCTTGAAAACATGACTTTTTGCGTTACATCAAGTTATCCCACACTTAGACGTTGCTTGTCCTCAAGCAACACTCAGTTTCTGAAAACATTTTAAAACAATTTTTAGAGCGAGCTTCAACATTTTTAAGAGTTACCACTGTCAAATGCAAATAAGATAGTTTCAGGAATATAGGGAAAGATAAGATGATCCTTCCTTAAACAAGAAAATATTCTCTTAGGCATACATCCAAATCTCATGATCTTGGAGTACACATGACTAAGCGATCTCACTAAAGGTGGTCACTCAATTCACTCAAAGTGTAACGGGTTTCCTATCAGTCTAGAACAAAAGAAATCGCTCAAATAGCCAGTCATGCAGCACTCATCGTCATAGGCTTGGTCGAGAATCGGATCTCCACCACTTAGGTGAGGACGGTGCTAATTATCCCAAGACATTCATGAGGGTTGTAGTGTTTGGTGAGGGGTAAAGGGTATGGATAGTGGTATTTTTGGGTTTGTAAGGGTTGCTTATCTTAAAACAACTGAGATTATGAACAACTTTATTTCAGAACGGAGAGAGAGGCAGCTTTTGGTCTTCTATCAGAATCTTCTTGTGAGGATGATACTTCAAAGGACTTTAAGCTTTATTCTTGCGGAACTATTTTTCTTTCTTTTCTTCTTTTTCTTCTTTTTATTTTCTTTTTCTGCTTTTGTATTTTTGTATTTTTCTTTTCTTCTTCAGAATTTCTTTGCTAGAGAATTTCCAAGGATATTTTTCTTCTTTGATTCTTTCAAAAATCCCTTATCTTGAACGTTTCGAGTCTTTTCGCGGTGTCAATTTTTCACACCAAGGATTCTTCAATCTTTTTGAGAGCACGAAAGGGGTAGGATAAGACATTCTAAAAGATGTTCTTCATAACCTCAGAAATTCTAAGATAAGTTTGGGAGTATTTTGGGAAGTAGGGTTTATTGGGGGTTTTATGAAACGAAAGGTTTATGCTCAACAGGGTTTACTAGGCAGATCATCGATACTAAAAATGAGTATCGGAAGGGTTTTGGGCTTGAAGAGATATGTGAAAAGGGGTTTATATCCTAGGGAATGTCAAGGTCATCTAATTGCACCTATACCGCGTACGGTACACACCAATGTGGTCTTGAAGCGTATGTCAAGAGCAAGTTCTAATTCAGAGATGCATGCATCGGCACACACAAGAAATGATTAGTGAAGCATTAAAGATGAATGCTATTAGGCTCAAGATACCTCACTGCAAATAGGGTTGTATGTGCTTCGTCATGCTTCCATCAGATTATTATTTCTTGTTTAAGCAATTTCTACCTTATTTTCCCTAGACTCCGAAATATATTACTCACATCTGAAAATAGCTCCTCTCAAAAGATATTTCGGCTCAAAATTAGCAGAGTAAATCAATAGATTTAGCTCATACTTTTAATTTTCTTAAAAAATTTTTGAAAAATTTGAGGAACATTTTCTGAGTTTACTATTTCGGACATTAAAAATTAAAGAAAAATAACCAAGGTATTCTATACCTGCTATCCCACACTTAGAGAAACATTGTCCCTAATGTTCTCTTTAGTTGAGATTTACTGGAAGTAAAATCCCACACTTAGAGTTTGAACATGTAAGAAAATGTTTCTCAAGTGTTTGTTTTGGGCTGGAATCCCACACTTAGTGATAAGCTTAGGATAGAGTATAGACTACTTTCACAAACTAACAAAGCAAATAATATACAGAATCATAAACAAAAGAGAGTAAAGGTTAAGACACTCCCCAGATAGCGAGCAACAAAGAAGCTGAGAATCTGAATTTGCTGAAAAGAGGTGTTGCCAAGATCTTTTTCTGCATTCATGAAGAGCGGCACAGCTTCAAGCGTCTTGCTATTTGGTTTCTTTTCCATCCATTATTCCCTTTGTGAATCAATCTCGTAAGTGTGAACACGTTGGTCGTACCAGTTTACAAACTCAAGTTATTTGCAAATGAAAGATAAATCACCGTCTCAGAACTTTGAAAAGATATTTTCTACTACAAATCATTTTTATAAAACATGTGTTTTTAAACGAGTTCGAGCATAATGCATAAAAGTAGTATGCAAGTACCTCAAATACTCGAAATACATGAATTATCATTTTTCAAATTGATTTCCTTACTTCTGAGACGAGTGGTTTATTTGCAAATAAGTTGAAATATCAGAAAGTGTTTTGGTGACGACCAAGTGTGAAGGATAGTCAGAGATATATCTTCACTTATTGACACTGTTCTCTCTACACGTATTATTACACGGGTTGCCTCCCGAGAAGCGCTGCTTTTAGAGTCGAGAGCTCGACTTTGCCTTCCTTCAGATTTAGTTGGTGCTGGAACCACCAGGATCGGAAGTGCGCAGTAGTGGAATCCTGGGGTTGCGTGGGTATATTCTCAGAAAATGGCGAGCGATGATGTCGACGATGTTTGGAATCTCAGATGAAAGTATGGGGAAGCTCTGCAGATGTTGCTCTGTAATCCTTTTTATGTGCAGCAGGTCCCAAGTGATCTCCTTTACTGTGCTGGAGATAATTTCGCGGGAATTTACAAAAGAGAATCCATCAGCTTCAATCATCTCTCGTTCAGGATGGTATTGTCTGAGTGAGTCCATAAATCCAAAGAACTGCAGGTGTAAGGTCTCGTGATCTGCAATACTGGAGTTTACTCCAAGTTCTCGGATAGATTCATGAATACCCTGGATGAGATTTGTCTGGTAGTAGGAAAACGTGAGGTCGGAGTTCTTAAAGGTATTGTTCATCATGTCGTAAACCTCACGTAATCCGTAGTTGAATATTTGACCGTGCTCTTCATTAGGTACTTCAGCGAAGATTTCCTTGATTCGATCAGTGAGGAAGTTCGCGATGTTAACCATCGAATCTTCTGGTATAGAAGAAGGGATGACACGTGTCCTCTCGTCAGAACTCTCGTACTTGAGATCTTCGGTAATCTTGTGAGCGTGGTACTCGATGGTGCAGTCAATGTAGAACCGATGAGGAGAGGTCTCGTCGATATGATCATTCCTAGCCATAGAATCTAGGAGTCCCCTAAGATCATTCATCAACCGGATGTCTATGTCTGCGTCAGGATTCCCAGTAGCATTGTACATATTGCTGCGATAAGAATTTAAGAACTCGTGTTGCTCAGCAGAATATGGAAATGCGGATCTGAACAGCGTGTCATAGACCTTCCTGTACATGCGTCTTTGGTCTTCAAAGAACTCAAGCTCCTTAGGTGTTGGTCCAGCAATGTGGTGCTCTCTATTAGCAGTTGAGCAGCGAGGTCTTCGGCAAAGGCATTTAGGCGGTTGTGAAAGAATCTGTAATCTTGGGAATTCTCGGCTTGGTTGACCTCAGATTCGGCTATGATTTCCTCAATCAGGTTCCTTTGGTGTGGAGTGTAATCATTGGTGGAGTTAATGATAATGCTTGTCATCATAGGTATGTCGTTTTCGAATTCTTCAATAGCACTAATCATTTCCTCATGGTTGGAGATAGTCGGAATTTGAGGAGAAGCGGGAACAGTCGAAGATGCAAGAAGTCGGACAGACCGAATATCTATTGGAACGTCAGTATAGATGATGTCATCATCATCACTTTCCTCAGCTGGAGTATCCCTAGCCTGGAAATCAGGGAACTCAACAGTATCGGAATGTGGAAGGGTGTCATCAGTAATCTGAGATATCGGCTGAGAGGAATCCATCTCGATGTCTTTTTCCTCCTGAGAATCAGAATCACGGCTAGATCCGGATGTACTTCCCTTCTCGAACTGACTTCGAGGTGCAGATGTGTCAAAGGTTTGAATCCTTTGGGGAAGTCGGGATGCTTTATATGCTGCAATCTTTCTCAAGAGTTTGTCATAAAAGCTCCGGGTGCTGTGCGGATAAAGCTATAGTCTTCTCAATATTCAGCAGAGCGTCAAGTCGGGGAGACACGAGAGGTTTGGTGGGATCAATAGCTGATGCAATGAGTTTCTCCATGGTGAGACCAAATTCTGCATCGTGAGAGTAATCAGTCGGTGTGTCTTCATCTGATTCATCTTGTGACAGAGGGATGAAGTTCTTGAGGTTCTCGATTTGCATAATCTCTGCTGTCGGTAAATATGAGTCAGGAAGGTATTGATGAGGTGGTGTGGACTGATATACTTCCTCGGGCTCTGATTCTTCCTGTCCTTCCTCGGATTCTTCCATTTCTTCTGGTTCCGTTTCTTCCATCTCTTCTTCCTCTGGTTCTGTTTCAGGTTGTTCCTCTTCTTCTTCATCCTGCTCTGAATCTTCCTCCTCCTCTATTTCTTCCTCTGGTTCAGATTCTTCCATTTCCTCGTCTTCTGATTCTGACTCTTCAGTAGCTGAGATAAGACAAGTATGCTCGTATGGCCTGTATGGTTCTGGCTCTGAATCAGAAGTGTCATCATCCAAAGTAATTCTGCCCATGGATATTGCGTATATCTCTGCATGCTCCATTATTGAACAGTCGTTCTGATAATTTTGTATGATATTGTCTGTCCATGTGCTCGCAGACTGATAACCTGAGAATATACGTCAATAACAGAACGTGCAGTATTCATGAATGGCCTACCTAGGATAATGGGTATGTTAATGTCTTCCTGTATATCCATCACTACAAAGTCAGTGGGGAAATAAAACCTGTCAACTTTTACCATGACATTCTCAGCAATGCCTTTCGGGTATCGGACTGATTGATCGGCAAGCTGGACGCTCATTTTAGTGGGCTGGAGAGGTCCTAATTCTAATCTGGAGTAGAGCGAGTAAGGCATCAGATTGATACTAGCTCCAAGATCGGCCAAGGAGCGTATTGTGCCTGAGTGATAGATGGAACAGGGTAAGGTGAATCGTCCCGTGTCTCCTAGTTTTTCCGGTAAGGCATTCTGGATGACGGCTGAACACTCGGCGTTCAGGGAGACTTTAGGAGTGGAAGGAATCTTGTCCTTAGTTGCCAGCATTCGTCGGATGTACTTCGTACTAGAAGGGATTCTAGACACGGTGTCTAAGAATTTTCCATCAAGTTTGAATGACTTGGCATTGTACTTCTTGTGCAGGCGGTTAGGGAAAGGAATCTCAACCTCACGATTCGGCGTGGGCATTGATTTGGTCTCAACTGTCGGCGGGACAGGAGAATGTTCCCTTGGAGAAGCAGTCATAGAAGGAGTTGGTTTATCAGAGTTTAAGGTCTTGGCTTCCTCGACGTGGGGGTTCTGAATAGTATTGCTTGGTAAGGTCCCTTGCGGTCGGGTATCGAGACGTTGGGCTAACTGACCGATCTGGTTCTCAAGGCTTTTCAGGAATGAGAGTTGATTTCGAAGGAATAGATCAGTTTGGTCTTGTCGAGCCGTAGTCTTTTGGTTGAAAGCGGTCTGACCTTGGATGAATTTGTTGAGGTTGTCATCAGTACTCATGACTGGAATGATGGTCTTTGCAGGCTCAGCAGGCTGGGTATCCTCAGTGGCGTTTAATGGAAGTGGTTGATTGTATGGAAGTTGTGGTTGTTGGGGGTACGTCGGATATCGTGGCTGAAACCTGGGCTGGAAAGGGGGTTGGTTGTTCCGTGGAGGATATTGGTTTCCTCGAGTTCGTGGTGGTGAAGTTCTAGCGAAACCGGGAGGATTTTGAGGTCTGACAGGAAACTGGGCATAGTAGACTGAACCGTCAGTAGGATCTTCGTACTCAACCTCGTATTCTTCAGCGGGATGGTTGGTACAGTTCTGGCAAGCCTGAACTTGGTGGATCTGCTGTGGTTGTTTCTTCAGATCTGCTATTTGTTTTGTCAGAGTCTCAATTTGATCGCTCAGAGACTTAATGGCTTCAGTTTGGCGGGTGTTGTTTGCGGAGAGGGGTAATGATGAGGATTGCTCATCAGACTTCCAATCGTGGTGATGCATCGTCATATCCTCAATCAAGCTCCATGCTTCATCATCAGTAAGTTTCATGAAGTTTCCTTGAGCTGCTGCGTCAAGATTGATGCGATGGTTAGGATCAAGACCTCGGTAGAAGGTGCACACCTTGTCAGTCTTTGTCATTTGGTGGTTTGGACATTTTCTCAGTAAACTCTTGAATCGCTCCCATGCTGAGTAGATAGATTCATCGTGGGCTTGTTGGAAGTTTGCGATGTCATTCTTTGCCTGAGTTTGTTTGGACGGGGGAAAGTATCTAGCGAGAAACTTATTACCCATGTCGGTCCATGAGGTGATTGAGCCGGTCTCAAGTCCCTCAAACCAGGTAGAAGCATGTAAAGCGAGAGAATAGGGGAACAAGTATAAGCGGATGATATCCTGCTCAACCCCATTCTGCTTATAGGAGTTTGAAACCTGAATGAATTTGTCGATATGAGCGTTGGGATCATCACGGGGTAGACCGTGGAATTGGCAGTTATCTTTTATGAGTTGTACGATGTGGTGTTTAAGCTCAAAAGAAGCTCCGTCAATCACTGGATAGCTAATCGGTCCTCCTCGTCCTTCGATGGATGGTTTGGTGTTATCGGCGAGAGTAACACGAGCGGCCATTTGTGGAAAACGAGAACGTCTTTCTTTGCGGATGGTACGGATAATCGACTCATGATCGGGTACGAAAATGAGAGATTCAGATCCGGATGATCTGGTCGAATATCGTTGTGGGATATGGGAAGATATTGTCGGTTGGAACAAGGAAAAGAAAATAAGAATGGGAAAGAAGTATCACTAAATAGAAAACTCGTCTGGATGCTTCAGAGTCTTACGATTAACTCCCCGGCAGCGGCGCCAAAAAATTGTCGTGTGCCCGATCAGTCACGGTCGTCAACGCAACGGAAAGAGGACACGGCAGTGGAGTTTTAAATTTATAAGAGCTGGGGACCTAAGTTTTACTACGGCTGTATAGCAGCAGTATGACCTAGGGTCGTTCTTCAAGCTAATCGTATTGTGAAACGAGAGTATCAAGACAAGTCGTTTATTTTAGTGATGGGATTTTTAAAACAGAGTTTGAGTGGATTTTTGTTACTTAGGTCCGTATTTTAAAGCAATTAAATAAAAAGTAAATAAATGGAAAATAGAAATAGGGATGAAATCAATATGGAGGATATGTGTCTGTTATGACTTCGTTAGCTTATGCGGAGGTGATGCTAGGGTTTTAGTATGAAAACGTCTTTTAAAGGTTTGTGTCTTATCTGAGCTTAATTGTTCGTAGTGTAAACACTAGTATCCTACTGATTGGGGAAACCAATCAATATGTCACTGAATACTAGGCCAAATTGAGTCTGATCGGAGGAGGATGCTCAACTCTTCAACGTTATCCAGTGATGGAGTAACGACCCTTCTTGGAATGTTAGTTCCTGGGTGCATGAGATAGAGTAACATACCCACTAAGGTTCCGACCTTTCTTAACACTACGGGGATAACAAAGTCAGGCAAGGCATTTAAGATTAAGACTTGGTTTTGGTGACTATTAACTTTATATTAATGGTTATATTTTAGTCTAGAGCTTTCATCACGGTGTACAGTGCGACTATGCATTTCCACAGTTTTCCAGACCCAAGATGTACTAACGGTGTACAGTGCATCTGAGCATTTCCACAGTGTTCCTGATCTTTAGGTGTACTAACGGTGTACAGTGCGATCAAACATTTCCACAGCTTTGAAGTCAAACCAGGATGTGACACAGTCTTCAACCACCGACATTTCCTTAGCTCTACGTATTTGTACTTCACCAAAGGTGTTTCCAATGTTACACGAAGTACAGTGCCGTTTATCGTGGTCTTTCCGGGGTCACATACTTTATGGTCACTCTAGACTAGTTTAAACTACGTTTGTATTAAAGCCCAACCATCTATGATATGAACCAGCCCTCACTATTTCCCAATAAATCCCTGATTGATTCACGGTGTACTATACGAAAGGTTTTAAACAGTATTTCCACAGCTACGCAATTCAGACCATGTTTACAGTTTCAGAAAACATAGATAGGTAGTGACCGTTTGATCAAGGTTCGCAACTCCTTGTCATAAAGGTTCTAACCACGTTTAATTGGAGGAAAGGCGGTTTGGTTTAGAAATTCATAAATACAAGATTAATAGATCACCGGTTTTCATTTATATCATATAACTGGAAACATTATTTCCACAACGGATTGTGCCCACGACTTTCATAGCTTCCACGTTCCGTACTACACACATAAGTGATGATTCCGGCGCTATACAAATGAAAGCCGTATAACGTTACCTCCGTTATTTCATAATGTTATCCAATTATATGTTTAAAGCAGCATCACCCCACACATATATAAACTAACTACATCATAACAAACACACAAGGAAACTACTCACTACGCATAATAACAGATCCTAAATCTAGCATAATAACAATATCAATTATCATTATAACAGATAAGGAAAGAAGTAACCATTAATAAAGCGTAGATTGAATAAGCGTTTAGAGATAGAGTACAAGAAGAACTTCCGCAATATCCTTGACAATATTACAATAAAAGCCCCTGAACTATTCCCTACGCTATTACAAAAGTAGTCCCTCCGTTAGTTTCAGTTAAATATTAACTGAGAACTAACTGGATCTAACCCTAATTTCTAGAGAGAGAAAGAAAGAAATAGAGTTTAGAGAGAGAGAGAGAGTGTGTGAGAGAGAAAGTGGAAATGGAGAAATGAATGGAATGGTGAAGTGTGTAGAATGATGGAGGAGAGGCCTCCTATTTATAGGCAAAGCTTGAAATCAGCCGAACAACTCGCGAAGCACGCACGTACAAGCAAACGAAGCACAAACGAGCAGCATATGGGGGTCATGGGACCGTATACGGCCTTCATAGGGCCGTATACGATGGATAAAGGGCCGTATACGGTCTATGAAGGGCCGTATACGTGGCCAAGGCCATATACGGCCTCCGTCTGATTTCGTTCGTTGCTTAAAACGTCCGTATCTCCTTCGTTATGCGTCCGTTTGACCTGATTCTTTCGCCTGTGTCTTTGTAATTCCGTTACGCTTCTAATGGTGCCAATCTAACTTAAATTGGATGTCTACAACTTTAGCATAGCCGAAATCACTTTATAGGAGTTTGTAATCGTCCAGTCTTTTCCGTCCTTTGTTCGATTTGCATGATTCTTGATTTTCTCGTCTCGATTTTACCTATTACATCATATCATAAGGTTAGAATATGTTTATCATAGGATAAATGAGGGTGCGAGAGTTGGTTGCTGTTTATTTGCTCCGTTTTGTTCGTTATTCGGATGTTTTTACAAATTTTTGTAGCAACGTCTATATTTTGAGCACTTTAGTGAATTTTAGTAAATAATGACTGTTTTGGAATGTTTTCACTAAAGATGTGCCCAAAAAGTGTGGAATAATGGCCTTGAAAACATGAATTTTTGCGTTACATCAATTAGGCACTCGTAGGAGGCACCTCGATCGGAATTCCTTCATTGGACCCGACCCCCAAGTTAAGCTCAGACTATGTGCTCATGACTGTATAGTTACCTATATTTTGCTTTATTGCAACTTAAATTCAATTAAATCTTGCGGTTCATTCAATATGTTTTGACATACAAACCTGTGAGCTCACCAGCGTTTCGCTGACCCATTTTAGCTTGTATCACAGTTACTCAGCAGTAGTTTGGACTGCCCAACAGGATACTTAGCTCGAGTCAGCATACAAACCATCAGAGATTTAGCTGCATTATTATATTTTGTATAAATTAATTATGTATTAAAATCTCTCAATTTTAAACCGAGCTAATGTACTTAATATTTTGATGTAAACATTCGTTTAATCAATACAAGTTAAAACGACGCATGTAGTGGTCGTTCATTATATCTTTGTGCTGTGATTATTGATTAGTCGCGCCCCGACCCGATTCGCTTCCGCAACCCGAATTTGGGGGTGCGACAAGTGCAATAGCAAGTACTGAATCTTAAGCATGGAGGATCCCTTTCAATTAATTTTAAAAAATATTACGTGATTATATAACCAAATTGTTTATTACTAAACAGGAACGGGGAAGCATAGAATGACATAAAATTAAAGTTTATTACCGGTGTCAAAATTTTGTCGGCAACATTGTGATCATATAATCTTCATTGTTAAGGTAACATAAAAAGTGACATGCCACCAACACGTCATTAATATTTATTTTAATCCATAATGACGTATAATACATATGGCAACTTCTGCCCATTAGATGGGACTTTTAGAGGGAACTCCGCTAAATTATTCGAACCACAAGTGCTCATGTATAATAAAAACTACAACCGACAATGTAAATCACAGTATGCCAGTGAACCTTGAAGTGACAAGGCTAATGGTTAGTGGTTTAATGTTCAACAAAACAGAGACAAGGTGACAAGGTACCTGTGGTAACAACCGATGTATCCTCCCGTTCCCATATACCTTCCCGAGAATTCCTATTTTTAAGCTGACAACAACAAAAAAATAGTTAAGAGCAATACTCCAATCAAATAATTGATTTCCAGATCATCTTTCTTAGATTTCAAAGAACTGGTCAAGCGGGGCTAGCTATAGGTCAAGACAATTGAAGTTATAAAAACAACCCCAGTCAACCAACACTAAGTAAGCATGTCGACATTGCCACCTCACGGTTATTTAATAAAAAGAGCACAGTATTAACCAAGCACGACCCAATTCAATTCAGCCCATATTAAATGCTACCCTGCCCGCCCATTCTGCCATGTCATCTTACACACGAGAATCCCCCTTAAAAATTACATATACCTGGAATAATGAATCCTTGTTGACAACCCTCAGTGGCCGGCAAAAGAGGATCGATGCAATAATGTTTATCAATTTTCCAGACCGGTAAATAGTTAAAAATCTGAGATAGTTGATCAAGTGCCTTATGACATCATCAAAACCAAATAAAAATTCCCAAAAATACAAAGGACATGAAAGGAAGATTGTTGATGACAAATGTAACACCCTCAAATTTATTGTTTAGCGGAAGCACGTTTTGGGTGTTACGAATCAATAATCACAGCACAAAGATATATAGTAAACGACTCTATATGCGTCGTTTTAACAAAATATATTGATAACTGAAATGTTTACAACATTTAAAGCTTTACATAGCTCGAGTTTAAATAAAAGGAGATTTCAGTACATAAGTACTTGTACAAAATATACTAATGCAAGAAAATCTCAATCGTCTGTATGCTGACTCGAGCTAAAAGTCATGAAGCAGAAACATCCTACTGCTTGGTACCTGCGATACATGCTAAAAGGTCAGCTAAAAGCTGGTGAGCTCACAGGTTTGAAATCAGTTAATATAATATGAACCGCAAGATTTAAATAATGAATTGCATCCAACAATTGATAATGATAATAATCGTGTATACAGCCATGAGCACATAGTTGAGCTTAACTCGAGGGCCGGGTCCCCTATAGAGAATTCCGGGCGAGGTGCCTCCACGAATGCCTAATCAACATTCGTCTTCCCAAATATTAGTACGTCCGTTTACCCGGTTAGTGCTTGCTAACCCGAACGAGGAGGGTCAATCCTATATGGTACCATATACTAATATTCACGCTACAACGTATTAACAACTATGCTGACGGAGGACTTTAAA
The DNA here is from genome assembly GCA_949592205.1 of Helichrysum umbraculigerum. Lineage (NCBI taxonomy): Eukaryota > Viridiplantae > Streptophyta > Magnoliopsida > Asterales > Asteraceae > Helichrysum > Helichrysum umbraculigerum. The sequence goes on along the minus strand of CATIUR010000003.1, from coordinate 10,170,597 downwards.
TGATTAGTTGTGAAAAACTCATGTAGTATATGAAATGTTTGTACTTGCGTTCACATGTTAAAAATGAGCAATATATCACACCCCTGAGTAAAACAGTAAAAATAGGGGCTATGAGACTCACCTGAGTCTGAAAGCGTTTAAACAAACGTAAGTTGATTAGCCGAGAAATGAAGTCCAAAGACTTGTAACCTGAGGGTGTCCACGACACGCGATGGTTATAAACATGATTGGGTATCTCAAAAGATCACCTTGTAGTTGTTACACAACTATATATATGTCCAAATTACTACGATTTGGTTGATTTGTTAAGTGTTTGAAAACATGTACGGCCCGTTGGTGACAGATTTGTAATAATAATCTCAACTATTATTATTTTGATTTCGTGGCGTTTTACTTGAAAAATGTGTTTTGATTGTGTTTTAGAAGCCGTTACGGAATCTAAGTACGGGGGTCCGGGGGCAGCGCCCCTGGTAGCGGGGTCCAAGGGGCGGCAGCCCCTGGCGGGGTCCAAGGGGCAGAGCCCCTGGCTGGGGTCGAGCTGGGATCTGAATTTGGGTAAAATTTTATTTCTACTATATTGATTTGACGAAAAACGCATCTGGGATCTGAATTTGGGTAAAATCGAGTGATAAATTTCGAGTCTCGACACTTAGTAAAAATCTGAGTTTTCTGTGTTTTGCGACATAATATGCGACACAAAAGTTGATATGCGACACAAGGGTTGTGTCGCATAGAAATGCGACACAATATCTATACGACACAAGGGTTGTGTCGCATAGATGCGAGATGCTGATTCAACAGCGACATAGTGATAGTGTCGCATAGTATTTGCGACACAAGGTACGACACAATATTGTGTTGCATAGGGTACGACATAACTGGTTTCATACGACATAAGAGGCAAAATACGACACAACATGCGACACAAGGCTTGTGTCGCATGGAAGAACACCAGCCCAGAAAGTCCGGCTGTCATGATTTTTCCGGCCAAAAATCCGATTCAAACCCGTTTTTAAGCTATAAAATCGTGTTCTACACTTTGTAATGGACATATATAAGTTATAATAACAACTAACAAGTGAAAATACTTAGAATCGAAAGGTTTCGGGATTTTGTCGGAAACTTACAAATTGCCGAAATGGAAATCCGGAAAGGTAGAAATGTAGATCGTTGCGAGGTGGTCGTGAATCTCTAAAAATATTGATGATCCGAGTGCGTTTGATTATGTTATTTTGCGATTTTTTTGTGGATGTGGTGATTTGGTGATTTTTGGAGAAAAAGAAAGATAGAGAGAGAAGTTGGGAGGTGAAATAAAAGAGAAAGAAAGAGAGAGGTGGGGTTTTGTGAAAGCCTCACCTTTTTCAGCTCCGCAATTGCGCTCCGCGCGGTGTTCGTTTTCTCCGTCTTTTAACGTTTAATAAATATTTTACATATTAAATGGTAAGTTTTAAAATACAAATTTATTACGCGTTATTCTATTTAAATATTTTACAAATCAATTTATATTTGAGTTATAAAATGTAAGTTAGTTTGTTTGCGCGTTCTACATTTTTAAATCGTATAAGTTTTGTTTGTATGATCCGAATGAATACGAAATATTATCATAATTGTATTTTTGATATAAAAACGTTATTTAATAAAATTGGTCACCAACGTCCGTATTAAATTGAATCGAAATACATTCGATTTAAATTGCGTACGATTTAATCAAATCGCATTTTTTGTATATATTCAACAATATATATAATTCGATACATTAATTAGCCTAATACAGAACTAATTACATGTATTAACATATGATTAGGCACTAATTACTAGTCCTAATTTGGCGGGTGTTACAACAAATATATCATCAGGGAGGGCACCTCTGAATCTTGGAAGAGTCTGATCTGCAATTCTGCAGAAGCTTAAACCCACACTCTGCGCTTTAGTAAGGTCGCCTTCAGTGATATTAAGTTCCTGAAAAAGAACAGAAGTTTTAAGAATTTAATTTCAAAAGGAAGGTGCAAAATGGAGTAGAACTTTAACTTCGTAATGAAAATAGAATATTTTAAAAGAGAACGATTCATATCGTTATAAGACTTCATTCTTAGTGAATCGTAAATCTTTCTATTAACAGTAGCTAGATACTCAAGAAGCACATACAACATATAAAAATGTCAAATCAACAAACAATATAATGAAAATAGAACATGTCTTAGTTTCCGTCTTACCACCATCCAATTTGATTTCCTCGTAGAGGATTGGGGATGCAAGGAACCCAAGAGAGATAGAAGCTTTTGCTATACTTTTGCTACTTTGTGTTTATAGTCAGTCTTAATTCCAATCCATGATCAAATTGCTTTTAACAATGATTAAAATGTATGTCCCATAATTCTGGATGGGAAAAGCTGCTTATGATGTCAATGGCATCCGATTATGAGGTAATATATATGTTAACCACTGTAATCAGTTCAAGATAAGATAATTATAATAATAACAACAATAATAACATTTTTGACCGTAGTCTATTCCAAACCATTACATATCCCACCAGGACCTGACTATTTTGCATGATAATTACACTCTGCCTGATTTTTGACCCATCTCTTCTTAGTAGAATGATAAAATTTTCCAGCTATCTTTTTATACGTGTTTGCTCTGTTAACCTGAATGGACCCATTCATAAGTAAATGGGTTAATTGGCACTTCTAGTTTTTGCAATAACACAAGGCTTACCAGTAATGCATTTGACTGGGTCAAAAACGCACATTGTCTCTCCATCATCACTTGGGACACGTTCGGGAACTTCTGTCGAGAAGTCATTTTTTGTACATGAGGGAGCTGTTCAATGTACCTTTGATCATTATCACTTCTAAGAAATCAAAAACCAACAATGTTTTTTTCAAAAATTAACAGCTCAAACATGCTTTCCCATATTCCTGTACCACTATATGAATTTAAAGAAAAATGCACAAGTTAATTCTATTACTATTTTCATTGATTAGGTCCTTACATAAATTTTTAAAGCAGAAGGATACATGTCGCCACCTTATCCCAAAGATGGTTTCTATAGCTTCAAATACCTACAACAACTTTAATTCAGCAAATTCACAAACAAATTTGTCTAATGAATTCAGCGAACCTAGAAACAACTCACAAGTTATAACTTTTCCACAGAAAACACAAACAACCACAATCAACTTTTTCAACATTTTAAGAATGAATTAACCTTAACATTTCATCAAACATGTAACACCCGCCAAATTAGGGCTTTAATTAGTGCCTAAACTACTTGTAATTATGTGTATTTAGTTTTGTAATACTCTAAATATATGTAACGTTTTGGTGTAATTACATACACGCTTACGCGATCTATTGAATCGTACACTTACAATCCGGACGAGGTCCGACATTATTTAGGTGAACGTTGGTGACAAAACTTTTAAATAATGTGGAATTAGCCAAACAAACATTAATTACACTAATATATTTGGTAAAATATATTACACGAAATTTGTATCGCCTAGAACACTCTGTACATGATGAAAACGCGCGAAACGCACCCGGCAGACAAATAAATCCAAGTTATAATTTTTATAACTTAAAATATGTCGTTTTGATTAAAACCTTCATTTAAAATGTCGTGTCTTAAAACGTTAATGAAACACATTATGTTAAACATATAACACTAAATAACATTTAAACGATCGCGAGACATAACGCAAATTCGAGGAACGAGTTCACGAGGCCGAGACCCAAAACGGGTCAGCCCAGCCTCGCGGGTCCAACCCGCGACCCATGATCCACCCCTTTTAAACACCCACCTCTTTCATTTACTCTCATTTTTACCTCACAATTTCACACACCCACACCTCAAACTCTCTCAAATCTCTCACTCTCTTCCTCTTGGATTCGGCAGCAACAACATCAGAACATCATCATCATCATCAAGACACAAACACAAGGATCATCATCACCATCATCATCTTCATCTTCTTCGATTTTCGATTTTGAGGTATAAAACGTTAAAACTCTTTTAAAAGTACTTGTAACACTTTTATTTACATGCTAGAACGTTTCCCCAACGAGTTTATGTCCAAAAACCAACTTAAAAATCCGATTTTTAAAGTTTATATGCGAACAGCCCGTTTCGCGAGCAGAGATCTGTTCGTCCAACGAGTCGAACCGAGATCTCGACTCGCGAAGCCAAACTGCGAATCGAAATCACCTACGAACCAAACTGACCCGCGAGTTGACCTGCGAGTCGAAGTTGACTTGCTAGTCGAGTTGCCCTGTGAACCGAACTGACCCGCAAGTCGAGTTGACCTGCGAGTCGAGTTGACCTGCGAGTCGAGATGCCGCGAATTGTTGATACATGTTTGTGTGTCTGTCAGTTGGTCTATCGAGTTGTAAGTGTCGTTAGTTAGTTTTAATAGAAAAGTCATTTTCTGTATTTGCGACACTTAAGTTTAGCATTAGGCGACACTTGCCTCAGTGACGCATAGCGACACTTAGGTGAGTGACGCATGAGGGCGGCGACATGCGACACTTCCCAAGTGACGCATGTCTGCCGATTTTGTTTAGTATAAATACAAACCTACGGGTTTTCGGCTAGGGTTGACGAAACCCTAGCACCATTTGTCGACTAAGCACTTCTGTAAACAGTTCAAATACGATTTACAAGCTAATATACTCGTTTACTTTGATTAATCATTGTTTTCGGTTTGAGTTTATTACTTGTTTGTGTAATTGATTGATTCCGCCAATCTATTACTATCGATCAACACTTAGATCCACATCCAGGGGCACTTTCAACTGGTATCAAAGCCTCGGAGTTGATTTGATCGACGTGTGTACGTGTATTGGAGAGTTTTCGGTTCGATTTTGTGAAGATCAAAGACATTCTAGCAAGATTAGGATCGATTTGGTGCTATTACTGTGTTTTGAGTAAAGATTTACAGGTTTCGTACGATTGGGACTCAAGAATTTTCGTTAGGTTTACGAAAATTCGATTTTTTTTGGGGTTTTGGGTGTTCACAGCCGCTTCTGCGTCACTCAGAGCGTCACTTCGACACTTTGTGCGGCACTTCGAGCGACACTTCTGTAAGGAACAATTAGGGTTTTTACGACACTCAAGCGCGTCACTTAGTAACGTCACTTGAGTATTATACGTCACTTACATTAGTGACACCTACTGTTCATTCCGACACTTTACTGCGTCATTTGATACGACACTTGTGTATCATCCGTCACTTACTACGAGTGACGCGTTACTTCTGTCAGTCACTTAAAGCGTCACTTACCTTAGTGACTCCTGTTATTGCTAAGCGACACTCAAGTCCGTCACTTGAGTACGTCACTTACGTGTTTATAAGACACTAATCCCTAGTGTCGTTCTGTTTGTTTATCCGTCACTCGATAGCGTCACTTGTCAAGTGCCGCTACTCTTTGCGACACTAAGGTGCGTCACTTACCAAGTGACGCCTGTGTTACTAATCAGCTTCCTAGTTTTTGTTTTAAGTTGATTTTACAGGTACGCTTCAATGTCTGATAAGGAAGATATTAGAGGAATCAGAGAGATGCTCAGACAGAGCAATGATATTGGCTCCAGTAATAAACCTCCGTTCTTTGGACCAGATTTGGATTATGTGTATTGGAGAGATAGATATGAACAGTATATAGATTTCCACTGTCCTAAACTGTGGGGACCTTTAAAAGAACGATATGTTGCTCCAGTGGCTGAAGGAAATTATCGTGGTGTTCCTCCAGCTAAAACATATAATGCTATGTCACCTCAAGAGAAAAAGGAGTATGAAACAGAAAGAAAGGCTCATTCTTCTATCTGTATGTGTTTGCCAAAGGATGTTATGAGACTCTTTAAATCTCATGACACAACTTATGATCTGTGGAAGGCAATTGAGACAAGATGCGGAGGAAATGAAAAGTACAAGGAGGCTAAGCTAGAATTAATCAAAAAGCAGTATGATCTATTTGACATGATTCCTAATGAGCTGACTTCCAGTCTATTCACCCGATACTCACATCTGGTTAGTGAGTTAAATGAAGGAGGATACAATCTCCCTGCACTTGAGGTAAACAAGAAGTTGCTGGACGTGTTGCCAAGTGCTTGGGATGTGAAGGTCCAATTTTTAAAAGAAAATCCAGAACTACAGAGGATGACTTTGGATCAATTGATAGGTATTCTACAAGCTCATGCAATGGAATTGAAGAAGAAAGAATGTAAGTCAGGTGGATCAGTACAGAATTCCACAACTGGTGGTGCTGGACTAGTCAATTCTGGCAAGAGTTATGGTGGAGTGGCATTTATAACGGATACCAATTCATCTTCTGCTTCTTCTGGAGGTCAACATACAGCTTATCTTTCCGGTACATCTCAAGGAAATCAACAAGTCTCACCAGCAATACAAGAGCAAGCTGCAATTTATACAGCTTTTCTGAGCTCTTACAAAGATTTGGTTACTCAACCAAACACAACTTTGGAGCTCATCAAGGAGGATTACGGACAATTGGATGAAGATGATCTAGAACAGATGGACTTGAATTGGAACATTGCTATGATAACAAGAAGGGTTCAAAAATTCTTGCAACGAACTGGACGCAAGAGTTTAGAAGGCAATGGAAAGTCAGGATTTGGTTTTGATAAAAGCAAGGTCCGGTGTTATAACTGCCAGAATTTGGGTCATTTCGCTAGGGAATGCGAGAAACCCAAGATGCCACCGTCGGGCCTTACTAAACCTGATCCTCCAAAAGCGAAAGAAGAGGGCAAGACGTTAGCTGTGGACAATGCTTTGATGGTTTTTGAGCCAACTACTCATGACTGGAATGCGGAGGCTACAAAGTTTCAACAGTGTCTCATGGCTCATATTACACCTGAGGTACAAAATGAATCACCTGAACCTTTAAACTGTATCTCATGCATTAATCTAACTGAATCTCTAGAGGCTTTTCAAAAGGATAACCAAGAGTTGCGAGATAAAGTTGCAAAACTTAATGAGTCAAATAAGTTTTTGAAAGAAAATGAAAAACTCTATGAAAAACATATTGAAGCTCATAAGTTAGATACTCAAACTTATAAAGCTAAAGTTTTTAGTCAACAGGATGCAATTAAAAGTTATCTTACTGAAATTGAACTGTTGAATAAAGAGCTTTCAGACTTAAAAAGTGAGTATGGTAATTATCAAGATAAAGTCTTAGGGTCAACTTCTGCGACAATGATCTTTAATGAAATTATTAGCAACCATAAGCAAGATAGGAAAAGTAAGGGAGGAAAAGGAATAGGTTTTGTTGAAATAGCACCTCCTACTACTTATACTCCTTTACCTGTTAAGGAAGGCCTTGATGAAATTCCAGTTGATTATGCTAAGTTGTTGGGTATCAAGGGTAAAGTGGCTAAATCTAACAAACAGGAGAAGGAGAAAACCACGAGGCCAGAGTATCCCACTCCTAAGTTTGTTAAGCCACTGAATAAATCTCCTGTTAGTGCTGAGGAGATTGTTGAGCAAAAGGATGTATCTCCAGTTTGTTTTGAGGAGATCGTTGAGATTGAGGACATTACGGATCAGGAGTATCCTGAAGTTAAGAGAGTTGAAGTTAAACCTGAAAAGGTGGTTTCAAAAGTTGAACATGAAATTAAGGTTCAAACAAATAAGGGTAAAGCCAAGGTTTTAAACTCAAAACAACAAACTTTACAGTCACCTGTAAAGATTTTGCAACGAAAATTAGTAAATGAAAAAGTTTTGTCTGATAAACCTTCAACTTCGACCTCTCAACCAAAGCAAACATTTTCTAAGACATGTACTCAATGTTCATGTTCTAGAAATGTTTCTCCACCTCCTGTGGTAATGCCTCAGCCTCAACCGTTAGTTGAGACTCGTTCTTGTTTCTACTGCAAGAGACAAGGACATTTGATCCGTGACTGTCCCAAGCTGTCAAATCAGCGCTATGGGAGAGAGATGCCTAGGACATCAGTTTATAGAAATTCCTTTTCAAAATCTCCACCTAGGCGTTACTCAAAGTCTCCCAAGCCTGTTCTGAAGCTAAGTAATGTTAAGCAAAAACCTTTGCCAATTCAAAAGCCCAACATTATTTCTGATATCAATTCCGAACCTTCAAAAGTTTGGAAACGAAAAGAGTCTGATGCTGACTCTTCAGTCGTCAACAATAACACTTCAGATAAAAATTCTAATTTGTTTAAAGATAAAGTCCTATCTGACGTGCTTACTGTTGATGACCATGGAAGACCTAAGTCTGTAAAGGCTTGGGTCTCCGTTTCTCACTAATCTCTTTCTTTGATGTGTTGCAGCAGTCGGAACGTGTGAAGGATAGTTTATGGTATATGGATAGTGGCTGTTCGCGACACATGACTGGCGATGTGTCTCTTCTGACGGATATTAAACCATACTCGGGAGGATACGTTGCTTTCGCAGGAGATTCAGGAGGAACGATTTCGGGAAAGGGAACGCTAACAAATGGAAAAGTTAGCTTTGAAAATGTGAATTATGTGGCTGAGCTGACTCACAACTTGCTGAGCGTTTCACAAGTTTGTGACAAGGACTACACCACGTTATTCACAAAGACGGAATGTGTAATATTGAAGCCGGGGTATGTCATTCCTGAGGATTGGGTATTGATGCGGGCACCTAGAAAGAATGACACCTATGTGATGAATATGCGAACTGTGGAGACTACAAGTGACTATACTTGTCTTCTTTCAAAGACTTCTGAAAAGGAATCACTCCTTTGGCACAGACGGATGGGACATATTCATTTCCGTAAAATGAATTTTCTGATTAACAATGATTTAGTGAGGGGAGTTCCAAAACAGTCATTTGCTCTAAAAGATGACTGTGTTTCTTGTCACAAAGGAAAACTCCACAAGAAGTCCCACAAGTCTAAGGTTGTGAATTCTATTGCAGCTCCGTTGGAACTACTGCATATGGATCTGTTCGGTCCAGTTTCAACAAAAAGCATTGGTGGTCGGTCTTACTGCTTGGTAGTTACTGATGACTACTCAAGGTTTTCGTGGGTATATTTCTTGACTACAAAGGGGGAGACTCCTGATATTCTGGTGTATTTGTTGGATAAGTTGGCAAATCTATGCAACTTAAAGGTGAAAAGGATTCGAAGCGACAATGGAACTGAATTCAAGAACTCAACTCTCGAATTGTTTTGTGCTACAAGAGGAATTGAGCATCAATTCAGTGCTCCAAGGACTCCACAACAGAATGGAGTTGCAGAAAGAAAGAACAGGACAATTATAGAGACAGCTCGGACTATGTTAGCTGACTCCAAATTACCAATCATCTTCTGGGCTGAGGCAGTTAATACTGCCTGTTATGTTCTCAACAGAGTGCTCACGGTTAAGAAAAAGAACAAGACGTGTTATGAACTTTTCAATAATCGTAAGCCAAACCTTCAGTTCTTAGAACCATTTGGGTGTCCATGCATGATCATGATTACAAAAGATAAGGTCTCTAAGTTTGGTGACAAAGCTGTTGAAGGGATTTTTCTTGGATATTCAGTCAATTCTCCGAACAAAAGAGTCTTTAACAAATCAACGAATCAGATTGAGGAACAGTTTGAAGTAAAATGTTTAAGGTATACGGAACCTCCTCAAGGAACAGGTCCAGATTGGTTCTTCAACTATGGAAATCTCTTTGACTCTTTCAAAATTCCTGATGATGATGAAACGGAAGAGTTAGTTTCCATGCTACATGGACTTGATTTTTCTCAAGATACACCAGTTAGTAAACCATCCGACCCATCTCCTAATGCAACACCCGAACCACCACCAACTGATACTACACCAATACCAACACCCACACCACCATCAACAACACCTATTCCAACATCTACTTCTCAAGTTACACCTTCGATAGATGCTCCTTCTACCTCTAAAACAGTGTATAACTACACCAAGGAGCTTCCTTATGATCCAAACATGCCGTCATTAGAGGAAGGAGGAGAGGATGAGGTAAGTGATGAGGGAGAGGAAGCAGAAAATATGAATTATTCTCATTTATTTTCTCAAGGAGATGAAGATGATGATGCTTCTCCGAATATTTCTGCAAATGAGGGAGATCTGAGTAACCTGGAACAGAATCTTGTGCCAGATCAAGTTCCAGTGACTCGGATACATAAGGATCACCCCATTGATAATATCATTGGTGATCCTCATGCAAAGGTTCAAACAAGACATCAAGCGAAACAGACTGATACTGAACAACTTTCGGGTCTGGTAGCTAATATTAATTCATGTTACCTTTCGCAGAATGAACCTAAGAAAGTTGAAGAGGCCTTAAAAGATCCATCCTGGATCGAGGCCATGCAAGAGGAACTACAGCAATTTGAAAAGTTGCAAGTTTGGGAAGTAGTTCCATTACCAAAGGGTGCCCACTTGACTGGCACTCGTTGGGTTTTTCGTAATAAGATGGATGATAGGGGCGTTGTAATTCGTAATAAAGCACGTCTAGTAGTTCAAGGATTCAGCCAAATTGAGGGCTTGGACTATGATGATGTATTTGCCCCTGTTGCTCGATTGGAATCCATACGCATTTTTCTGGCATACGCGTCCTTCAAGGGATTTCGCGTCAATCAACTTGATGTGAAAAGTGCGTTTCTGTATGGAAAGGTTGACAACGATGTGTATGTTAAGCAGCCTCCTGGTTTTGAAGACCCTGCGCATCCTGAATACGTCTGTAAATTGAACAAGGCGTTGTATGGTCTTCACCAAGCACCAAGACTTTGGTATGAGAGGCTAACTACACATCTGATTAAGCATGGTTTTGTGAGAGGGAACATCGATAGCACGCTATTTATTCTTCGTGAACAGTCAGAGGATAGGGAAGATATGCTACTTGTGCAGGTTTACGTGGATGATATTATCTTCGGGTCTACCAATGAGGCAATGTGCAAGAACTTTGAGAAAATCATGAAGTCTGAGTTTGAGATGAGCGCAATGGGGGAGCTCACTTTCTTTTTAGGTGTACAAGTTGAGCAGCTTGCAAAAGGTATTTATATACATCAGTCAAAATATGTCAATGACATGTTGACTAGGTATGACCTGCTCACTTGTAAAACCTATGGGACTCCCATCGAGCTTAATCACAATCTCAAACTTGCTGAGGAAGATGAAGATTGCAAGGAGAGGGACTATCGTTCAATGATAGGTTCTCTTATGTATTTGACTGCCTCAAGACCGGACATTGTATTTGCCGTGTCGATTTGCTCGCGTTATCAGGCTAAACCAAAGGTGTCACATATGAAGGCAGTAAAGCGAATTTTTGGTTATCTCAGAGCTAGACCTACCCTTGGTCTTTGGTATTCAAATGAGAAGACTTTCGCTCTAACAGCCTATTCAGATTCGGATCATGGAGGTTGCAGTATCGATAAGAAGTCTACAACAGGTGGATGTCAATTTCTGGGATCGCGTTTGGTCTCGTGGCAGTGCAAGAAGCAGACTACAGTCTCTCTTTCTACAGCAGAGGCTGAGTATGTTGCTGCCGCTAGTTGCTGTGCCCAAGTTCTTTGGATTCAGCACCAATTACGTGATTACGGGTTACTTCTTACTATGACTCCCATTCACATAGATAACACTGCTGCTATTTCTATCACACGCAATCCCGTACAGCACTCTAAGACAAAACATATTGAACTTAGGTTCTACTTCATACGGGATTGCTATGAAAAACACTTGATAGACCTGGTCCACATAGACACCCTTAAACAAAATGCCGACTTATTCACCAAAGCCTTTTCACGTGCTCGATTTGATGAACTGGTCAACATGATCGGTTTAAGATTCTTTGGGTCTAAAAAGTAATGTGTGACTTGGATAGTTAACGTTATTTGCTTTTATGTGTGTTTATTATTAAAAAAAAAAAAAAAAAAAAAAAAAAAAAAAAAAAAAAACCATCGCAACAGCCACTCTTTGTACTCTTTAGTATTAAAGAAAACGCAAGGTTGCTACATTTTTAAAATAGACGTTGAAGTTGTGTCTGTAAACAACTTGGGATATGATAGTACATCGGGTGACATGCACAAAATGGAATTTTAAGGTTTATCTTGGATGTGTCAGTAGGTTTATCTGACACACTTAAAACAGTTTTTATCTAAATTATCTTCATCATACGATGTATTGGTAGGCATGGTACACACCGGTCTCTGAGGTATTAAGAAGTAATTTACATACATGTCTATGATCATGTGGTAAACACCTTGTGATGTACGACTCTAAGTCTTAATTCCTTAGCATAGCTTGACATACTTCTATTTTTGGATCGTATATCTGAGATCTTTTGGGGGAGTATGCTGATTGTTTCCTCTGTTATACGTAAGTGCAGACCTGGTCTCAATTCAGCTTACTCTCAAAACTAAGCAAACGTGAGTCAATGCACTTGCCAAGTCTTAAATTTAAGATACTAAACAAGGTCGCCATAAATTTGGTTTGACTGCATTTAGTTTTGCTTATACCTGAATCAAGTTATGTTGCTCTGTTGTACGCAAGTACAGACCTGTCACCGCTGGCTTGATTCTTAAAATTGATTCTCTTATATTCTTTCTAAATTTGGAAACTATGTTCATGTCTAAGTTATAGGGGTATATCTATGGTGGGGACCATGGTGAAATATTCATTCTAACAATAAAAGGTTAACTCACAGACACGGATGTAACATGTTTAGGTGGACAAACAATACCAATAATTGTGTTGAAATAATTTTTATAAAAGGTGTTTTAAATGTGCCAAGTAAATTTAAAGTGGACAAATATACTGATGATCGAAATAACACTTACTATTCCTAATAATTGCATGTTATTCCGATATGATCCCTAACCAGACTCAATCAACTCCGTCACCAAAAAGAATGTATTTAGTTTGGTTTTATATTTGTAATTTTGTGTCTTTAAATTTTATTTTTAATTTTATTTTTTAACCAAGTCACATTTACTGTCAAATTGAGCACTCCGCAAAAGATCGATAAAATTTTAAAATTTTTCAAAAACTGTCGATATGCGTCACTTCATAAGTGACGCTCATAGTGACGCATATAAGTGACGCTTTAAGAGTCGTTCTAAGTGACGCTGATTAGGGTTTTGGTATAAATAGTCCGTATCCGGCACTTATTTCTACCACCAACACTATTCAATACGCGTCACTTCCACTACCCTTGCGTCACTTCTCTCGTCGCTGCGTCACTTCGACTGTGTGTGATTTCCGATCGATCTACGGCTTTTTGTGTATTTTGCGTGCAATCGGCCTCCGTTACCTTGTTCATCTCACTCATACGCATCATTAGGTACCGTTTTTATCTATTATAATTGCGTATTCATGATTTAATCGCCGATTGAAGTTTCGGGTTTTTAGGGTTTACGTAATCACGAATATTGGGGTTCGATTTGTTATTGTTTTGTGATAATAAACGGTGTGTTTTACTCGTTTTCACATGCCGCACCGTTTGGTTAACTCGTTTTCAGAAAACCCCAAATTTGGTTTGTCGTGATTTCTGGGCTTGAACAGTGACACGATGATCTTCATCGTTGCGTCACTTCAAGCGTCACTTTCACAAGTGACGCTTACTTGTAATTTCATAGTTTAAGCGTCACTTCATTAATTGACGTTTTTAAACGTCACTTTGCGGAGTGACGCCTTTATGCGTCACTCTCACATAATACTTACCGAGTGACGCTTCGCTTCGTCACTTCCTTAACTGACGCTATCAGTGCCGCTATTACTAACCGTCATTTTATAAATGACGCATACCCGTCACTTGTTAAGTACCGCTTGAATGATATATGTTTCGGCAACGTCACTTACATCAGTGACGCCTTCAATGCGTCACTTACCTTAAGTGACGCATCCTTCTGATTTCTGATTTTCATACGTCACTCCTTAAGTGTCGGATGTGTTACGAGCGTCACTTCTTCAGTGACGCTATAAAATCAGATTTTTCGATTATGATTTTGGGCTTATTCTGTAACGATTTTTGTATTCTTGTTTTGTTTATAGTTACAGATGGAGAATCTTCAGGATTATTATCGTCGCACAAACACCAGGCACAACATTGTTGCATTTTTGGAATCTACGCATAAGAACTCGTTGCCTTTTCGGCCGATGATCGAGTTTCTTAGACGTTCGAGGATTCATTACGCTATTACAGCTTCAGTACCAGTGTATATGAATCAAATCGAGGAGTTTTATGACCACGCATTTATCAGAACAGAGAACGACACTCCGAGGATTGTGTCCACTATGTTTGGTCGTGAGATTCAGATTACACAGGATTCAGTTCGCCGTGTTTTGCAGTTTGATGATGCAAACAATATGCCGACCGTTTTTGAGACCACTTTTATCTACGGGGGTCTTCAGAGATTGGGTTATCCGGCTGATCAGCTTACTGATTTTCGTAAACAGTATCTCTGTAGGGTTTGGAGATACTTAGCTCACATTGTAATTGTGTGTTTATCTCCGCGAAAAGGAGGATATGATGCTGCAAGTCACATGACGTTATCTCTGATGCTGGCATTAGTTTATAACAAGCCGTATAACTTCAGCGGTTATATTTTTGGGAATATGGTTGATAATGTTCGAGCTGGAAAAGAAAAATGGCTGTTATATCCTCGTTTTGTTCAGCTGTTGTTAAATGATTTGAATTTGGGAATAGCTCCGGATCTAAGATCGTTACTATTTCCAAAGCCAATGATGTTACGTGTTTTCAATGACTGTAAGCTGCCACCAAAAGATTCTCAGATCTTGCCTGATCGTGAGTTATTTGGGCACATAGTAAACGAAAACTATGTTGCGCCGCCTGGGGATGGTTATGAGGATGTTGTTGCTCCTCCGGTCAATGATGCAGATTTAGTTGATGCTGCTGTAGCTCAAGATTTGGAGGATATTGAGCAAGTTGAAGAGGTTCCAGCTGAGGAATCTGATGGTGGTCCTACACCACCTGATTCTCCAGGTGATGTACCACCTCAGGATGCATTGGATGGAATACAGTTGGCTGATCCTCGACGCTTTAAGCGTATTTTGAGAAGGATTTCTGCGGGGCGTGTTCATGTACCGCCTAATCTTGGAAAGCGACCAGCTGGGTCTTCTCCGTCTTATGCTAATCTACCATTGAGAAGACGCCAGCGAACAGGAATTATTATTCAGGAACCTGGTCACCAAAGTCAACAACAACAACAACCGCCGCCTGCGATGCTTCAGCAGTTCCTGGATCAGATAAGTCAGATGAACAAGCGTTTTGATGATCAGGCTGCCGTGATTGAAGCTCAAGCTGCTCAAATTAAAGATTTGGAGATCAAGGCAGCTCATGTGCAGGAGTTGCAGCTAGAATTGAAGGATGTGAAGTCTAGATTGTTAGAATTGGAAGCGGTTACTGTTGTTTCGGGGGAGGAAGGTCAGAGAACCTTAGAAACAAATGTAACCCCTCCCCCAGATTCCGAAAATGTAAATCCAGATTCTATTAATGAAAACATTGCTTTGGATTATTTTGTTGATGTTCCAGGACAACCGAGACCCATTTCGGTTGATTATTCGAATGTTAATCTCACATACATTCAGAGTTTGATAAATCCGGATGGTGAAGAAGATAGATCAGTCGATCCGGATGATATAGAGATGGATGCTGAGGTTCCAGGGTCAGACGAAGAATATTTGGTTAATCCTCATCAGGAACCGGCACCTGAGCGAGAATCGGAACCAGTTCAGAAACAACCGGCTCAACCGTATGATTTTGATGCACCGATCATTGAGTCCGATGATTCTGATGATGACCAAGAGCCTCAAACAGATACTACTCAGGAACAACTAACTGCTGAATCTGTTCCTGAACAAGCGCAACCGTCTACATCTTCAGAGCGCCCAATGTTTCGAAAGCTCAAGCCTGAATTGAAGATTTGCAAAACATATCAGGTTCGAGGTGATTTGACTGGATTAATCAGAAGTTGGAAGTTTGATGAAGTCAACTTTCTGATTCTTATTAAGCGAAGAGATGGAGTACAGTATTTTCGGCCAAGATTTAACTGTATTAGCACATTGCCGAAGGAGGAATTAAATCGTCTTGCTCAGCTGAACATCGTTAACCACACTGATGATTTTCGTGGTAATATGTTTCAGAAGATTCTCAGAAGAGATATTTACAGCAAGAAGTATTTGTGGGTTAGACCAGAGTTGGGAGTTCGTTATTCATACAAGAAAAAGTTGGATTCAAGAACTCAGCAACCGATTGTGAAGTATCATTATCCTCCAGCTGCTAGTCAGAAAACTGTGCCTTTGCAGTCATTACCACTTGATTTTCTGAAAAGATTACGATATTGGTGGTTTGACTCTGTTACTCAAGAAGCAGTCATTGAATATCTTTTGGTTGAAGATCCAGTGATTGAGAAGGGTAATTGGAGTTTATCTGCAAAGTATGGAAGAACTCTTCGTGTTTTTGATCCGATCAGCCTTATCAATTTGACGAAGAAAGATTTGAAAGCTCTTCACAAAAGTAAGATGGAGTATCATCGTTATGATCAAGAAGAAGCTTCAAAGTTCGAGAAGGTGGTCGAGATTTGTGTTCGAGTGGGTATTCATGCTGGTGGAGTATTTCCACCAGGTTGGGTTTAAACTGAAGATGTTTTTGAAGACCAAGCTGAAGACACGGGGGAGTTTGTTGATACATGTTTGTGTGTCTGTCAGTTGGTCTATCGAGTTGTAAGTGTCGTTAGTTAGTTTTAATAGAAAAGTCATTTTCTGTATTTGCGACACTTAAGTTTAGCATTAGGCGACACTTGCCTCAGTGACGCATAGCAACACTTAGGTGAGTGACGCATGAGGGCGGCGACATGCGACACTTCCCAAGTGACGCATGTCTGCCGATTTTGTTTAGTATAAATACAAACCTACGGGTTTTCGGCTAGGGTTGACGAAACCCTAGCACCATTTGTCGACTAAGCACTTCTGTAAACAGTTCAAATACGATTTACAAGCTAATATACTCGTTTACTTTGATTAATCATTGTTTTCGGTTTGAGTTTATTACTTGTTTGTGTAATTGATTGATTCTGCCAATCTATTACTATCGATCAACACTTAGATCCACATCCAGGGGCACTTTCACGAATCCAACTCGGTTCGCAGCCCACTTTGTCTTTCGAACCCAAATTCAGTAATAAAAGCACTAATATGAACTAAGATTTATCACTTGATTTTACACCGAAATTAGATTTCAAATGCGTTTTCGATAAAGCAATATAGTAGAAATAAAAATTTTCCAAGCTGACTTGGCAGCTCGACCCCAACAAGGGGCTCTGCCCCTTGGACCCCGCCAGGGGCTGCCGCCCCTTGGACCCCGCTACCAGGGGCGCTGCCCCCGGACTCCCGTCATCCAGGAACTTATAAATACTTTTACACTAAGTGTCGAATACTCACATATAACGATACATATAATAATAACACTTTTGGATTATTATTACGAACCGTCACCAACGGGCCATACTTGTTTTCAAACTACAAACGAATTACTAAACAAACACTTGGACATTACCTAGTTGAGTGGATAACTAGCATGGGTGGTCTTTTAAGACACCAACTTATTTACTTGTTTACTTACAACCTTGTGCGTTTCGGACGCCAGAAGGTTTCAGGGTTCTGAGAACCGACATACGGACTTACATCCGCCTTACTTGGTTGATTTCACATACACACTTACTAGACTCAGGTGAGTCTTACGGCCCCACTTTTACTATTTTTATACTTTGGGGGAGATACTTAGCAACTGTTTTACATATGAACACAATGTACTGAACTGATTACTCTACTTTTTACACACATTGCATGAGTTACTTTTATCCACTGAAAGCCTCCTATCATAAGTTGTTAGTTATGGACTTAAGCGCGATTACTAGTAAATGGATCCATTTGGGATTGACAATCCCTGCCTGGGGTAGTAGCGCTACCACGGATTTCACCGTAGAAACAGGCATATTAGTATTTGTTACATATGAGTGTTCGGATAGCACTCACGGGGGTACTTTATATGATACTTAATTGAATCATATTTACACACTGTTAAGCTTCAACTTGTGGGCTCATGGCATTTGTGATGATTTACTGATTTACTTACTTTGCTTGATAGCAATACGGGTACATACTTGTGGTTCATAACGATTATTTAATACTAAACCTGTAAGATTCACCAACCTTTTTGGTTGACACTTTTAGCTATGTATCTCAGGTACACAGACGGAGTAGGATTTCCCCTGGACACTAGCTAGAGTCGCATGATTTCTACATTGCATCTAACGGAGATTCTTAGCATTATCTTTTGTATATTATGATTATGTAATAGAATCTCCCGCTATACGCGTGAGCTCTAGGGAACTACATTTTTGTAACTGAAAACACTATGTTTTCAAACATTTATTATATGAAAATGTAACTATTTTACAAACGTTGCATATAGATGTCGTTTGCTTTACTTTTGTGCTGTGATATTTGATTAGTAGCACCCCAAAACTTGCTTCCGCTAAACAGTGAATTTGGGGGTGTTACAAAACATGTGGCGCGCGCCATGTCCATGTACAGTAAACATGATTATACAATCAAGCAACATTCTTTAAAACAAACCAAAATCAAAACCAAACCTATATTTAATATTTAGTTTCTTACACGGTGGGATAAAATCGTTGAATAAGCTCTATAGACAATGATGATGAACAATAATTGATCAGAGATTTTATTCCATCTCAAAAACCAGTATTTCAACAATCACAATTCAAAATCAAATCATCAAACCTGATAAAATTAGTGAAATCAAAATTGATTAATCGTACTAAAAATCATAATCAATAAAGGCAAAATTTTTGTTCACCTAATAATGCGGTCTTTGTGAATTGAGATCGTGAAGATGAACGGGAGATTGAAGCCTTTTTCTTCTTGTAAATCAACTGAATCTTACGCCCGATTGAAATCAATAATTGATTCGTACCAAATCACTTACCGAATACAGATATCGTTAGGGCGCGATTGAATGTCCTTGAATAATTGCATCAGATTGTTCGATTTAGGATTTACATGGAAGATTAGGGCGGCCGTATCAAAATTATTTGGTACGTGTTTGAAGGAAAGAGAGAGAAGAGGGTAATTAATTATGATTAAGGGGCATTTTGGTAATTTACCACATAATTAATAGGTTTAATGATGTCATGATTTAATCTAATAGTGGGTTAAAGAAGGATTATCCTCTAATCAAGGGGTGAAATTCTTTCAAGGGATTTCTTTTATATAGGTTCAAATGAGAACCAACTAAAAGTTGAGAACCTTGAGAACCACTAGATTACATGCTTGTTCACATGTGATTAACTCCATTCACATGTGAACATTGATTTATGTTAGATTAGTAAAGAAAAAAATTCGAAAATCACGTCTTAAAACACTTTTTACATGATTTGTTCACATTATCATCAAATGTGAACATATATTTGTTTTTTGTGTTTTTCGCTATAATTTAGGATTTTTTTAATTTTTTTCTTTACAAATTTAACCTAAATCAATGTTCACATGTGAATGAAGCTAAATCACATGTGAACAAGCATGTAATGTAGTGGTTCTCAACTTTTAGTTGGTTCTCATATGAACCTCCACCTATATATATATATATATATATATATATATATATATATATATATATATATATAAAGGTAAACCGACTCTCAAACGATACATCATCTCGCAGTTTCACAGTCAACATGAGAAATAATCATATAATCCACAATTAAAGGGACATGGAATGCATGTACCACATTGTACGTATGCACAAACGTGTACGTTTTGGAAGCATGACACATAACATAAAGTACGATGGTACCATCTTTATGGAATCAACTAATTTTTCTATTAGAGTAGAAAATAGACATGATACATTTATTATAATAAATATACATAAGGGTCTATTTATATCAAGAAATCTATATATAACTAAAGGAGGAGACCTTCAATTATTTGTCAACTATTTACCTATGCCACATCATCTATATCCGATGTGTCATCATTATATTAAACAATTTGATGAGGTGGATTCTTCTACACTTAAAAGGTAAATAAGGTAATATTTTATTAAAAAATCAAATTATGATTAATTTAATTTAATTTAATGTGTCATTATTTTTTAATTAAAAATAATGCAATAGATAATTAAATTATAGCCAATTTAATCTAAACTAATGCAATAGATAAATTTTTAGTTGTAGCCGAAAATCCTGAATTTATTTATCTATTTTTTCACTATAATTTGAAGTTATATAATTTTTTTATTCTTCTTCATCTTAATCTTCGCCATTCATTCTCTAACTCTATAAATTAAATCACGATAACTTACTTTTGATATCATTATAGCTTTCATCGTAATTTTGTCAATATGATAATATTTTTATCATCTTGCAAACTCAAGAATCACAATTTCATTTATTTTGTAATCTAAATATAACCTTCGTGAATAGGTAAATCAAGTTCATCGTCTCTTTTTTTTTAAAAAAAAAAAAAAAAAAAGGGTTTATTAGTTTTACTCACAAAGTAAGTTTAATTTTGTATGCGACTGGTGAGAAGTGTGATTTTATAATTTCTATATTAATTTTCAAATCTATATAATGTCTTATTTATGTATTTGTATATATTTGACCGCAAAGTATAATGATTTCTGTTTTGTACATGTGGATGTACATTAGTTGTTCAATAAAACGTCTAAATAGTTATATTTTCAAAAGGCCAGTTGTTTCAACGGGCAACCTTAACATCGTATCATTTGGATCCGATGCGACCCTTCCTCAAGGACTACACCTCAGGCAATGTTCAGCTATTTATGTTTGCTAAAACTATGAACATACGCATTGCTATTGCAACTTTAGCAATGAAAAATGTTACTATGACTAAACAATTGTTTTTAGCTAGAAAATGTCACTTTACATTTTAACCTTTTCAATTTATTAATATATTGTGGGGGGGAAATGTTGTTCATATTTTAAATTTTAATGGGTCAAAACTTATAAAGTATTATTAATATCGTTAAAAAAACTATTTTTTACACAATTTGAAAGTTTTTAAGGGGCTAGCTGTCACCCGTCCCCCGATATTTACTCAATATTTTTAGATTTTAAGTGTTATAAAAAAAGATTATATAAAGGGAAGTGATTTATACACCATATTTTTAAGCCATATACCACAAAATATATTTTACTTGCAAAAGAAAAAATGATGATGTACTAACCATCACATGTGTATAAAATGTATACAACACAAAACTATTTAATATATTCATTAAAACATTTAATATACCATTTTAGATTATGATCGGTGTATATAAAGTTATCTTTGCTAGCCGTGCGTCGCACGGGTTTAACACTAGTATATATATAAAGTCATAACATGTTATCATGTCATTTAATATATGTGCACATGCTAATTTTGGTAATTTAGTCCGAGAAATTAAAATAAATAAGTTGTCGTGGTGATTTCGTTCAAATAGTAAGATGTAAACACATGCATGCTTCCCATGCTTACATTGAATGCTCTTGTTTCTTCCGATTGATGATTTTTTGTAGTTGAAATTATACATACATCTTTTGGACTCGTGTTTATATATATAGCCATATAGGCTTCACTTCACTTATTAATAAAAAAGGTACAATTTTTTTTTTTTTTTGTCATTAATCATTAAATCCATCGTAACATAATATAGATATGCGGGTGCCTTTTTAGGTGTTGTTTTAGTTGTGGTGCGTTTTTGTTGGTTAAATTTTTATTGGGAGCTAGACTAGTTAGGACAGTGATGGGACTTAGGAGCTAGCCATGTCACATAAAGACATAGCCCATAGGTTACATGTTCAATCCTCGTCTCATGTTATTTTAACTGCAAATTACGTAATTTACTTCACTTATGTTGGCTGTAAAACTAGTTAAAGGGGTCACTAGAGGGTCGATCAATTACCTTTTTGAATTGTTTGGGTGTCCTTTTTCAAGGTGTTTTGTGTGAGAATTCACTTATTGAACGTGTTTTGGATGTCATATTTCATTGTCTTTGAAAGAGTATTCCTTACGTATACCTTGGTGTTAGATTTGTATGTCTTAGCATCTTGAATAAAACAGATGCTAACGAACTTCGAATATATTTTATGTTCCTTTCTTAAAAAATTATCCTTATTTTAAATTATGGTATTCGAACCAGATTATGAGTACGTTACAACCTTCCCTCACAAGTACACTGATTTTCACATACATATACTTTAGACAATACTCGCAATAAACAGTACGTGTTGACAATGACATTACATTGAAGTACATTTATATAGCTAAAGGTTGTTTAATACGTACATGTACGTATTTGAATGTGGAACACAATGGAGGTTAAAGCGGTACATGAGCTTTACATGTATCACTTGAATTTGTTATTAGATGCAAACGATCTCTTAACCTTGTGAGCCGCGGTCGGCAATTTAACATTGGTGGCTAACCCTATCGTTTCAAGAAACAGTATAAACCACCAACAAAGATCAATCTCCCACCATTCCAGTCCAAATCGAGCCGAATACTCGAATGCATGATGATTGTTATGCCACCCTTCTCCAAATGTAAATAATGCCACCCACCTGTACGTATATGCACAATTTAAAACATAGAAATATTTTGTATAAGATGTAAATATAATAATAATGTCGGACCCAATCTATAAATTTGTATGAGGTTGTATAGATTCGAAAGACGTACACATTATTTTTGGAGAGATCACCGGTGTTCCAAACTTGGTTTCCCCATATATGGCATGCCGAATTCACTAGGAACGTCAAGTGGTAACTCACCGTGATTCTTACACCCTACAAGCACAAAAAACATCAGCAAATTAAGTATCATATATTACCATCATATGTATTATATACGTATTGTTTGGTAATATTTGAAATTACAACATAATGTTTGATAAGACAGTCGCATGCCATTATACTAAAGATCATTTGATTCAATATCTAACTTTTTAAAGAAAGGCTTACCACGACCCAAACGAGGTATGAAAAACCACCTAGAGCATAAACAAGAGCCGCAAATGCAAGTATATGCCATAAGTAAGTCCTTTTGATAAATCTATAGAACGCCTGACTCTTTAGATCTTCAACGTTTTTGCGTTCTTTGTACTGCGAATCACAAACTCGTATGAGATATAAATAACCGAATTTAGAGTGAATAAATTATACAAAAATTTAACTAGCAGATTTGGTATGTATCTAACGATCGATCAACTGCAACGAAAGAAAGTACGTATGTACCTTCTCAACGATGAAGCCACTATCAAACAACCAACCAATATGACTAAACCAAAAGCCGTAGGTGGGAGAATGTGGATCTTTCTCTGATTCAACGTATTGATGATGCGATCTATGTATGCTCACCCAAAATATTGGGTCCCTCTACGACAGTACCAAAATCAACAATGAATATGAACATATATATACTCCATAATAAATTAATTTGAATTATCGTATTATATCATACATGCGAAAATTAATTTAACTATCACTTCACAGTTTCTAAATTCGTCATTCAATGCCTCGATTTGTATTTACTGTGATTTGTATACCATCAAAAATTTGTCATATACGTCACTTGTTTTGTACATTTACAACACAAAAAACCACATCTGCAATCTCAACCAGTGTAGCGTGAGTGATGATGGTGCATATATAACAAATGACGAGATTGCGTCGGAGTATAAATCAGTGTCCATTTTTAGTTATGTTATGATCATGTCAAGTTTTATTTTTTACTTTTATTTTGCCACAGATAAATATCTGAAAAAACATTAAAGAGATGAAAGAAAAACCTGAGCAGCTTGAACCCCAAAATAAGCGAATGTGTATTCGAGCCATTTAGGCAACTTAAGACTACGATGCGCTAGATTTCGATGGTAAGATAGTGTTATACCAAGCATTCCGCATGAAGCATAGGCCCAAAACGCTGCCCAAAATGCACCCCAAGTAAACGTGAATGGTGCGAAAAACGTCAACAAATGAACACTTAAGATCCAAACAAATGTTACGATGTCTAACGTATTCCATTTTCGACCTCCAAATAGGTTCCTTTTCCTCGTGACAACCACATCGGACATAAATATTTTTCTGTAGTTTGGTTCCTTTTCAACCTTGGAAGCAAATGTTATGATGTTATTTGTCATTGTGTTATTTTGTTTGGTGATGTAAACTATAGTGTGTATAAACTGTGTATGTATTTATAAGCACGGATCGATATATAACATTCAATACGTTTGAAAATAGACGTCAAATCACATGCTTTGCTTCCTAGGAGTCTTAATTATTAATTAATCCGTCTCAGAAAAAAATAAACTACACGTTTTCTTTTTCTTTACCATTTTACTTTTTTACCATACATAATATTCCAAAATAAATAGGTGGAGGATTCGCCGTGAAGATCTCGTTTAACGAGAAGGAGAACGCCAAGTTTTACGATATTTTTGTACAACAAATTTGTAATATACGATAACTACTTCATTTTAAAAACACTTCATTTTATATACCTATTAATTATACTACATTTTAACATTTACAATTTTGTTCAAAAATGCAGTAAAATATATCTTCTCATCTTTCCCCTTTTTCCTCTCATATAAGATATTTTACTATGAACCTTATCCAAATTGATAAGGGAAAATCAACTAAATATCGTTAAAACATTTTTTTAAGAAAACATAAAAAAAAAAAAAAACTAGAATTTTAAAAAATGCCCCTTGCGAATGATCGAATGCGGGTTACGTGTTCATTTTTAATATCAAACATTATAAAAAAATGAAAATGATGTACAATGTTCTAAGCACAATTATAATTATAAAGCGTTATATTGTAATCTTCAAATTTGATTAAAAATTTTAAAATGCATAAAATAACTATTAAAAATTATTAAACTACCCAAATTACCCTCATTTATTACTCATAATCATTTATTTCATAAAAAAATTCAACCTTAAATAGAAGGGCAAATTTGACATTTATTCCACACATCTTGAATCCAACAAAATTCTTAGACCACTCCCAATGGTGACTAAAACTGACTGAAACCGAGCCACGTCAGCTTTTTCAAAAACTGACTGAAACTGACGGACTCCTGCCATCAATGACCCGTCACTTTAGTTTTTGGGTCACACATTTACCAATTTACCTTTAGTTTTATACACTATACAAAAAAAAAGTTCACGTCGGATTTCCGACGAAAAAAAGCGACAAAACGAATTGATGAGCCGCTCCCATCAACGTCACTTCGTCGGTTTGTAACCGACATGAGCCGAAGCTCACCGCTGGGACCAGTCTTATAGGAGAATATAATGTGACGGGGGAGTAAAAACAATGGAAAAACAATTAGAGAGTGTGAAATATGTATTATATATTACTCCCTCCGTCCCATTTAAAATGTTCACATTACTATTTTGAGATGTCCCATTATAAGTGTCCACTTTGATATGTAACCAATCAAAAAAGACTTTAGTGGATCTATTTAATATTTGATTGGTAAAAAGTATAGTTAATAGAGAATTCTAAAACTACGTGAAAAGTCAAAGTGGATATTTTAAATGGAACAGAAGTAGTATTAATTTTGTGGAGTTGAAGAAAAGACACTGACCATCTCCAATGTATCCACCAAAAGTAATATTACACCAAAATGGTGTAAAATTTTGGTGTAATTCTAAGCAAGACAAGAAAAAAAATTGTGTAAAACTTTAGTGTAATACATTAATACTAATATACTATTCACAATATCATTTTACACCAAACTTGATGTAATACTATTCACCACACCAAATATCTATAGTACACTTATTCTATAATAACTAAAATGAAAAGTAATAATGAGTTCATAAAAAGTATTTTATTCAAACAAGCTAGGTTGAGATCTTTTTTTAATTTTTATTGTTATATTTTTAATTAATATCAATACTTTAGTTAACACATTCAACTATTTATAATTATTGATGAGTTCATAAAAAGTATTTTGACCTTATTAATTTATATATATATATATATATATATATATATATATATATATATATATATATTGTCTACATACTTGTTTCCATAGTTGTCCAGCTTTCTATGATGTGATATTGTGATCCTTGTAGTTAGGCGTGAACAAACCGGGTTTTTTGCCCGACCCGACCCATTACCCAAACCTTTGGTCAACAAAATGAAAACCGGGTTGTTGACCTACCCGACCCGAATCAGGTTTTTTGACCCATTTCAACCGGGTTTTTTACCGGATTTTCCAACCCGACCCGATTTCAACCCGGTTCCAACCCGATTTTGAAATTCAAAACCTCAAACCGGTTCCCTACCTGCCGGGTAGTGAAAAAACCCGAACCGGGTTGGGTTGTACCCGGTTCTTACCGGGTCAGTTTTCCGGGTTTGGGCCGGGTCGGTTTTAAAAACCGGTTTATTTGTTCACCCCTACTTGTACTCAAGATGATTCTTATTGGCCCAATCACACATTCTCATCTATCGAGCCCATTAATTAAATTCAGTTGTAAGATGAGATTATTAACTTATTGTAACCGGGCTAGTAGAGCTGTAGAAGAGTATTTCTCAGCCCCCTTCTTCAGGCCCAAGTGGCTGAAAACTTCTTTTAGCAGCAATAAAGACTACATTACCCCCGCTAACAATCACTTAATCAACTATTTTTTTTATTAGCCTACAAGATTATTTACTACTCTATTATTTGAGTTACAGACGCATTCAAACTCAAACCATCAACTATATATTTTGATTAAGTGATTGTAAATGTATTTGACTAAGTTTTGACATATATTTGTAAAAATGTGTATTTGACTGAGATAAACATTTTGGACCTTATTAATCAAAGAGATACGAGGCATATTTTCCAAACAAACCAAGGCCCATCATCAAAGAGATACGAGGCATATTTTCCAAACAAACCAAGCCCATCCAAATTGCGCTTGTAAAAATGATAATATTTACTTAAATTAGATACTCTTTCCGTTCCAAACATATTGTCTACCAACAAAAAATACACAGTTTAATAAAAGTGGGATGACAACGTCTTTCAACCAATCAAATATAATCTTCACCCACTAAAGTCTTCTTCTATTGGTTGAAATGAGAAGTGAACAATTTATTTTGGGACATCCAAAAAGGTAAATATAAACTATAATTTTGAGACGAAAGTAGTAATATATTTAACCCAAGTTCTATGATTTTATTCATATATAATATAAGTACTCAGGTGTATATCATGTATAAAAAACCTTATTGTGCATCTAACTACTCGTACGTATTTGTGTACATATTTGTTGTAATTAACTAACGATTCGAGTGTATTAGAAACCTTAGTGTATCTAGCTACTCATAGTATTTGTGTACGTATTTGTTGTATTTTTAGAAAGTAGACTACCACCCATCGAAAATCCGTCTTCTATATGATATTTTTAGTTTTAGAAGTCGTTCAGTTCTAGCTTCAGTACGTTCAATTCTTCTTGGTGAATCCCTTAGTCGTAGTAGTTTAGATTGAACACTCTATCTATTTTGAATCTCATGCATCCATTTTGAAGATATACAACACCCCCATTTTATATGATTATTAAGAAATTAAATATAAAAAGCAAGTTCTCATCTTATTTGCAAGATTTGACCACGAGAACGCAACAATGGTGGCTAGAACGTACATACATCACACCAAGTATTACGTACATACACTCACCCACCTCAACCCAAACGTCCATAACAACATTAACACAACATAAAAAAGGGAATCATAAAAACCCTCCCTCATTAATCAGGTTCATTATCATTATCCACAATAACGAACCTGATCAACTAAAAACACACAAACAAAACACAAATAAACGACACCACCAGAAAACAAAACCACCAATCCGTCCTAATAATTAGTCCTCCTAGTAGTTTTAGTGGTCGTGGTACCGGTGGTGTCAGTGGGCTCACCGGTACCCATGCCGGTATTCTCATCACTTCCCCCCATTCCCAAAGTACCCTTAACTGCCTCCTTGGCACCCGCCGCCATATTTTTCACCGTTTCGCTCGCGCTCTGCATAATCCCACCGGTCTTCTCTTTCCCCGCTTGCGCCGTTTCTTTCGTGGATTGCGCCATATTTCCCGCCTTCTCTTTTGTCGCTTGACCCATTTGCGACGCCTTGTCCTTCACCGCTCCCGCCTTATCAGACATGTAACTACCCGTCTGGTCCTTTGACTCCTTGGTTCGGTCCCAAGCGGAACCCGCCATGTCAGACGTCTTGTCTTTGGTTTGCTGAGTTTTGTCGCTGATGTTTCCCATAACCTGTCCGGTTTTTTCTTCAGCTCGTCCTTTAACTTCACCAGCTTTGAACTGCTTATCTTGAGACGCCATTTTGTTAAAAGAGATTAAAAGTGAAAATAAAGTGTGTTTTTTTTCTTCTCTGATTCTTTTTGTTGTGATAGTAATTTGATGTGTTGGAGAAGTGCATGGAATGGCTGGATTATATAGAGATGTATGTGATTGTGTATATGTGCCACGTGTCTTGACGGTGTGACACGTGGTATGGTTACGTGCCTCATTTGAGATATTTGTTTAATGTTTTTATAGGCTTTATTTGATTTGATGAATCGGTGTCTCATCTTGTGACCCTTGAAAAAGAATCTTGTTTTTTATATGTATTTCTATATATGTCTATCCGTATTTCTCGATAGTTGTTTCTTTATTAACATGTATCAGATTACAAATTACGTGTTATGTAGTTTTTGATATTCGTTCTTTGTATATTACGATACCCTTTTAGTTTTACCAAATACGTGTTATGTACTTCCTCGATATGTGTTCTGCTAGTAAGATCATACCAGGCTACCAACAAATTTAGAGCTAAGTGTCTCAAAATGTATCAAACTTTGCACATATATCTATTCTATGTATCCATCTTTAATCACTATTAAATGTAATGAACTCCTAAAAACTCATGATTAATGCAATGAACCTGATATAGCAGGTCACCATCTTCTCCGGTCATATTCTTCGGCAATACAACTTTTCCGGCAATACTATTTTTCCGACTAAAGAAAACACCTCAATGTAACATATCATTAATCTACGGTGATCCCAAGCAAAAATAGTTCCAAACAACCCATAATTATTAACGGCAACCACTTTCGAGAAACACAATTTTTCTGTCAACAATGTCTTTTCGGAACAATAACAACAACATCATCATCATCATCGAGTAACAACAAAAGAAAAGTAAGAATATTTGTGTTGTTTGTCTTGAGCTTTTTGGTTTCGGTTACTTTTTTGTTGTTTAAATCTGTGTTGTTTATTAAGAATTGAAGTGTTTTAGTGTTGCCACTAAATATGATTTCTTTAAAATGAGAAAAAACCATGCTTGGATGTTGTATTAAAAAAGTCAGGTCGCCGGAATCTCGCGGGAGAAGATGAGCAGTAACTTTGGTTACCGGTTAATGGATTGGTAGGTTACCCAATACATTAATAGTGAGTTTCTAAGACTTAAGTAGATTTAATAGAAGCGATTAAAGATGGATACATACAATAGAGATTTGTGTAAAGTTAGATACATTTTGACACACTTAGCCCACAAATTTATCATATTACGTGTTATTGTATACAGAAATCGTTAAAAAAATATTTATTTTTTACTCCCTCCGTCCCAATTTTATTGTCCATAGACAAAATATACGCGGTTTAAGAAAAGTGTACTAGTTGTACTATACAACCAATAAGATTTAATCTCTCACCACATTCTAATGTTTTGATTGGTTGAAAGTACAAAGTGAACAATAAAATTGGGACGTCCCAAAATGGAAAGGTGGACTATAAATTAGAGACGGAGGGAGTAGTAATTAAGAACGAAAATGTGATGTATATTTGAGAAATGTATAACGGTATCAGAAAAGTGTAAATACTCGTATATAAAAATGGGTGTAACTGAATATCAATGAAACCTATTAAGTGGATATGATAGATAACAGAAAATTAATTAATTAAATGTTACGTGGTATATAAAAGATTCGTCCTAGTGAGCTAAAATGTATGTTTAACAGTTACTATGCAAACCCCTCAAAACACTTATTCTGACCAAATGGTTATTCGCATAGAAGTATAGAGGTAATCCATCAACTTAAAGTTATGGGTTCAAGTCCAGAGTTAAACTATTTGTAAATATTATGATACGAGGGTGTGTGAGTGTTTGGCTAAAAAAAAGGGAAATTTTTTTATTTTATTTTGGATTCGTTGAAATAAGTCAATTTTATATAAAGGCACATTTATTCAAATATTTATGGGTCGTCTCATATAGTGTAAGTAGGCCTGTAAGCGAACTGGACGTTCGACGAACTATTCGTGAACCGTTCGGCGGGAAGTTCGTTTATGTTCGTTCGTTTCATTATATGAACGAACATGAACAAATTTTTATGTTCGTTTAATTATATGAACGAACATGAACATAGGTCTTGTTCGTTCATTTACGTTCGTGAACGTTCGATAACATGTTCGTGAATGTTCGGTTAAATGTTCGTTTATTAACTAATAGTTTAATTAAATTAATACATATTTGTATATCTTATTTTTATTAAGCTAAATTCTAAATATAATATTATTAAATATTTAGATATTTTCACTTAATAATATTAAACATCTAGATATTTTTACTTCAAATTTCCCTCTCATATTTTCCTCCACTCTCTCCTTCCACTAGTTCCAGATCTGCTGCTCTTACCTACGATCGGACCAAGCAAATGAGTTTATCTTCATATTGTGATCGTTTTGTAATGTTGAATATGCGTTGCAAAGTTTCAAGTTATGTATAGATGTGTATATACACGTTCGGTTATGTTTGTTGAGGTTCGTTTAAGGTATTAACGAAGAAATGCATTAAATTATGTGTTTGTTCGTGTACGTTCGTTTGTGTTCGTGAACAAACAAATTTTCTTAGTAAACGAACATGAACCACAAAATTCGTTCGCTTATCCGTTCGTGTTCGTTCGTTTGTTCGTCAAAACCTTAATGAACGAACACGAACAAACTCCGTTCGTATTCGTTCGGTTCGTTTACAGGCCTAAGTGTAAGAGACAACTGACAAGTCTAATAGTTACGTTGAAGGTTCACGTCTCAAATGAAAAAGGAATATAACTTTGTTCAAAAGTTCTTTTTTCTTTGTCTATTAGTGATTATCAGTAAATGTTAATCGAAAATAAAAAATAAATATTTTGTATTAGGACTGACTCACACAACGGTAAAGTGTAAACTTAGAAAAAGTGGGTGTTTTACGAATGCACATTCAGATATTTTAAGCATTGTGTGAATTAAACTAGGAATTAATTTTAAGTGTACACTTTAAAAAAATAAAATAATAATAATAACTTAGACACGTAGGCTGTGGTGCATCTGGACTTGGGCTCAACTATAATTTAGATCCATATGACCAAAAATTATAGGCCTGGGCCAACTCTAGAGAGAACACATTCTCCCAATAAGATTGTTATTCAGAGTTATTAATCTGAACCATTCATGTAGAATAGAAGAATTTATATATTTTCACACACGTACAATCTATTAACGGAGTAAACCCTAGCTCTAACCAAAAGAAAAGAATGGGGAGAGTAAAATGGACGATGGAGTCACGGGAGAAACTGGAGGAAGCCGGGGAATATTTTACACAAACTAGATATTCAATCATCACTTTCGATTTTGGTTTTGGTTTCATCGAAGAAGAAGAACTTGAGAACGTCGCCTGCGATAAAGTCGGTCTCATCGTTGACGATTTCAGGAAAAGAATACATTCATCGTCTTTGTCGTCATCGATTGTCCAACAGCAGGAAGAAGTTGATTTCTTGATTCGTGATTACAGATCGAAGCTTGACAGCGCGCTACAATATGTTTGTGATAATATTCACTACCCAAAGATTAAAAGCGCTTTTCAGCAACTCCTGGATGACTTTAGAACTGGCCATGTTTGTAAACATAACAAAATTCTGGTAATTCTAATTTCTTGCTTCTTTTTTTTTTCTTACACATTTATTTTTGTATTGTTATTTGTTATTTATAAATTATTATTTTATTTTATATCGTGCAGCCGAATCCAAGTCCATTTGCTAAGACTCTCACTAATTACAGTTATCGTACGTATATTCTCTCCGGTCATCCTTTTATTATTATTATTACTAGACATCAAACCCGTGTATACACAAGGGCCATCAAATGTGTATTTTATTTTTATAATTACGTGAATTATGTATATGATAAAATTATGTCATTTCGTAAAAGTTAAAAAATTAGTAATTGTAATAAAATACAAACTATTAAGATTTAAATTAGGATTATATTTTATTTATTACCTTACTTATTTTAGTTAAAATCCTCTTCATACAAGTCTTCTAATGAATTTAGAAACCTACAATAATAATAATTATATTGATAAATTAATACATAAATATATTTCAATACAAAATATGTATTTATGACATCATCTCATCCTAAATTTTAGCTAATTGGATAAAATTAAAGAATTCAATTGGTTAATTGAGATTTTGATGAAGTCATCACCCGCTTCCTATATATAATTTATTTATTAAGATTATTATTATTATTATTATTATTATTATTATTATTATTATTATTATTATTATTATTATTATTATTATATTATTATTATTATTATTATTATTATTATTATTATTATTATATTATTTATCTATGTATGTATTGAAGGTTAACTTCTATGGGATGTCACTTTGTTTGTGTATGTATATAATAAATATATACATCTTTGGGTTTTTGTTGTTTTTGTTTTTTAAAAGACAAGGCACGGAAAGGAGATTCAGAAATGGAGACGAATAAAGCAAAGGCTCCGCAACTTACTGAAATCCAGCCACAAAAAGATGATGAATTTAAAGCCTGCTTAGCGAAACTTAACAAAGAAATCCAAGATTACGAAAATACGATTGGGTTTCTTTGTGAATTTGTCATCGACAGCGACGACCTTTTCTTTTCCGCCTACACTGAAATCGAGGATGTATATTATCACTTGCGTTCTGTGGCCTTAACGAAGGAGGACGAGAAGAAGTTATGCGACGACAAGGTGTGTTTGATCATCAGGGAATCCAGATCAAAGGTTGAGTCCCAGCTTTCCAACATTTGCGAAAACGTTTCTGATCTCACTCTCAAGAATGCCCTTAGTAAGCACCTTGCTGATTTCAAAACGGGCTTTAAGCGAAACCAGGTCTCTTATTTTGCTCTCATTCCCATTCTTTTGTTATTATCATATCGTATCCTTTTTGATCCGGTTCAAATATGTAAATTTTCAAATTAACAAAAAAAATATATATATATATATAGGATTAGGATCAAGGGAGAAAGGTTTTTTAGTGGAGAAATGAGAGAAGTAATCATGACCATTAGATATGTGATTCAACGGATAGGATTAGTCAAAGCAAAAAATTGATTTTTTGGGCGGAACTTTAAGCGGGTAGGGGCATTGTTGTCCGTTCAGTGGTTTTTAGAAAAGGGAAACAAAATCAAAGTTATTATTTGATATAAAGTCATCGGTTACATGCAGAGAAAAAATTGGGTTGCTATTCTCTGTATCATTCAAATTGATTCCACAAAACCAAAAACCCTAATCGGCCAAAAATCCCTGTCGATGCCGAAATAAGTAGTGAACATTATAAATTCCTGTTTAATTATAGAATCGAGTTAGTTGCGGTGACTGAATCAAGGAGTTGAAAGGCCGTTAATTACTGTGTAGAAGTCGGATCCAGAAGAGGACTATGGTACGGACACGAAATCTGAAGCAATCAAGATCGAAAGGTAATGTCTTTTAATTTATTGATGTGTTCTGAAAGGGTTCGTGATTTTTTAATTTTAATGTTAAGATAGTTATGGTAAAGCAATGGTGTTATGAATTTTTAAAGGAATGGTGTGATTTGCTATTTATTGTTGCCGATTTCTCCCAATAAATAGTTATAGATATGTGTATAATTTTTATTTTGAGCTTTATAGTTGGTATCAGGTATATTATGGTGGTGATTCGTTGTAGAAAAATCACTATATAATGGTGATTCATAGTCGTAATTTGATGTTATTTGGGAAAAAATTGTTTGTTTGATGGAGTATAGGTGAAGCATACGTTGTATGCGAGTCATGCTTGTAAATGCAACTTGTGTATGATTCTGCTTTTGAGTAATAAAATGGGTACTAGTTTTATTGATATGCTGAATCAAAGGGTTCTTATGTTGAATCAGTGCGGTATGAAGTGCTTTTAGTAAATGGGTTTGTTATAAGTGGATTGTCAAAATTAATGGTTTAATGTACTTGTTGGAAGACCTGTTTTTTTTTTTTTTTTTTGTCTAAAGTGCATAACAATGTTTTTTTGTGTTAGTAATTGTAAAGATAAATGCTTTGTGTGGCTTTATAGTTGGTATAAGTTATATTATGGTGCTGATTTGTTGTAGTTAAATAACTATACAATGGTGATTCATCGTCGTAATTTGATGTCATTTTGGAAAAAATGGTTTTTTTGATGGAGTATAGGTGAAGAAAACGTTGTATGTGAATCATGGTTGTAAATGCCACTTGTGTATGATTCTGTTTTTGAGTATTAAAATGGGTACTAGTTATATTGATATGCTGAATCAAAGGGTTTTTATTCCGAATCAGTGCGGTATGAAGTGCGTTTAGTAAATGGGTTCGTTGGAAGTGGATTGTTAATATTAATGGTTTAATGTACTTGTTGGAAGTCCCGTTATTTTTTAAAGTGCATAAAAATGTTTTTTTGTGTTACTAATTGTAAAGATAAATGTTTTGTGTGGCTTTATAGTTGTTATCAGTTATATTTTGGTGCTGATTCGTTGTAGAAAAACCACTATACAACGGTGATTCATAGTCGTAATTTGATGTTATGGGAATAAATTGTTTGTTTGATGGAGTATAGGTGAATCATACGTTGTATGTGAATCATGTTTGTAAAGGCAACTTATGTATGATTCTGTTTCTGAGTATTAAAATGGGTACTAGTATTAATTGATATGCTGAATCAGAGGGTTTTTTTTTGTCAATCTGTGTGGTATGAAGTGCGTTTAGTAAATGGGTTCTTTAAAAGTGGATTGTTAATATTAATGGTTTAATGTACTTGTTGGAAGACATGTTATTTTTCTAAAGTACATAACAATGTTTTTTTTTAAGTAATTGTAAAGATAAATGTTTTGTGAGGCTTATTCTAATGTGTGCTGTATTGTCCTGATGTTAGCCCACATAGAAGGGTGCAACGTACAGTTGATGGTACAGATGCAAATTGAAGTCGAGTATATATGTTAGGTGACACGCTAGTCAGACTAGTTGTGATTCTTGAGATACCTGTGTGAGCTGAATCAGAATGTGTAGTTAGCGAATCAGTCGTCAAGAGCAACTTGAGTCAAGCAAAAAAGTGACACCGATGCGTGGTAATGAGAAAGAAGAAGATGTTGTTGTTGACGCCCACCCTATTTCTATGGTCTATCCCCGCGGTCTGAATGAAATACATGCAGAAAAGCTTCAAGGGAAAAGATACTCAAAAGTACCTGATGTGAGGAGATCACCATTCTGGAATGAGAATATTAAAACAACTGCGCGGCTGACAGCGGAAGAGAAACGGGTTTCTAATTGGTTGTTTGCGCTACTTGACGATCCTCAGTAAGTTGGATGCAATTTTTTTTTTTTTTTTTGTGTTACACAAATTGTTAATGTCGGTGCCATAATGAATTTAAGTTGTCAACATTGTCTTGTGCGAACGTCTTAATGTTTTTACAGGGAGGTGATTTTTATTGCACCAAACGGAATAACTACAATGAAAGGTGCAATGGAAACGTTGATCCCGGGCTCAAGAGTTCATCCAGATGTGATCGACATATGGGCTTTACCGCTTAACAAAAGATAATTGCACCATGGAAAGGATCGGAAGCCAAGTGCGTTTATGTGCACGGGCATATTGGTAAGTAAATTGTGAAGCTACGTAATAGGTTTGTATTGTGAAGCGGTCCATGAATTTATGCTTAGTCCCTAGATACAAGCTGAATCATAGGTCGTACATGCTGAATCTTTGTTGTATGGAAATTGAATCGTTTGTAGTTTTCTTGGTGAATCCTAGCAATTGATATGATGGCCACATCGTTGCCCGTGCTTAAGCAAAGTGTAATTATACATAATCTGTTTAGCATGTGGAGAATATATTTTTTTCGACCTAACTAACATATGAGAAATATAATGTGAAAACTGAATCACAAGTGTGTTACTCCTGAATCACAAGTGTGTTACTCCTGAAGCATTTTTGTATCTTTTTTTAATCTTATACATTGAAAGTCAGGCTGAATTACATGTATCGCATTTCTATTTTCTCATGCTTATATTTAGAGTACACATTTGCAACGTAAAGTAACTATTGAATCACAGTATGTGAACTCCGAATCATGGCTGTATTTGTCATGATATGTTGTTGGTGTTTTGATGGTTAATAGAAATTTGTTGTTAATAGAAATTTGTACGTTTAAGAGACATATTGAAAATTACTTACTCACTTCAGACGTGCTTGCAATATCATCGGATTCGTCCGTTGAATATGTATCTACAAGTTCCATCACTCGACCACCGTCCATCATTTCGATTAAAAGTAAATCAAATACTAAAACAATCACTTACGGATTGCTCCCACAAATCGTCACAAGTCCTTATTTAATAAAACTCAAGAATTTGATACTTGAAATCATTTGCAAGAGTGTTGAATGTAGGGAAATTATGCAACGAAATTGAGTAACCAGAAATGAAAAATTAAAGTGGATCAATGTATAAACTATTCACGTCTCCTATATGAGTACAGATGAAATTTAAAATATATTAGATACTGAAACCAAAATAAAGAAATTATTGAAAAGATTTCTTTTGATAACTTCCTAAAATGATGGAGAATAAACGTGGAACAAATAACCGTCGATAATTAATGTAATTGAATTTGAAAATATCAAATAAAAGAACCACATTACAAATGACTATTATGCCCTTTGACCTGAAATTGAGATGAATGGCCAAGATTCCTTCTCCCATTTCTCTATAAACTTTTTCTTCTTTTTAGATCCTCCAACTATATATATATATATATTAAAAAAAAAATGAAGAAGTTTGCTGTCTGCAAGAAGGGCATCAGATTCTAATGTATTGTGGAATTTATATATGTTTGATGGTATACAGTGTGGTTTTTATCATTTATGATTCGAATACGGCTAATTTGTTATACTTACTTGTTTGTGCTTATGATGCCTATGTTCATGATTTATTCAGTTGACCTTTTGTACTGCAGAATCATTATCCACATGTGCAAAATGAAGATGGGAAACGAATGTCAAGAAGAAAACCAAGTATTCTCTTGTTTTTCAGTATCTTTCCAATGCATGCATGTATAGTGTAGTTAATGAGTATTTTTAATTTGTTCCAGAGATGAGTGTCAAAAAGAAGAAGAAGAAGTCTAAGTTAAGGAGGCAACGTGTGAAAAGTTTAGTGCATCTGCCTACCACTGAAGAGTTGGATAATATCGTGTATATGCGTAATTATCGTCGTCATGACCACAGCGAGTGTTGTAGGATTCTTAGTGATTGGAAGGTATGATTGCAAGTATATAATTTTTTCCATTTGGAATTTCATTTTATCGTTATATTTATATACGCCCTCCATTGTGATGTTACTCTTACCAGGAAGAAGATATCCTGAATTTGACGATGATCGATCTCTGATGTTTGAGTGATGGTGTTATCTTTTCTGGAAGAAGAATTACTTAATTAGGATCTGAAATTATGAGATGCAAGTCTGGAGTAGCTGCTTGCTTTAATATTTAAACTCAATATTGGTACTTTAGTTATCTTGATTTCTATTCCAGAAAACAGTTATGGATAATCTCGGGTCTTTGTTTTGACTGTTACAACACATATATGAACAAAAAGATATATATGATCCTGGTGTACAATATTTCTTTTCCTCAACTTTTAGGTCCATTTTCAGATATAGTGGTAACTACAGCACTTGAAAAACTGTCAGCCAAAAGTAAGGTATTATAGTTACTTACCTATTAACTATCTTATAAGCTCTTTCAAATCACATATCCAAACACACCCTCAAGATAATGTAGAAAATAAAGAGTCGTGATGTGGGCAGCAATAGTAAGAACGAAAAGGTGACCTATATATAGCTCAGTCGAGATTCGATTAAGACTTCCATTAAGTTAGAACAAGGCCGGTATCCTGGTTTTAACTCACCTGAATATGTACATTTCTAAACCTAATTAGAAGTTTAAGATCAAGGGCTAAATAGAGATGAGAAACATAAATAACAAGTTTTAAATACAACATTTCCGTCTAAAATACTTATAGGTTGATCTAAAAGTAAGCCTAATTCACATCTCTCATCTTTTTCTCAGCTTAAATTATTATTCTTCCAAAAACTATATCATTACAGTAAGCTAACACTTATTCAAAATGGGTGGTGATTTGTACACTACCAAATTTAGCCATACACCACTGTTTATGCATGTTGTACTATACAATACTTTAATGCATATTTGGTGGTGTATGACTAAAATTTGGTAATGTACAAATCAACACCCATTCAAAATAGTAAATACAACATTTTGGTCATTCGTATAGCGTGCCGTGCCACGTGGCATACGGAGAGAGTGACACGTTATCAAAATACATCAAAATATCGTTTTTGAAAGTTGGATGCATTAAAATTAGCAAATGTAAGTTGGGTACCGGCACCTAAAACTAAAAGTTTGTTATTTTATTATACAGACATTTGATCAAAGTTTGGTATATTCCGAGACACTAACCCCTTTTTGATATATAGGATTTCAGTTTGACGCAAACAGATGGACAAAATTTTCGGTCTCTAAACTCATTGAAAGATCAATCCCTCTCCAACTCATTGTTTGACCTCTTAAATCTTACAAAACACCAATTCGCTTTCGGATTACATTCCATTTGACTGGTATACACTGTATGCATTAAAAAGTTTTCGAACGGTGTACATGATTACAAAAAATGGTGCGACTAAGACATATGACGATAGCTTAGTCAAAGGACAAATTGGTAGACTAATAGTCAACCATGCCATCACTTCCTTCAAGATCACTAACATTACTGACTGCTTCAAGTTCTTCATTGTCTTCTTCATCGGTTTCCATTGCGTCACCATCTTCTTCAGACTCCTCTTCATCACTCACATCTTCAAATATAATAGGCTCTACTGTCCCTTCTTCATCAACTCCATCATCAATTGTCTGCAACAAATAAAATTAATAATTAAAAAGAAAAAAGATAAATGGCATGAATTCACTTGTTCAACGTTAGAAAATAACTACAGTCAGTTTGCTTACCTTTGTGTATAGCAAATCTAGGGAAGTTGCCAGTTGAAGTGCAGGATTAAAAGTTGATATTCGAGATTCGATAAGCTACGGAAAGAAATAAAATTAAAATATAAAATAGAGGTTGATATCATTATGATCGTTGGCATCGTATCGAGTAAAGGTTCAATAGACTTCAAGAAATTTGACATTTGACTTGGCTTTTGAAAGTCAAGTGTCGATGAGTAATACTGTAGTTGATACCTGATATAATGAGTTGAGAGCGATTAGAGATGATTCTTGAGACATTATGCTGCTTGCGTGTTGAAGAAGTAAGCTTTTAAGCCATGGCAGGGCACAAGCTACTATTGCACCCCTGTGTTGTCACAATGTAACAAAAATCAATAAATCGTCGCAATTTCAAAGGCTTTACAGAAAAGCGTTCTCACAATGTAACACATACAATCAATAATGTGTTTGCAATATTCAAAGTTGTCATTTAAGTTAGACTTGGGTATACATTTCATCACCGATGAGGATAAAAAAAATGATAGCGGGTGGGAAAGTTGCCTAAAGTTTATTAGGATCTCACGTTCAAAACCGTGCATGAGACTTTCATCTCACACGGCTCCTAACTGATAAAAGAAAGAAGAACTCCTCTTCTTTCTTTTTTGATTACCTTCCTCGTGTATGATAAGACCGAATCCATTCATTATAACATCCTAAATTCTGCTATCAAAATTTCTTATTATTATTTTGGTATATTGTTGTAATCATATTTAAAACCTCAACTATTAATGCAACTCAGAAAAGAAACAGCAAGGGTTTGGCATGTGAACGAAAACCGCCCATTTTCAGCTGAACACATTTCAGCCAGTCGCACATCATCATCCCATTTTGCCAACTCTAGTTTTGAAAACTCTGAAAAGAAAAATGTAGGTCTCACCTGGATTGGATCATAGATAGGAGAGACTCGAGAAGCTTGAACACATCGGATGGATTCAATAACGCAACTGAATTTGTAATAACCTGAAACCAAAAAGATCATAATAAAAAAAATTCAATACATTTTCCTTGATTAGATTGTTGTTTGACACTTTTGCTAGCAAACACAATGACCTTTTCGTTTTGTCTAAATAAGCAATCAAGCAGAAGGGAACGATCATCAGCATGTAGTGCTTGTTTAAGCAGCACATGAATGGAATCCGCACTCGGAGGCTTTGTAAGAGACGTTTCCAGTTTCTCGTGGGCGCTATCTTCATTATTCATGATATTTAAGTTTGCCAATCTCTCACCCATTGTAGGTTCATTTAACTCGTTATCAATCTGAACCTCATCCATAGGATCTCCATGATCTAACAAACAAAGATATTCAGAATCTAAAACTCGATTAATTTTGAGTTGAAGAACGTGAAGTTGTTACTTACTGGCATCAGAGTTGATTCCTGCATTTTCAAAGTCTGCATCAGATGCAGCTCGTTTCTTGCCTCTTACGTCCTTATGGTCTGTAGAATAAAGTCGACATCGTTACGCCATATATATGAGACAATGTAGATAGTGGATAAATCAAAATGTCTCGCTAGAGGTGACATAATGGGCGGGCCAGTGGGCCGTGTAACAGGCCAAATCGATAGGTTAGGTTGGTTGACCAGTCAGAGCTATTTTACATTTTTTGCCCATCTTTATATATTTCATTAAACTGACGTAAAAAGATAGGTATATAAGAGAGAGAGATTAGGATTTATATACACTTTGAATGACTTCAACATAAATTCCCAATTAGACCCATTTAAGTTAAAAGGGGCAAAATTGTCACCTCTGCATTTGAAGTTCAAAAGCAAATCAAATAGGAAAAAAGAGATACTAAAAGAACCCCTGGGTTAAACTGGAATAAGTCGTCCAATGTGTAGTTTTAAAACATACAACCTACTAGATCAATTTAACAAAAAAAAGTAAGAATAGATTATTCATATACTAAAATATTTTTGTTACCATATTTAAACTAACACTACCAATCTGATTTGACGTGTTGCCCAATCTGCCTATTTTGCCACCTCTAATTAAGAGTGCACTTGGAAAATGCAGTTGTATACCTTTTCCAACGTTTACTCCATTTTCTTGGACATTATCTCTAGCATCTATGACAATATCCTCCCCTGGACTGTTAACATGCACTAAAGTGAACTGTGGAGAGTTTAACGAGCCATAAGCAATACGCACTTTAACTTTATCATCACCATCAGTTGAGCTCAATCTCGCAGCTAATATGGAACTGTGATGTTTCTTGGTTTTTGTGCTACTCGATTTGCTAGCTTCAACTTTAATCTTAGTTGGAACTGTATCTCCTTCAGATGAAGTTTTCAAGCTCCAAATATAAACTATACCCGATTCTGAAACCGAGAGCACAGATAAATCATCTCCATTGCAGCCATTCTTGCATTCGATGGCTACAGGAGGATGTCTCATTGATAGAATAGTTCCACTGGTTACTGCTTCAGTGTTTAAGTCGTTTAGCCACACTTGAAGATTCTTGTCACCAAAACCAGATGTTATAATGACATTCATATCGTCCAAC
Organism: Helichrysum umbraculigerum; assembly: GCA_949592205.1. Classification (NCBI taxonomy): domain Eukaryota; kingdom Viridiplantae; phylum Streptophyta; class Magnoliopsida; order Asterales; family Asteraceae; genus Helichrysum; species Helichrysum umbraculigerum. The sequence continues at coordinate 10,128,618 of CATIUR010000003.1, read as the reverse complement.
ATAGACATATGCTGCACAGGACCCTGAAAGATGAAGCAAAATAGACTTTGTCAGTATTGAAATTAACTAATTGGTATTTGGATATTTTATTAAACTAATTATGTGATGTTAATCTATCGGATAAAATACAGGAGCAATAAAACGGGCTGTATACGATGGTGTTTGCATATGTTGTTCTTCAAGCAGTTATTATCAGAAAATCAAATGTAGGAGCGATTTACAAATTCTGTTTATTTAAGATACTAACAAATAAATTGACCAAAAAGAACATTTACATAAAGATAGGGGGAAAAAGGGATGTTTTTAAAAAATGTGCATAATAGTCTTTCAGATTAGATAAAAAGGAGTAAATAGATTAGTTTGACACTTTGACCTTTGTAATCAGTTCAAACTCCTAAATAATTTTATAATCAAAAGCAATGTCTACTTATTCAAATATATTTTGGTAATAACTTACTATAAAACAAATGATAAACATGATATAAGTACAAGTATATAGTTATAGCCAGGTTCAAGCAACTAATTATCTGAAAGTCACTATAAACAGTTTAAAAACGCACTTAAAAAAACAACCCCTATCGTTGAAGGTTATACAAACATACATCATCTATGGAAAACTTCACTAGTTCGTCCCCATCTTCCAAACTGAGGACTCTTACTTTGGAACTTGCTGCAGCTAGTATTTTATCATCTGTCATACAAGAAAAGATGTGTTAAAGAGTAGATTAATGAAAAATGATAGATAGACCTAACTAAATTTGCCTAACAAGGTGAGCAAGACACATGGCAAGTTGAATGTATAAGATTAGGAGGGAGGGAATATATCAACCAATAAGTGAATTAGGCCTACTTTTGGATCTATCTATTAAGGCCTATATATCATTTCTCGTAGAGCAGTAGATTATAACAATTCATGAAATCAAGATGTTTTGACCTCACCAGAAAAGATAACAGCGGAAGAGATATATTTCTTTGAGATTTTTGTTTCTTTTATAAGTTCTCCTGTTTCGGAATTCATTTCGGATGTTCTGCCATCGGCACTAATAACACAAAGTTTACGTCCTTTCTTTGCATAAGAGAGAGCAGCAATTCTTCTGCACAAAGGGGATGTTCAGAACTTCAGGTACAACTCGTAAAAAGGTAGTGAGCATTCATGTGAGAAGTACTACAATCAATAACTCAAGAGTGAAGTTATATACTTTTAGGATATCAAGATTCGTCCGGAAGATTACTAACATACCCATGATGATGTCCAGAAGATTTCCACTTCAAGTCAGCATTAGTAGCATCGACAGTAAAAACCTCACCGCCGTCTGTTCCCAATGCCACCAAACAAGTAACACCTTCTTTTCTGCGCTGATAATTTCAAGAAAGGACAAAGAAAGAAAAAAAGTAGAATAAAATGAGATATACACTCAATTACAGAACCAACAACGTAACCTATTAACAGAAATAGATTGACAGGATTGAGATTTCTGGTACAAGGGGTTACCTTCTTTCCAACCAAGCTACATGCAATACAAGAAAACTGAATGTCAGAACCCCCGTCTGAATGCTTCCATTCAGCTAATAAGTTTCCATCACTCGTGTTCCAAACCTTCAAGCATGAAAGATGGTTTCTCATTACATCAACAGAAATTCAACATTACAAGCATAGAGATAGTTGCTTGACATTCATAAAAGCTATAATCTTCGCATATAATCCAAAAATCATAAAAATTTGAAAGTTATTAATATAGTTACAATAAAGATACTGAGGATATTACAAGTTTGGATGCAAGTTTTTTAAATAATTAGTACAACTTGAAGAAGCAGAATCGATATTCATCTAAATTACTAACTTCGACTTTGAGTTACAAACAGGTATACAATTTTACATTTATCTCGATTCAGTTTTCTAACAAAGTGTTTTTTTAATTTCTTATTGAAGTGCTTATGGCTATTAATACCGTGTTCAAAACACAACTCCACCAACTTCGATACGCAATAATAGGTATATACGCAAATTCAAACACCATTTGGCTTTCGATATCGAACACAAACAGGTTTTATCTGCAACTCCAAGACTATCCAGAGAGTCCAGAAATTAATAAAGCTAACAAATACAAAACTCTATGTAAATATTATTTTTTTACTATTACCAATAAACTATTATATTATTAATTACACCAATTGTCATATCAGCACCTAATAGGCTAATACCAATCTTTCTGCAGCTAAATTAACTGTAAGAATTGAAAATTTAAGCTAAAACCAAACATAGAATTACAATATAGCAGCATCATGCACTTCAATTAAACGAAAATTACTACAAATAATAATCAAATATATACATATATTAATATATATACATATAGCATACAAATTAACTAGAAATGCTTACTTTGAGGGTTCCATCTGGGAGTATAGCAGCGAAGAATTCACCATCTGAAGTGAAAGATGAAATCATCGAAGTTTTTTTAAGACTCTCTTTCGCCATAACCAATTACAGAGGAAAAACCCTAAAACAGAAGGATGAAGTTGAGGGTTTTTGGTTTTCAGGGGTTTAATTTGTGGGCCGGTTTTTAATTGATTTAGAGAATGTTTTGATTTTATTGTTAAATTAAATACATATGGGCCAGAAACAAAAGGTCTTTTTACTTTGGTTATGGGCCAGCTAACAAAAAGAGCCCGATTTATGATTTTACTTTGAGAAATGAGAAGAGTTGGTCACAAGTAAGGGTCTCTCACTTTTATCTGAATCTGAATAATCCATCTAATTCAAATTTGAATTAGCGAATGAATTGGATTATTCGAATTACGGATTGCTTAACCAGATTACGGATTACTTAATAGAATTACACATATCGGATAAAGAATCAAAATTAAATATTTTGGATAATCCGAATAAAGTTTTAGCAATTAAATAGTTTATTTCTAATAATATATTAGTGTTTATCATATAAAAATCAATCAAGTTTAGTTTAATTTTAATTCTCTGGATGTAATGAGTTTGTTTTTAAAAAGCTATTGGTATATCTATTTGAAACTCTCTACGTTTGAAGAATGTTAGTATTTTTATTTATATATATTTGTAGTTCTTGCCCCAAAAAAGTTGGAACTTATTGTAACATCCATTCCTCGGGTCTGGTAGTATTTTAATATTTTCTGACGGTGAGTTATTATTTAATATGTCAGAAATGTGTTATTTGAAAATAAAAGGGAAAAGAGTCAAATAATTTATTGTGGTTAATAAATTGTTAACTGTTTTAAATTTATTCAGTTGACGGTAAAATAAAATAGTTTTCCCCGCAAATGGTTCTTAAGTTCCAGACAATGAAAAATACGGGGAATGAAATTTAACCAATTATGTAATAATTCTTATGTTTGAGTCGGTTTATCTCAGACATATCAATATACATACATACGTATTATACGCATACATACATACATGAAAAACCCTAGATCAAATCACCAAATTAGTTCATAACATCAAATTGAAGCTTTCTAACTCGAATTCAAGCCTCTCTAATCAGTTTATTCAAGGTATGATTTTGTGTTCTTCAATTTCTAAAACCTAGAATTTGGGGGTTTTGGGATTTTGAGTTAATTAGAAAGTTTAATCCGAAATTGAAGCTTGATTTTGTTAAATTGATGTTGATTAAGCTTATTAATGATGATGATTAACATTAATTGTGACACTCCTCCAAATTAGGTATATAATTATACTTAATACATGCATTTCTTACGCTAATTCCCTACATTTGTTTTAAACTAAACCGATGATGTGATGTCAGTCTAGCGAGCCCTAAACAATAATACAAAAAGAATTACATAATACGTAGTTATTTATAAATTACGTACGAACGTATCGGAGCGAAGCCGACAAATAAATGACAAAAGTTTCGTGATACAAAAATAATTAATAATATAATTATTAATTACGAGTATTTATATATCTATAACACATAGATATAAAGGTCTAATTTTACGTTTAACATAAAACGTATTATAACACGAACAGAAACAATTCTAAAACGCGCATACGACGTCGAATCATAAAAATGCAAATTTTCTCGTTCATTTGGAAGAAGTTAGAACATTACTTCAAAATATGAAATCCTAAATCTACTGAAAATTGGCGCTCAATTAACTGCGCGCAGTAAAATGTACAAAAATGTACAACTATCAAAAATAATGAAAACCTCATTATTATGAAAACATATTACGAACCAGGAGAGCATCTACAAAATAAAAATATAAAATGTTAAATTTTATATTGCTATAATTATACCCGTACTCGAGATTGGTGGGACAAAAACCCCACCAACCTACAATAATGCAGAGACAGATTGGGTTTAAACCCATACTCCCTCCATATCTCTGTGATCATTCGGCAAACACAAACACACACACCAAAAATCATATCATCTTTTTCTTCTTCTTTGAACAAGATCAGTAGCAGCAAGAGGTAGTAGAACAACAAGATCAGGAGCTTCCATCATCACCATCATCATCATCATCAAACGTTCACCATTTTCATCATCATTTCTCATAGTAAGAAAAACCCTCATTCTTTGATTTTTATACTCAAATTTCGTTATATAACTTGTATGTACATCATAATCTAAGTATATAACATCACAAACTTGAAGATTGATGATTGATTCTTGAAATGATTTTAAAACCCAAAACTTTAAAACCAAAATCGTTGTATGAAAACTTGTTAAAACGAAGTAATAACTTGTAAAAAAACGACATATAACACTTATATAAACATTTGGTATTGAGGTAAAAACGATTTGGAGCCAAGAAAATCGGGTTGTGTTTTGCCCTGTTCGAACAGACCCTGGATGTGACATGAATCCGACGGATTCATGTAGAATCCGGCGGATTCCCATGCAAAACTCGCACACCCCGTAATCGGTTTAAACATCTGTGAACGAGTAAAAGACACGGTCGAATCCGGCGGATTCACCTGAATCCGGCGGATTCCCAAGCTTAATATGAACGTTTTGTGAACACAAAAGAATCCGGCGGATTCAACTAAATCCGGCGGATTCACTTAATATTGACCCGACCCGGTGGCTTGACCCGAGGATCCGGCAACACTTTTCTCATTAACGAGAATCCGGCGGATTCAAATAGAATCCGGCGGATTCACCTACTGGGCTGCAGATTGGGCTTTAGTCGCGAATTGGGCCGGACGTTTCTTGGGCTGAGACTTTGGGCTTGGACCAAGGTTTGGACAAATAAGATACATTATTGCTAATGGGCCAACAAATCGGGCCGAGCCTAACACACTACAAAACATACGACATTATAAAACGAGACAAACTATGATTGCGGACTTATGACAAATGAATGTGACGTACGATGGGACTAAAACGAGATTACAATTTGGAAACAAACAAACAAACGAAAGCGAGTTTTGGAAACCTAAACAACAAACGATTAATATATACGAGAATATATATTCAACTATATAAGTATATATGTATATATGCTTACACATTTTGGACGATTCGACAAACAAACATAACTTGGGAAAATATTATTTATTTTCAAACAACAATCATCAACGACATACACAAACTTAAGAAATTGATAATTTCTTCAAACAAACGAACTATTAACGTAAGTCTAATATAGTACTTATAGTTAATACATTATTGTGTATAGGTTGACTACGTTTGGGCTACGCTATCTTATCTCGCTAGCATTCACATCCGAGCACTCACAGTGAGTTCACAAACCCCTTTTCACTGTTTTAATGCTTTTAAAACTCGGGGTGGAAAACATAGAAATCGTATGTATAACTGCATGCGACAACTGCTTTAAATACTGTATGTATTTACTTGATTGTTTATGAAAGGGTATTTCATACGTGACTGTTTGTGAAAGGGTATTTCACACAACTACTTGAACTATGATTTATGAAATGTTTTCATACTATTTTGGGAATTTAGACAACGAATCTTGGTACAGATCTAGGCTGAACGATGTAGTGCATAAAAGACCTTATGGCTACAGACTATAACCATTAGCTAGGTGACTCTAGCCACTGAGTATACGGATAGTACTATCGCCGTGACGACCCTCCTACGGATTGGGGAGCGTATACTTAATTGTCCAGCAT